>CM032454.1:28048668-28121168 GCA_019049505.1 Pachyrhynchus sulphureomaculatus | reverse complement strand
CGTTGAAAATGTTCCTGGCTGAAGAATATACGAGATTGGACAGGTCTGAATACCCACACTTTATTAAAAATTGCCCAGGATAGGGAGGAATTCGCCGTGATTATAGCCCAATTGAAGCATTCTGTAGTTGTACTCCTACGAGTTTTACAAATTTTGTGAGCTGGTCCTATTTTTTACAGTCGAAGCCGACCAAAACAAAATATCTTTATATGCCAAACTAGAGAAAAATGAATATTTTCTAAATCCTTATATCCCATCGAACTTTTTACACTAAACTTTTACTACTACTAACATAAAATAAGCCGTTATTGCCTGGGAGAGCCTTTCATTTAGTACTTTCGGTCCATTTTTCTCTTTAGTAAAAAACTTATCATTTTTTCTTGAAAAAAAAAAAATCGTAAAAACTGCAAAGCGCAACGACCTCTTATAAAATTTCATAAAAGTACTTAGAAAGATGACAGTAACAACCAAGCTTTTTTTGTATTAATGTAATTGAAATTTGGCTCAAATATTGATGGTCCAATCAGGAATTGATGGCCGAATCAGAGCCATGTAGTTTTAAATGTTAAATTTTAACTTAAGGGGTTAGTTTTGGGAGGTAAAATAGGAAGTGAAAAAAAAAATTTACCGGTCGAGTGGGGTATCAAATGAAAGCTTGTGAAAACACGAGTTCAAAAACATATATGATGTAATACTTGCGCACACTTTTCTTTGTACATACATAATCCTTCCTCTTCTACCTTACGGTGTCGAGGTACTTTACTTTGTATTGTTTTTAAAGAATGGCCAAAAATCCCTGTCTCCCCCTCGATCTCGAAAAGTACTAATCAAAAACTTTTGAAAAAATTCTAGAATATTCTTCATAAAGTGTAGATTGAGCGAAAATTATCATGAGTGCCTTACGTTTGATAATTTATCTGGTATAAAAAAAAAACGAAAACTATGTAACTTAACAACATGGTGGAGATTATTTTAATATACTTTTCACTACATTACTGTCCCGCATCGCCGCTGTACCGAGACAATTTTATTTTATTAATTTATAATTAAAAAATATTTAGGTAATAAATATTTATTTTACACTTTTTTATTAAATTCTAGATTGAGCTAGATTAATTTATTGGCTATTAGATAGCTAAGATGCTATAACTATTATACATTATTGGCCAAAACAAACGTGAAAATACATATTGGATCTTAAGATGTCAGGGAACTAAAACGAGCCCAGGTAACAATTTTATTTTATTTTAAAAGCAATCACGGTACGGAACACTAATTGTACAAGTCCAACTTGTACGGCTTTATTATGGTTAAGTAGATCACTAAAAAAAAGACACCATCGTAAACGTTTAAGCTCAGAGTATGATTCTTGTAATATATGGTGACCCAAACGTAGATTTTTCTTAACGAATGTAATAAGATTTTACATACGTATTAAAATCATTATTAGTAACAATATCATCTCTGTTAAAGCCAATGTTAAAGCCAAAGATAAGAATTTTATTCTTAAGGGTACCACCGCTAAGAATTGGCCCATGTATCTTTAACAATTAATTCATACTCTGTTGGGAATGTGGAATTTTTGCCCAATGACACTACTCAGTATATAATACCACCACATCAAACACTTTATTTTTACACTCGACGCGCAATGATTGATGAGTCAGTCATCGCTCCTGATGAAACTAACATGGTTAGCGAAACGCGAGTCAAGTGCAAAACTAAAGTGTTTGGTGTAGTCGTGATATATACTGAGTAATTAATTCATAGTTTCTAAATACCTGTTAATATGCTGAGATGCAAATAAAACATCATATTTATATCGTCACATCAGGAAAGATAGATCTGTACCAGCGTATTGATCGGAATGACCATACTGAAGATAAAAAAAATCAGCCATAGAAAGAAAAAATATCAACATAGAACCTTGGATACAGATTTATTAGTTGATAAAAATCTGAATGGATTTTTCGGATCACTCCTTGCTCTCTATCGGTAAAAGAATAGTATTTTAATTATTTTAGTAAAATTCATAAATTTTTGGAAGTCCTGAACGACTTGATATAGTCAAGTAAAATAAGACAGGAATACGAATGAATCCGTGAACTGGAGCAAAGTGGTGATAGCACTATGAGCGTTACGAAATTGAGATTATCGCGGTGGTAATATATCACTTTGGTAGGTATGTAAGCTGAGCTACTCAAAAACAATACCTTATAATAGTTTCGATATTGTTAGCTAGCTCTACTAAAAGGATCTAAAAGTTGCCATGAAATCTAAAACTTCTAGCTGTCCACTAACCTTTGGCAGTGTAATGTTTTGTATCGTAAATATCATTAAACGTTTATATAAGATAATTTAATATAAGAATCAAGAGTCAGAGCCTTGAAATAGGTAGGAAATACCAGATGTTAGAATTTTAAAATACTTGATTTTCGTAAGTTTAATGGTAAGGAACAAAATAACCGTGTCGAAATTTATACCGAACAAAGAGCATTCGCGAACAGCATTAATTTTTTGTTTTCATTTGAAGAAAATTGCTGTTAAATCATACCGATTACTTCGAGAAGCTTATGGTGAACATGCTCCGTCGCGAGATTGTTGGACGAAGATGATTCGCAAACACAAAAACAACTCGCCGAGCAATTGGGCATTAGTCAACAAGCTATTTCCAATCGGCTACGAGAGATGGGAAAGATTCAGAAGCCGGTAGATGGGTACCACATAAGTTGAACGACAGGCATTTTGCTCGCTCGGTACAAAAGGAAGTCGTTTTTGCATCGTATAGTTACAGAGGATGAGAAGTGGATTTATTTTGAGAATTCCAAGCGCAAAAAATCATGGGTAGACCCAGGCGCACCATCCACATCGACCGCAAGACCGAATCGCTTTGGCAGAAAGACGATGTTCTGTGTTTGGTGGGACCAGAGGGGCGTGGTCTATTATGAGCTGTTAAAACCTGGGGAAACGGTTAATACTAAACGTTACCAACAACAATTGATTGATTTGAACAGTTCGTTGCTTGAAAAAAGGCCAGAATACCGAAAGAGGCAACACAAAGTCATTTTTCTTCATGACAATGCTCCATCACATACGGCAAAACCAGTTCGCAACACGTTGGAAGCACTCAGCTCGGAAGTTCTACCCCATGCGGCTTACTCACCAGACTTGGCTCCTTCCGATTACCATTTGTTTGCATCGATGGGTCACGCATTTGCTGAACAGCGCTTTGGTTCGTACAAAGATGTGAAAAAATGGCTCGATGAATGGTTCGCAGCAAAAGGGGAGATTTTTACTGGCGTGGTATTCACAAATTGCCCGAAAGATGGGAAAAATGTATAACAAGCGATGGAGCATACTTTGAATAAACCATTTTTTATCATTCTTGCAAATTTAACATGTTTTTTTAGAAAAAAAATCCGCATTTCATACTTGTACACCTGGTAAGTTCGTTTCCGATCTTTAGTGACCTTGAAATTTTTTTATATACCAAATAAATTATTAACGTTAATGCACTCGTGATAATTTTCGTTCAACCTACACCCCGTGGAGAATTTTTCGGAATTTTTTCAAAATTATTGATCGGTACTTTTCGCGATAAGAAGGGGGCAGCGATTTTCGGCAATTTTTAAAAAATAATACAAAGAAAAGTGTGCGCTAGTACTACTTTATATATCTTTTGAACTCGTGTTTTCGCAAGCTTTCATTTGACACCCCACTCGATGACCTGATAATTTTTTTTTCACTTCCGATATCACCCCCCAAAACTAACCCTTTAATTCAAAATTTAACTTTCAAAACTACAAGGCTCTGACGAGGCCATCAATTCCAATATTAGTGCCAAATTTCAACTTTCTCTGTCCAATAGTTTTGGAGAAAATGGGGTGTGACAGACGGACAGACAGAGAGACGAACAGACATCGAAGTGATCTTATAAGTGTGGTGCTCTTAAGTTGAATACCTAAATGCCAATGAATCAGCTGTTAAGTTTATTTTACTCGCCCAAAATTGATTGTATATTAATAAAATAATTTAAATAGCTGTACTCTTTTATATGAAACATAACTCTCCAGTGCATCTGTACAGCTGGAATAATCTTACTCTATTGTTATATTATTATGAACATTTAACAACCAACTAATTAAATTTTACTCTGTGATCAATCATTATCCAAAAATAATTATTATATTAATTATTCAAAAAAAAAGTATAAAACAATTCGAAGGGAAATGCCTGTTACTTTTAATTTTTATTTGTAATAAATAAAAAAATACTAAACAAAGGAGATTTGCTCTACTGTGTAAAGCAAGTGAATTATAACACAGATCAGTATTTAATAATTTGTATTGCAAAAACATTAGAAAGAATTTAAAGTAACAGGGATTTATTTTTGGTTTAAGCCATAAACCTCGGATTTTCAAAATTCCGATTTTTTTACGGACTTTTATTCTCTATACTTACATTTCATTACAAATGTGACCTGGTGTCCGATTGGGACCGCTACCTGTTTTCTGACACTGTCTGCAATATTACACAATTTTTCATAATTACTTTTTCTACAAAATGTCGAGAGGTTTTTTTTAATTTTTCTTATAGACAATTTTTTATAAATAACACAGGCCAACGATGAAAAAACTTTTTTAATAATTTTACCTGATTCCTATGTTTTTTGGTGTGCTGAGTCCAAAAATAATAATAAAAAAAATCGTATCACCAATCAATTTTTCACATATGTGAAAAATTTAATTTTTATCATTCGAATGTTATTAGGTTCGCAATAAAATCAGAATTTTATAAGGTTGGCAGAAAAATCAAATGTTATTAGGTTGGCAGTTCCGATAAATGTCACAGCTGTGTGTTTTCTTCCAGTTAATATAACCTCGCATTGCAGTGTTTAACCCATGTGCTTTAATTAACACTCAAAATATGCCTAATCGTGGTTGTAAAAACTCTCCCAACACTTTTTGTTTTTTATGTGGTGAGTTTGTAGTTAAAAAACATCAAAAAAACACCACTGACTTCGTAAAAAAAGTATACTTTGCATATTTTGGTGTAGAAATCGGTAATCAAGAAAAATGTTGGGCTCCTCACAAGGTATGTTATGTTTGTGTCGAGGATCTTAGGAAATAGTATAAGAAAGAAAAGAAAGCTTTTAGCAATACCCATGGTATGAAGAGAGCAAGAAAATCATTCAAATGATTGTTATTTTTGCAGCGTTGATGTTTCTGGATATAACTCCAAAAATAAGAAAGTAATTGTCTATCCTAACTTTACTTCAGCTAATCGGCCCGTAGGACATGGACTGGGACACCTCAGTCTATTGATGACGTTTTACAGTCCAGTCCCGAATTTAATAAAAGTCGACCAGATGATGATGAGTTTCAATGTTCTCTAGAAAATTTAAAACCAGAGTTGTGTAAAGAAGGTGAGTTAAATGATTTAGTGAGAGATTTGGGTTTGACTAAGGAAAAAGCAGAATTGCTTGGTTCTATGCTGAAAGAAAAACATTTATTGGAATCTGGAACATCTATTTATCATTATAGAACAAGAGATCAACAGTTTGGTCAGTTTTTCAAGCAGGAAGAGGATTTGGTTTTGAAATTTAATCGATGCTGTATTGTAAGAGAACTGTGAATGATACAAAAAAACTGATACCAGATACGGTTTCAGCACCCAAAAATACATAACACTTAGATGTATTGGTTTAAAAAGTTTTTACAAATATTTTTTTTGTTGACCTGTGTAATTAAACATAAATTTTTTGGTAGAAAATTGAATACTAAAGTTTGAAACACAGTAAACGTTTAATTTTTGAAAAAAAAACCGTTCGACAATTTTTAACTACTACATTATTTTACAAGATTTATGTTTATTTTTGCAGATTGGATTATTTTTTGTGAAGTTATCCTGCAGAAAAGGAGATGCTAGTGTTCATCAATGATCTATATAAAAAATAATTTTAACATTTAAAACATATTTAAAAAAAAATTCTTATAATTTAAAGGACAATAAAAATATATAATCGCCATTCTTTTGTATTGTTCACTTAAAAACCTTTTATTATTTTTTTTAAATATACATACTTTTTGCAGCGCCCAGTTGTATGTATAATTCTCTCCCTACAATAACCTATAACGTCTTGATCCTTCCTCGTCGTAAGCGGATTTTCGACGACTTAAAGCTTTTTAGTGTTCCGTACGAAGCACTTATAAGATCACTTCGGTGTCCGTCCGTCTGTCACACCCGATTTTCTCCGAAACTATTTGGCATAGAAAGTTGAGATTTGGTACTATTATATGAATTGATGGCCTCATCAGAGTGTAGTTTTGAAAGTTAAATTTTGACTAAAGGGGTTAGTTTTAGAGGCTGAAATCGGATATGAAAAAAAAAATTACTAGGCCATCGAGTGGGGTGTCAAATGAAAGCTTGTAAAAACACGAGTTCAAAAATATATATAATGTAATACTTTCGCACAGTTTTCTTTGTATTATTTTTAAAAAATGGCGAAAAAATCGCTGTCCCTCCCCCTTACTCGAAAAGTACTGATCAAAAAATTTTTTAAAAATTCTGGAATATGTTCCACGAGGTGTAGATTGAACGAAAATTATCACGAGTGCATTAATAATTTATCTGGTATATAAAAAAAAAAATCAAGATTGGAAACAAACTTTGTAGGAAACTCATTTGGGGTGTGTTTTGTGAACTCACTGATCATTTTGTGCCTACGTAACAAAATTTTTCATTTTAAAAGTAATCAACGTAGGGAACACCAACTGCGCAGGTTCAACTTGCACTTGACCGGTTATTTACTTATTTAGTATACAAATGCAATCAGTTTTAAAAAGTTCAAACTCCATCAACTTTATTTTACTTTGCCGTTATATTTTAATATTTATTTTGTTTTCTCTAACTACAACATTTTAGTGGACCCATTATTTAAAAAAGCCGGTCAAGTGCAAGTCGAACTTGCTCAATTAGGGTTGCGTACCTAGGCTAAGTTAATTAGGTTCCTGACAAGTATATATCTTAAGACCCAATATGTGTTTTCAAGGTTTTTTTTAGTCAATAATGTATAATAGTTACAGCATCTTAGCTAACTAATAACCAATAAATCAATCTAGCTCAATATAGAATCTAGTAATAAAAGTGTAAAACCAATATTTACTACCTAAATATTTGTTTAATTATAAACAAATTAAATAAAATATGTTGTCTTGGTACAGGAGCGACACGCGACTCGGTAGCAGTAATGTATTTAAAAGTACATTTAAACAACCTCCACCATATTGTTAAAGCATAGTTTTTTTTTATATATACCAGACACATTATCAAACGTAACGCACTCGTGATAATTTTCACTCAAAATACACTTCATGAAGACTATTCTAGAGTTTTTTTAAAAATTGTTTGATCAGCATTTTTCGAAATACGGAGGGGGAGACAGCGATTTTTGGCCATTTTTTAAAAATAATACAGATAAAAATGTGCACAAGTATTACATCATATCTATTTTTAAACTCGTGTTTTCACAAGCTTTCATTTGACACCCCAGTCGATGACCTGGTAAAAAAGTTTTTTTCTCTTCCGATTTCATCCACCAAAACAAATCCCTTAAGTGAAAACTTAACTTCCAAAACTAGATGATTGGGCCATTAATTCCTATATTTATGCCAAATTTCAACTTTATATGTCAAATAGCTTCAAAGAAAATCGGGGTGTGTGATAGATATATAGACGGACAAGAAAGTGATCTCATAAGTGTTCCGTACGGAACACTAAAAAAAACACCGTGCAAATTTTCATATTATTATATAAAACTTTTCGAACATGGAACGGAAACATTCACGGCCTTAATTAGACGAGAAATCGTGGTGGATCGCGTAAGATTAGACGGTGTCTCTTCGTTTATAACACGTAGGCTGAAAAGTTTTTGGTCTAGCTACTTAAAATACTTTTTTTATACAAACTTCGACTTTATTCATCAATATAGTCCCTTTAAGAGCGATACAATCAGTCTAACGCTTTTCTAACATTTCTATACCTTTCTTGTAAAAGGATTTGTCTTTGCCTTCAAAAATAGCCCTCAGTTTCCGCAATAACTTCTTCATTGGAGTCAAATCTCTTTCCCGCGAGCAATTTTTTTGGGATTTGCGAATAGATAATAGTCGCTGGGGGCAAAATCTGGAGAATACGGTGGATGAGGAAGCAATTTGAATTTCAATTCATGCAATTTTGCTATTGTAACCATTGACTTGTGCATTGTCTTGATGAAAGAGCACTTTTTTCTTGTTCATTTGGGCCGTTTCTTTACGATTTCTGCCTTCAGACGCACCAATAACTTTATATAATATTCGCTAGTGATGGTTTTTCCCTTCTCAGCATGGTCTATGAAGATTATTCCATGCGCATCCCAAAATACAGAGGCAAAAACCTTTCCAGCCGATTGTTGTGTCTTTGGTCGCGTCGGGCGGCTTTCACCGGCTGCTGTCCACTCAGCTGACTGCCGATTTGATTCCAGTGTGTAGTGGTGGATCCATGTTTTATCCGTTGTCACATATTGCTTGAAAAAATTCTTTTCATTAAGCTTAAACAGGTCCAAACAGCGCTCAGAATTATCAACACGTTGTTGTTTTTGATCCACTGTGAGAAATGCGGTACCCATTTCGAACAGAACTTTCTCATGCTCAAATGTCCATGCAAAATATGACCAATAGATTCTTTTGATACGTTCACTTTAAGGTCATCCAAAATAATTTTGTGGATTTTTTTGATGTTTTCCGGTGTAACCACCTCATTTGCACGTCCAGACCGTTCAGCATCATTTGTATCTGTACGACCGCATTTAAATTCAGCATACCAGTAAATGATGAGTGACGGGCAGAGTCCCCGTTACACTTATTAAACCACTGATTTGCTTGAACGGTATTTTCTCCCATCAAAAAACAGTGTTTAATCAACACACGAAATTCGATTTTTTTCCATTGTCCATATTAAAAGTAACATCACTAAAACCACTGTAACTTGTAAACTAATCGTTGAAATGTCGTGAAATTTTGACACGTATCGTTTGAAGGTTGGTACTTCCTAAAAATGATATGTATTTTTTAAGATGGGCGACATCTATGTGTCAGAACAAAAACTTTTCAGCCTACGTGTTATTACAATATATGAAATGAATAAAATATTTGTTAAAATGTTGAACCCTATTTCCTGCTTAATACTCGTAAACTCTGTTTTGAATATACAGAGCTGGAATAAACTTACTAAATTAACATAACAGAAAAGGATGTAAATATAATAACATTCTATTTGTAAAAAATAAATGTAATTGGTAATCCCTTCTTGATTGAGGTTAGATCAGATTAGTTTAGGCTGGCTTAGCTTACTTGACCTATTTCATAAGGATTTACTTAAAATTAGCTTAACGCTCAGATTTGTAATAGCCCAAAAATAAGCCACTTTTCAAGCTGAATAAGTTAATTTACTGCAAAATCGGCTGAGTACTAAACTGAGATTTTTGTTTCTGACTGCAGGATAACAAATACTGTTAAATCTATTAATACTCGTATCAGTGAATTAGAAGTGAAAAACTCTACTAACTAAAATAAAATACTAAGTTGGGAATGTGGAATCTTTGGCACAATGGTACTACTCAGTATATATCACCACTACACCAAACACTTTATTTTTGCACTCGACGCGCGTTTCGCTAACCATGTTAGCTTCATCAGGGGCGATGATTGACTAAAGCTAAACTACAAATCTACCCTATTTATACTTAGCCTAACCCTTGAATTACTGAGGCGGAACTAATGGCGAGGCCATCAGTTCCGGTCAAGTAACCAGTAGAGGGGACTATAAGGAATAGGCCCTCTGTCTTTATTTAAACTACTTTTACATTTTATAATTTCCATACTTTCGTATGCGTTCAACAATCTCCTATCAGACACACTGTTCATCAATCTTAGATTATCTAATGTTACAATATGAACAGCTTCAAGGGCATGTTCCGCAATGGTAGACTTGTCTGTTCTGCTGTATTTTAAGTGTGCTAAATGTTCTTTAAATCGTATTTTAATTGACCTTTTAGTTTGCCCAACATATTTTTTGTCACAATCATTACAACTAATTTCATAAATTCCACTTTTCTCACAATTAGGAATCTTATCTTTGGGATTTCCTAAGATATTCCTCAGATTATCTGATGACTTATAGACTAAGGTGAGGCCTACCTTATTAAATACCTTATTGAGTCCCTTGCTATATTCCGGATTATATGGTATGGAGACATACTTGGTGTTATTTTCTTCGCGTGTAAAAAAGGTGGAATTCTGAATATTAAACCTAAACTTATGTCTGTTTATTAGCTTATTGTAATGATTTATTAAATATTTTTGACTTTTTTTACGAGCATTAACATATAAAAATATCTGCTTTTTTGATACCCTCAATTTAGGCTTGTATCACCCTAATATCATGTTCCAAACATTCCAGACTTTCGAAAAATACCACTAAAATACTGTGCTTGTCAAAATTTTTTTGTTTCGGTTTCTAACTGCTCTAAGACTTTTTTTTCCGATTTACTGATATACTTATTGTTTGGGGTGCTTAAACTGAATATGCCAAAAGATCTTGAAATAACCGCAAGAGGTCCATTCAATCACAGGTTGCTGGATTAAGGTGAGTCCCCTAGCTTCTCGCGCCCTCTAGATGCTTTATTAAAGTGATTCCACTTGCACATCCCTCTCGAAACGCTGGAGAACAGTGAGTCCCCTCGCCTCTCACTCTAATGGAAGAACTTTACGACCAGAATTTTAAACCTAACATAACCTAATGCAAGAACTGTATACCAAAAACTCATAACCTAACATAGCCTAATGCAAAAAACTTACACCAAGAAATCCAAACCTAACATAGGCTAATGCAAGAAACTTATACTAAGAACACCAAACTTAACAAGCAACTTACCCACAAATCTTTACACCAAGAACTCTAAACCTAACAGCCCAATACAAAAAACTTACACCAAGTACTTTACACCACGAACTCTAAACCTAACATAACCTAAAAGAAGAAACTTACATCGAGAACGTTAAACTGTAACCATGACATAAGCTAATGCAAAAAATAAATAACCGGTCAAGTGCAAATTGAACTTGCACAATTAGTGTTCCGTACGTTGATTGCTTTTAAAATAAAAAAATTTGTTACGGTGGTATAAAATGATCAGTACCTTCACAAAATACACCCCAAATGAGTTTTCAACAAAGTTTGTTTCCAATCTTTATTGAAAACTCATGACCTTGAATTTTTTTTGTTTTTTTATAGACCAGATAAGTTATTAAAGGTAATGCACTCGTAATAATTTTCCTTCAATCTACACACCGTAAAAAAAAAATATTCCAGAATTTTTTCAAAGTTTTTTGATCAGTACTTTTCGAAATAAAGGTGGGGCGACAGCGATTTTTTCGCGATTTTTTAAAAACAATACAGAGAAAAATGTGCGCAAGTATTACATTATACATATACATATATATATATATATATATATATATATATATATATATATATATATATATATATATATATATATATATATATATATATATACATATATAATTTTTTTTACAGACGAATTTCTGATCATTTTTGAGGTGCTTTTTAAGGTTATGTCAAAATGCTGACGTAATGGGTAAATTCTGACCTTAGATTCGATTTCAGCATCCCAAAATACGTACAGATATGGTAGTTCGCTCATTTATATTTTTAATTTATTTGTAAAAGTATTTTTGGACATTTTCGAGGTCAATTCTAACTTCGGATTCGTTTTCAGCACACCGAAAAGCATATGGTGTGGTATCTTACCTTTCAACTACAAAACGTTTTTTTGTAGTCCAGTGTTATCGGATCCATTGCTGAAATTGTTCCAGGATAACGAACCTGCCTTAGGCATATCTAAATGGCAGTATAGGAACGGATCTGCAGAAATGAGCCGATAAATAAGCGTACATCGTACATTCACATAATTATGTTTAACAGTAATTTTACAAAACCCAATTTCACAAACTGATGTAAAATAATTAAGAAGAATTAATGTAACGCCCAGCACAAAGTAAAAATGTACTGGTTATCGATATTTTCCAATCAATCATATGAAATGTTAACTGTCTAGTTCAGGGGTTCTCTAACTGTGCGGCGCTATCCTAGGGGAGTCGCGAGATGATACGCACAAGGAAAGCCGCGAAATTTTTTTTCAAGAAAATTGAGAGAACTGAAACATCCGTCGACATCCTTCTTTTCCAGAGTATACATCTATTCCTTCCAAAGCACTGCTCGCCTCTTACAAGGTCGCTCACCGTATTGCCAAATGTAAGAACCACATACGATTGCTAAAGATCTTATTTTACCTGCAGCGATTGATATGGTATCAGTGATGATTGGAGAATCGGAGGCTGAAGAAATAAAAAAATACGATTAGTCGTCACATTCATAACTTAGCGGAAGACATTAATGAGCAAATTGAGGAAAATCTTTCTAGTTTATTTGCCATTCAACTGGCTGAAGCGACAGACAGTAATAACGACGCTCAATTAATATGTTACGTGCAGTCCATGGAAGAAACAAATGTACGTGAGGATTTGTTATTTTGCAAAAAAATGACTGATACCGGTAAGGCTAGTGATTTGTTTGAGATCATAGATTCATACATCGAAGATAATAACATTCAGTGGGAGAAGTGTGTCGGTGTGTGTACGGATGGAGCTCGCGCCATGTCAGGGCAGTACGGAGGACGTCAAGCTCTCATTAAAACCAAGGCTCCAAATGTAAAATGGACACATTGCGTCATACATGCGCTGATTGCAAAAAATATTTCACCTGAATTAAATTTTGTGATGGATATACTCGTAATTATCAAAGTGGTGAACTTCATAAAAACAAGACCCGTGAAGGCAAGATTTTTCCATAAGCTTTGTGAAGATTTGGGTGCCGTGCAAACATCTTTACTTTATTACTGTAACTCTCGTTGGTTGTCGAGAGGTAACGTACTCTCACGTGTACACGAATTAAAAAATATTGACAGAATCGCATCGTGACGCAGAAAAGTTTAAAAATACTAACTTCTTAATAAAATTGGCGTATCTCTGCGACATCTTTGAGAAATTAAATGTCTTTAGTAAATCGTTTCAAGGAAACGAAACGCATATACTGCAACTAACTGATAAAGTTGCAGCATTTCAAAAGAAGTTGTTGTTGTGGAAAAGAAAAATAGAAGAGGAGCAAGGAAATACTGACTGTATTTTGAAAGGCTTTCTGAAAGAAAAATCTATTCAAAATCTGGAGCCAAGTTTGCAATTGATATTTATCCAACACTTATCAACATTAAGCAACTATTTTAACAAATATTTTCCGGAGAACCTGAATCAATACGACTGGATTAGAAACCCATTCCAATCGACCCCACCACCATCTACACTTTCAACAGTCGAGGAAGAACATCTGTCAGGACTATCTTGTGATACGAGCTTAAAGCTACGATTCGATGAAGACAAACTGTTTCAATTTTGGAGCAATGCATCCCAAGAATATCCTACTATCAGTGCTACGGCTTTGAGGGATCTTTTACCATTTGCTACGTAGTACTTGTGTGAAACTGGCTTTTCTGCAGTTGCAGTAATCAAATCGAAGTACATGTCACAAATAAATTTAGAAAAAGAAATGAGAGTAACAATTTCAAAACTTCAGCTCCGATTTGAGAAGGTATGCTCAGAAAAGCAAGCTTATCCTTCTCATTAATTGTATTGTTTGTAGTTTTTTTTTATGTTTTCTAATAAATAATAATTAAGATTCTATATTATTTAGAGTTTTCTTTGAATAATCTACATGCAAAGAAGGCAGTTCTTCAAGGCCCTCTTATAAGAGAAGACAACGATCCTAACGATTACTTTAATCGCATCAAACTCATTTATAGGGATCTTTTTCAACTACAGTGGGATCTGGAGGAATCTTCCAATAAGCTCTGGGACCTAAAACCAATGGTCTTTCCCCCTTATCACTCACAATCACTCACAAGAAGACAAAACACAATCTGGCTAGCTATAGGTCATACATTCCTTACCCACTCCTACCTACAAAAAAAGGATGATGCTCCCATCTGCTCTATATGTCAGACCACGCTTACAGTAAAGCATATTTTTGAATCCTCGCACTTCTCACAATCTAGAGAAAAGCATCACTTGCTTCTGAACATGAAACAAATTTTAAGTCCAGAACAAATACTATCCAATATAAATAATATCGAGGAATATTTAAAAGAAAATGAATACCATCATTTAATATAAGGAAAATCAATTTGTAATCATCAATCTAACATCTTCTGGGTGCTAAATGACCTTAGATGTCGACGACAGGGTGCGTCGACATCCATCCATCCATCTTTGAATAATAAAGTAATTTTATTGTATGCTAAAGCTACACACAGATATCTTCTTTTAGAAGGGCGTCGCAAAAAAATTGCTACCTGTAAAGGGAGTCGCAGTAAAAAAAAAGATTGGGACCCCCTGGTCTAGTTAATAACTAAAGAAATTATCTTCTATAATTTTACAGCCAAGGAATAGATCAAAAAGATTTTTTTTCCAACCACATTTCACGTCAAGGTAATATTAGCCAGCTCACCATCGGCCTTGTTCTACACTTCTAGCGTACCACAAATCTCGGCGAAGGCCAACCTGCTACCTACAGGCATTTCTTTTTTTAGGTAATGAACCTCAATCTATCCAGTCCGGCTTCAAATAGGCTTCACTCCAGAACGAGATGAACACTACCCCCATCGTCAGTCTCTTCTAATCACCAACAATATGCCGTCGGCAGTTTCTATAGAGATCGTCCTTTAATCCATCAAACTTGGCCTCAAAAATATATTCCACTGGAAGGTAGAACGGCAAGGACACTTCTCTCTCTGTTGTTCTTTTCTGATTCTAGTGGTCTCTCCACCGATAACATGCTTCTACAGCAATATCGACCTAGAGAGTTTGCCAATGTCTGCAGCATGACGTGATATGTTGCTGAGCTAAATATATTTACCGCCGATCTAAGCCTGCCACAAGTAAAATAAATATTGAGAATCCAATTAACCCTATTTTATCCTCATACACATCTTTTCAAAAGCATGTTTACTTATATTTACACTCACCCTGGGCGTCTACATATTGCGTTCGATCATAACTGTCTTTAATTTATTACAAGAGAAGCTGGTAATTTATCTGAAACTATAATTTAAGAACAAGTCACAATTAAAGAACGTTACCTACCTTTTTTGGTGATGCACTGTTCCTGGTCCACCAATGGGCTAATCTGCACTGCTGCCTGTTCCTTTGAGATGCAATTTCTAAACTTGTAAAGCTAATGCCATTCATTGTTTCCATTTCGTTGCTCTATCCCGTGTTCTAATTGTCCAACTATTTCTGTAACTATTTACTCTTCTAAAAAACCTATACTCCTTGTCAGAATGCAAAAAAAAAAGATTAGTCTCTATGAATACCATTAATGTCCGTGGTTTTTCTCCTACATTTGCTTCAATAAACTAATAAAAATCTAGTATCAGATTTTAACAGTAAGATATAATAATATCATGAGTCAAGTCAAGTCGAACAAATAATTCTGAAGACGTCCTAAGTATTAAATTTTGTGTCGCACTTGATGTAAACAAAAAGTTTCCTTATAACACAGGTGACTTACGAAATTAGGTTCCCTCCATCTCTTTTATACTCATAAGATTTATTCGATTTATGGTAATTTTTTAATAAATTGCAAGGGTTTACAGATCAGTGTATTAAAAATATTACCAGCATTAACTCTATATTTCAAAATAAACCCACAAACATAAGTAATAATACGGCGCAAAATGCAATATTAGGTTTTTCAGTCAACTCTGGAGCAATCAAGAGTTGTAGAAAATTTTAAACGAATAAAATTTAATTAGTTACAGAAACTTGAACAGACTTTCCTTGTTTCTTTTCGAGCTGAAGCCATAGACAAACTGCTTAGAAATTTACTTAGTTTTTAGTAATGGAAGTTTTCTGTAAGTGGAAGTTTACTTGTATTTCCTGCACATTTTCTATATTTTTACAATGTATTTTGCCCTCTCGAATTTCTGTAATTCGAAATCAATAACATGCTCTAGTAACACATCAGTCTCTATAATTCTAATTTTCAAGCAGAAAATAAACTTTTTGAACGTTAAAAGATCGAGACGCCACTAAGCCTTCGCAAGCGGTCTTCAAGATTCGTGGAGTTGAGTTGCACTGTCGTTTACGCTCTGCGTGTTTTTTGGGGAAACCCCCGAAGCACGGAGGAATCTACTGATTTCCGTTGTGAGTAACCAATTTAATTTAGATTGGTATAGTATAATGTTGGTAAAATGTGGTCGACGCGGAAACTATATATGTATATAAATATAAATATATATATAAATATATATATATATATATATATATATATATATATATATATATATGTATATATATATAT
The DNA here is from genome assembly GCA_019049505.1 of Pachyrhynchus sulphureomaculatus. Lineage (NCBI taxonomy): Eukaryota > Metazoa > Arthropoda > Insecta > Coleoptera > Curculionidae > Pachyrhynchus > Pachyrhynchus sulphureomaculatus. The sequence goes on along the minus strand of CM032454.1, from coordinate 28,104,641 downwards.
ATATATATATATATATATATATATATATATATATATATATATATATATGTATATATATATATATATATATATATATATGATTCTGTGCTTTTCGTGCTGACGTTTCGCCTATTTTTTTGTGGGCATTCTCAAAGTATCCAAAATTTTTTTAAAAAAAACTAATTTAAATTTCTGTACGCTAATTATACTGTTTTTAAAATTAATACAAAAAATATTTACTGAAATATTTGATTTGGTATATGGTACATACCTAATAAACTCAGTATTTTTCAAATTTTCACAGGTCGTTATTGATCGAAATATTGGATGTTTACTAATTTGTAAAGGTGAGATTAAAATAAATCGTGCCTTTGTTTAAAAAAAAAAATAGATGGTTTTTATGTTGTTATTATTATTTTTTTTTATTTCATGTGGATTATATTTTGATAAATATGGCTATAAGTTCTATCACTTACAACATCAGGATCCCGTCTTATTTCAATCATTTCCTTGATTTTTAGTTTTTGGTAATTAGAGTCTCTATTCTATCTTTGTCGCTTTATAATTGAATTCATGTTTAGTGTCTTTGGTCTGTTTGTTTAGTGCTGTGGAGGCGTTTTGCGTATATTTGTGTCCGTTTAGTCGGTTTTGTAGTAATTGGCTCGTCATCCCTATGTATTTTTTCGGGCATTCCGGTTTCATTTTTGGTGTTTTGCTTTTTAGTTGTGTGAATAATGTACTTAATTTATTATGACTTTTGTGGCATGTTATGATATTATGTTTCCTTAAGGCGAATTGTATTCTTTCTGATAGTTCATTTATGTAGGGCAGTATTAAAAGTTTTGTGATATCCTTTTTGGTCGTGTTTATTAATGGTTTTTTTTTTTTTTTAAGTTGGTTGTCTTGACATGACACTGTATAGGAACAACGAAAATAATAAAGTAAAAACTAAATGGTACACCAAACCAACATGGTCTGGTAGATACCTAAATAACAATTCAAATCATTCAAAAAAACAAAAAACTAGTGCCATAATATGTTTGACGGATAGAGCCATAATACTAACATCCCCAATATACAGACCTGATTGCCTAAAAAAAGTAAAAGAAGTCTTAATATCCAATGGCTACAAGGAAAAACACATAGAACATATATTTAAATAACCGGTCAAGTGCAAGTTGAACTTGCACAATTAGTGTTCCGTACGTTGATTGTTTTTAAAATAAAAAATTTTGTTAGGGTGGTATAAAATGATCAGTGACTTTACAAAACACACCCCAAATGAGTTTTCAACAAAGTTTGTTTCCAATCTTTACTGAAAACTGGTGACCTTGAAATTTTGGTGTTTTAATATACCAGATAGATTATTAAACGTAATGATAATTTTCGTTCAATCTATACCCCGTGGCGAATATTCCAGGATTTTTTCAAAATTTTTTGATCAGTACTTTTCGAGATAAGGTAGGGGACAGCGATTTTTCACGATTTTTTAAAAGTAATACGAAGAAAAGTGTGCGCAAGTATTACATTATATATATATTTTTTACTCGTGTTTTCACAAGCTTTCACTTCCGATTTCACCCCTCAAAACGAATCCCTTAAGTCAAAATTTATGTTACGGTGATATAAAATGATCAGTGACTTCACAAAACACACCCCAAATGAGTTTTCAACAAAGTTTATTTCCAATCTTTACTGAAAATTGATGACCTTGAAATTTCTGTTTTTTTTTTATATACCAGATAAATTATTACAGGTAATGCACTCGAGATAATTTTCGTTCAATCTACACCCCGTGGAGAATATTCCAGAATTTTTTCAAAATTTTTTGATAAGTACTTTCTGAGATAAGGCGGGTGGACAGCGATTTTTCGCGATTTTTTAAAAATAATCCAAAGAAAAGTGCGCGCAAGTATTACATTATATATATATATATATATATATATTTTTTACTCGTGTTTTCACAAGCTTTCATTTGACACCACACTCGATGACCTAGTAAAAAAATTTTTTTTTTTACTTCCGATTTCACCCCTCAAAACGAATCCCTTAAGTCAAAATTTATGTTACGCTGATATAAAATGATCAGTGACTTCACAAAACACACCCCAAATAAGTTTTCAACAAAGTTTAATTCCAATCTTTACTGAAAATTGATGACCTTGAAATTTCTGTTTTTTTTATATACCAGATAAATTATTACAGGTAATGCACTCGTGATAATTTTCGTTCAATCTACACCCCGTGGAGAATATTCCAGAATTTTTTCAAAATTTTTTGATAAGTAAAGGGTGATTCATTTAGAGGTACTTTTTGTGATGGGGATTTAATTGCAGATTGCGCATGCGTCGTGTCAACTGAAGTGGCATTCCTGTTCAGTAGTGTTTGACAATTCATAATGGAAAGACTTAGCCCGGCACAGCGTCTACAAATTGTTCAACTTTATTACGAAAAGGGGCGTTCTACGAGGAATGTGTATCGGGCGCTTAGAGCAACTTATGGTCCACATAATCGGCCTACCGAACGCACAATTCGCTCTACCACCTATAAGTTTGAGACTTATATTTTCATTATTGGATAATGCTCCACCGAATAGACCACATCCAGCACGTAGTGAAGAAAATATAGGGGCGGTAGCGGAGAGTGTACGCGAAGACCGTGAAGTGTCGATTCGTCGCCGTTCTCAACAGCTTGGCCTGTCATATTCAACAATTTGGCGTATTTTACGTAAGGATCTTTCTTTAAAAGCATACAAAATTCAACTAGTGCAACAACTGAAGCCGACCGACCTTCCGAATCGTTTCCGTTTTAGTCGTTGGGCTCTTGACAAGCTTGCAGAAGATCCACTGTTTTCGAGAAAAATTTTGTTCACCGATGAGGCCCATTTTTGGCTTAATGGGTTCGTGAATAAACAAAATGCCCGTATTTGGGGTGATGAACAACCTGAAGAGGTTCAAGAGCTGCCATTAAATCCAGAAAAAAAAAACAACTGTTTGGTGTGGTTTATGGGCCGGTGGAATAATCGGTCCATATTTCTTCAAAACAGAGGCCGGCCGGAATGTTACTGTGAATGGTGACCGCTATCGCGCCATGATAACAGACTATTTAATGCCAGAAATTGAAGCCCGTGGTCTCGACGAAATTTGGTTCCAACAAGATGGCGCCACTTGCCATACAGCCCGTGAAACCATGGCTTTACTGCGAGAGCAATTCGGCGAACAGATCATTTCACGCTTTGGACCAGTGAATTGGCCGGCTAGATCATGTGACATCACACCTCTTGACTTTTTCCTTTGGGGCTATGCAAAGTCCAAAGTCTACATGGATAAGCCAGCTACAATTGAGGCATTGGAGGCCAATATTACTAGAGTCATTGGCCAAATACCACTCGAAATACTCACACGCGTCATTGAAAATTGGAACTTCAGAATGGACGTTGTTAACCGTAGTCGCGGACAACATTTGAAAGAAATTATCTTTAAGAAATAATTGTAAAGAATGGTTCTTTTATATGATAATAAAGATTATAAAATAAAATTGTTTTTATTCATTTTTTTTTATTTAAAAAAAAGTACCTCCAAATGAATCACCCTTTACTTTCCGAGATAAGGCGGGTGGACTGCGATTTTTTGCGATTTTTTAAAAATAATACAAAGAAAAGTGCGCGCAAGTATTACATTATATATATATTTTTTACTCGTGTTTTCACAAGCTTTCATTTGACACCACACTCGATTACCTAGTAAAAAAAAATTTTTTTCACTTCCGATTTCACCCCCCAAAACTAACCCCTTAGGTCAAAATTTAACTTTCAAAACTACATGGCTCTGATGAGGCCATCAATTCCTATATTACTACCAAATTTCAACTTTCTACGACAAATAGTTTCGGAGAAAATCGGGTGTGACAGACAGACAGACAGACAGACGGACAGACAGACACCGAAGTGATCTTATAAGTGTTCCGTACGGAACACTAAAAAAACTTATAGATACAGTACAGTACAACCAACTCAAAAAAAACCATTAACAAGCGTGACCGAAAACGATATCACAAAACGTTTAATACTGCCCTACATAAATGAACTATCAGAAAGAATACAATTCGCCTTAAAGAAACATAATATCATAACATGCCACAAAAGTCATAATAAATTAAGTACATTATTCACACAACTAAAAAGCAAAACACCAAAAATGAAACAATCAAATGTCATTTATTCCATTCCATGTGCAGAATGCCCGAAAAAATATATAGGGATGACGAGCCAATTACTACAAAACCGACTAAACGGACACAAATATACGCAAAATGCCTCCACAGCACTAAACAAACACACCAAAGACACTAAACATGAATTCAATTATAAAGTCACAAAGATTTTAAATAGAGACTCTAATTACCAAAAACTAAAAATCAAGGAAATGATCGAAATAAGACGGGATCCTGCTGTTGTAAATGATAAAACTGATATAGCCTGCCTCAGCTATATTTATCGAAATATAATCCATATGAAATAAAAAATAATAACAACATAAAAACCATCTATTTTTTTTTTAAACCAAAGGCATGATTTATTTTAATCTCACTTTTACAAACTAGTAAACATTTAATATTTCGATCAATAACGACCTGTGTATGAAAAATACTGAGTTTATTAGGTACGTACCATATACCAAATCAAATATTTCAGTAAATATTTTTTGTGTTAATTTTAAAAACAGTATAATTAGCGTACATATATTTAAATTAGTTTATATATATATATATATATATATATATATATATATATATATATATATATATATATATATATATGGGCGAAACGTCAGTAAAGACTAAATAAAATAAGTTGTTTTAATAAGTAGAACCAAAATCCTAAGAAATAAAAAAAAGCACAGAATCATATCGAGAAGGTTCAAGAAAAAAGAAATTTTATATATATATATATATATATATATATATATATATATATATATATATATATATATATATATATGACATATTCATTCTAAAAAACTTTAATTCTTATGCCCTCAAAGGGAAAAAAAAAATGCCTTTATATAGGCATATTACTGATTAATATGCCACTTACTAAGACATTACAACGTTAGCATTATGGCCCACTACATCGTTCTGTCGTATACATATATTTAGCAATCAGATAAGATAGTAAGGGTTATGTCAAAATGTAACTATCCTAACTATCCTGATCACCTAAGTACGCATCTGACTTCGGCAAAAAACATATTATCAAAAATCAAAACTCAAAATATTAGTTATTTTATATATTAAGCTTCTTACATGCATAAAATATGAAAATATATATTATATTATATACTTTCCCATAATATAATTACTACATTTTCTAATCCATTACAACTACAGTCTGTCCGATCCAGTTAATTCAGATTTTACTCATAATCCTGTAAATTTTCATTTTTTCTCTCATCTACTACATTTAAATTTGGTTTCTGATGCACTAAATTACGTTACTACCCTTTTTTATCAAGTACATCTATATTCTGTGTCTGATCCAGTGAATTCAAGTTATCCTCATGATCCGGTGAATTTTCATTTTTTTTCTCATCCACTAAATTTGAATTTTGTTTCTGATCCACTAAATCTATATTCACTCCCTGATCCGCTAAACTTAAATTCTGTCTGTGATTCAAATTCTGTGTCTGATCCAGTAAATTTAAACTCTGTCTGTCATGCAGAACATTTAAATTTTGTGTCTGAGCCAGCCAATGTAAATTAGGGGGAGTAAAAAGATTGTCTGTTTTCAGAATAACTTCTGGTTGGGTCCATATGATTGGATTAGTGGCGGGAAGACTCCACCTTACCGGAGCAGCTCTTCTCTCACGAATAACTATAACCTTCTGTGGTTGTGTATTTTCCATGGGAAACAGATCCCTTCTGTGTTCATGGTTGTGCTGTCCATAAAGACGTACTACATAACCACTAGTAGATAATTTTGCTCGACATTTTGTTCTATAGTAGAAACTGCATCGCCAAGAGGTCTTTCCCGCTGCTTTAAAATCAATTCTATAGTCGACTCCCTCGAAAATTATTTTTGGATGTTTGTAGCCAATGTTGTAATATATTATACCTAAAAGATATTTTGCTAAAGTGTATTAAATATATTACTTTATATAAAGTTATAATAAAAGGATATTTCTATGACACACTGTAAAAATTTCCTTAAAATTCCACAGTAGTTTTTAACAACATTAACTACTTTCCCAATGAATACTACGGAGTTAAAAAATTCAACAGCCAAATCGAAATTTATATGTGTGGTATGTAAAAAAGAAAAGCCCTATTGTTTTCTTTAAAATTATGGTTTTACGCTGAGTTTCAGCACATTTTCAAGCTAAAGACTGTAATAGGAAAGAAAAATGCAGTTGATCTAGTATAACACGATATATTCCAAGTTCACATTTAAGAAATATCTAAAATGGCTGGACGAGGGTATTGTAATAAACGGCAACAGACTGAGTAACTTCAGATACGCTGATGATGTTATCATTATAACAGAAAATCCAGAAGACTTACAACATATGTTAAGGAAATTCGAAGAGAAATCAATAAACACGTTGAACAAATGAGCTGAAACTGACTGTCGGGTTGAACGGGACGAAAGAAAAACAAGCCAAAAGCAGATGGAGTGCAATGAGGGAGGCCTATGTTCATAAATGGATGATCGATATGACCCTTTGAGATTGAGACTGAGTATATATATATATATATATATATATATATATATATATATATATATATATATATATATATATATCATCCACGCTATTAAACTAAATATATATATATATATATATATATATATATATATATATATATATATATATATATATATATATATATATATTTAGTTTAAAAGCGTGGATGAACATCGTTCGGTATTCTTTGATATATGATAGATTAGGTTAGGTTAGGTTGGGATATTTCGTGGAAACATCACGTGGAAGGCAATTTGTGAACTGGATTAGGTTTTAGCACAAAAAAAATTGGTAAAACTATTTTTCTCTTGAAAAAATGTCAAGTCAATACATATTTTTTTTTTGTCACTCACAAGCTTGGGAATAATGAGAAACTAAAATGACTTTCAGATTCATTGACATTGAAACCCTGAAAGAACAATAATATGAACATGACATATATATATATATATATCATCCACGCTATTAAACTAAATATATATATATATATATATATATATATATATATATATATATATATATATATATATATATATATATATATATTTAGTTTAAAAGCGTGGATGAACATCGTTCGGTATTCTTTGATATATGATAGATTAGGTTAGGTTAGGTTGGGATATTTCGTGGAAACATCACGTGGAAGGCAATTTGTGAACTGGATTAGGTTTTAGCACAAAAAAAATTGGGTAAAACTATTTTTCTCTTGAAAAAATGTCAAGTCAATACATATTTTTTTTTGTCACTCACAAGCTTGGGAATAATGAGAAACTAAAATGACTTTCAGATTCATTGACATTGAAACCCTGAAAGAACAATAATATGAACATGACATATTTGAGCGGTAATTTTTTATGTCTTTCCTGTCGAGAATCAAATATTTCATTGCAACTTTCTTCTCGCCAGTATGTGGTAGATTACTATCCCGCTTTCGAGTGTGAGAGTTTTTAAAGCTAAACCCCTGGCTAGGATGAGCAGAATTTTTATTTAATGTTTAACCTTCTATATAAGCTGCTTTCACTATAGCTACCAAGTCTTAGCTGCACTTATTTGTCAGCAGCACACTCTGGATCCGACGGTGGTTAGGATTAAATCAGAAAAGAGATAACGAAAAGATACTTATATTTACACTGTAACTCTTATTCTATTACAGTCTATTTTAAATTAAACGTTAATTTTTAAACCTTAAAATTAAATAATATTCTTATGTTAAAATAGAGAATATAATAATATTACAAGCTACTTTTATAAAAAAAATATATAAAAAAAAACTGGCTGCATTTTAATAATTCGAAAATAAATATCGAGTTTTTTACTTCAACCCTATTTTTATTAGATCCACAACGTGTTGATAAAAGTATTAGAACTTCAAGACACTTCCCTACATATAAAATAACCAGCCGGCGTCGGCAACGCGATGTGATGATCCGAAAGTCGCTGGATCGAACCCGACGATAGATCACTTACGTAATTTAGAACAGTAGTGAGTATATTTGACATAAAATGACATAACTAAGATAGAAATAAGAGCCTAATAAAGACTTTTTTAAATTTATACGATAGTTTGTTAAAATATTACAAGTATCAGGTCAGTCAAAGCGACACCTATGGAGCATCACTTAAATCAAATATTGAACACCATTTTGAAGCTTCATCTGTCATATAAACACACCCTAAATTTCATGTCGATCTATCAAGTCATTCATTGTTTATCAGCTGGTTAAAGTAGACGTGTTTGAGGATTTTTTAAAAATAGAAAAAATCGAATATCGTGCAGTGATCTGATCTTTGTTTTGGAAGGTTTATCGGCAACTGAAATTCATTCAAAGTTCGTAAGAATATTCAAGGAGTCTGCTCCTTCATTTCCAACTGTTCATAGATGGACTCGAGTTTAAATGTGGTCGTACAAGCGTCAATGATGATCCACGTTCAGGACGTCCAAAAACTGCAACAACCGAAGAAACCGTTGTGCAAGTACAAGATATGGTAATGGAACACCGTCGATTAACCGTGGATGATCTAGCTGAGGCTGTAGGCACCTCACATGGATCAGTACATGAGATCTTAACTAATATTTTGGGTATGAGAAAGCTATTCACAAGATAGGTACCGCATTTGCTCACTTTGGAACAAAAACGCACTCGAACAAAACATTTGGCTCGTTTCACAAAAAATAAAACTGTTTTTGTACGTCGATTTGTATGGATAAGACTTGGATTTACTAGTATGATCCTGATCTGCGGCAACAAACCACACAGTTGACTGAGCCCGGAAGTTCAGCTCCAAAGCAGCCAAAGTGGTCAAAGTCGTCCAAAAAAATTATGGCATCAATTTTCTGGGATGTAAAAGGAATTTTGTTAATTGATTACCTTCAAACCGGTAAAACGATCTCAGGAGCAACCATCTAGATCAGCTGTATGTATGACAAAATTCGTGAAAAAAGGCCCGGTTTGCAGGAGAAAAAAATCATCACAGCGGTGCTCTGGCAACGGCAACACTGGTCGGATTAAAGTACGAATTGTTGAAAACATTTACCCTATTCGCCAGATCTGACTCCGTCTGACTTCCATCTATTTCCAACCTCAAAAGATTTCTACGTGAGAAACGTTTTTCAACAAATGATGAGGTGATAGCATCCGTAGATGGGTATTTTGAAGGTCTTCCGGAAAACCACTTCAGAGATGGGGAAAATGAGTTGGAAAATCGCTGGAAAAAATGTATTGAGCTTAAGTTTCGTTTTCGGTTTCAAAACTTATTGATTGACCTTAAAATGGATAAAATTTTGTATGGTACACGCGTGTTATTGCTTATTAGTCACTTGAGATAAAATATGGTAAGCTCATTTCAGCACGCAGTTTTGTAGGTTATTGCAAAAAAACTCAAATAACTAATCACATATGGGAATGGTCATCTGAAATACTCAAATAGCGCAACTGAGCCATGTTGCGCCGCGGTCCAATTTGAGCTTTGTTTGGGATTAGCAGCTGTTATGGATTACACAGGTTTTTTGTAAGCAAAACAACTAAAACTTTTGAAAGATACAAGCAAAATCATCCTTCTGATACATAATTACTCCAGAGTTAACTCCTAGGAAGTTAACTAACGATAACAAAGAGATAGATTTTGTCGATATAGCTATGTGGAATTCTATAACTTTTTTAGAGCAGTACACTGTACTTGGTTACTATCACCCCGAAACAGAATTACTTCCAGATCTTATCTTTTTGTTAACTTATACACATTCTTGTCATCTGCGAACATTTGCAGGAGCAGCTAGTGTTTGAGCATTCGAGCATTCCAAATTTTAAAAAATATATAATAACTGAATAGAATTATGAAAACATGAATTAAAATCAAGGCTTTAAAACAACCATTGATCCGAATACTCATTGCTAAACAGCCAAAGCCCAAAAAGTATATTGCATCTCATTTAAGTTAAACCAATAAAGACAACTCTCTTTACAGTTCAACTGTATGTTTTGAAAATTTTTTTTAAATCAAAATTACTGACGGTTATCTAAAAGTTCTGGTGGCAAAAATTCTTATTTTCTTTGTGTGTGAGTTATGAACACGTTTTAAACTAATTTAGCACTGTTACTAATCAATCTAAAATAAACAAAGCAACGCCGGCGCCCAATAACAACCTCTGTCCAAAAACACACGAACTTATCGAAGATAGAAGGAAATAGTAGCGCCGGCTGTGATATATTTTTTTATCGATAGCGGAAATCTTCATGAATATTTGGTCAGCTATTTTATAATATTTGTGTCATTAGATATAATGACGAAAAGTCGGAAAATAAGTTCCAAATGAAGAATTGCGATTAACTTTTTATATTAAATATGGTTACTGAAATGCTTCGAAAATCATAAGGTAGTGAATGATTATCCCATACTCAAGTATACAAGTTATTTAAGCCAAATGCGAAAGTATAGAATCGGGCCGTCCGAAAACGACTGAACAATATTAATATATATTTCAAAAAGTAAGTAAGTAATTTCATCAAAGAAAATCCGAAATCGTCTATGAGATTTATTGAAGATCAACTGGAGTGTTTAGACCAGCGTTTCTCAACCTTTCAGTATTTGCGCCTCCCCCCCTCTCATATAATAACAATGCATGCAATAATAATGTATTGTCAGTATTTTGATGCTAAAGATGCTAATTACAAACCTTACAAACTACGAAGAATAAGTAAATTTATTCATATTTGGCAACACATATCTGCTGCGTTGACAAAACTGGAGTGTTTAGACCAGCGTTTCTCAACCTTTCAGTATTTGCGCCCCCCCCCCCCCCCTCTCATATAATAACAATGCATGCAATAATAATGTATTGTCAGTATTTTGATGCTAAAGATGCTAATTACAAACCTTACAAACTACGAAGAATAAGTAAATTTATTCATATTTGGCAACACATATCTGCTGCGTTGACAAAACTAGAATCAATGCCTCTCTATTGTTCTCTGTCACGTCCACCATATCGGTAGCCACTTCGCGAGAAGTTCCGAGTTGTCTCGAACATTTGGAAAGTCTGCCCAAAAGTGTATAAATGCTGCACCTCGTTCAATTACAGCTCGTCTCAGTCGAGTTGACCCTTTTACTGCTATCGGATTTATCGTAAATGTGTATGTTGTAATTTACGTGTTAATTGAAATTCAAGGTATTAAGTATTAACGGCAGTAAATTTATACAGAATCATGGATAACTTTTTAAGTGGGCGTAAGTGGGCGTAAGCGAGCATTAGACGATAGTGAAGCATCGACAAGTCACAGACGAGCGTTGTTCCGAAAATAAAATCAAGAAAATATTCTCATACTTAAATTTAGGGTTTACCAGTACTGAAGTAAACGAAGAAGAAAGGCCCCTGTGGTTATTTGCTCAAAAATCTTGGCAGCAGACAGCATGAAACCAAATAAACTTAAACGACATTTGGAAACGATTTTATAGTGAGTACCTTAACAAACCCCGAGAATTCTTCGAATTAAAATTAAAATCATATATAAAGCAGAAATCATTTTTTAAAAAAACTGTCTTTGAATGAAAAAGCTTTACTTGCCTCTTACAAAGTTTCATATAAAATAGCCAGATGTAAAAAGCCTCACACCATTGGTGAAGAGCTTGTTTTGCCAGCAGCAATTGAGATTGTAGAAACTATGTTAGGAGACAATTTTGCCAAACAATAGCTATCCATATCTATACCAAATGATACTGTTGCCCGTCGAATTGGTGATATAGCTGAAGATGTACAGCATCAGCTTTTCGGGAAGTTGAGTGACAAGTTGTTTTCAATTCAGCTTGATGAGGCAACAGATGGCAATAGATGCTCATTTCATTGTCTATGTTCGATTTTGTGATGGTATGTCAGCAGTAGAAGAACTATTTTTCTGCAAACCAATAGAACTCAAAGCAACATCACTCGCATTATTTGCTATCTTAAATGATTTTATAAACGAGGCAAATATGGAGTGGACAAATTGCGTCGGAATATGTACCGATGGTGCTCATTCAATGTCTGAAGATTTCAAAGTGTACAAGCACTTATCAAACAAAAATCTCCACTGTGTGTGTAGACACATTGTATGATCCACAGACAAGCTCTGGCTTCCAAAGAAATGAGTTCTGTCCTGAATATTGTGCTCACTACAGTTGTAACCGTAGTAAATTATATTAAAATGAAACACCTACAATCTAGAATTTTTTCTGCACTTTGCGAGGCAAGATGGTTATCACGTGGGAAATGTTTCCAACGTGTTTATGAATTAAGAAATGAAATCACCATTTTTCTAGAAGAGGAAAACCGACCGGAAGCCCAGAAGTTTCGAGATAATTTATTTGTGATGAAATTGAGCTACTATATTCAAGAAACTAAATACCTTAAATCTTCAACTCCAAGGAACAAATACACATATATTCAATACAAGTAATAAAATTAATGCTTTTTGTAGAAAATTGGAATTGTGGAGCAGAAATGTAAAGCAAAAAAACCTAGAAATGTTTGCAAATGTGGGTAAATATGTTAAAATATACAAGGCTGAAGAACAACATGTGAAAGTTGTTGTAGTAACCATTGAAAATCATCTAGCCGTGTTGACAAAGAATTTTAAAATGTATTTTCGTACTGACGACAACTTGGTTGCAACTTACGTGTGGGTTAGGGATCCATTTTAAAATACTCCCCAAGGGCTCTCAACTTCCGAAGAAGAAATCTTCATGGACTTTACGTTAAGTGGCGAAATCAAAAGACAATTTAATAATAAATCACTCTTTGAATTTTGGGCAGGGGTGAATGATGAGTTTTTCTGCACTGAAAACAAGAGCATTTCGTATACTATTACCATTTTCAACATCCTACCTTTGCGAAACCGGATTTTCTGCGGTGGCTGCTTTGAAAACAAAATATAGATCTCAACTAAATATAGAAAAAGAACTCAGAGTATCTATTTCTAATATTAAATCATCCTTCGAAAATCTTTGCTCTGCAAAGCAGGCCCAAGAGAGTCACTAATAATTATTAAACTTGTTTTTAATTTAATATTGATATGTTAATTATTAGGTAAATGCATTGTCAGTACTAATGCAATCCTATTTATAGGTGTATTATATCAGTGTAAATGTGTATTTTATTTTTTATTATGTCAGAATGTATTTTGTTTTGCTTTAGTTTCAATAAATTATATTAAATGTTTTTTATGAATGTTTTTAATAATAATTTCTTTTCGATACGCTCGCGCCCCCCCAATAGTGTAATCAATCCCCAATAGTGTAATCAATCAGTGGGGCGCGCCCCACAGGTTGAGAAACGCTGCTTTAGACCATAGCGTAGTATTTAAGGTGTTTACCTTCTATGCCACAAGTTCGAACATCGGCTCGGAAAAAAAAGTAATAAATTAAAAAAAAAAATAAAAAATACAACGTGATGGTCGCCTCTCTCGGGAAGGCAATGGGAAACCACTCGTAATATTATGCCTAGTAAAGCTCTCTCACTTTGGCCGTTCGAAACCGGCATTAAACTATAGGTCCCCTTTGTCTGTGGAATACTTAAAAAGGCACCAACCACAAGAAAAGACGAGAGTGTCGTCTACGCCCATATCGGATATTCAAGAAGGCCTTCATGCGACGTGTTTGCCACAAATTCGGTCGTTTTATGTGTCATTCAACATACAAATGAAGATTGTGTGTTGAATTACCCGTCATATTCACCTGATTCAGCAGCCTGACAATTTTTCTCTTTCTCCGACTTCATTCGCAGATGAAAAGAATTAAGCGGCAAAAACTCATTTAGCGAAATGATTGACAGTGTTCAACGTTGTATTAATGCTGAGGAAAAGTATATCGATTGCAATATATTATTTAAATAATTATAACGGGGCTGTGTTTTACTTTTTGCGAAAAGTTGTTTTCTGGATGAGGAGTATACTTAAAGAAGTTTTAAATAACTTTGGAAGCATTAATTTTCATACAATCCCATGCTAAGCTTTTTGTAAATAACTAAAAAGAGATGACAATGAATTCAAACTTCTGCTGCTTCATGTAGTAAGAAAATTCGTTTACATAAACCGAGAATTATTTAGACGTTGTTATCGATTTAAAAACGGAAGTAGAAAAGTGCCTGAATCTTCTTTTACTCTATAGTTCAGTAAAAAAAGGTCAAAATAATGATGAGATAGGCGTAGTTTTAGATACAGCAATATTATGATTTTATCCTCTCTGGGGTATCATCAGGAGTATTGTCCTGAGTTTTGGACCTCGGAAAACTTGTGCTCTTTTGTTTATAAACAATTTAAATTTTCAAAACGCGTTTATTGAGGTTAAAATGTGAATAACTCCGATTATATCCCTCGGATCGAGACAGACAAAAAACTAAACTATTCATAATGAAGTTTCCAACAAATTCTCGTTAGTTTTAAATGGCTCAAATGTATACATAACCTACAAACTTGAAAAAAACAGGCAAGACTCCTTTTTTTTTTATTTTATTATACAGGTCGACTAAGTATACCGATCGGCCTGAAATATTCCTTTTGTTATTTTTTTTTATGGGTCTAGCACACGTGCTACAAGGAAGTCCCTAAAGTGTTCGAGGAGCGGCATGTGAGCGGAGGACCGGCATGTGTGCGGATAGCAAGAATACCATGAAATTTTAGTACAAAAATTTTGAACCTAGTGGATACAATTGAATTTGTAATATAAAATTTGAATTGCCTGCCATTTTATGCCATTTAGTCCAAAAAGGATCTTTTTTTTTTTTCAAAATCTAGTTCTCGACGTCAGCTTTCCGATGCCATTAAAAAAAAAAATTTTTTTGGAGTCATTTTAACCGTTTTTTTTTTACATTTGTTTATTAATTAAATAACAACAATTGACATTTTGAAAAAAAAATTCTTAACGAAAATGAATTTTTTTTTAATAAAGGTATCGAGATTCTCTACCAGATGTGATAAAAAATTTTCAATTTTTTTTCAAAATTACCGAAAAAATGCGTTTGTTGTTATTTGATTAATAAACAAATGTAAAAAATGGTTAAAATGACTCCACAATTTTTTTTTAATGGCACCAGAAAGCTGGCGTCAAGAAAAAAAAAGGTCCATTTTGGACCAAATGGCAGAAAATGGCGGGCAATTCAAATTTTAAATAACAAATTCAATTGTGCCCATTGGGTTCAATATTTTTGAACCAAAATTTTAGGGTATTTTTGCTATAACAAAAGGCATATTTTCTAAAAGTTTCAAGCCGATCACTTAGTCGGCCTGTACAATAAAACGAAAAAAAAAAAACAGTTTTTTTTTTTTGTCGGTTTTTCCAATTTTGTAGGTTACGTACACATTTGAGCAACTTAAAGCTAACAAGAATTTGTTGGAAATTTCGTTATGAAGAGTTTGGTTTTGTTTTTGTTTTGATTCGATATATATAACCGGAGTTATTCGCATTTTAAGCTCAAAAAACGCGTTTTGAAAACTTCAATTGTTTATAAACAAAAGAGCACAAGTGTTTCGAGGTCCAAAACTCAGAACAATACTCTTGGTAATACCCCAAAGAAGATAAAATCATAATATTGCTGTATTTAAACTGTGCCACATCAAATGCTTTTTTTACTGCACTGCAATCTCTAAATAAATCAACTAAAATATAAATTCAACAAATACTCAAAAAACAAAATCAACACAAAGAACTTATGGTTTGGAGGTTTCAGAAAACAAAATGTTAACATATTTTTTTTAACTCTATCTTCCCCTATTTTTAAAATATTCTTCAGAACATCAGATTAAATGGAGTATTCAGTATAATTTTCTGTTATGTTCGAGGTGTCATGATTACATGGAACCTTATGTTAGGTTAATTCAAATTATTTTGCAGCAGATCCAATTCATGATCTTTTTAACAAAGTTAAAAGATAAATTAACAGCGCAGTTAAAGTTGGAGTTTAAGAAGAAGCAAAGTTACTTGAACCAAAAATTAAGTTTGTTTATTGTATTTGGTTCGAAAGTAGTGAAATTTTGTGTTTTGTGGACAGTATTGAAAAAAGTTAAAGAAAAAAGTGAAAAGAACTAATTTTCTTTTAAAAACGAAAAACATTATTTATAAACCTAAACACATCAGAAACAAATCAAGAAATAGTTAAGCAAGGCACTATAAAATAGATAAAAATAACATTAGTTTTTATTTCTGATGCTGACGATTTATGTACAAAAAAAATTAAGAAAAATGTTTGAAACGAAAAACTTTCACTGCTTGGGTTAGATGGAAAATCATAGTTCATAAAATTAGATCTAGACCGATTAGAGTGATTTTCCGACGTTTCGCTTATGATTACCCAATATTTCTTGAGGACTCTTTACTCATTAAGATTAGAACACTAAATGAGCTCGGAGAGGCACAAGCCAAATATTTATACCCGAATGGTGTAATGATCAATTTCCGTGTATAATGCAGACATATACTGTATATCTGTAAATGTTTGTAGGTTTGGACTGATTCCCTAAAATTTTATTTACAGAAACTGAAGATTAAGGCAAGAAAGTTGGTTTTTCTTATATTCCTAGGGTGTCACGTAGAGTATTGACGACGTTCAGCTACAGCTTATTTACCAATTTGTTTCTTTTCTATACATCTTTTATGTTCATTAATTCTAGTGGATACCCATCTTCCAATTTCCCCCACACCTCAGAATAAGACCGGAGATTTTTTTAATTGCTGCCACTTATAAAGGAGTTCCTCTCAAGCATTTTCCAAGTTTCTTATAAGTATTGAAAAGTGTGCGAATGTTAGATCTTCTCAGTAATTTGGCTACTTTGCTTATAGTACCATGTATGTAGATAATAACAATATTATCTGCGAAACGCCAGAAAGTCACTTTAATTTAACACGGCCTAATCCCAAGAAATACGATTTCTCAAACGGTAGGTTATCTCTTTTACTGTTTAAGCAAGTACATTACACTATTTACCAGGTGTACAAGTATGAAATGCGGATTTCAGACAACAGATGGTGCACCAATGCAGTTGTGCTATAAAGATTTGACACTGCGCCATTTTGTTGTGTCATCAACAATTGTCAGACGCGCACGAGTGATAAATTGGAAAAGTGTGTGCATAGTGTTAGGTTGTTGTGTTCAATATGTCGAAATTTATACCGAACAAAGAGCATTCGCGGACAGCATTAATTTTTTGTTTTCATTTGAAGAAAACTGCTGTTGAATCATACCGATTACTTCGAGAAGCTTATGGTGAACATGCTCCATTGCAAGATACGTGTAAACGATGGTTTCGGCGTTTCAAAAGTGGTGACTTCGATGTTGCAGACAAGGAACGTGGAAAACCGCCAAAAAAATACGAAGATGTGGAATTGCAAGCGTTGTTGTACGAAGATGATTCGCAAACACAAAAACAACTGGCCGAGCAATTGGGCATTAGTCAACAAGCTGTTTCCAATCGGCTACGAGAGATGGGAAAGATTCAGAAGACCGGTAGATGGGTACCACATGAATTGAACGACAGGTAAATGGAAAAGCGCAAAAACACGTGTGACATGTTGCTCGCTCGGTACAAAAGGAAGTCGTTTTTGCATCGTATAGTTAGAGGGGATGAAAAGTGGATTTATTTTGAGAATCCCAAGTGCAAAAAATTATGGGTAGACCCAGGCGCACCAACCACATCGACCGCAAGACCGAATCGCTTTGGCAGAAAGACGATGCTCTGTGTTTGGTGGGACCAGAGGGGCGTGGTCTAATATCAGCTGTTAAAAACTGGGGAAACGGAATGCTCCATCACATACGGCAAAACCAGTTCGCGACACGTTGGAAGCACTCAGCTGGGAAGTTCTACCCCATGCGGCTTACTCACCAGACTTGGCTCCTTCCGAGCAGCGCTTTGGTTCGTACGAAGATGTGAAAAAATGGCTCGATGAATGGTTCGCAGCAAAAGGGGAAGATTTTTACTGGCGTGGTATTCGCAAATTGCCCGAAAGATGGGAAAAATGTATGACAAGCGATGGAGCATACTTTGAATAAAGCACTTTTTATCATTCTTCCGAATTTAACATGTTTTTTTAGAAAAAAAATCCGCATTTCATACTTGTACACACCTGGTACCACCATAAGAGGACAAAATTTCAATCACACTTTGACAATAAACACGAGTTTTAAATTTCACCCTTAAAATTGTAAATGTGTACTTCTAAACAAACACGCAAACAAAAGACCTTTTTATTCATATAATTGACTTGATCGTCACTTAATGAACTTTTCTTCCAATTGCATCAATAATAATAAATATGTTGGACAACTTAATAAATTGAGTAAGTTAATTCCTAATAATTCCAATAATATCAGTGACACTGAACTCAAAGTTTCGAATCCCAACATTTTTTCAAGATTTATGAATTTACAAAGCAATTTGTTTCCTCGAAAAGGGTTTTAACCACAATCTACCAATAGACAACAATTGCAAAAATTTCGAGATATTAGGAGTAGAAACTAAATTGTCGATAGATCGTCCTGAATTTCCTCGTGATAATAACATTAATTATAGGATGTCGGAAATTATCAAAAATACTTTCAAAGACAAACAAACACCAAAATACAATTATGAGAAATCACGCGTATCGTCTTTAAAGAAAAAGGCTACAGAAAATGTCATTATCTTTACCAGAGCGGATAAAAGTAAAACTATTATCACTAGAAACCAAATTGTTTGTTTAAACAAGACAAAGGAGTTTCTAGATCATAACAAATACAAAACATTAACCCTTAACCCTACGACCAAATTTTAAACACATATCAAAGAAATATTAGATAACTGCAGTACGATATTTTCAACCAAAGACAAGTTATTTTTTAAAGTTTTGCATCCTTCTTCAGCCAAACTCCACTCTTTTATCAAATTACATAAACCAGATTTACCGATAAGACCGGTAGTTTCCTATGTAACGGCACCAGCTCATCAAGTACCTAAGAAACTCGTTCCTATACTTTCAGAATAAATTAATTTCAAACATTCGTTCAGTATTAAAAACTCCCTAGAGCTTATCAATAAAATTTAAAATTTAAACCTCTCACCAAATGCAAAACTAATATCGTTTGACGTAAAAGTGTACCACCAACTGAAGCAGCATAGATAATATATCATTTAATTAAAAACAAAGTTAACATTACCACAGTTTTAGAAATTAGCTCGACTTTAAAAACTTGTTTAGAACAAAATTATTTCCAGTTCGACAATAAAATTTACTTAGCTGGCGAAGACCTTATGGATAATTTAGAAAATAAATCTAAAATTATACCCTTAATTAGGAAATATCTTATATTATCTGCTGTATTCCAATCTTTAATTTTTTCTAGCTAAAAAACCACGAGCTGTTCTCTAAATGCCTCTTTTGATACAGATACCTACCAGGTGTACAAGTATGAAATGCGGATTTCAGACAACAGATGGTGCACCAATGCAGTTTGTGCTATAAAGATTTGACACTGCGCCATTTTGTTGTGTCAGACGCGCACGAGTGATAAATTGGAAAAGTGTGTGCATAGTGTTGTGTTCAATATGTTGAAATTTATACCGAACAAAGAGCATTCGCGGACAGCATTAATTTTTTGTTTTCATTTGAAAAAAACTGCTGTTGAATCATAGCGATTATTTCGAGAAGCTTATGGTGAACATGATCCATCGCGAGATACGTGTGAACGATGGTTTCGGCGTTTCAAAAGTGGTGACTTCGATGGCACAGACAGGGAACGTGGAAAACCGCCAAAAAAATACGAAGATGTGGAATTGCAAGCATTGTTGGACGAAGATGATTCGCAAACACAAAAACTACTCGCCGAGCAATTGGGCGTTAGTCAACAAGCTGTTTCCAATCTGATACTAGAGATGAGAAAGATTCAGAAGACCGGTAGATGGGTACCACATGAGTTGAACGACAAGCAATTGGAAAAGCACAAAAACACGTGTGACATTTTGCTCGCTCGGTACAAAAGGAAGTCGTTTTGGCATTGTCTAGTTACAGGGGATGAAAAGTGGATTTATTTTGAGAATTCCAAGCGCAAAAAATCATCGGTAGACCCAGGCGCACCTTCCACATCGACCGCAAGACCGAATCACTTTGGCAGAAAGACGATGCTCTGGGTTTGGTGGGACCAGAGCGGCGTGGTCTATTATGAGCTGTTAAAACCTAGAGAGACGGTTAATACTAAACGTTACCAACAACAAATTGACCGATTTGAACCGTTTGCTGCTTGAAGGCCAGAATTCCGAAAGAGGCAACACAAAGTCATTTTTCTTACTCATCAGACTTGGCTCCTTCCGATTACCACTTGTTTGCATCGATGGGTCACGAACTTGCTAAGCAGCGCTTTGGTTTGTTCGAAGATGTGAAAAAATGGCTCGATGAATGGTTCGCAGCAAAAGGGGAAGATTTTTACTGGCGTGGTATTCACAAATTGCCCGAAAGATGGGAAAAATGTATAACAAGCGATGGAGCATACTTTGAATAAAGCACTTTTTATCATTCTTCCAAATTTAACATGTTTTTTTTTAGAAAAAAAATTCGCATTTCATACTTGTACACCTGGTAGATGGTATTTTAATATGTTTTACAGCAACCAATAGACAATTTAAAAATTTTTTTTGACGACATTAATAACTTACATAATAATGTAACATTCACTATAGAAATAGAAAGCTATCAATTTCTTAGATTTGAAAATAACGAATGAGAACAATAAGCATAGTTTCTCAATGTATCACAAACCGTCACATACTGATACTACTATCCACAACTCCTCCTTTCATCCTTACTCTCACAAATTAGCAGCATATTATAGCGTGTTACGCAAATTAATTAGTGTCCCAATGAATATAGAAAATTTCCACAAAGAACTAAACATTATAAAACAAATAGGTATAAATAACGGATATTCAGAAAATCTTATTGAAAATATGCTTGAAAATAAATTGAGGAAATAAGCCTTTTCCATAGTTTATCCTAGAGATGCTCCTAATAGAAGAAAGTTCAATTCTTTTACGTATTTAGATAAACCCACTGAACATGTCGCTGAGGCTCTCAAAAAAAACATAATATCAATTTGGCTTTTAAAACCAACAACTCATTAGGGAGACACGTAAATAAAGATAAACTAACTAAAGGATACAAATACAAATGTATAGGTTAGATTGTGGGTCTTGTCCAAAAAGTTACCATAGGTCAAACAGGTCGCAATTTTAAAATTAGAATTCAAGAATACGACAAAGATTTCGTTCACAAAAGATTAAATTCCGCATATTCATCCCACCTTATCGAACATAGTCATAATTTTAATGACGATTTTACGATTTTACACAGAGAAAATTAAGGTCATAAACTCTCATTATTGGAATCATTAAAAATTAATAAATACAAAAGAACAGATAATATAAAGGATGATCAATAGGAAAAAAGTAATAACCCCTTGTAAACTGAATCTTCTAATCTATTAAGTTAAGAAATTATTATAAATACCTAAGTATTAGTTTAGGATGTCACATTTGATGAAGTAGCAGTGCTACGCAACATATCACGTTCGATTCGTCAACAAAAGAATATCTTTTCAAGTGAAAATCAGAAAATTTTTTATGACCTTTTTATTCTATTTTGACTGATCTGAGATAAAAATAAAGTATAATAATTCTTTAATCAGAATGCTGAAATTTTCTCAATAAAAACTGAAAGTCCAAATCACTCTGCTGCACAAATTGTTACCATATTAATTAGCTGCGTATGCCATTTCGCATATCTCTAATCACCGTTACTTTTTGTGATAACATTTTATCAACATTTTGCAAAAGTTTCGGATATTTCCCATGATTATGGCGATTTTTTACCAAAACCTCCCTACCACTTGTTATTAATTTTGATAAACATTTGGTTCTAAAATAATAACTACATCTCCAGTTAGTCTTGTTTGATGCTCGCTGATGGAAAATATAATCAGCATCTTCAAAAATAAGTTTGGGATGTTTCTGACCGACATCAAAATAGACAATGCCTGAAATTTTTTAATTATAAAAAAATATTGGAACAAAAGTAGTAATAATAATAAATTTCTTTAAATAAAATAAAATTGTACAACCTATGTATAATAATTTCACATAATAAGAGGTTACCGGTGCCTCCGTTAGCCAAACTTTAACTTTATATGTAGCGAGTCCTTCACTTAATCTAAATAGAGAAACGATATTTTTCCTGAAGTTAGTAATGAATACAAAAGTTGTGTATAAAAATATTTAAAATTACATTAAAAATAAATAAGAAAACATTAGGAAAACAATAGAGAATATTAAAAAGTTGTCGAATAAATTATCTTAAAAAAATAATATTTTTGGAATAGGGCAGACTCAAAAAGAAGTCACTTAAAGAAAAAAAAAAAAACCACATATATTGGATATTTAAAAGAACTTCTCTACTTATAGTTTCTAATTCGCCAGGAAAACTGTTATAAATAACATCCATCTGATACGAGAAGTACTTTTTACATGTTGCAGTAGTGTTGTTCGGAGTGGATAACATACTGTAAAACACTGTATTAAAAATATGTGTTCAATCCTCCAATCACTTTGAGTTTCCGAGACAACAACCAACAATTACGAAATAATAATTTAAAATTCACAGGGGCTCGAATTAATATTTACTCATTACACTGTTATTACGAAGGTACTGGAATTCATATCAGGAATCCAAAAACCGCCAAACCTTTAAGAGAAGACCGACAAGCGCATTGTTGGTATTTGGCGATGAATATCGCCATTTTAAGGTTTCCGTTTGTTTCTTACGTACTTCGAAGGGCACGTGATTGTAGGCGTTATCGTTATGATTTAGTGTGGTCAAATCTTATTTAACAGGATCTGCCACAGACAACCTGTGACAAAAAAACTAACTTATGTAAATAAAACAAAGACTTTAATTGTAAAAACTACAATTATTTGATCACAATGAGGAAAAAGAGATTTTAAAGATTATTAAGGATGGAGAACACGATTTAAATAAACACTGTACATTGCCTTAGCTTATGTTCTACGGGTGTAATAGCCCCACGCGACACAATTAAAACGACAAAGTCAAAATAATGGATAAGAACGTGTTCTTTGTCGCTCTAGTCAACACTAAATATACCACCGAGGACAAAGTTAAAACAACACATTAAAAAGTATTGTTTTGAATTTGGCGTTTTTGTCAGTCGGGGCAGTCACCTCAGTTAGGACACCGTCTTAACCAATTTTTCTTCTCTCCTTAAATATAAATAAAAATTTTAAAAATAACTTATCCAAACAAAAATTATTTTTATTAAAAAAAAATATTATCATATGAAATAAAAGGTAAATATGTTTTTTTGGAAATACCAATTAAATATTTCTCCATCCCTAACAATATGAAAAAACCTAAACATTTTTTTGTGAGTTATTTATGTGTCAAGTTCAGAAAGTGGTGTTTTGTAGGACGAATCAGGAAGTTAAATAAGATGATGCCGAAACACTACACACTACTAACACTACCACTTTCCGCACATGATATGTACAAACTTTTTTATACATCCGTACAAATTTATATACAAACAATAAATATACACATTTGATGATTTCCTACTACTTGATATAATTCGTAACTAGTCTGGAACATACGACTTTCCCAACAAAAAATTGTTTGGGAAGTTATATTGTTAAGAAGAATGCTCAAAAATACAAAAACTAAACGATCATCATATCTTTATATTGAGAGAAAACTCGGAAACAAATTAAGTAAAATTAATATGGCACCATCGGAACATTAATACGGAAAATCTAATACTACAATAACCTAATGCAAATGGAGAGGAAAATTATGTTAAACGATTAGATAAAGTAATAAGCTAGATTTACTAAAAAAAAATACTAATATTAAAAATTGGCTTGTTGTAGAAAAAAGGAAACTCACATCAAAAATGAAACTTATTTCAATAAGTTCATACTCGTATTTTATTAATATGGAGCAGAAATTTTCTCCATCTTGGTTGGCTGCGAAATCGTGGTTCTTGAGATCAGGGGCTCCTTACTCTTCGAGATTAGAACACTAAATGAGCTCGCATAAGACCGTAACCAGTTTTTAGATTCCAATTAATTCCCTAAACTTTACTTCATAGAAATTAGAAATAGAGGCAAGAACTTTCGTTTCTCTTACATTAATGGTATGACCTGTATAATATTGATATTCAGCTACAGGTAATTAAATAATTTGTTTTAGTTTGATACACCTATCGTATTGCTTAAATCTAGTTGATATTGATCTTCCAGTTTCTCCTACATACACCATACCAAACAAGCAGCGAATTTTATAGACACCTTCAGTAAGTAAACGAATTTTGTCTTTTGTTGATCTCAAGCATCGTCTAATTTTTAGATGTTCAAGAGTCTGCGAAACAATTTCGCTATTTTGTTTATAGTGACGTATACAGGGTGTTATGGAATTCATTACATATATTAGAACTGACGCTTTCTTGCAGCAAGACTGATTACAGAAAATTCCCCTTAAATAGCGGATCTCAATAATAAAGAAAAAAATAGACTCTAAAAAAGTGATGACATAAATATTTTTTCCCTTCACCACTGGTGAACCATACAACTGCACAATATCGCCGAGTGTTAACTGACACGTAAGTGCTGTTCAAATTTGAATAGGCTTTTCCTAAACAAATTTAATAAAAAAAATATTTAAAAAATTGTTACTCTTTAAAATAATTACTTCGTGACACTAACAAATTAATTACAGTTTTATATTTCAATATTTTATTATAAGTAAAAATTTTAACACATGTAATTCACAGAAATTGTTATTTGCTTCATTGTAAAAGTGCCGGCTTTACTTTATTTTAAAGCTGACAAAGGATCACTTATCGGCCGACAACAAAGGGTGATTTCTTAGTGGCGTCGGCGGCTTTATCGGCAGCCTAGTGGAGCTCCGCTTGGTTGCGGCTAAGTGACAGCGCTCTCTACCAAAACGTCAAATTCACGTTTATTTACATTTACAAATTTTACAACATGTCGTAGGTAAAGGCAAGTTTTTCTAAGATAGACTAATATAGTGTTGGTAATTAAGAAATTTGTAGAAAGGGTAGAATATAGCAGCAAGTGTGGCAGTGCGTATCGTTCGGTACAGTTGGTTTAGTTATAAATATGCTACGCACAACTTAGGATATTTTATATGGAGATCAAGCACATTTAAGGTACATAAAAACAATAAACAAATACGTTTTTAAACGTACTTTGTTTTTTTTCAGTGTAACACTAAAAAATCTTACATTTCTTACAAGAAAGTCGTTTACCATGTCGATATTAATTTTGGAAAAGTGAAGAGAAAAATCTATTTGACATTATGTTTTTATTTTGCACAAACCCAAACAGCTGTTAACATAAAAGTCAAAATCAGTTGTTAAGGGGCAATGATCCAGTTGTTCAAGCGCGTTGCGAAGGAATTATTTTTTTTCAAATAAGGGATAAAAAAGATTTTTAATTATGGTTAAATATAATTCTGACTAGGTGTTTTCTATTATTATTTTCATTTTTTATTTTATTTATATATTTTTACCTGAAATTTAAAAATCTGTAATTGTTGAAGAAAATCGTTACGTTTGGCAACACTGCGCCTGAGCTTGTTCGTACAATGGCGGCCTTTCAGGTGCGCGTTGATTTTGTAAATGACTTGGTAAAATGCGGTTTTGTTCCTTTTCTTAATTTTTCCAAAATTTTCGAATTTGAAAAAAAGTATTGAATGTGCTTCCACGTGACCCCACGAGTCACCCGTCTCAATATATGTAGTAAATTTTATAACACCCTATATATAGCGGTGTATCCTTATTATTATTTTCTCTAGGTTAAAATAAAAGTGTAGTATCGGCAGCGTAATAGGCATGCACATATCGATAAAGTTAATGAGTTGACAATAGCTAGTTCTTGAAAAGAATGATTAGCAGTCAGACACTTATTGATAGAGTTAGCTTTCTGTAAACCAAATGTCCTAAAACGCCGTTAATTTTCTTTTGTACCAGTACATCTAGAAAAGGAAGGATACCACGTGATTCAGTTTTAATTGTAAATTTTACAAAAATGAATGTTGTTGATTGAGGTGATTTTAAAAAGTAGATTTTCTTCACCATGTGATTAGATAACAAATGTGTCGTCAAGATATCTGCACCAAAATTTTAATTTGGGGAATCTGAAATTAATGTACTTTCTTCAAAGGCTTTTATGAAAATGTTTGTCACTACCAGTAGATAGTGGAGAACCCATAGCTGCTCCTGAAGCTCGTTTGTGAACGGTTGTTTGTTGTTATTATGTTGAAGTATATCCGATCTAGAAATTGAATCGTTAATTGTATACACTGATTCAATGTCAAAAAACTATCGAGAATAGGTCCATGAAATAACTTCGTAGTTTTTAACCCAAAAACATGCCACCAGTAGATAAAGTATGTCATTCATGACATTATTTCCCGCCAAATCCATGTCCATTAGAAATTTCAATGAGGGCGGTAAGAACAAATAGAAAACACTGGACAGAACTGCAAACCCGTCTTATACAGAAACATTACCTTACTGCTTTTATCTACAATATAGCTTTAAAAAACTGACTGATTGCACGTGGTGTGATAATAAAACCTGCTGTAGATACGTACCGGTGTGGTCACTTATATTTGTTAATTTTAATACAGGGTTATAAGTGGTTATAACTAATTAAAGTACAAATTTGGAAAATATTCAGCTGTTTTTTATAAATATTATATCATTTACTTTCTTTTCTATTACCTTCCTAAAACTGCATCTTCCATTAAAATGTGATTTTTTAAAATATAAACTAGTTTTTCTTGTAAAAGAATTTAGAAGATTAGAAAAAGTTACTCCAAATTGACACGATCTAATCCCAAAAACCACGATTCCCCTACTTGTTTCATTACTTACGTTGGTTGATTAATTCATATTAAAAAAAAATTATGAATTAGTTTACTTACGCTGTTCTAAAATAAATAGTGACTTCTCCAGGTCAAAATACCCAAAAGGAGTATATAACACGGTATATTCAAAGCAACCCTTCTAGTTCCCTCCTTCCTCTAACCACTAATAGGCTTGATAATTATCTTTAAAATTTGTTCATTATTGAAACCACAAAATAATCAACTCCAGTCCTTTTATCCCTTCCCCTGTGGCGATATCTCTCAAAACCTGTAGGTTTCTTTCCTATCTATTATATGTACCAAAGAGTGACCGCAAAATTAGCCCGTTTTTTTGTAAGTTCCATAGCTTTGAAACAAAAAAAGCAAACTTAACGTAAAAGGTATTAAATTAAAGCTAATTAAAAATCAGAAGGACATATTTTTCCATTTTTTTTATTTAGGGCTAACTACCCCCTATTTTGAGGGTTAAAAGGGTGAAAATAAATAAGTTTTTAACAGAAAATAAAAAAAATATTTATGATATGTAATTCATAAAAATAGGCCACTTCAATTATTTACATATGCTCTACCCAGTACCATATAGTCAATCAAAAACCACCCTCTAAAAGGGGGTCGAAATTAATAGGAGATCCTGCCATAGTTACAAACATGACTCCCAAGACTAAGAAAAAATACCAAGAAATAATCAAAATACTAAGAATATAGCGCTGTACTTATATGTCTCCCAAACTTATCCCTAAGCGATAACCACCCCTAAAAGGGCAACCCCATTTATGTTGGTGTTTTTTTTACCTGAAAAACAACTTTTAATTTTGGGGAAAAATCTTATTTATTTTCACAGTTTTAACACCCAAAATAGAAGGTAGTTACCCCTAAATAAAAAATGTATCCTTCTCGATTTTTAATTAGCTTTAAGACCTGTACGTTAAGTTTGCTTTTCTTGCCTCCAACTTATGAACTATGTTGGGAATGTGGGATCTTTGGCACAATGACACTACTCGGTATATATCACCATCAAACACTTTATTTTTGCACTCGACGCGCGTTTCGCTAACCATGTTAGCTTCATCAGGAGCGATGATTGTCTAAAGCTAAACTACTAAAACTAAACTACAAATCTACCCTATTTTCACTCAACCTAATACCTGAATTACTCAGGCGGTATAATGGCATAGGTGAGGCCATCAGTTCCGGTCAAGTAACCAGTAGAGGGGAATATAAGGAATAGGCCCTCTGTCTTTCTTTAAACTACTTTTACATTTTATAATTTCCACACTTCTGTATGCGTTCAACAATCTCCTATCAGATACATTTTTAATTAATCTTAGATTATCTAATATTACAGTATGATCAACTTCAAGGGCATGTTCGGCAATTCTAGACTTTTCTGTTCTACTGTATTTTAAATGTGTTAAATGTTCTTTAAATCGTGTTCTAATTGACATTTTAGTTTGCCCAACATACTTTTTGTCCCAATCATTACAACTAATTTAATAAATTCCACTTTTCTCACAATTAGGAATCTTATCTTTGGGATTTCCTAAGATATTCCTCAGATTATCTGATGACTTATAGACTAAGGTGAGGCCTGCTTTATTAAATACCTTATTGAGTCCTCTGCTATATTTTGGATTATATGGTATGGAGACATACCATATAATCTTTTCTTAGCGTGTAAAAAAGGTGGAGATTCCTAATTGTGAAAAAGTGGAATTTATTAAATTAGTTGTAATGATTGGGAGAAAAAGTATGTTGGGCAAACTAAAAGGTCAATTAAAACACAATTTAAAGAACATTTGGCACATTTAAAATACAGTAGAACAGATAAGTCTAGTATTGCCGAACATGCCCTTGAAACTGATCATACTGTAACTTTAGATAATCCAAGATTAGTTAAAAATGTATCTGATAGGAGATTGTTGAACGCATATGAAAGCATGGAAATTATAAAATATAAAAATAGTTTAAATAAAGACAGAAGGCCTATTCCTTATAATCCCCTCTACTGGTTACTTAACCAGAACTGCTGACCTCACTTATACCATTAGTTCCGCCTGAGTAATTCAGGTGTTAGGCTAAGTATAAATAGGGTAGGTTTGTAGTTTAGCTTTAGTCAATCATCGCACTTGGTGAAGCTAACAGGGTTAGCGAAACGCACGTTGAATGCAAAAATAAAGTGTTTGGTGGAGTGGTGATATATACTGAGTAGTGTCCAAGTTATGAAGGTTGCAAAAACAGGCTAAAATTCACACTTTTTTGCGGTTATTCTGTGAAATCGAAATCTGGGTTTATAAGACCCATAGATACACAAACAGGTAGATAGCCGGACAGACCAATCGGAAGTAAACTATGATATTTTTAATTTAGGGATCCTAAGAGGTAAAGAATGAAAAAATCTTGAAATGTGACTTTTTCAAGAATAGAATATTTGCTGTAACAAAGTAATAAGTAACTGTGAAAATACTGACTGTTGGAAACTTCCTTAATGCCATAAGCCACTCAATTTTTATTTTATAAGAATCTGATTTATCAACATACTCTAGAGGTATGTTTATTGATTAAATTTTTAATATATTAATATACATTCTGGAAAAACAATAATTTACCATGACGTAATATACTAAATTTTATTGTACACAAACTATAAAATTACACACATCTAAATTTATTAAATGTTATTTTGTTTTAAAAGGAATTATAAGGAAACTATAAACCATCAATATTTAGACACATTTTATTTTGTTCAGGTACCGATATGAATATTGAGAACTACAGATATGTTTACACTTCGTAAAAAACACAAATTTAAATTGATGACGAGACAAAAATATTAATTAAATGAGAGTTACTAATTGTTAAATTCAAGAGACCTAAGAATAATAAAAGAATTAAAAAAGAAATAATTTTAAAAATACTCAGTGGAAATAGGAAAATATAGAGTATTGTTCCACTTTAACATAAATTTTTGTATTTTAAAGCGTCAATATTGAAAGTATACTGCTGCCTATTATTGATGCTAGGTTGACCTAAAATTTCTACGACTTCATGAAAATCTATATTAGCGATATCATCGACGGAAGGAAAAGTAAATTTATTCCCTAAAGATTTCCTCATAAATTTTGCTAAACATTCATCATCAGTTTTAGCTAAAATAACAGCGATATAATGTTTAACGCTTTTTTGTGCCATTAGTTTTACAACTACATAATCATTAACTTCTGGAACTTTTGGCTTTTCACAACTTGACTCAAGCTCAGATTCTGAAGTAGAGTATAAATCAGAAACTCGCAGACGTCCAAATGGAAAAAACGTGGCTAAAAATGGTATCCAAATGTTACTAAAATTTCCTTAGTTTTAATCTAAGGACAAGTTTTTTGTCTACTTAGTAGCTTTACTAAAGCGTAGTATTATTAAATAAATCTACGAAAAGTAGGTACATACTTGTTAAAGATACCAAAAAGTCAAAAAACTAAGTCCTAAGTCATAGAAAATACGAAATTCGCCACCATTAGAAAACAACATATATTTGATATACAGATACATCAATTAGTAAATTAAATCATGCACCATCCACCATCTATTGACTATCATTCTAAATGACATTAAATTACTGGTATATTTTATTTACCTTCCTAAGATTTTAGGAGTCACCCACCTCTTAACACTATTACATTTCTTTATAAAATTGATTCTATTATATTTAAAGTTCACTTGTAAAACCAGGTATTGAAATAAAAATTGAGCTTTTAAACACTGAATTCGTTCAGAGTCAGACAAAGCCAGGACACGCACTTTTTCTCTACATTTGCAAAGCAGTTCATTATTTCAACTGTACTTTGATTTCCTTCTGCAAATTCACTCTCAGATTATTTCATAGTATCCAGCTAATTAGGGTATTTCTTACGAGAAAACAGAGAGAGCATTATGTTAGATAAAGACGCGAAATGATTTGGTTTTCAGGGTATAATGAATGTGGCAACGTAGCTTCTCGCTTGGGTTATTTATAATAACCTTGATACTTTTACATGATATACAGTAAAAATTATGTATAATTAATTAAAACGATACTCTGGATTATTTATTAAAATATATCAATTATCAGTATTGATAACTGAATAAATGCGTGTCCGAGGGACGCGTTTATTCTAATACCTTTTAAAAAAAGTCCGATCAGTGCAATGCATACATGTGATTCAAAATTTGAAACAACGCCCGCGTCCGCGCGTGTACTCTTCTTCAATCTACGTTGCCACAGCGAAAATACACTTCATAAAATACATGAAAAAGTAATTTTTATAAATAATATATCTAATATGTTTGCAACATCTAGGAGGTAAAGTGCCTTCATATTTTAACAAACGAAAGCACAGTAATATATATATATATATATATATATATATATATATATATATATATATATATATATATATATATATATATATATATATGAGATATCAATTTCACGGCTGTATATTTAAATAAAACTGTGATTTTCGCAGAGTTGCAGCCAGGTTACAAAGTATTTTCTAGGGCATTCACAAAAAATAATACTCTTTTTACTGAGTGAAAGCTTTCGGATATATTCAATGCTTCCTCAGCCACTCTACAAAAGGGGACGGTGGTCGTTAAAAAAAGGCTTGGGGTTACAAACATAAACTAGGCTCTTCCAACATTTTTCCCTTTTAAAAAAACTTTTTCTCTTTTTCACCACACAGTGTACATGTAAACAATAAAAACATTTAAAAAGGAAAAACAGTTACCAGTTAAAATATCCAAAATGTAACACCATAATACATGTATATACTCAAGAAGTACAGAAAGCACCGGTGCAGCACTGCCAGTCGTGGTAAATATGCACTTTTTTTGGAGATGTTAGTTAGATTTAGGAATTTATCTCTAGAAGAAGAAGATAGGGGATATACGGTTTATTTTGAAATTAATTATAATTTAAGTTGTATAATAGGATGTCTATATTTTATTTTCGAAAACATATATGAGAAGAATGAAATTAATTAACACATAGTGAGAAGAAGAAAAGAAAAAAGGTGGGAAAATATATTTTATGCTAAGTTTGGGGTAGCTGAAGGCATCTCACTTCCTCCCTATTACTAATTTGAAGTAGGTTAGAGTAAATTACGTTTAAATTTTGAACATTTGATCTCTTGTTTATGCAATTTTTTTGGTTATTGATGTAAACCATTTCAAGAAAATTTCTTTTAAAGTAGTTTTTTTTTTTTCAAAATCTATTATTTTGACGTTTTCAAAATCAGGCAAGTAGCCGGTATTATTTGTGTGCTGAGACAGGGCACAAGCATCTGGTCTCAGTCTGATGTCACTTTTATGTGATGCCAGTCTATCCTTTAAGCACCTGGAAGTCTGTCCTATATATTTTTTATCACAGTTATGGGAACTAATTTGATATACCAAGTTGTTAATGTTGTTTGTTTTATCTTTTAAACGAGTAAAAAGTATTGTCGTGGTTTTTAATGTTTTGTTGGCTACAATCAGGTCCTTGCCTTTAAATATATTTGCAAGTTTGGGGGTTAAATCTCTTATATAAGGAAAAGATGCTTTCTTGGGTTGGAAATGGCTGTTCGGTTTTGATCAGTGTTGTCAACTATAACGGTTTCACTTGAAGAAGTTTGTTTAAAAGATGTTTCGGATAGAAGTTGTCTAAGGGTACGTCATAGACCCTTCTTAAGTTGTTGACTCTTAATGTGGGATGGCTTATAGAGGTCACTCGGTTTTTTAAACATAGAATTAAGTTTATTTTCATTCTTTCTGGGTGGAATGAGAAAGAATGAATGGTAACTGTTTTTCCTTTTTAAATGTTTTTATTGTTTACATGTATACTGTGTGGTGAAAAAGAGGAAAAGTTTTTTTGAAAAGGGAAGAAAGAGCCTAGTTTATGTTTGTAACCTCACTTACAGTAAGTTTTTTTAATACTTTTTTCTTTTTTAAAGCCTTTTTTTAACGACCACCGTCCCCTTTTGTAGAGTGGCCGAGGAAGGATTGAATATATTCGAAAGCTTTCACTCAGTAAAGAGAGTATTATTTTTTGTGAATGTCCTAGAAAATACTTTATAATCTGGCTGCAACTCTGCGAAACTCACAGTTTATATATATATATATATATATATATATATATATATATATATATATATATATATATATATATTTGTGAGTTATTACTTTTTAATGCATATACGACAACAAAAATAGTAAAAAACGCATGCTTCTGATAGGAGAAAAAGTATGGATTCCTATCTTTTACGTGTCAAATATCTGAAACATTTACAATTAATTATGACAATAGGGCGTGGTAAATCATCTTTATATTGAAACAGTGAATGGATGATGCTAAAATCTATTATTTCTCAAAATTTCAAACAAAACTACTTTTAACAGTTATTCGTAAGAAATGCCTTAACTGGAGTGGGACGAAGATATCTGTTAATGATAGGAATCGTGTAATGAAAAGCCAATCCACCCATCTGGCCTTCACTGGGTGTCACCACTCAGGTGCTACATTTCTGGTAGAGACTTTGTATACAAGCATTTTTTCAATGTTTTTTAGTACACAACGCGTAGTAAAGTGCACTAAGATATTTAAGGAAATCACAAGTTTCAGGTTGTTAGTCGCACCATAAAACATTTAGCTGTCTTTTGGTATCACTATTCCTTAAATAAAAGGCATACAGTGTTCTAGGAATTCAAGTAATCTGTTTTATAATACAATATATATATATATATATATATATATATATATATATATATATATATATATATATATATATATATATATATATGCAACTTTCCTGCAATGATATAAGATAGTAGATAATGCCACTCGTAGTAATAAATTTATACGAGTAAATTGACATATGAAAAAGGTTAATTATTTTCAAACTATTGTCGTGACACGTAGGATAGACTAAGAGAGCAGTTCTTACCCATCATAATATTAAACTTTTGTTTAATGGACCAGAACTACCGGGAAATAATAGTAGCAACGTGAGTCACCATGTCATTACACAGTTTTATATCAGAAGCATGATTGTGAATACCGTTCCGTAACTCAACAAAATTTCCAAATGTAACACAACGAGCTTTACATTTATATTTTTCTTTATTTTTACAGCACCATACGTTTTTCTCTTTTTGTCTCCGCTCAAGTTTGTAATCATACATTCTTAATATTAATAAAGGGTTTTTGACGGCTTTTGTGAAGTAAACTATTTCTGAAACAAAACAAAATTGCATTTAGAAATTATAGTTATTAAAAAAAGGTTAAAAAAATGACTGAAATTCGTCAATACATGAAACTTTCATTTAAAACTTAAATAAATTCGATCTAATTTATTTACAATTACTTGTTATTAGACAACTTTAGTAGATAATACGATAATACATCTCTCAATACAAACGAAAAAATTACGCAACAAATCGCAAAATTCAATGATGAAATTGGCTATAAAAAAAACCTTCCTTAAACTTAAGAATCTCCTTCTTCCTAAAAACCTGCAATGGACACCCATG
Organism: Pachyrhynchus sulphureomaculatus; assembly: GCA_019049505.1. Classification (NCBI taxonomy): domain Eukaryota; kingdom Metazoa; phylum Arthropoda; class Insecta; order Coleoptera; family Curculionidae; genus Pachyrhynchus; species Pachyrhynchus sulphureomaculatus. Next base: position 28,069,929 of record CM032454.1, on the reverse strand, counting down.
TACGAAAAATTGGATGTTTCATCTGGTCAATTCTACTGTGTCGAAACCGAGTAGCTTAAAGCTAAAGCGCTGAATCAAATCGAAACCTTTAGACTGCATAAGGAAAATCAAATGAGGAGTGTCTATTGAAGTTACATCTCTTCAATTTCCAAGCTTATCCAGGCAAATAAACAAGGCATTCTACGTTATTTCCAGCAATGTCCTACTTAACAAAGCTAACAAAGATACAAGCACTAGTAGAAAACGTAAAAAGCCATATCTACGTGAATTATACCTTTCTAAGGTCCAAGATTATCCGAGCAAATAAACAAGACATCGTAAATAAGCTCAAGTAATTACGTGAATAACAGAGATAACGGAGATATAAGCAATAGTAGAAAACGAAAGAAGCCGTATCCTCTGAAATTATATCTTTACAACTTCCAAGCATATCCATGCAAATAAACAGACACCGTACTTATGAATAAAGAAACTAGAAACCTCTATCATGGAGTTTTCGGCAACAACAGATACCAACATAATAAGAAAAGAGAAGGAACAGCACATAACTAGTGAGATAATTAATTTACCTTTTCGTTCAGTAAATGTAGGTGTACAGGATGACTAATATATAAGTTATTAATTCACACCATTGTGCCCTGATTTGACACCAATAGATTCTTTTTGTGTGGATACCTCAAACCTTAGGTTTACACTAACAATCTTGCTCTATGAAATAATTAACGAAAGTATCTAGCTTAAATGTGATCACGGAACCGCGTGTCAACCAGTCAATCAATAATTTCATCCTATTCTTAGAACAGAGAATGACATTACTTTAAAGTAATAATTTTCCAAGTAATGTAGTATACTTACAAAAATAACTCTTTCTTTAATCAATTTGTTTTCTTAATTCAATTATTTTAAAATTATTCTTCTTTATAGGACATGCTTTTTGATAGCAATAATGCCCCAGAATACAATTCGTCAAATAATTGAAGTAACTGGTAGTGTTCGACAAAATGTAGAGTACTACTCAGTATACATCACCACTTTATTTTTGCACTCGACGTGCATTTCGCTAACCATGTTAGATTTATCAGGAGGACTGGTCAGTCAATTATCGCTCCTGATGAAGCTAACATGGTTAGCAAAACGCGCGTCGAATGCAAAAATAAAATGATTGGTATAGTGGTGATATCTTCTGAGTAGTGTCATTGTGTCAAAGATTCCACACTCCCAACATAAAATGTAGAGGGAAATCTCGTGAGTGCAACCACCCATTATTCTCGAGAGATAGGCATCCGTTGGACTATGTTACAATTATATTAAGAGAGATTTATACCTAAATATTTGCAAAATTCATCTGACAGAATGACTGGTGCAACTAGTCCACCTAAAACTTCGAGAGTAATGACACTTCACCTCCACACTCTATTGGTAGTCTTAGAGTACTGGCGCACAAGATATTAATATCTTCAACATCTCCAGTTTCTTCAATTCTTTCACCAGTTGACGGACTATGTACATTTTAATAAAGAATTCCAACAATACAAATCCAACGCTATAAAATGATGTAAGGCTCTCTAAGTAAGTTATCCTGTATGCTATAAATAATCTGCAAATCGCAATTTCTGGAAATGAGTATATTTGGAATGGTAATAGCAAGATATTCAAATTATACACCTGTTCATTAATCACCAAGTAGAAGTCTCACCTTTCTTAGTTTACGGTATTCCTTTATCAGAATTCTGTCTGACAATTTTACAAAAAACTTTTTGTTATATCACATTTTTGCCTTAAGTCTTAATTAATTTAAAAAATTCACTACTTTATAATTTATTACTTCCTCTTTTAACATCTTCAGTTTCTTCAATTCTTTCACCAGTTGACGGACTATGAACGTTTTAATAAAGAATTCCAACAATACAAATTCAACGCTATTAAATCGTGTAAGGCTCTCTAAGTAAGTTACCCTGTATGCTATAAATAATCTGCAAATCGCAATTTCTGGAAATGAGTATATTTGGAATGTTAATAGCAAGATATTCAAATTATACACGTGTACATTAATCACGAAGTAGAAGTCTCACGTTTCTTAGTTTAAGGTATTCCTTTATCAGAATTCTGTCTGACAATTTTACAAAAAACTTTTTATTATATCACATTTTTGCCTTAAAAGTCTTAATTAATTTAAAAAATTCACTACTTTATAATTTTATTACTTCCTCTTTTAACATCTTCAGTTTCTTCAATTCTTTCACCAGTTGACGGACTATGAACATTTTAATAAAAAATTCCAACAATACAAATTCAACGCTATTAAATCGTGTAAGGCTCTCTAAGTAAGTTACCCTGTATGCTATAAATAATCTGCAAATCGCAATTTCTGGAAATGAGTATATTTGGAATGGTAATAGCAAGATATTCAAATTATACACGTGTACATTAATCACCAAGTAGAAGTCTCACGTTTCTTAGTTTACGGTATTCCTTTATCAGAATTCTGTCTGACAATTTTACAAAAAACTTTTTGTTATATCACATTTTTGCCTTAAAAGTCTTAATTAATTTAAAAAATTCACTACTTTATAATTTTGTACTTCCTCTTTTAACATCTCCAGTTTCTTCAATTCTTTCACCAGTTGACAGACTATGCACATTTTAATAAAGAATTCCAACAATACAAATCCAACGCTATTAAATCATGTAAGGCTCTCTAAGTAAGTTACCCTGTATGCTATAAATAATCTGCAAATCGCAATTTCTGGAAATGAGTATATTTGGAATGGTAATAGCAAGATATTCAAGTTATACACGTGTACATTAATCACCAAGTAGAAGTCTCACGTTTCTTAGGTTACGGTATTCCTTTATCAGAATTCCCTCTGACAATTTTACAAAAAACTTTTTATTATATCACATTTTTGCCTTAAAAGTCTTAATTAATTTAAAAAATTCACTATTTTATAATTTATTACTTCCTCTTTTAACTTTTGCTGCAAGTGTATTTTTTGTAGTTCTACACATACGAAACAAACTTGATCGTGGTACATTATACATTCGTGAAGCCGCTAAATACCCCATTTTTCCTGCGATAACATCTAATATAGCTTGTTGCATATTAGCGACATTCCAAGAACGCCGGTGTGATGATGACGGGCCTAAAATTTAAATCAGAAATTATATATTTGTTTTACTGTTTATTTAAAAAGCAACGATTAAACTTACAATTCTGAAGTGAATTCCTTTGCAGCAAACTGCAGCAAAGATAGGCCAATGATGAAAAAATAACCGATCTTGACAAACTAAAACAAGAGGCAAGTGATCCAAACTAACCAAATTTACCCAAAAAAAGTTGTAAAAATAATTAATGGTAAAATTATTACTTCTTCTGGGCTAACATGGAAAGGAAGCTTAACGGCTTTGCTTTGATGGGAAATCATGACTTGGACGGAGACTTTCCGCCTACGATTGCGCGAGATATCATTACGGATCTTTACTCTTCGAGATTACAACGCGGAACGAGCTCAAAGGAGCACCAGTTAACTAATTATATGACGTGTGTTTACCGTCCCTGGCCCATGTGTGATGCGTAACTTGAACCGTAGTTATGGTGTTTATAAATTGCCACTGTTTCCCAAACTAGCTTTTCTAGAAACTGAAGGCTGAAGAACATACTTTGGCTTCTTTTACATTGATGATGTGGCCTGTAGAATGTCGATGTTCAGCTACAAGTGATTACGTAATTTGTTTCTTTTTAATAGATACACCATGTTCCTTAATTCTAGTCTATGTTGACCTCCCAGATTCTGCTACATACACCGTAATACACAACAACACAATTTTATAGACACCGTCTATTCATAAAGGAGTTTTGTCTTTTGGTAACCTTAATCATGGTCTAATATTTTCAGGGGTGTTGAAATACTAGGTATGTAAGGTAAAACTAAACTATTCACTGGTGGATCCTTATTACAGTCTTCCCCGGAAACGCGGTTTTTTAATGCAGTTAAACAAACATTTAACATCCAGTGCAATATTCATTACTTTTTAGAGCACTGGTTAGTTTATCTATTTCTGATGAGACCGTATGTTCATCACATATTGATAAAGCTCTATATGGTAGAGTTAATAAGACAGTTTTTGAGAAACATGATAGTGTGGATTTGCATTCAGATATTTTTTTTTTTATGGGTCTAGCACACGTGCTGCAGGGAAGTCCCTAAAGCGCTACAGGAGCGACACGTGTGCGGAGAAAGCGATTCACGTTGCTCTTGAATCGCTGTAAATTGTACTCGGTGAGAAACACAGTCCTGGGCAAATTATTCCAAAGGGATGATGTTCTCCATATAAAAGACTGCTTGAAAATCGTTGTACGAGGAGTAACAAGCTGAACCTCATACGGATGTGAAGTATTAGCGTGACGTGTACTTCTAACAAGCACCCCTCTGGGAGGAATTAAGCGGGCCACATCCTTCGAACACTTTCCATGAAAATACTTCTAGAATAGGCTCAAGTCGCCAACCGTTCTTCGATGTTCCAGCGAATCAAGGCTGCCGGTCAGTTTCGGGTCTCCAATCAGACGAACAGCTCTTCTCTGAATAGAATCCAACAAATGCAGTGTATGTTTGGGAGCGGAACCCCAAACATCGGAGCAGTATTCCATAGTTGGTCGAATTTGAGCTTTGTAAAGAATTAAAAGTTGTTGTGGAGTGTAAAGCTTTTTGGTTCGAAATAATATTCCCAACTTTTGAGAAGCTCTCGTTGCTATGCCTGCAACATGTTCATGCCAGGACATTTTTACTCCCAAATTAACGCCCAACAAATTGAGTGACGATATTAGAGGAATGACGTGCCCCGACATAACTATGTCGGGTTCAGCAACGTTAACTTTTTTCAGAAAAAACTGCCCCCTGGGTTTTTGTAGCGTTAAATTCCACTTGGTTACTGTCACCCTAAGATAGAATTTCTTCCAGGTCTTTGTTAAGTTGAATGACTTCCTGCTGTCTGCGGATATTCGTCTGAGTAGCCGATGTCCGAGCGTTCAAAGTGAATGAAGAGATAAGCGTACTGTCATCTGCAAATGTGATTAGATTGGATTCTCGGTCTTTTCCAGCAGATCGTTAATGTAAATGAGAAAGAGAGTAGGAGACAGTATGGAGCCTTGGGGCACACCGGCGTTGATAGTGAAGGTGTTAGAAAGAAGTCCGTCGACCGCCACTCGTAAAGAACGCTCTCTAAGGAAACATGAGAGCCACAAACAGAACTTTTCAGACATACCATCAGAGCGTAGCTTAGCCAACAACCGCTCGAAATTCTCCAAAGTGTTAAATTACGTTGTTCCAAACGTGTGTTACGTAAGTCAGAAGATCTCCTGTTGATCTATTTTTACGAAAGCCATATTGGTGATCGCTAATAATATTGAATCCTTCAAGATATTTTAGAAGATGCTGATTGACAGCCCTCTCCATGACTTTCGATATTATTGAAAGCAGTGCGATTGGTCGGTAGTTATTTGGTAAGGTCTTCTTGCCTTTTTTAGGTATCGGCTGAACTGCGGCACATTTCCAGCAGGAAGGAAATATTCCCTTTCTGTGGGATAGGTTGAAAAGTCTACAGAAAACTGGTGTTAGTTCCCTCGCACAGTTTTTGACGACTATGGCAGGTATTCCGTCAGGGCCAGAAGCTTTTTTGGTGTCTAGCTTCATTAAAATACGTTTTATGATGCGCTGTCTGAAGACAATATCTGGCATCCTTGACTGCACTATGGGAATAGTAGGTGGTGTTTTTCCTTGGAAATCGACAGTAGAATGTGAAGCAAAGAGTTCAGCCAACAAGTTCGCTTTCTCAACAGGTGTCGCTGCAATAGAATTATCTAGCCGTGTGAGTGGCTGTGGTATGGTGGATTTGGTGAAATTTTGAGTAACTGCCTTAGCGACTGACCAAAAGGACCTGAAATTGTTGGGACAAACGAGAATTGTTTCTAATTCGTTGATTGTGTGCCTCCTTGCATTGTGCATTCAGATATCTATTAGTATGAGTTAAATTTTTCTAAACCGAATATTCCAGATGCAGTTTCCGTTGCATTATTACATATAAAAAAAACCGGTCAAGTGCAAGTTGAACTTGCACAATTAGTGTTCCGTACGTTGATTGTTTTTAAAATAAAAATTTTTGTTAGGGTGGTATAAAATGATCACTGGCTTCACAAAATACACCCCAAATGAGTTTTCAACAAAGTTTGTTTCCAATCTTTACTGAAAACTGGTGACCTTGAAATTTTGGTTTTTTTCTATACCAGATAAATTATTAAAGGTAATGATAATTTTCGTTCAATCTATACCCCGTGGAGAATATTCCAGGATTTTTTTCAAAATTTTTTGATCAGTACTTTTCGCGATAAGGTAGGGGGCAGCGATTTTTCACGATTTTTTAAAAGTAATACGAAGAAAAGTGTGCGCAAGTATTACATTATATGTATATTTTTTACTCGTGTTTTCACAAGCTTTCATTTGACACCACACTCGATGACCTAGTAAAAAAAATTTTTTTTTCACTTCCGAATTCACCCCTCAAAACGAACCCCTTAAGTCAAAATTTATGTTACGGTGATATAAAATGATCAGTGACTTCACAAAACACACCCCAAATAAGTTTTCAACAAAGTTTATTTTCAATCTTTACTGAAAATTGATGACCTTGAAATTTCTGTTTTTTTTTTATATACCAGATAAATTATTACAGGTAATGCACTCGTGATAATTTTCGTTCAATCTACACCCCGTGGAGAATATTCCAGAATTTTTTCAAAATTTTTTGATAAGTACTTTCCGAGATAAGCGATTTTTCGCGATTTTTTAAAAATAATACAAAGAAAAGTGCGTGCAAGTATTACATTATATATATATTTTTTACTCGTGTTTTCACAAGGTTTCATTTGACACCACACCCGATTACCTAGTAAAAAAAAATTTTTTTCACTTTCGATTTCACCCCCCCAAAACTAACCCCTTAAGTCAAAATTTAACTTTCAAAACTACATGGCTCTGATGAGGCCATCAATTTCTATATTACTACCAAATTTCAACTTTCTATGACACATAGTTTCGGAGAAAATCGGGTGTGACAGACGGACAGACACCGAAGTGATCTTATAAGTGTTCCGTACGGAACACTAAAAAGGAAATGCATTTGATAGTTTCTATTACAAATTTTAAATTTGAATGTTGGTTACTGCAATGATTCAATAAGGCATTCCAGTGTTCTTCATCACGTAGCCAGGTAACAAACTTCTAGGCTGTTCGTTGTAAATCATAAAATTTATCAGTTAAACTTATTGTGATAGTTTGTCGCTGCTTGGTCGGTCAGTTTAATATATAATACCCGGAGATGTATAATCGTAAGCTGTGTTCTTACATTTATCTTATATAGCTCATAACAGCAGACTTGTTTTTTTTTATTTTCCTTGACCACTTCAACTCCAGCTGTCCATGCAAATATCCACAGATAGCGGTGAGTTTTACAACTTAACACAGAACTAGAAGAAATTTTGTCTTGGGGTGACAGTAACCAAGTAGTAAAGGGACCCAGGCAGCAGTTTTTTCTAAAAAAGTGAACGTTATAAAACTCAACATAACTTTATCCGAACACATTATTCCATTAACATCGTCACTCAACTGTCCTTTTTTTGCTATCAAGCATTAGCTTGGTGTGGGCCAGGAATCTGATTTTTAGTTCAAAATTGTCTAGAGCCCTCAATTATTTAGGAAATCAAACAATTAAAAAAAAAAATACTCGTAAGCGAATTCCGGGCAAATGTAAGAAAGCCGATTTACAAAATATATAACCGGGAGATGAAATTTCGAAGTTCAGGTGATTTCAAGTTTACGTGTTCAAAACTGGTTCATCGGGGATTTTTGGGGTCGCTGAATCTATTTTCAGGGTCATTTTTATCATATGCACCCCTTTTAGGTGTGAAAATGGGGGTTGGAGAGGGAGAAATTACGATATTCACCTGAATTAGAGTTTCGCGTTCAAAACCAGTCCCCGGGGGTTTTTGGGGGCGCTGAATCTATTTTCGGGGTCATTTTGATCATATGAGGCCTGAAAATGGGGGTTGGTTTGACCCTGCAAATAGATTCAACGACCCCAGAAGCCTCCGAGAAACCAGTTTTGAACGCGAAACTCCAATTCAGGGGAATATCGTAATTTCTTCCCTTCCAACCCCCATTTTCACCCCTTAATAGGATGCATATGATCAAAATGACCCCGAAAATAGATTCATCGACCCCAGAAATCCCCGATGAACCAGTTTTGAAAGCATAAACTTGAAATCAAGTGAACCTCGAAATTTCACCTCCCGGTTCCGCGCTGCTTTTTGTAATTTAAGAAAATTTTGAGCTTATATTTTGCAAATCGGTTTCCATACATTTGTCCGGAATTCGCTTACGAGTACATTACAAAAAAAATTGTTTCATTTCGTTAATAATTGAGGGCTTTAGACAATTTTAAACGAAAAATCATATTCCTGGACCACTGTGCACCGATGGAATACTACTCTCATGTTTATATCGCTTTTATTAGATTCCGTCTAAAAGAGAGGGAGCAATCCATCTGATTAGGGACCCGGAACTCACCAGGAATATTGATTCTTTGTAGCACCGAATAATAAAGTAATAAAGTAAAGTTTAAGTGAAAAGCGATGAATGTAGCCTGCTTGATTTCTTCCAGAACGAAGGAAACTATAAATACATGTCTAGCTAAAACATTACGTCCGTACGAAGCCCGGCTTGTTGCTCCTCACAAAACTATCTTCGAGAAGACGAGCGAACTGCTTTCAGCCGAATACAATGTACACAGTTTCAAGATCCACGTGAATCGCTACCGCCACGTATGTGGAGATCTTGAAACGATTTAGGGCGTTCCCTACAGCCGATGATATTAACGTACAGAACTTATAAAACCGATATATTGAAATACATTCCTTAATAATCATCTGTCCCTATTTTTAAATTACAAAAGTTTACTAAATTTATACTGTCCTGGAACACCGTTGTGATTGAAGCATGCAGGCTTTCACGACCGGTTGAATTAATGTGGGTTTCTTTCGGGAGTTGAGGCCATGTTATCCAGGTAGTAACTTCCTGACGTTTTGTTAACAGTGCGGTCAACATTTTCAAAGGCGATGTGGCAGTGGTCGAAGGTTTCTTCTTGACTATTCACTGTCAACTGTGTTCGACGATATAGCGCTGTCTGGTTTTGTGCATTCCGGAGTAGGCGTGGCCATTTGGACTCTCGGCAAATCAGGCGCCAGCGACATTTCCCTGTTTCTTAACGTTTTTGTTTGTCGTAATGCGGGCGTCCAAGTTTTGCTGAGATTAAGCCCTTCGTCTTTTTTATTGAAATTACGTTTGTGTTTGTGGATTTTAGCCTCTCTGTATAACCTCGGGTAGTAGCTCGATACGTAGGCTAAAACTTGAGTCTGGTCGAACAGTATTTTGTGGTCTGGGTAAACGTGTACTCGGCTACGACAGATTTGTTTGTATGTCCTAGTCGGCAACTCCTTTTGTGTTCAGCTAGCTGTGTATTAATGCTATGTTTCGTTGTACCAACATAGACTGAATCACAGCTGCATGGAATTCGATATACGCCTGCAGCGGAGAGTGGGTCTCTCCGGTCTTTGACCGATCTTAGACTTTTTTTTATTGTCCCTATCGGCTGGCTTGAATGTGGTATTAATATAGTGCCGACGCACAGTGATTCGGCAAGAACATGCTAGCGGGACAATATTCATGACGTAATTTCCAGGAACCACTGATAACGACTTGTAAACAACCCCCCCCCCCATTTAACGAATTCCAAGAATTAATTTGTTTATCACCTCATAAAGGTATCTTATCAGGGGGTCAAAGTAACCCTTATAAGAGAGGTCATTTTCATTTGCAAATCAGTTGCATTTTATGCACACTTGTGATAACATATTTTAAAATTGGTAGCAAAGTGAAACGAGTTTTTTGTGATGGAATATTCTGTTGAAGGTATGTACTCTATTATGACTTATATTTTTTATAAAAAATATGTATACTTTTGGTGTAATATCAATTTGTAAATGTATAGATAAATCCAGCAAATTTTACATTAATTGTAAACTTTAAAAGTAGCAACTTTTTTTATCCACATATATCCACCTAGATTTTTCTATATGTAATACCTACAACATTCAGGCACAGATTCATATATATTATAGACCCCGAAAAGGCCCGAAAGTAAAATTATTTTATTTTTTTCAGAACGAGTCGTGACTATGACGAAAATGGAGTTTTTTGAAGAATGGCTAAAACATGACAAAACTGAACGAAACAGTGGCATTTTTTATTATATAAGTGAAAAATTCAATATGTCTGATGTTTCTGACGATTCTCTAAAACGACTCAAAATGAAAATGTCAAGCCTTTCAGCAAAATTCAATCAAAAGTGGACTTCTTTAAAGTATAACAAAGAAATGTTTCTAATCAAACATAAAGATTGGTTAGAGAGATCCGGAATCAAAATAAAGATGTGTGTTAACCAGCCGTGCACTTCAACATCATCAGCGGCTCTTTCCGTAGGGCGACCCAGAAAATCATTTGAAGACTCATCAACGAAAACGAAGAGACGGAGAGTAGAAGATCTTTTGGAATCCCGAAGTGCAAGTGAGCTTATTACAGCAGCTGAGTTAGCTACTCGAAAAGAAGGGCATCGAAGTGTTGCTAAACAGATCCATAACGTCGCAGTCAGTGAAACTAGAGAAAAGAATAAGTGTTCTGAACAAAGTCGGCAGTTAACACCAGACGAAGCTTTAGCTTATTATGTGGACTCGAAATCGACTTCTCACTCATATAAACAAACAAGAAAATGGTCAATGAAAGCGGGACATCAAGTGTATCCATCGTTTTATAGTTTAGGTAAGTCCAAAGCTTCTTGTTGTCCTTCTGACGAATTTATTTCTGTGACTGAATCTCGAGCTGAAATTAAACTTCACGCGATTTTGGATAAAACGGCTGAACGATTAGTTAAAGCTCAGACGGAAGTCATTAGAAGTGTGTTACCTCGTTCATATTATACGTTGGTAAGCAAATGGGGCTGTGATGGGAGTTCGGGGCATAGCACGTATAAGCAGAAATTTGAGAACACTAACGCTACAGACGAATTTTTGTTCGTATACTCATTTGTCCCTTTGAGACTACTTGATGGCGAAACTGTGATCTGGCAAAATCCAAGACCTTCCTCTACTTTATATTGCCGTCCTATTAAGTTTATTTTTGCCAAGGAGACAAAAGAGTTTACGAAAGAAGAAACTTCTAAAATTTTAGATGAAGTAAGTCAGCTTCTTCCAATATTATGTAACGTTGCTGGATCTCAAATCTCTGTTAAACACGATTTGTTGTTGACAATGACTGATGGCAAAGTGTGCAATGCCTTAACAGACACAAGTTCAACACAAAAGTGTTATATTTGCGGTGCCACCCCGTCTACTATGAACGAGGAGTCAAAGAAATATCCCAGCAACGAAGAACGCCTTGCATTTGGTTTATCTACTTTACATGCATGGATCCGCACGTTTGAATGTTTTCTTCACATCAGCTATCGTTTAGAAAAAAAAAAGTGGCAAGTCAGGGGAGATAACGACAATTGTGAAGCAACGCTCACAAGAGATACAAAAAGTGTTTAAAGATCGTATGGGTCTCATTGTAGATAAACCAAAACCTGGGTATGGTAACACAAACGATGGAAACACAGCACGTAGATTTTTTTCCAAAGCTGAATTGAGCAGCGAAATTACAGGATTAGACGTAAACCTTATTTGTAGATTTCATGTAATTTTAAGAACTTTGTCATCGGGATATGACATAAATTATATAGAATTCGAAAAGTTTTTGTGTTGATACTAGAAAATTATACCTTGATCTGTATTCGTGGTATTCCATGCCCGTTACTTTGCATAACATTCTTGTACACAGCACGGAAGTTATAAAGTCTTTTCTTCTTCCCATTGGACAACTCTCCGAAGAAGCCCAGGAGGCAAGAAATAAAGACTGTCGTAGATTCCGTGAACGGCACACCAGGAAGCGGTCACGTATTGCCACAAATACAGATCTTTTGAGAATGCTTTTAATTACGTCTGATCCTGTTATCAACTCGTATAGAGAATTACCGCGAAGAAAATTTACTTCTTTGCCATCGGATGTTCTGCAGTTGATTATCCCACCTTCATCCGAAACACCATCAGTAAGTCATCATCACGAATTAAATGAGGAGGATTATTTACTCTCTGAATATTCTACTGAATGGGAGAGCGGTGATGACGACTCATCTGATGGTGATTAGTAGGTTTAAGTATTTTCTTATTGTAATTATTATTCTTATTTTATTGTGTGTTGTAGTTGCTTATAATTCATGCCTTAGTATATAAGTTATTTAATATTATATTTCTTTTACTTATACACATTGTTATTGTAAATAATTGATATATAGATACTGTTATTGTACTAATTTATTTTAAAAGAAATAATATTTTGTAAATTAATAAATGTGGGTACTATCATTATGATTTTTATTTTTTTCCTAGAAATTTCTTTGTAAACAAACATGATTGTGCTTTTCACACATAATGAGTAAGTAGAAGTATGTAGCTAATTAAAGAACAATTAGCGACAATAGTGAACAAATGAGGCACATTAGTAAACCACTTCCGTCTTGCAGCTACATATTTCGATTAATACACATACAGTACACATTTTCAACTTTTTTTTTCTTAAAATAGTTTAAGATACCTGGAATATACATAAACAATTGAAATAAGTGAAGAAATAATATTGTCCCGCTAGCTTGTACTAGTCGAGACACTGTGCGACGTAGCAATTTTCCAATGTGGTCCGTTAGATTTTTCACCAAAGGCAACAGAACTCTTTGGCACCCAGTGGATTGTTCGTCGATTGTTGTCAGTTTTTGTAGTTTTATTCTGACAAGTGGCTCTTTTTATTTCTTGAGAAGGGTAACCGTTGTTCTGTAAGACTGTTTTTAGATATTCTAATTCGTTTGGCAGGTGTTTTGGTTGGCATATTCGAATTGCTCGGTCTGTCAAAGTTTTTATTATTCCTTTTTTTTGTTTAGGGTGATGATTCGAGTCCTTGTTTAAATATCTGTCAGTGTGTGTTGCTTTACGATACACTCTGTGATCCAATTTTGCGTCGTCTTTTCTTTCATTTAGTATATCTAGAAAAGCGATTTTTTTGTCTTTTTCCTTCTCCATGGTGAATTGGATCCTATTGTTAATTGAATCGAAACGTCAGGAAGTTAATACTTGAAGAACACGGCCTCAACTCCCGAAAGAAACCCACATTAACAGTTGTGATTCTTATAATGTTTTGAATATGGTCTAATCTATTTGATTCATTCCAAATTTAGTTCTAGTGAACAGCAAAAGGATGAAATTAGGCAGTAACTGTACATATAAAAATTGGCTAGACATTCATATCCAGAAATTTTATTCCTCTTTTACCAAGGTTTTTACTGTATCTAATCAACATTTGAGGACTCTGCTCCATATATTTTAATTTTCAATATAAAAGTTCTAAATCAGTGGCACGAATATTCCTTATAATAAGAAAAGTAACCAGTACTTCTTCCCTTTCGGCCATCTCTACATTCTCTCGTCCCTTTTAAACGATGGGTTTTGTACAGGGTGAGTCACCGATAGAGTAAAGTTCATTATCTCATTTGTTTCGGGAATGACGAATAAATGTTAAATACAATAGTTTTAGGGAATGTTAAGATGCATAGTTCAAAATTATTTTTGAGTATATAGGGTACTTCAAAAAAGTGTGGCCGATAGAACATGTTTTTTTAAATGGGTCATCCAATTTTTAATTTATTTTTTAAATTTTGCGTAAAATTTTATAACTTTTTTATTAATAATGTTATATACCTAAACCTAGTAGTTTTTCTAATATTTCATTTAAAAAAAAAAATAATAATAGTTTTCAGTTTTGTAAAAAATTGCCAGTAGCGCCATTGTTTCTGAAGGTGGTATACTCATAACTGGTACGAGCGTTCTATAGAGATAAATTTATACATTTCGACTATTTTAAATTGAAGAATCTCAAATTTTTTAAATGGCACACCCTGTATATTATTATTTTTTCTGATAGATTTTACAAAACCCGCCAACTTTTATTAAGTATGTCATATACATTTTTGTTTTGTCTTGGCAACTATGATGTTATAGCGTAAGTGTATTAAAAACGAGGGTAACAATTGAAAAATTCAAAATAAATCGAAAACTATTAGAAATAGGTATATGACATACTTAATAAAGGTTGGAGGGTTTTATAAAGTCTATCAGAAAAAATAATAATATACAGGGTGTGCCATTTAAAAAATTTGAGATTTTTTAAATTTAAAATAGTCGAAATATATAAATTTATTTTGAACACCCTGTAGCATCTAACTCAAATTTCTTTACATGCATCTTTTTTTCATCTCTATAGAACGTTCGTACCAATTATGAGTATTCCACCTTCAGAAACAATGGCGCTACTGGCAGTTTTTTACAGAACTGAAAACTAGTATTTTTAAAAAAAAAATGAAATATTAGAAAAACTATTAGGTTTAGGTATATAATATTATTAATAAAAAAGTTATAAAATTTTACACAGAATTTGAAAATAAATTAGAAAATAGGATGTTCCATTTAAAAAAAACATGTTATATCGGCCACACTTTTTTGAAGTACCCTGTATAGTCAAAAATAATTTTAAACTGTGCACCTTAACATTCCCGAAAACTATTGTATTTAACATTTTTTCGTCATTCCCGAAATAAATGAGATAATGAACTTTACAATATCGTTGACTCACCCTGTACACGCATGTTTTTGGCCAGGAATGTTCTCCTTGACAACGATTTCTGCAATGGCCACAAATGAAATAAAAATGCGTAAACCAATCAAATGAAAAGGGGTTATTACAAAAAATAAATTTCTAATGAATAAAATGTTTATATTACTTCCAAAACGTAGTTGGTATCATAAAATCGTAAACTGAATAAAACCTTACATTATTTCTATGAATTTAACATAGTTGATCTTATATGCTAATTTCTTTAATCTTCTCAGTAACATAGTTAATAATCGGCTAAATTATACATACTACTATGTTAATTGAAGAATACTTGATATAACACCTTAATCGTAGTATCTGAAACGAAAGAAAAAATGGTGAAGTTTTAAACAAAACTAATTACACAAAAGACTATCTTACTTTATTAAAGGGGGTATTCTGGTATAGCGGGTTCAAAAAAATCGTTTTTTTTTGGCATATTTTGCAACTATTAAGTATACGGAATATTTTTGCAAAACCATTTCGCTCGATTTGCAATATTAATAAAGTTGTAGAAGTAAAGGGTGTTTTTTATAGAGGTATAAAACTTTAAGTTGGCAACACTTTTTTAACTGGCAGCCATTTTGTCAGCTGTCAAGTGATTTATGTTTAGTTTGATTTGGCATTTCAACATGAATAGACTGACGCCTGAACAACGCTTCCAAATTGTGCAAATTTATTTTGAAAATCATGGTTCTGTTCGGAATACGTATCGCGCACTACGTCCATTTTACGGTCAACATAATCGTCCATCAGAGCAATTAATTCGATTAACTATGGAACGTTTTCGCACCACGTTTACTCTAAATGATAATACGCATCCACAGAGACGTCGTACAGTGCGTACAGAAGAAGTCATTGTTGCTGTAGAGCGTAGCGTAGAGGAAGACCCCAATCAGTCTATCCGCCATCGTGCACAGGAATTGGATATGTGTCCATCCACTTTATGGAAGATTTTGCGGAAAGATCTTGCTTGGTTTGCGTGCTTACAAAATCCAACTCGTGCAACAATTGAAGCCACACGATCACCTAGCAAGGCGTAGATTCGGTGAATGGGCCCAAAACAAGATTGCCGTTGATCCCGATTTTCATAAGCGAATTTTGTTTAGCGATGAAGCTCACTTTTGTTTGAATGGATACGCCAATAAACAAAACTGCCGTATTTGGAGGGATGATAATCCTCAAGTGTATGTTGAGACACCGTTACATCCAGAAAAACTGACTGTTTGGTGTGCTTTATGGGCTGGTGGAATCATTGGTCCGTACTTCTTTAAAAACGATGCTGGTCAGAACGTTACAGTCAATGGTGACCGCTATAGAGCCATGATTACTGACTTTTTCGTTCATCAATTGAACAACCATGATGTGTAGGAGCTGTGGTTTCAACAAGACAGCGCAACATGTCACACAGCTCGTGCCACAATTGATTTATTGAAGGAAACCTTTGGTAACCACATAGTTTCACGTCTCGGACCGTAAATTGGCCTCCAAGATCGTGCGATTTAACGCCGCTAGACTATTTTCTGTGGGGATATGTGAAGTCGCTAGTCTACACCGATAAGCCCGAAACGATTGACCACTTGGAGGACAACATTCGCCGCGTTATTGCCGATATACGGCCACAAATGTTGGAAAAAGTCATCGAAAATTGGACCTCCAGATTAGACTACGTCCGAGCCATCCGTGGCGGTCATATGCCAGAAGTCATATTTAAATTATAATGCCAGAAGATTATCTTTCGAATAAAGTAAATTTAATGTCAATTTAAAAAATTCATCTTTGTTTTATTCTATTTCAAAGTTCTATACCTCTATAAAAAACACCCTATATATAGTTAGGAAGCGGCGTCCGGCGCGCTTTGTGCTCGGGCCGCGAGTACGCTCGTCTCATTCGGTCGAAACGGCGGGCGCTCGTCCGACTTTGTTCGAGAAGAAAGAGCACAACACAGGGGAGAATTATCAGCCCTTCATGATTTTTTTGAGCAACAAGAAAGTTTACTCTATGGATCTGGAATAGGTGATTGATCGTAAGTAAAAGTATCTCTGTGTAATCAGTACACAAAACTTAAAACGCGTTTTTCTAGGAATCACTTTTTTTAAACTGGCGACCATGGTATCTCAAAAACCAGCTGCGCAATTGAGTCGTGCCTGTACACAAATCTTCAGCATATCTGTGGCTATAGCCCCTACTACGATGAAGTCAAAATTTTTTGTTTTGTATTTTTTACAGCTTCAAAAGTGAAAAAAATGACTAAAAATCGATATTTCCTTTTCTACATGGCGCCATTTTTTACATTTTCACGATTTTTATTTCATTCTGGTACCGGCTATAGCGACTTTCCTACTAATTAAGAATCTCTTTAGTTCTTTTGTTTCAGATGAATATAACTGCTGAAATCATAGTCGCCATCGAGCACCGTTATTTTCTTCGCGTCCTTTTTATATACTTTTAATATTTATTATTTGTAATTATTTAGTAATACAGAAATTTGCAAACATATTTTAAACATATATAAACGTATTGTAAGAAAATATTTTGCAATAACCCTTATACTTTTCTCCCAAAAAAATCGCTAAAATAACATAAAATATCGACCGCTAGACCAGAATACCCCCTTAAGAGTAGAAATGATAAAACGTTTAAATTCATCACTAAATTTTGGAGTCTAAAAAGATCTATGAAAGATATGACTTGATAAATTCAACTATAGCTCCTTTTTAATTCTCAACCTCGCCTCTTACATACACCACGATAAATAATAATATGCTTCAAAGAAACGTTTTCCAGAGTTGCTACGAATTCAGTGGGAGACAACTAGTATAAAAAAAAGCTTCACCGTTTTTGTTTTTCTTGGATAAGCCAAAATTATCATTATGACATATTTGTAGATCACTTTTAAGCCTGGTTTACACGTAACGTTTTCTCGTTAGTCTTGCATGATCTGGAGAGACTGACCAACAAAACTGGGACTAATCGTGCGGCTACACTGGGTAAACTTTCGCTCAATCTTTTCGAAATCGTCATGGAGGAAATACTGCCAGTGACTATAATTGCACTATGTCCTCAAAAATTAAAGAAAAAACAAAATCAGCACGTTGTTTACGGTAGTCCCGGGAGTGGTTACAAAAAAGAGGGACATGCTCCCAGGTGAATCTTCTCCGACAACTACAGCAAGAACCAGAAGATTGGCGCAATTACTTGCGTATGGACATAGACACGTATTGTAAGTTGTTAACGCTTGTAACCCCCGAAATAGAATAACAAGATACTGTCATGAGGACGGCTATCAGCACCCACGAGAAACTCTCTGCAACGTTAAGGTTTTTGGTGACTGGAGGAGCTACAAGAACCTTGAATATACAAACAACTATAATTTCGAAACCAGCTTTAAGCCGCATCATACCAAAAACCTGTGGAGCTATATACAAAGTTCTAAGAAAAGAATATTTAGAGGTAAAACGTACACATGTTTCGCTGTTTGAAAGGAAGTTTATTTTAAATAAATGTATATTTGACAAAAAATGATCATGCTAAAACCTTTGATGAACATAAGCATAATATATTCAATAAACGTGGGTCAAAAATAGCCGACGATGACAAAAAATGATCATGCTAAAACCTTTGATGAACATAAGCATAATATATTCAATAAACGTGGGTCAAAAATAGCCGACGCAGATTCGTATTCATTCAATTGTTAAAAATGCCCACTCGACGTATTGGTGAAAAGTTAGATGGAGAAAGTTGGATAATGTCGACCATGATCAACAACTGAAAATCAGTTGATTTCTATTGTAGAACTCAACTGAGAGACTGGATTGCAGTACTGTCTCTACGCGTGACACCTGTTTCCCTAGTAGGCAGGGGAAAGGATAACGCTGTTAACTCGTCGATCGATGGACAAAATTTACAACGCAATAATCAACTCGTCGTTTTCTGTTAATAATTGATGAATTAAGCTGATTTTAGGCTTGTGCGCTTCTTTTGGATACAGTCGTCTGATAAACTTGTTTGTTTAATTGTTTATTAATAATGAATAAACTTTACGTTGAAAAATTTCAATATTAATTAAATAATTGGCCAAAATGGCCAATGTCGGCTTATTTTTCATACATTTGCGAGTATCATATCAAATTTAGGTCAGTATGTTAATTTTTGCAGCAATGATGTAGATAAAGAAACAGTGAAAAATTTGTTTTTTGAATGCTTTCAACTGCCAAAAAAACATATTGTTTTCTTATTTGGTTATTCTATTAAAGAAATCTTTATTGTTTTTTTTTTTTAATAATATAACACTGAAGTTGAGTGTTTTTCCTTCGTAAGGAAACACACTCAAGTTAAGTGTACGAAAATACGCTCAGTTAGTTAAGTGTTTTTTTGAGTGTTTTTATGTAAGGGTATGTAGATATAAGATTTTTCAAGTA
This sequence comes from Pachyrhynchus sulphureomaculatus, assembly GCA_019049505.1. NCBI lineage: Eukaryota > Metazoa > Arthropoda > Insecta > Coleoptera > Curculionidae > Pachyrhynchus > Pachyrhynchus sulphureomaculatus. The sequence continues at coordinate 28,050,605 of CM032454.1, read as the reverse complement.
AAAAATTATAAAAAGTATAAGCACGCTTTAAAATCGTTGTAAAAATTTTTCTCCCCAAAATTCAAAAACCATTTAGTTTTAAATTATATTAAATTGTAAAACCAAAATTTTATAACATTTCGACTATTAGTGGACAAGTTACAATGGTTTAGTGACGCTATTTTCGAAACAATATAAAAAATCGAATTTCGTGTGTTGATTGAACCTAAACACGGTTTTTTGGTGGAAAAAAATACTGTTCAAGCTAAACAATGGCTTGATAAGTGTTACGGGGACTCTACCTCTGAAAAATCACTCATCATTTGCGGGTATGCTGTATTTAGACGCGGTCGTACAGACACAAATAATACTGAACGCTCTGGACATCAAAAAAATCCACAAAATTGTTTGGATGACCGTAAAGTGAAATTGCGTGAGATAGCTGACACCTGACTGTTTAAGCGCAATAAAAAAGATTTTTTCATGCGAAATGTGACAATGGATGAAACATGGACCCACCACTACATCAAAATCAAATCGGTAGCCAGCTGAGTGGACAACAGCCGGTGAAAGCCGCCCGAAGCGACCAAAGACACAACAGTCGACTAGGAAGGTCTCTGTATTTTGGGATGCGCATGGAATAATTGTCATCGACTATGCTAAGAAGGGAAAACCCATCAATAGCGAATATTATATAACGTTATTGGTGCGTTTGAATCGCAGAAACGGCCCCAAATGAACAAGAAAAAAGTCCTCTTTCATCAAGACAATGCACCGTATCAGTCAATGGTTACGATGGGAAAATTGCATGAATTAAAGTTCGAATTGCTTCCTCATTCGCCGTATTATCCAGATTTGGCCTCCAATGACTATTATCTATTCGCAGACCTCAAAAAAATGCTCGCAGGAAAGAGATTTGGCTCCAATGAAGAAGTTATCGCCGAAACAAAGGCCTATTTTGAAGGCAAAAACAAATCCTTTTACAAGAAAGGTATAGAAATGTTAGCAAAGCTTTGGACTGATTGTATCACTCTTGAAGGAGACTATGTTGATGGATAAAATCGAATTTTGCAAAAAAAAATTGTTTTAAGTAGCTAGAACAAAAACTTTTCAGCCTGCGTGTTAAGTAAATCTTTTTGGTGACCGACTCTTTAGTTGCTGCACGATCCACTTCTTCGTACTTATTAAGCAAAGCGGCTTACGCCTGGTTATTCTTGTCTCGGTTGCTGTAATCCTTTGATTTCACTTTGGTACAGCTCTATGAACTCTATGAAAAAGCGTGAGACCAGTGCCGGAAGTCTGATGTCATTTTCTTTCGCCACTACACGCACTAAAAATACCAGTTGCAACCTCCAGCGTCACTGAGAGCAGAATGGCAAGGGAGTGAGGTTTGACCGATTAGACTGACGCACGTCTTCATGCACTGACTTGTCTGCCGTCTTGCTTGTACACAAAACTTCAGCCCATCAGTCGTTGCGAATTTGGTCAAACCTCATTCAGTTCATGCAAAACGTCCAACTTGTCGTCTACACTCAACGTTTCATTTGATAAATCTGGCATGAACATGCAAGACTAACGACAAAACATTACGTGTAAACCAGACAAAGCATCGATAATAAATAAATTTTAACAACATCATCAAAAACTTCGCCTAAATATACAAAAGTGGAATGACAATCTAGGTATATTGTCGGTAGACTGTGGCTTTAATTTAAAAAATATGCAGCTATTAACAAGAAAACGAAAAACTCAAAGTATCTAATTGAAAAATCTAAACCCTGTCGATGAAAAGTATCAGTAAACAACAGTTTCACACTCACTACAATGAATTTTAATTTATCGACAGACTTCATTGAATAAATCAGGAGTTTTGGATTACTTTCGTAACCTATATACAGTATCTAATATGACAGAAATACGCTTACCTTAAAAGAATTAGTATTTTTAATCACTCTCCC
>CM032454.1:27843668-28041168 GCA_019049505.1 Pachyrhynchus sulphureomaculatus | reverse complement strand
AAATCGAATGCACGATTGCAAGATAGATAAAATACACTTTTGACCATTTTGAGCCCGTTTTTGGACACTAACTGAATTCAATAGATATATGAAAAAATCAGATATCATATTTGGATTCAGTTTAGTTAGTAGCATCTCTTGAAAGAACGCACACCAAGTTTCAGCCATATTGGTCTATTTCTTTGTGTTTGGCATTCGTGTGAATCAAGGAAGTCGATTGATTTTCAAGAAATGGACGAAAAAGAATTTCGTGTGATGATTAAACATTACTTTATGAAAGGCAAAACGCCTCAGGAGACTAAAGAGAAGCTTGATAAACATTATGGTGACTCTGCACCTTCGATTAGAACAGTTTATAAGTGGTTTCAAAATTTTCGGACTGGCCATATGGGCACAAGTGACGCTGAACGTTCTGGACGGCCTGTGGAGGTTACGACTCCAGAAATCATTGATCAAATCCATGGTATGGTGATGGATGACAGAAGAGTTAAGGTGCGTGAGATTGCTAGTGCTGTGGGCATCTCGACTGAACGGGTACATAATATTTTGCATAAACATTTGGACATGAGAAAGCTATCCGCAAGATGGGTGCCGCGGTTGCTCACGCTTGACCAAAAACGGAATCGTGTGAAGTGTTGCAAGGATGGTTTGCAGCTGTTCCAGAAGAATCCGGAGGACTTTAAGCGTCGTTTCGTCACTGTGGATGAAACATGGATATATTACTATACTCCTGAGACCAAACAACAATCTAAACAATGGGTTACCAAGGGGGAATCTGCACCAAAAAAGGCGAAGACCGTTCCTTCGGCCGGAAAGGTTATGGCGACTGTCTTTTGGGATTCGCAAGGGATAATCCTCATCGACTATCTGAAAAAGGGTAAAACTATTACAGGTGAATATTATTCATCGTTATTGGACCGTTTGAACACCGAGCTGCAAGAAAAACGCCTGCGTTTGGCCCATAAGAAAGTCCTTTTCCATCACGATAATGCACCAGCACACACCTCAGCAGTTGTGGTCGCAAAATTAATGGAAATAGGATTCCAACTCGTTTCACATCCCCCCTATTCTCCAGACTTGGCTCCCTCGGACTACTATTTGTTCCCCAATTTGAAGAAATGGCTGGCGGGACAGAGATTTTATTCAAACGAGGAGGTGATTGCAGACACTAATGGATATTTTGCAGACTTGGACAAATCCTATTATTCGGAAGGGATCAACAAACTAGAACATCGTTGGACGAAGTGTATAAGCCTAAAAGGAGACTAAGTGGAAAATTAAAAAAGGTTTACCCCAAACACATAAGTAGTTTTTATTTTTGCACGGACTTTTCAAACCAGCCTCGTATTTTATTGACAGCTAGTCTTTGTATTATGTAGTATATTAGAATAGGAAACTTTTAGTAACGGGTTAATAATCGGGCCGATTCCAAACAGTAATACAGGAAATTACTATTCTAAATAATAACAACCTAAAGGAATATTTGCTTCTGGATTTAAAGATGTATTGCAATGTCGTCTAATGTTTTAATAGTTAGGTATATACGATGAATAATTCCTAAGGTAAAAGCACGTGTGATTATTCAGCCCAACACCATTGTAGAAAATACGTTCATAAAAAAATACAAGTGATTTCAAAAAGAAACAATACAATGTGATGATAACATTTACTTCAAATTTTAAAGTTGTTGGTTACAATCTAATATAACAACATCAATTCTACCACTGTCATCTTATCCCTTTTTTTCGCAGAGTATTTTTCTCATAAAATATTTAGCCAACAACTCTGACAGAAAATATTTACATATTAACATATCAATAACATAAACAAATAACAATTTTTGGTTAACCAAATATATATCCTCGATCGAAAGGAATATTTATTAACGAATTATTCACTTTTCATATCTCTACCGATACGTCTACCAGAAGTATAAACTAGTGTAACGCTCCTTGCATGTAATTTCTCAAAATTTCCATTAAAAGTAGGTAGGTGATTATGTTCAAAATTTGTTATATGGATCTTTTGGCCCTCCGAGACTAACCGGGACTTACACCTAAGCTTCTCTTTAGTTCTACAACACCATCTTGTTAATGTAGGAGTAGTCCGTTCAATTCTATACTCAAAATTCCTTAGCATTAATATAGGATGTTTAGATGCTTTACTGAAGAACACCATCTCTGTAACAAATATTTTTTAATAAATTATATCACTTTTATTTTAATTTTTTTCGAAAAAGATGACGAATGAAGAGAGATGGTATGTGTTATTATAAAAAGGATTATACATACCTTTTCATCCTTATTTCAACAGTGACATCGTCAAAATTAAAAAAACGTACTGTATTGTGTAATAAATCAAACATTGTTTAATGAAGGCCACAGATTTTATTAGGGTGATTTTCCTTTTTTTAACAAATAATTTTTCAAACTTGCTAAGGTACGACAACAAACATGTAATTCATCCCAAAACACAGGGAGTTATTAAAACATTTCAGACACTACATTTAATTTTACAAATAACTGAATTACAATGGACATCATTAAGTAAAGAACTCCTTATGAAATTCATCAAATACCCCCCTGTATTTTTAATATTAAAAAAAAAAGATAAAACAAAGATGAAATATAAGTTTTCAAACAATCTATTTTATTTGATATACTTTCCCTTAGCTACAACTTTTAGCACGGTGAATTATTTCACCTAATGAGTTCTCTTCTACCTGGTTTTTGGGATACTATTGAGGTTCGTAGTCCCTGTCTCCCAAACAATTTCTTTTCATCGGAGAATTAAAGTCAAGAAAAAGTCACAACGTGCTGAGTAAACTGAAGATGGCAACACTTAAACTTAATTCTCGCCCAAAAACATCTCACAATAGCGGAAGGATGAGAAGCGGTTGGTTAACTTGTGTGGAATAAATCGCGAAATCTATGAAGGTGCAAAGTCTCGGTCAAACTTTATGCATATTTAGTGCAATAAAAAAAGCATTTGATATTGCACAATTTAGATACACCAATATTATGAATTTATTCTCTCTGGGGTATCACCAGGAGTATTGTCCTGAGCTTTGGACCTCGAAAAAATTGTGCTCTTTTGTTTATAAACAATTGAAGTTTTCAAAACACGTTTTTTGAGCTTAACATGCGAATAACTTCGGTTGTATGTGTCGGATCGAGACAAAAAAAAAACCAAACTCTTCGTAATGAAATTTTTAACAAATCCTCGTTAGTTTCAAGTCGTTCAAATCTTTACATAACCTACAAAATTGAAAAAACCGAAAAAAAAAAGATTTTTTCAGAAAATATGCCTTTTGTTATAGCAAAAATACCCTGAAATTTTGGTTCAAAAATATTGAACCCAGTGAGCACAATTGAATTTGTTATTTAAAATTTGAATTGCTTGCCATTTTATGCCGTTTGGTCCAAAATGGATCTTTTTTTTCAAAATTTAGGTCTTGACGCCAGCTTTCCAAAGCCATTAAAAAAAAATATTTGTGGAGTCATTTTAACAGTTTTTTTTTCATTTGTTTAATAATCAAATAAAAACCCATGCGTTTTTTCGGTCATTCTGAAAAAAATTGAAATTTTTTTATCACATCTGGTAGAGAATCGCGAGACCTTTTAAAGAAAAAATTTCATTTTCGTTAACAATTTCTTTTTCCAAAATGTCAATTATTGCAACATAAACGGTTAAAATGACTCCAAAAAAATTTTTTAATGGCATCGGAAAGCTAACGTAGAGACCTGAATTTTGAAAAAGAAAGATCCATTTTGGACTAAAAGGCATAAAATAGCAGGCAATTAAAATTTTAAATAAAAAATTCAATTGTGTCCACTGGGTTTAATATTCAGGGTATTTGTGTTATAGCAAAAGGAATATTTTCTGAAAGTCTTAGTCGACCTGTACAATAAAATGAAAAAAAAAACAGATTTTTGCCTGTTTTTTCAATTTTGTAGGTTATGTACACATTTGGGCGATTTAAAATCAACGAGGATTTGTTGAAAATTTCATTACGAAGAATTTAGTTTTTTGTTTGTCTCGATTCGACTGATATAACAGGAGTTATTCACATTTTAAGCTCAAAAAACGCGTTTTAAAAACTTCAGTTGTTTATAAAAAAAAGAGCACAAGTCTTTCGAGGTTAAAAACTCAGGACAATACTCCTGGTGATACCCTAGAGAGGGCCAAATCATAATATTGCTGTATCTAAACTATGCGTATCTCATCATTATTTTGACCTTTTTTACAGCACTAAGTTGATTTTGGAACTACGATTCATCGTCGGGCAATCTCTGGGATAATTTAGGGTTCTATTTAATCAAGTAACACGTTTGTTTTTAGAAAATTTTCTTTTCAGCCAGACAGTGTATATGTGACTTTTTTTTAAAAGATTCATCGTCTATCTTATTATTAGGTGTCAGTGTAATTGGATCTGTACAAAAATATAGAAGAACAAAATTTTTGAGAAAAGTATTAATAACTTCCTTACTGAAGAAAAAATACAACTTATTAAGATAACTGACATAAGAGGAATATTTTTCTTAAAAACAATAGTACATTAGTCAGACAAACTTTCATGATAGAAGTAAATTTTTAATTCTAATGAATACATATCATAAACCAATGCATTGTTAATTATTACAATATAACGTTATTTATGAGCCAATAAATGGTTATAATGTCAAGATTTAAATAATTGTGTGTCATGAATCTTTTTATAACGATGCATTGAAAACCAAGTGGGAGTAACATATTTTAACATGAATTGGATGAATTTCTAACTGAGTGAGTTAACATCACTTGAGAGACGTGTAATGTACATTTTATTTTAGATTGTGCTCTTAAATATCGCAAGTAACACGTAGGTGAAAAAGTTTTTGGTCTAGCTACTTAAAACACTTTTTTTTGCAAAATTGGACTTTATTCACCAATAGAGTCTCATTTTTCTCAACGTTATTCTAAAATTTCTGTACCTTTCTTGTAGAAGGATTTGTCTTTGTCTTCAAAATAGGCCTCAGTTTCGGCGATAACTTCTTCACTGGAGCCAAATTTCTATCCCGCGAGCATTTTTTTGAGGTCTGCAAATAGATAATAGTAGCTGGGGGCCCAATCTGGAGAATACGGTGCAATTCGAACTACAATTCATTGAATTTTGCCATCGTAACCATTGACTTGTGACACGGTGCATTGTCTTGATGAAAGAGCACTTTTTTCTTGTTCATTTGGGGCCGTTTCTTTGCGATTTCTACCTTCAAACGCACCAATAACTTTATATAATATTCGCTATTGATGGTTTTTCCTTTTTCAGCATAGTCGATGAAAATTATTCCATGCGCATCCCAAAATACAGAGGCCAAAACCTTCCAAGCCGACTGTTGTGTCTTTAGTCGCTTCGGGCGGCTTTCACCGGCTGCTGCCCACTCAGCTGACTGCCGATTTGATTCCGATGTGTATTGGTGGATCCATGTTGTATCCATTGTCACATATCGCATAAAAAAATCCTTTTTATTGCGTTTAAACAGGTCCAAACAGCGCTCAGAATCATTAAAACGTTGTTGTTTTTAGTCCACCGTGAGCAAACTCGGTACCCATTTCGAACAGAGCTTTCTCATGGCAAAATGTTCATGCAAAATATGATCAACACGTTCTTTTGACATCTTTAGGGTTTTTATGTATTTCCGATTTTTTTATGTTTTTGTAACCACCTCATTTGGGCACCCAGAGCGTTCAGCATCATTTGTATCTGTACGACCACGTTAAAATTCAACATACCAGTAAATAATGAGTGATTTTTTAGGAACAGGGTCCCCGTAGCACTTATCAAGCCATTGCTTTGCTTGAACGGTATTTTTTCCCATCAAAAAACAATGTTTAATCAACACACGAAATTCGATTTTTCCCATTGTTTTCAAAATATCAAAAGTAATGTCACTAAAACCACTGTAAACTAATGGTCATGTCATGAAATTTTGACACGTATCGTTTGAAGGTTGGTACTTCCTAAAAATCGTATGGATTTTTTTTTAAAAGGGCGACATCTAGATGTTGGACCAAAAACTTTTCAGCCTACGTGGTATATTTCTCCCAAAATGATGACAGTAAAACTTAATAATATTTAATTTAATTTAGCTGAAACATTCCGGTAGGAATTAATTTTTTTAAGAAAACAGTAAAATTTATTGGTAATGCGATCTAAATATTTTTCTGCAAATTCAAACTTTGAGTTGGTAAGAAAACTACTACAAAAATATAGCATTACCAACGAATTTTTGGAAGGCCTAAATTTTATTGAAATAATTGACAGAAATCTAGAAAATCAATAAATGTAGAAACAGTATTTTTGAACAATGAATATATTATCAAAAATGTATATTATCTTATGATTAGCGCGTAAAAGCCTTCCAAATTATCAAATCGTGTTATTTATCACAGGCAGTGTTAGCATTTTTAGATCATCATTATCTGTCTATATATATATTTAACTATTAATTTTGTATAAGGTTGCTTAAAGCTAGTTATTATCAAATCACTGAACTGTAAGAATATGTTTTATAGAAGTTATTTGCAAGGTTATTTCTCAAGCAGTTAAATAAACATGAATTGATAATAAACTAAAGGGAAAAAGAAAAATCAAGTTTTTTACTAAAAATATTTATTTAAATGTAGTGAAAAAGTATACAATATAACCTAATAAAAAAACATTACTTCATTAATATAATTTAAACTTACAAATCACGACGATTATTATTACTTATAACAATAATATATGATTGAAATTTTTAAAATAGTGCGTTAATTTAATTAGTCCTTTAAAATCCTTAAAGATTAACATTGATCAAAATGTTAAAATAACTCAAGAGTCTATTTCAAGCTCTCAAAATCGGTAAGTGCAGAACGACACCAGGTTGAGGCCTGAGAAGTTACAGTAAATAATAATAACAATATTAATTTAGAAAATTCGTTTAGAAACACTTCGTCATTATGGTAACACTACAGTAAGATTACTATTGTTTTTAACTCACGCTTTTTATTAATCGTATTTTTCTAATCTTATGACACTAAAATCATCGAAAATTATTTTCTGGCCTACTCCAGTAAACATTATTGTACAGACAAAAAAATTTTTTTTAAATTTATTTTAACTATCTGCCCGTTAAAAACATTTTTTAGATTAAATTTTCCTTTTATGAAGAAGGTAAATAATTAATTTTGACCATATTTTATTTACTTTAATTTAGATTACTATGTTACACTACATTCTTAAGTTAAATGGCCAAGTTTATGAATGAATCACTTATTCAAAGGCAATAAACATTAATTTTAATATAAAAATAAGTCTCTTTAATAATTAAAGTGAAAGTTTTAAAGTTTAAAACACTAAAATATATTTAGTACTACACTAATAAGTTCATTAACACAAGAAGAGTTTCATATAAAGAATTGGAAGGTTATAACAGACTTTTATGTTCTAAGAACACTTCTAATCATTATTAAATACTCAATATAGCACCAATTCCTCAAACACATGAGAATTCGCAAACTATTTAACGATTATTATCAAATAACTGATGCTGAAAATAGTTTTATTAACATAATATAAAATTTTCAATAACTAATACTAATTGATATCTTATTCAATTACTCGTATATCTAAGATAAGAACACCAGATATACTGAAATAAATAATGTCTTGTCTATACTGAAAACATTGCCAAAATGAATACCATACAGCAAAAAAATATACGCTTTAAGAAGATATATACGTGCACGCTAAGGTCCACATAAGAAAAAAACATATTATACAACTATTACATCAAACACTACTTTTGCACCAACGCGCGTTTAGCGTTAGCATCATCACGGGCGAGGAATGACTAAACTTAAGATTAAAAACTAGACAAATATACTAAAATTGTGATCTAGTCCAGTAGAACTGACCAATAACAGACGGCAGCACAGGACATAATCATATAGTAATACTGGATAATTTAAAGTTAAAGATTTATCAGATGGAAAATTATTAGACGTATAACAAAGTATTAAAATGGTAAAATAGTATACATAATAAACAGAAGGCCTATTCACTACAGTCGTCTGTACTAGTTATTGGACCGAAACTAAGCCGCCGTCTGTAATTGATTCGTTTCGCTCGAGAAAATCACAATCTTAGCATGAATGGTTAAGTTTTTAATCTTAGGTTTAGTCAATCATCGTTCCTGCTAGCATAGTTAGCGAAACGCACGACAAATAAGAAGATAATTTTCGTATTAATTTTACATGAGTATGCAATGTTTAAATTTGATTCTAATTTTTCATTTTCACACCTTTTTAATGTTTGCGAATATCCTAAAAACAAAAAAAGAAAACTTGCTAACTTTAAAGAAACCATTTGTTAACGGTAACCTCACCACCAAACAAAATTACCAGTTTAAAAGTCTGTTACATTTGGTGCAAAATTGGCATAATTTCAAATATTGACTATAAATTAAATAAAATCCACTTTTTCCAGTTGATAAAATAAGAATAAACACAACTATCATCGATCCGATTTAAATATGTAATGAAAATGACAGGACGAACGGTTGCATTATTATTTGTTGTTTTACCACCAGTTTAGTAAGGAAAAACTTAAGTTTATTAATTTACAGTCAATTTTTGAAATTACGTCAACTTTGCATCAAATGTAACAAAATTTTACAATGTTATTTGTTTAATGGACTAAATACTACTATGAGAATAAAACTTCGACAATCACCAAAGAGATTTCGCGCCTGAGTTGCAAACAATATTTTTTTCTGCAAGCATTGTGTCTTAATACCAATATTATAAGAAATAGTTAATCAATTGATAAACGAAGCTAATTTTTATTTTAAAACAAAAAGTTCACTTTGAACACTGACACTAAGAACCAAACATTGTTATTAATTTACAGTTGTAGAAAAAAGTCATTATAAGCAACATTTTGGTTTAAAAAAGTAATAGTGTGATGAGGTTAACGATAAAAATAATTTCTTATGTCACAAAATTTTCAAGTTAGTTGATTCACCCCTTTGTACCCACACATGCACACATACACACACACACAAAAAAAAACTTTTCTGAACAAAACTTTTCAAAATTTTAACAAATAAGGCGTCAAAAAGGTATATATTAATTTTGACAATGTAACAACACTCACGTAACTTCGATCGATTCATTTTTGATTCTTCTTTAAGTAAAAGCTAAAGATAAACCTACACTTCAACTAAAATGCTTATTAAAAAATATTTCAGCATGGTGCGAACTTTTTGAAGAACACTGTTTGGATTACTGGCCGTATAAGGAATATATAAAAAAAGTTAAGCGCCAAAAGAACTGGAAGTCATAATTTTTAACGAATAAAATTTGAAATAACACAACTTTGAAGGTTCTATGACAGCCTCTGTCGTACAATCCTATTTTCACGCCTTCTTTGCTTTATGAGAGTAGTAGGGGCCATATGATTATGAAGCCCTAATCGCGTCGTAACCTTTCCATTCTGGGTCCTGCAGGAAGCAGTACATTCATTTTTAAAACAATGCCACACTTTGATCTGGCCCTCTTGCCGTAAAAACTTGTAAATTTGGTTCATTAAAATAAGATTGTAAGGCTTAGTTGGGTTCTTAATAAAATCAAAAAAATTTCCTAAAAAAATAATAACTCAGTAACAGAACAACAAAAGTGACAACTGATAAATACATACTATATAGATAATATAAATTAAAAAATTAAAAAATAAAACAAAAATACAAATGTGCTTTTTTTAATTGGCATGTATTTTTCAGGAAGAGTTTCTAAATTCAATACATATATAATATTGTTCAATGTAGATGTCTGTCTGTGTATATATATATATATATATATATATATATATATATATATATATATATATATATATATATATATATATACATATATATATATATATATATATATATATATATATATATATACACACACATATATATATATATATATATATATATATATATATATATATATATATATATATTATTCTTCCTCTCTCTGCACCACTGTCATATTCACATATCTTTCTTTTATGTTTTTAACATCGCGCCTTGTAAGAGATCTAGCCATTTTAAGCAAACTCTTTACCCTGTTACTTAATAAGATAAAATATAGGTAAGTATCTCACTTATCGATGTTAAGTAAAACGAACGAAATGATTCGTTTAATTTTGCTTACATTTCTTGTGTTTTTCATTTAGAATTACAACGGTGAAGATTTCTTCTAAATATATTTTTTTATATAAGGTTTTAATTTTTTAAGTTTAAAAATTTTATTTTGTATTTTTAAAGACTATTTTTAAGTCGGTTTATTTATAGTTTCAATTTTAGTTGTATCTAACATCCTGATGCCAAAGAAAACTGTAACATAAGCAAAATTTATCTTTACATTAGTAAAAAATCAAATTGCTGTATATATTGCAGCCAATTACATCTGTATACCCTAATCTTGTCTTGTATTCAGAAATCGCCAGAAGAATTTAAGAACCAGGTTGACTCCATCTACACGGACTTCAGCAAAGCTTCTGACTTTTAACAATATTTTTTAATAAAATAGCTAAAACTGCTAAGGTGGGTGAGGATGGTGATGTTCTGCGCGGGTTCAAATTTTACTTGTAGAAGAGGGAGCAACTAGTTGAGGTTGCTCGCCCTAGATCAGATGATTTTATTTCAAGATCGGGTGCATTCGTAGGCAGTCGCTTGGGATCACTGTTATTTATTACTTATATAATCCTTTTTTTCAGGTGTATTCCTGGGCAGACGCCTGGGCTCACTGTTGTTTATTATTTATATAATCCTTTTTTTACGGGGATGATCTTAAAGTCTACAAGAGAATATCTAGTACAAGTGGCAGTGATGAACTGCAAATCTGCTCTATACAGATATATAGAGTTTCATTTTGATTATTAACTTATTCTTTGGTGTCGACCCAGTTAATATTTTAAGTAGAGCGTGTAGAATACTGGAATTTATCAATGGCAAATGTACAAACTTTAAGCATTTAAATATGTTAAAGAAGCATTATTATACGTATGTGTTAGGCCACCTATTTTGCAACCACCATCTGGAGTCCTATCTACAGGGTGGTCCAAATTGGACACTTTTAAAGGTAAACCCCTTTATCTAAAGGAGATAGACGAAAACTGATGTCGGTGTCCGAGGCTCAATTTTTATGATAAACTCAATGGTGAAAACCGCATATCGATATCTAGTACCGTTTCAGATATACAGGGTATTTTTCAAAAATTTGCATTTTGGAAAAATGTATTTCTTTTCCTATTGAAAATTTTTGATTTCTGTAAAAACATTCTCAAAGCACTTTTTCACGTGAATTTCAACAGTGTTAGTTACATTTTTTTACAACAAATATTTTAATAATTATTAACGCAAAAATATATTTTTTAAATAGGATATCCTGTATATTTTTCCTTATCCGAATAGAGCTTTAAATTACCATTCTAAAAATATAGCACATTTTATATTTTGCTTAAATCTACTTCAAAATAATAAGGTTTTCAGTTTTTACGCGAGTTTTAAATGCATATTTTGTGAAGTAGGCTTTGGACGGAGCGGCAATATCAATTGTTTACGTTTTGACAGTTTGACCGTAAAAAAAAACCCAGAAGTAACTCTAAAAGTCATAACTACAATGAAATTTACTAAATGCTATAGTACTTTAAACTATGTAGAAAATAAAACAAAACAACAATAAAACAATTTATTCCGAGTAGAGCAAACTAAAAAACAAAACAATTTTCTATAAGAGATGTTCGAATGTCGACCAGTTTCATTTACACATAGGCGGCACCTTTTCTTACTTCTTACCGAGTTGATTAGTTCAAGAGGAGTGAGAGCTGCAAAACTCTTGCCTGGTGTTTGTCGGCAATTTAAAAATTAGGTCTTTCAATCTTCCCCAGAGATAGAAGTACATGGGTGTTAAATCCGGTTCGGACCTTGGTTGGCTATCTAGTTATTGTCGAAATTGGCCCATAAAAAATTACTGATAACTGCAGCGTTATGAGGGGGTGCCCCGTCGTGTTGAAAAAATATATTTGTAAGGTCCATTAACGGCAGTTTATCAACAAGAGGTTCTATTTGCTGCCTTAAAATTTCTAAATATCTCTGAGAGATGAGTGTTCTTTCGTAAATAAATGGACCTATAACCCTGACTCTAAAAATTCCTGCCCACACATTAAATCCAAATATGCCTTAATTTCTTTGCTCCACAACGAAATGAGGATTTTCTTGTGCCCACGTTTAAGAATTGTAACGGTTAAAAATACCTGCATTGCTTACATAAGCTTCATCTGTCCAAATGCAATTTAATGAAAAATTTGGAACATGGTTACAATTCTCCAGAAACCATTATCAAAAATCCATATGCCGTTGAAAATCTCCGTTTCTAAGGTGATGAACTTTTCTTGTCCTATACGGCCTGAATTTGTGCTTCTTCAAAGTACGACTTACGATAGTTGTTGCTAGTCCAGTGGATTTCTTTACCTGTCGGGTTGAAGTGTTAGGATTATTTCCGATAGTTCCTAAAACTACTATTTCTTCTAACTCCTTATCCCTGTTTGATGCATAATTTTTGGGTCGTTTCTTTTCAAACTGGCCACTATTAACTAGGTTATGTCGCAATCGAGCGAATATATCCTTAAAGGGTTGACGCCTCTCTGGATACCATTCGTGGTACAAATTATTTGTCGCTTCCGAATTTTCACCAGTTTGTATGAAACACACTATCATATTCCATTTTTCGTAATTTTCAAACTTCATTGGGATATTTGACAATTCAATAACTGATCCTGAAGTAAAATTTGACAACTACGAGTAAACAATTGAATTAAACCATATGGCCGTTCCGTCCGAAGCTTACTTCACAAAATGTGCATTTAAAACTCGCGTAAAAACTAAAAACCTTTATATATTGAAGTAGATTTAAGCAAAATATAAAGTGTGCTATATTTGTAGAATAATAATTTAAAGCCCTATTTTTATAAGGAAAAATATGCAGAGTATCCCATTTAAAAAACATATTTTTGCGTTAATAACTATTAAAATATTAGTTATAATACAAAAAATGTAAAACTTACAATGTTTTTGAAACGTGTAAAAGTGCTTTGAAAAGAATTACATTTTTCCAAAATGCAAATTTTTGAAAATACCCTGTATATCTGAAACGGTATTAGATATCGATATCCGGTTTTCACCATTGAGTTTATCATAAAAATTGAGCCTCAGACACCGACATCAGTTTTCTCCTTTAGATAAAAGGGTTTACCTTTAAAAGTATCCAATTTGGACCACCCTGTACAGTCGCAAAGTAAACGGACGCTTAAATAAAATATAAAAAAAAATATGTGTTGAGGTTAATCGTCTAAACTAAATATGTAAAAATTTCACTATAATGAAGTAAACAGCCAGGTGAGGTTAAAAGTGTAGAATGAACCATGAGAGGCGGTAATGTTTCCGGTTAAACTATTTGTACAGTTTACCGCTAAATTGTTAATGGATTGGATTGAGATGGCGAACATTGCCATCTTCACCTAGGCTAGTTGATAAGCTCTAAAATAAAAAGAACCATGGCACGTCCTAGCTCGATGATGGATAGGTCGGATTTTCCAATATTCTTGAGCTTCTGCACTTTGAATGCAACGGCACAAGTTAGTCACGAGCTTCGCTCGATAAGCCACTATATGTTTTTGCGTTTATTTCTTTTTGTTTTCACGGACATTGAACTAATATATTTTCTGTAAATTATGACTGACCAACTTACAAGAAATATAAAAATGGCTTTATTAAAGAAATTGGTATTTTTAAATGCAGCAATTAAAATGAGGTATTGTAGTGAACATTTAATTTTTATTTGTCATATTATAAAGCAGAAGAATAATGTTAATACAGTTTTTATTGAAATATATATTTATTTGCAATTTTGTAAGTTTACATTTCTACAAGAAACTAGAACATTTAATCAAACTCGTCCTAATACAGAAATTTGTAAGGTCATATAATATATAGCATCTTATTTTAATCCTTAAGAAAGAACCCTTGGCGTGTACGTTGATCTTATTTTATTTTACATTATTAACCCTTAAGTACCTACCTGGAGTCTCTCAGACTCTGGCGGAATTTATTTTGGTTATAACTAGTCACATGTGCATCTTTACTGGTCACGTGTCCCTGTACCTTCCGCTTTCTACCCATAGTATCACGTCTGTGCTCGTCGATGATACAGGTGATCCCGCTCGCTCTTGTACGGCTATAAAAAGTTTTTTTTGGAGTCTGAGAGACTCCAGGTAGGTACTTACGGCACACGGACACGCAGGTGGCCGCTGGCTATATTTTACAGGCTGTTGGACATATCAGCATCCAACTCGAATGTGTTTACTTATCCACTCAACAGCAGCAAATCGAAAGTAGATTCCAATTTGAATGAGAAACTGGCTGGACAACTTGCAAGACCACATATCAAGCGCAGAGAACGAATGACGACGATTCAGCGGGATATTAGGCTTTCTCTCCGTCGCGTACTACAAATCGACACAAATACACCCGCTGCTGATGAACCACCAGAAAGGCTGAAAATCCGCAAGTACTGCCATATATGTGATCCCAAAAAGAAACGCAAAACCCAGTACTTGTGTTACCTATTGCTTAGAATGTTCACAAATGATGTGTGGAATCTGCCACGAAAAATTGTGAGGTCTGAGGCTTACAATTTTATAGAAATTTGGCCATTTCGGCTATAATTTTTATAAAAACTTCTTAGTTATTTCCTAAATTTTTATATATGAATGCAAAAAAGTTCTTAATTTACGTATTTGTTCTTTATTCTTGGTCTCATTGGAGTAACTCGTTAATTTATGGTTTTTCTAAGCTGTAGAACAGTTTTAAGTTTATTTAGTATATACCGTTAATTTTTTTTTCTTTCATAATTATTTTAATAAAAAGCTTTAAAAAATACCTTTTTTATTTTCATTCATCTTCTTATTTTATAGTTTATATTTTATATAGTTGAGAATAGGGGAGTCTGAGAGACTCCAGGTAGGTAGTTACGTGACTGGTTTAAGGGGTAGGTACCTAAGGGTTAAAAAAAAAGCATCAAATAAATTCAATGCAGACTTTTTAACGAGTGGAAAACGCCATTTTGTCTCTAATAAAAAATATTTAAAAGGGATACCTGTACATAGAAAAACTAAAAATAATGCCTTACAAAAATCTGTTCAAATAGTATATTATTTTTTCATAACTTTCATAACTGATAAAAAATGAAACACATTGAGGAAAACAAAACAAATTATTATAAAGATAGCCATTTCCTTAATGTTTTACAACATTGAGGGAATTTAGGAAACGGCGAAAATTTAACTTAGTTTTGATTAGTGATAAAAATGAACAAACGAAAGTCTAAAACGTTATTGTGCGCTCATGTTTCAGACTGTTCCAACTGTGATGTTTCTACTCCTTCTTGACTTTGCAAATACATATCTTGTTGTCTTCTCCAACGGTTCATTTTATTACGTATTGATTCAAACGATGTCTCCCTCGCAGCATTTGGGTACCTAAAAAAAAATTCAACAATTTTTTCCCATTGCTTAAGAACTCAAAATATATGCAACAGTTCGGTCGTCTGATGCAACTAAAAATCTATGAGATGTTTTTAAAAGTAGTAAAAACAGATGATACATAAACGAGTTGATCACAGATACATAAAGCTAATAAAAAACATCCATAAAAACGCCAAAGCAGCAGTAAAAATACACGAAACAACTGACTCCTTTACCGTCCAAAAAGGGATTAGACAGGGAGACACCATATTCCCGAAATTGTTTATTCTAGCCCTGGAGGGAATGTTCAAGATGCTGAATTGGTCAAAGCGAGGTATAGTCATAAATGGAGAACATCTGACACATCTGAGATTCGCCGACGATATGTTGTTATTCGCGGAAAGTAGCGAGGATCTGGAAAATATGATTAAAGAACTGGATGAAAAATCAAAAACCATAGGGTTAAAAATGAACTTAGCCAAGACCAAGGTCATGTGCCCAGAAGATCCTAACATCACAGTAAATAACAAGAAACTAGAAAACACAAAAGAATACATATACTTAGGCCAAAGGATAACCCTTGGCAAGGAAAACAAAAACATGGAAACTGAAAGAAGGATTAGGCTAGGATGGGCAGCCTTTACCAAACTAAAACACATCCTAACACACAAAAAAATACCCCTACATCTAAGAGCAAGGTTATATAATAGCTGCGTACTGCCACTGGTTACGTATGGAGCACGAACTTGGACCTTCACATGGAAAATGTGAAATTGTGAGAATGTAAAAACTCCGAATATCCCAAAGAGCAGCAGAAAGGAAAATGCTGGGCTGAAAGAAAAGAAACGATCAGAAATAAAACAAAAGTGACAGTTATAATAAATCGTGCAACATGACTAAAATGGGACTATGCAGGACATATTGCTCGAACAAAGGACAACAGATGGAGTGGGAGAGTTATACAGTGGAGACCGTGGTTAGGAACGAGATTGAGAGCACGACCGGTCACACGATGGTATGACGACATCAAAAAAGTAGCAGGACTGCCATGGTTGACAACAGCTCAAAACCGAACAAGATGGAGGGAACTAGGAAATGCCTATGCTCAATACTGGGCTAGAAGAAGAAGAAGAAGAAGAAGAGTAAAAATATGATGACACCATTAATATAATTCCCGAAATACAATGCAATATATGTAAATTGCATGGACAATATGTTATCTATCTCTCATTTGTAAAGACACCAGCTTTGATTTTAAAAAATTTCAAAAACTGACAAAATACTGTATTTCGCCAATATCATCGCCACAACAATGCAGAATCCGCGTAACTTGCACAAAAATTCCGGAAAGCTATGGATTTTTTCAGCGGAAACTCTACGGAACAGGGAATTCAAGTAACCCGGCCAAAATCAATGTCAATGCACGAAAAATTCTTTTATTGTAAATTTGCACATCAAAAATTCTATTCAATGTATCTTAATTTATTTTTAAGGCATATTCAATTTTTGTAGGCCGTTTAGAAGTAAATGACATTTTAGTGGTATATGTTACACGGAATTTTAAATAAAATTACTTTAGCACTGATTGATAAATTGTCGAACTGGAATATTTCAGCCCTGAAATTGTTCGCACAACTGCAGGAAAAAGATGCCTCAACTGCCACACGCATTCGCATCGGGCTCAAATTCGGAAAGCAGAAGTTTCCAATTTTAGAATGATATCATCGTCGCAGTATCAAAAACAATAAATAAATTGTCATTTATTTGTCAAAATTTAAAAGAATAAATTATCAATGTACACTTCGTAATCCTTCGAAACTAGACGAAACAACATATCTATCTCTTATGTGACACATCACGGCAAAATCATATCTCATAAGTAACATAAAATGCGTTTGGCCTTTGCACGTACGCAACGGACGGGAAAGCCAAGGTGAGGAAACAGAAGTCTTTGAAAATTTAGTTGCTCTGGAGAGTTTGCTTTTGCGGACAAGAGTTTTACAAAATCAATAATTCTACGATAAAAATTTTTCATATCCCTTACACAGCATCAATACAAACATGGGTGTTTAAATGGTCAAAAAATGGGTGCAGAAGTGTGAAGAAAGTGGATCAACTTCTAACAAACTTCTAAGAGCGCGACAAAGGTCGTCCAACAGCGATGCGAAGTAGTGTGTTCAAGTGCCAGTTAGCAATAGGCCAACTGTTAAATTCCGTACAACAGTCGGTCATGACATATTCGTGGTTTACGCCAAAGAATTTTTTGCGGAAATATCTCGAAACTAAATTTAACAGTAAAAAACCATTTCTTGAAAGAAATAAATAAAAAAAACGGCAAAAAATGACAGCGATCACGGAAAGAAAGTGTTTTAATCAGTAAATATAGCGCTTGCTTAGAAGTGTATTAGGAACCAACTATTCTTAAGAAATAGTTTTCTAATGACCGTAGTTAGATATGTAATAAAGATTTTTTCATTTATCTTTTTGATATTTTTACTATAGACACTTTTAAATTTAATCTTTTTATGACATACCTTATATTACGAGTAACATTAAATCAATAAACTTGTAACTTCACTTACATTTCCGCTAAAGTCTGATAGACAGTCCTGCTGGGGACGGTGGGATTCTTTAACATAACCTCCTTTAATTCTCTCATAAAAATAATCTTTTCTTCAGCAGAAAAATCTGGTGGGTGATTATGGGGTTTGTTTAATTTAATGTCTGCCATAGAACCATCGTAGGGAATTACAGCTCTCGCATGGCAACCAAGTCGTTTGTACTCGAGACAACGGAGATATCTTAAAACATTTTTTTTTCAATAAGTAATTACAAAATATTAAAATAAGTAGACAAACAAATATAAATTGGGTTTCAATAGGCCCAAATATTTTGATCTATAAAAACTATTGCTCCTTAAGGTTGGTAGTCGATTTCAATATTCAGATAAATTTTATAACCTATCCGCAATGCTAAAAAGCCGGGCCTAAGAATTGCTAAAATGTTATGAAAAAACTACAATTAATATGGTTTAAAGTATTTACAATTATTTAATATTGTTTGCAACCGCCAATACAATATCCATAAACAACGAACAAATGCGTGTTGTTCATCAAAGAGATGTACATTTTCTAGTTATACTCGTTCGCACGCTTGGCTTGGCCTAAGAACGTTGGTCTATTGTATGTTATCGGTTTTTCGATACTTTGTCTTACGATGTTGATCTAAAAACACTTTTATTTCTCTAACAGTGAAAAGTACTCCTTGAGTCTGTTTGTTATCTTTATTGTTAGTTTTAGTGCTGTTGTTAGGAGGTTTGTTCCTCCTTAGATTGCTGATGCAATCTTATCTCCTCTTTTTAACAGCTAGATTGTGATGCTCGTTTTCCATTTGTCTTATTCGCTGGTATCGGTAAATGTTCACCATATTTGAGCAGCCTATTAGCCATATCCTCTTGCCACTGAACTATTTTTAAGTTTCAGAAGCGTTTTTATTTTTTATTTTTATGCCATTTTACCAAAACACGGATGTATTAAAAATGTTTGCAATTTGACACCCTCGTCACTGGGTAGTATATCACCATAAGATGACGACACACACAAAAAACAAACAACTACTAGAGAAATGGAGAGAACTAATAAGGTCGAATAAAAGAAATACGGTAAGACATGCTGAAATCAACAGAACTGCAAGAAGAATGGTAAAACAGGATATTAGAGAATACCAGAAGAAACGGACAGAAGAACTGATAGGACAGAATAGGAGTTTAAACATATTCAGAAAGGATTAACAAACTGATAGACAAAAATGGAAAGACTATAAAAGAAAGATACTTAAAGTGAAAAAAACATTCTGTGCAGAGGAAACTCTGAGAAGATCAAGAGAGAACAACCGAAGAATACTTAATATCGATTCCGAAGATCTACCAGACATCGAAGTTGAAGAAATTGAAAAAGCCATTAACCAATTTAAGGAAAGGAAAAGGAGCAGGAGAAGACGACATCCTGCCAGAAATGCTAAAAGAGGGAGGACCGCCATTAATCAAAGATCTTAAAAAAAAACTCTTCAATACTTCCATAGTTATATTAATATATAAAAAAGGAGATCCTAGCAATTTAGAGAACTATAGGCCAATAAGTCTTCTATCGCAAATATACAAACTATTCATGAGAATAATCACAACTCGATAAGACAAGAAGTTTAAACATCTACACATGGTCAGACACCTTGTAGAAAAGGTAACTGAATACAATATCACAGCCTGAATGGCACTTGTCGACTTCCGAAAAGCTTTTGACACAGTGGAATACTGGGCAATTGAAAAAGCGATAAAAAACGCAAGAGTCGATCAAAGGTATCTTAACATACTGACCAAAAACAATGAACAATCAAAACTGAAAGTAAGATTACACGAGGATATCAAAGGAATTAAAATTAAGAGAAGTGTTAGACAGGCTGATATCATATCACCCAAAATATTCACCCTAGTACTAGAAGATATCGTCAAGATGCTACACTAGGAAAATATATCCGGGGAGAGACTCAACAACTTGAAATTTGCTGATGACATCGTACTTTTTGCTGAAAACGAACTCGAATTGAAAGAGATGCTCCAAGAATTACAAACTTAAGCAAAAAAGGTCGATTTAGAGATGAACATCACAAAAACCAAATTCATGACGAACGAACAAACAACCATTAATGACGCAAATACACGGGGAACAAGTGGAAACGATGGATTCATATGTATATTTGGGACAGGAAGTTACAATCGGAAATGTGAATTAAGAACTGGAAGTCAATCGAAAGATACCTCTGGGATAGGCGTTTTACGGTAAAATGAAGCAAGTCTTTCAGTCCAAACTACCTTTACAACTTAAAAGTAAAGCATATAACGAAAGCATTCTTCAGTAACAACATATGATAGCGAAACTTAGGTTCTGCCAACTTCATCAAAGAGCAATTGAAAGGAAAATCCTAGGTACATCACTTGGGGACTGCAAACTAAACCATTGGCTCAGGAAAAAACAGGGTTCCACTACATAATTGAAAGGATATCTTCCCTCAAGTGGAACTGTGACTGGCAGACGATTAAAAAATCAGCAGGGCTCAATTGGTATCAAATTGTTGAAAACCATGGAAGCACATGAGAGGCTAGAGGAAGGAAAAAAAGGTGACGATGCAGTATCTCTAAGTGGTCAGTTACTATGAATTAGTTACAGTTCGAATGATAAACCGAAACACGTATAAAAAAGATGCTTAGCCACATTAATAGAAAAACTACTACTTTACCCTGATTGTAAGGAGCAACAGACAAATTTAGTTTAGAATTGATAAAAAGCTACGAGGGTGTTTTTTTAAGTTAACTACCTAGCCAGCAAAATGACGTCATACAAAAAAATGTTTGGTTGTCAAACTACTGCCACCGTTCTAAATATTTTGTACAACTGAAAGTAATTTGGAGCAACATGCAGCGGTAAAGCTTCTAACTAAGAGGGAAATGGACCAAAAGTTATTCATGAAAAAATACAACAATGGCCGCCTATCTTATTTTAAAGTGTAATTTTGTTCCAAAGCCTTTCGACACTCGATTCAGGGTAATCGCAGATAAGAAACACCGGTTGTGGCAAGAACTGGGGAAACTATGAGTCTTGTGAATTTGCTGCTGTTAGATCGACGAATGGAAATCCTGGTGCTTGCTACTCTATAGTTGTCAAGATTGTGCAGGGATACAAAGCTCCTTACACCAGAGCAGAAACTGGAGAGAAAAGAAATTTATCAAGAATATTTAGTCAGGCAAAAAAGCAGATATTTCCTGATAAGTTGATAGCGACGGCCTTTGGAATTGCAAAGAAATTCTGCTTATTGAATATATGAAAAGATAGTTCAGAATTAATCGACAGGTTTGCGGAAGGATGATCCAAAACCCGAAGAAGGCAAGTAGCGAAAAACGTACGAATTAATGGAAAACCAAAACTTCGCTGTTGTTATTGACAAAAACTTTGCGATTTCATGTTTAAACATATGACGAAAGACATCAAGGCTCTATAATGTCATTTTTGAGACCTAGCAACTGTTTTTTTGGATGGAATAAAGCACTAACCTAAGTTTATTAGTTTAGACCGTAGTCATGCAGGAAAATATTTTTTTTAACTCTAATTTTTCTTCATACCTAGGTAGATAACATCAAAAAAACACAGAAAACTACAAAATTTAAAATGTTCAACTTACATCATTGGAGGATTTCCTTTCATAATATTAACGTGAAAAACAAATCCATCTACTATGTATCGAGGCATATTTGGTCTTCTTTTAATAGTTTGTATTAGGTCTTGAGTAATTATCTCTAAAAAGTTTAAAATAATGATACCTTCTCTTTATTTAATACCCGGAAATTTGTTATCCTGATAAAAAAAATAAATAATACAAATTTTAAATTTTCAAAAATTTATTACAGCTAATCCAAAAAGAAAACAAAACATATTATTCAAGAAGGGCATTTCGAAACTTAGTTCTCCATCTTGACATGGAAGGGCGTATACTTTCAAAGGGTTTTTGCACTGCACCCTCAGGGAACCTAAAATTATGATGATTATGGATATGTAAATATGTTGTAAGAAATAATTAAGCCAAAGACCAAAACATACTTTTATGCATTTTCTATATTGACAGATGTCTCTTTTTTATAAGGCCCTTAATTTGTTGGATGAGTTAAAAGTCTATTAACGAGACCATCAGGTAGTTGAAACTGGTATAGTAAAGAAGCGATGGCCGTGCAAAAATAATGTATGTTTTTCGGTCTAAAAATAGTACGCAATTTATATATACATATATATATATATATATATATATATATATATATATATATATATATATATATATATATATATATATATATATATATATATATATATATATATATATATATATATATATATATATATATATATATATATATATATATATATATATATATATATATATATATATATATATATATTATATTATATACTAATACAAAACATAGGTACAAGCAACCAGGAAAACAGACCATGATGAAAGAAGTCTAGAAGGCAAAGGATAAATGGAGCAAGAAAGAATGTAAGGAAATGAAAAATTTAGAGAAAAACTCTGCCACTGCTCATGTTAAAACACAAACTAACCAATCCACCAGCAAATTTCGGATCGAAAGAGAAGTGAGGCAGGGTGATACGCTCTCTCTCAAGCTTTTCGTAACACTTCTAGAAAGTATTCTACAAGCAATGAATCGAAAAAGAATGAGACTTAACATTGACGGTGAAAAGTTAAATCACCTCTGTTTTGCCGACGACATTGTCTTAATAATAGACAAAATACAAGAAGCGCAAACTATGCTGCACATGCCCCAGAAAGCTTCAGGAAAGGTTGGTCTAAAAATCAATCTCTCCAAGACCCAGTTCATGACAAATCTTGTATTAAACGACACTATAAAACGGAATCACGTAGAAAGACCGCAAGTGCACCAATATAAATACCTATGTGTTTAAAAAGAAAAGTATTTGATAGATGCATACTCCCCGTTTTTACGTACGGAGCCGATACTCTCACAATAACGAAGAAAAACATCAATAAAATATGTGTCATGTAACGAAAGATGGGGAGGTCAATGTTAGGCGTTATTCTAAGAGATCAAATCCCAAATCACATTATCAGGAAGAGAACGGGGGTACAAGACGCAGTCAAATTCATTGTACATCTTAAATAGAACTGGGCTGGGCATGTTGCTAGGTTTAACGATGGATGATAGACAAAGAGTATTAGAGAATGACAACCAAGATCCAAAGCTTATCGAAGTAGAGGTACACCACCAAGACTGATGATTTGAAAAGAGTGGCTGGAAATTGGGTACAAGCGACCCAGAATAGAAAAAAGTGACAAGACTTCAGGGAGGCTTTCGTCCACCAGTGGACAGTATAAGCTGATGATGATGATGATGATAGATGTATATATAGATATATACACAGACCTTAGATATAAAGAATAACAAAAACTCTAAACCGAACAGTTCTAGACTGGACTAGGACTAGATAAATTAGGAGAAAAAATTTTAGGTCAAAAAAAGTTTGAAAAATAAAAAACTGCGAAGCCAGACAATATTTGGGATACCGTTCACAAAATATCTACGACTCAAGAGTGGCTAAAATCAACCTTTCTTTCAATACCAAAAAGCCCTGACCTAAAGGGTGTAATAATTTTCGGTTATTAGTTCTATAAACCACTTACAAAAGATATTCTTACGAGTAAAGGTTGAAACACTCAAGAATTATAACAAAATTGGAATTTAACCTGATCTATACACAAATACGTTTTAGCTTTAATAAACTACTGCAAAAATTCCGTAATCAGCAAAAAGACATATTTGCCTATTTTAACGGTTACAAAAAAGATGTCGGGAGAATCAGATAAGGCAAACTCTAAGAAATACAAATATAGTACAATGTGTTATAAAAAAAAATTGTACAAGAACCAAACCACGCAAATGTGTGTCGAAGGTAACAAAATATCTGTAATAAATATCGACAAAGATTTTTGCAAAGGGTGATCAAATTTTTAAGAAGGCAGCCGAAACTCTACGAACAGCAACATTCAATATGCACATATACACTATTTTTCTGTGATAACATCGACAATTTTTAATGACTCTTAAACGGAATCTGCACAGCCAGTGAAACAATAATATCAATGCTAGCTTACAGAGGCAACCTGGTGAACAAATGCATCAGTTCAAGAATTTAATACAGAAACTTCATTATTCTTGAATAACACACTAGGACAACGACTGTTACGGTTCCACTATATGGGTTGGAAACTTCGACTTTAAAAGTTAGTTCGCTCAATCGACTAGAAAGTTTTGAGTTCTGATTAGATCGTCGAATGCTTAGGATACCTGCAGCCTAGATTATCAATACTGAAGTACTAAGGCGTATAAACACAACAACAGCTGATAACAAATATAAAATTCTGAAAAATCCGGTATTTAGCACCTGTCTTGCAGACAGAAAACTACTGCCTTTTCCAGTTAATCAAAAGGAGAGATAGAAAGGAGCTGAAGACCATGCAAAAAACAAATAACCTCGCAAAAAAGCATAGCGGCTGGGCAGCTACACAAAACACAGAAAACTTGTTACAGTTGGCTAAAAACAGTGGCGCATTCCTTGCAATAACAGCCAACATTCGTAGCACTGGACAGGGCACTTGAAGAATAATTATTTACTGCTGCTACGTACAAAGATTTATTTTTAAAAGTTAGTTATTCCTGTATAGTTATAAAAATATTATTGATTATCTACAGTTTGGCATCAACTCTGTAGATACTGTTACATAATACCGTTAATATCCAATAGACCATAAGGGAAGAGAGTTACGGCACAGTAAACATAAAACAGTAGCGACGCTCAAGACAATTTTTAGGTCTTTTTTTATCACGCATGCGTCCTCTATCACACCAACAACAGGGCTGGATTTCAAGAAGAATCTTTTTACAACGTGCCCGAAATTCATTATTAATAATTTTCCAATAACTAAATAACTTATTTGACGTTATAATGGAAAATAATTATAAAAAAACCGGTCAAGTGCAAGTTAAACTTGCGCAATTAGTGTTCCGTACGTTGATTGCTTTTAAAATAAAAAAAATTTGTTACAGAGGTATAAAATGATCAGTGACTTCACAAAATACACCCCAAATGAGTTTTCAACAAAGTTTGTTTCCAGTCTTTACTGAAATCTGATGACCTTGAAATTTTTGTTTTTTTGATATACCATATAAATTATATTAAAGGTAATGCACTCGTGATAATTTTCGTTCAATCTACACCCCGTGGAGAATATTCCAGAATTTTTTCGAAATTTTTTGATAAGTACTTTTTGAGATAAGCCCCGGGACAGCGATTTTTCGCGAATTTTTAAAAATAATACAAAGAAAACTGCGCGCAAGTATAATATTATATATATATTTTTTACTCGTGTTTTCACAAGCTTTCATTTGACACCACACTCGATGACCTAGTAAAAAATTTTTTTTTTCACTTCCGACTTCACCCCCCAAAACAACCCCTTAAGTCAAAATATAATTCTCAAAACTACATGGCTCTGATGAGGCCATCAATTCCTATATTATTACCAAATTTCACCTTTCTATGTCAAATAGTTTCGGAGAAAATCGGGTGTGACAGACAGACAGACAGACAGACAGACACCGAAGTGATCTTATAAGTGTTCCGTACGGAACACTAAAAAGATGTCAAGAGGAAGTTTTTGTTGTGCGGTTAGTGCTTGTAAAAATATGTGTTACCTCCAAAGCAGTTAGTTTTTTGGAATTTCTCAAAGGTAATTTATTCATAATTTAGTGCCGCCGTAGCGTGCAGTCTACCAAAAAATTTGAGATCTACCCCACTTTAACATTGCTATACAATAAAATAATTGACAAGACGAATAATTTGTTGTTAATAATGATTTTATTACGAATATATTTACAACTAATATCTATAAACAGAGGCAATATCCTTTAAAAAGCTGACAAATTGGTCGTCTTCATTCTTCCTTAATATCTCCTAGTTTAAATGGTCCAGATGTGATTGAAAATGGTTTAAAGGTACGCCCCTCATTTTCTTTAAGATCTAAATTTTGGAATCTAGCCAGGACCGTTCAATACCTTGTGTATGAGCTCCTGTAAGCGGATCAACATAGTTTTTGCTGGTGATTAACGGTTTGATGGTCGAAGCCCCGCCTGCCAAGATTTGTAAACGCTGGCCACTCGTCTGAATGGATAACAGATTGAAATTGAACCTCTCTATAATTGGCATTAATGTGTTTCCTTTTTCTTTGCATTTCCGCATCACACTTATCACAGATGTTATTTTCGTCATTCAGCATAAATAAATTATGTGTTTGTAAAAAAGTCACGGCTGCATCTTCGTTAAAAATGATATTATATAAAAATCTCCCAAAAACATCGCATCTTTTGAAATAAACGTATTAGCAACTTGTCACTGTCATTAATAATGAAATTTACCCTATTATTTTATTGCTTAGAAATGTATTTATTACAGGTAGACCGCACGCAACAATTAAGATTTGCAGGTCAACCGCATTCTACAGTGACACCCATAATTCTTTATTTCTGTTATACAATGTAATATATTATGTGTTTCATATACAGAGATACATTTTATTTGTAAAACAGTTGATGTTTTATTATTGCTAAGTATTGATTTATGTTATTCAACTTGTACTTTTTTTTCTGAATTCAGGGCAGAATGTTTGCTAGAGTTAATTTATATTATCTGCTAAAATTCGCTAACCAAACTTCCAAAACTCAATCTGGGACGCAAAAGTAGTCAGGACTTAGTTTTTAGTGTTCCGTACGGAACACTTATAAGATCACTTCGGTGTCTGTCCGTCTGTCTGTCCGTCTGTCCGTCTGTCACACCCGATTTTCTCCGAAACTACTTGTCATAGAAAGTTGAAATTTGGTAGCAATATAGGAATTGATGGCCTCATCAGAGCCATGTAGTTTTGAAAATTAAATTTTGACTTAAGGGTTTAGTTTTGGGGGGGTGAAATCGGAAATGAAAAAAAAAAAATTTTTTACTAGGTAATCGAGTGTGGTGTCAAATGAAAGCTTGTGAAAACACGAGTAAAAAATATATATATAATGTAATGCTTGCGCTCACTTTTCTTTGTATTATTTTTAAAAAATCGCGAAAAATCGCTGTCCACCCGCCTTATCTCGGAAAGAACTTATCAAAAAATTTTGAAAAAATTCTGGAATATTCTCCACGGGGTGTAGATTGAACGAAAATTATCACGAGTGCATTACCTGTAATAATTTATCTGTTATATAAAAAAAACAGAAATTTCAAGGTCATCAATTTTCAGTAAAAATTGGAATAAACTTTGCTGAAAACTTATTTGGGGTGTCTTTGTGAAGTCACTGATCATCTTATATCACCGTAACATAGATTTTGACTTAAGGGATTCGTTTTGAGGGGTGAAATCGGAAGAGAAAAAAAATTTTTTTTACTAGGTCATCGAGTGTAGTGTCAAATGAAAGCTTGTGAAAACACGAGTAAAAAATATATATATAATGTAATACTTGCGCACACTTTTCTTCGTATTACTTTTAAAAAATCGTGAAAAATCGCTGTCCCCTACCTTATCTCGAAAAGTACTGATCAAAAAATTTTGAAAAAATCCTGGAATATTCTCCACGGGGTATAGATTGAACGAAAATTATCATTACCTTTAATAATCTATCTGGTATATAAAAAAACAAAATTTCAAGATCATCAGTTTTCAGTAAAGATTGGAAACAAACTTTGTTGAAAACTCATTTGGGGTGTGTTTTGTGAAGTCAGATCGGGGGGTGATCATTTTATACCACCCTAACAAAACTTTTTATTTCAAAAACAATCAACGTACGGAACACTAATTGTGCAAGTTCAACTTGCACTTGACCGGTTTTTTTTTTATATAACACGTAGGCTGAAAAGTTTTTGGTCTAGCTACTTAAAATACATTTTCATTGGAAAATTCGACTTTATTCATCATCATAGTCTCCTTTAAGAGTCATACAGTCAGTCCGACGCTTTTTTAACATTTCTATATCTTTCTTGTAGAAAGATCTCTTTGCCTTCAAAATAGGCGACAACTTCTTCACTGGAGCCAAATCTCTTTCTCGCGAGCATTTTTTGAGGTCTGTGAATAGATAATAGTCGCTGGGGGGCAAATCTGGAGAATATGGTAGATGAGGAAGCAATTCGAACTTGAATTCATGTAATTTTGCCATCGTAACCATCGACTTATAACACGGTGCATTGTCTTGAGGAAAGAGCGCTTTTTTCTTGTTCGTTTGGGTCCGTTTCTTTCCGATTTCTGCCTTCAAACGCACCAATAACTTTATATATTATTCACTATTGATGGTTTTTCCCTTCTCAGCATAGTCGATGAAAATTATTCCATGCGCATCCCAAAATACAGAGGCCAAAACCTTCCCAGCCGACTGTTGTCTTTGATCGCTTCGGGCGGCCACTGTTCACTCAGCTGACTGCCGATATGATTCCGGTGTGTAGTGGTGGATCCATGTTTCATCCACTGATTGCAAGCCGTGGCAAATGCAATAATTTTTAGATCAATCCACCTTGCAGGAAATACTAAGAAACAAAAGAAGCGTAAAAAAAAAACTACAGGTCTAAAACAGAATGGAGATAATTAGCACATTTTAAGTAGGGTCATTAAACAACAATAAAACTCACGAAGAAAATCTAATGAAGACTCGGACAACAGAACTTCTAACATATATTAATGAGACTACCTAAAGGGTTGGACATATTCTGAGAAGAAAAAAACAGATTTATTGTATACAAAGCACTATGGATAATAAAATCTATAAGAAATTCCACAGGCAAAATCTAATGAAAAACGCCAGGGTGTTTACAGCGTATCACGTGGAATTTTCAGCAAATCATTTGTTGGACAATCACGCTTGAAAAAATCATTTTTATTGCGCTTAAACAAGTCCAAACAGTGCTCAGAATCATTAACACGTTGTTATTTTTGGTCCACTGTGAGCAAACGCGGTATCCATTTCGAACAGAGCTTTCTCATGCCCAAATGATCATGCAAAATATGACCAACACGTTCTTTTGATATCTTTAGGGTGTCAGCTATCTCACGCAATTTCACTTTTTACGGCCATCCGAAACAATTTTGTGGATTTTTTTGATGTTTTTCGGTATAACAACCTCATTTGAGCGTCCAGAGCGTTCAGCATCATTTGTATCTGTACGTATGCGTTTAAATTCAGCATAGCAATAAATGATGAGTGATTTTCCAGGGGCAGAGTCCCCGTAACACTTATCAAGCCATTGCTTTGCTTGAACGGTATTTTTGCCCATCAAAAAAACACCATTTAATAAACATACGAAATTCGATTTTTTTCCCATTGTTTTGAAAAAAGTAGCGTCACTAAAACCACTGTAACTTGTAAACTAATCATCGAAATGTCATGAAATTTTGACACGTATCGTTTAAAGGTTGGTACTTCCTAAAAATCATATGGATATTATGAAAAGGGCGACATCGATGTGTCAGACCAAAAACTTTTCAGCCTATGTGTTAGAGGCACGAAAAGTCAATAGTTGCATGGAAATTATTATATCAAATTTAACTAATGATAAAATGGAGCAAAAAGTGTGTTTACTTCATTTTTAAGTGCAGAAGAAAGACGATCTCATATTAAAATGATAATTATAATTATTTTCATTCTCTTCAGATTACTGAGATTCGCTGAAATATAAGGAGCATGATCGTTGACATTACACGCGGGAAGCTCAAGGTGTGCAGAGATATATTCTCAAAACGAACCTCCCCCCCCGGACAGTATCTCTAACAGTTGAGAAATATAAATCCAACAATGAGGTATTTAAATGAATAACGTCCAAAAAGCGTTGAAACCAAATGTATTTTTCCTTGTATTTTTGCCTTTTTCCTTGTTTTTTGTATACCTGTTTTAATAAGAACGTGATAAAAAAAATGTTTCTAAAAAAAAACTTTCTCGTCTTTTTCTTCCTTTCAATCAGCAAAATGCATTTCTATTCTACAGAATAAGATTTTTCTTGAAAAAAGAAATTTGAATATTTCAAAAACTTGCAGGTATCATATCAGTAATATGGCGACAAGTCATGTAATTACAAACTCGAACGTCTTGAGATCAAAGGTGCCAAGTCGCACTGTCGCTATTGTGTTTTATGTTTACTGTAGTTATGCGTTTGTACGGAATTTACTGAAAATAATGTACCTCTTATCATCAAAAAAGGAGTATGCAATTTATTTGCTGCTATGAGTATATAAAAAACAATATATTTAAACCATAGATTGTAGGTTTTAAGCTACTAAAGTGTACTTTATAATCCAAATCAATTACCTTTCGGCTACAGTATCATAGATTTCCTTAAGAGTTTTATCCAGGTTAATAGACCTCCTTAGTTCAGTTAAAAATTCTAAAGCGTTATCTTCTTGAATATTAGGGGGATGATTGTGTAGACCAGTGGATAAAATTTGAGAGCTGTTACACTCCTGAATTGCTCTTGCTTTACAGCTAAACTTTTTATAATAACTACACCGTAAATATCTAGAACATTTTATTTTAAAACTGTAAAAATAAAAAAAACTAAAATTCGTTATTATATTTTTTAAAATATAGTTTATTAATAAAAATCTGGATTCATTTAAAATGTTTCTTATCCGTCCGAATAGGACGAACAAACGTACCTTTTTAAAGGATTGCCACTGAAATAACTAGTAATATACGTATATCCATTAGCAGAAACTCTACCCAAAAATTTCTTTTTCTTTTTTTCCCTGTAACCTAAAATTGTCATTGTTTAGCAGTTTTAATTATTGCATGTCATGATATAGTATTATGGTGGAAAATCGTGAACCTAGAGATTAAACCGTCGCAATTTAAAGTAACGTTTCGACATTTCGCCTACACTTACGAGACTAGAATCCTTTAATTCTTTTAACCTCGAAAAGTAAAGATCCCTGAAGATACTTCGTGCAATCGTAGTCGAAACATTGTAAAATTACTCCAAAGTAACACGGTTCAATTCTAACAACCAAAATCTCTCCTCTAAACAAAATCGTGAAAGATCCTTTCCATGTTATTATTATGGCGTTAACTTTTAAATGTAGTTTTATTTCTTACAATTTCATGAAAACATACATCTTATGTCAGAAACTACAGGATCAAGAGATTTAAGTATTTTGGATACATGAGAAATTATGATTCTTGGGATTCAACTGCGTTAAATTGAGGTACCTCCACAAGAAAAGCACATACCAAGTATTAGAGCCCGGTTGATGTTCATTAACCATGACCCTGTTTAATAATCGTGGATACTTCCATTAATTTTTCAGGGTGTTTATCAGTTTTGATATTTCACTTACAGAAATTAAAGGTCGAAAAAAATAATCTTAATAACCTTACGTTGGTGGTATGATCTGCAGAGCGATGATGTTCAATTGCAGCTGATTGTACAATTTGTTTTATTTTGATACACTTTTCATGGCCCTTAATTGTAGTGATCGTTGATATACATTGTACCACAAGTTTGTGAAAGAAATATGTCTTTTCATAGCCCGATTTTTTCAAAAATTGTACAAATGTTAGTTTCTTTTGTCTGTACTTCCCTATACATAAGGAGGTTCGATTTTTAAAGTGTACGAATAACTTCTAACATCGTCAGGTTAATATCCATTACTTTTTCAGTTATTAGTCAGCCGCTCTACATTATAATGCGTTAATAACAGATAACTTTTGAGAAGAAAGATGGTGGAAGTTATTATTCAGGTTACCATTTCTATGAGTTAGGATCTTCTTTTCCAATTTCCATTGTAAATGTTATATTTAAATGTTATTGATTGAGGTAATCCAAAAGAGCATTCAGCTGTTCTACACCATCTAAGTTGTATATTACAACAAAAAATGAAGTTTAACTAAAACTATAAAAGTTTTATATGCGAATTCAATTTCAGAGATAGTCCCGGTATTACAAAACTTAACTGTTAGGTAAACCTAAAAGTAACTTCTAGTCCTGATTAACGTAAGGTCGGTTAAGTATTATAATACCAAGGGTTAGTCATGTTTAATGGTAATACTAATTACCTACTAAATTTAAAAAAATGGTTGGCAAATATTAAAAAAAAAACTTCTAATTACAGATTACAAAAACGTCGTATCCTCGCTGCGGAAACTGTGGAAAGTCAGCGGATCAAATAACTGAGGAAAACTTAGTCTAGCGGATGACAATTGTCGATAAACTATTTCACTGTTTTAAAAGTCTGGGGACTTGAAAATGAATATCCCTGACTATACGCACCACTCAAGTGCCACTCATAGATTGGAGCCGCCGTACTTTTAAATTAGTGAAAATATTTGCAGACAATCCTCACATGCTTCTACTTTTTCTTTTTCACTAATTTCGCCTTAGCCTGTTTTTCATCCACAATTCATGGTGTTTCCACGGACCTTGTTACCCAGCTCTCGATCCAGCATTTTGGCGGTTTCCCTGGTAGTCTAGTGGTTGTAGGTTAATGATTCCTACATATTTTGACAAGTCGTTCTTCGCTAGCTCTGTTTACGTATTCGTTCCATTCTTTCCTTCAAGATTTAACAAATTTTACTACATCTACCATTTTGCACTGATGTCTCACTTCTTGGTTCGGTATTCTAACCCGTCTTGTCTTTCCTATGATGGAACATAATATGTTCATTTCGGCTATTCGCATCATTTGTTTGGTTTTTCAAGTCTCAGCTCGAGATTCAGCTCCATAGGTCACAATGGGTCGCACCAATGTTTTGTAGATTATTGTTTTGGAGTCAACGGTTGAATATTTATTCTTCCAGGTTATATCTCTCCGAGAGCTCGATATTCTTGTTCCCTTAATGATTTGTTTTCTCACTTGTCTGTTGAGGTTTTTGGAGTTTATGATGTTAACAGTTATGAGAAAACTGTGCTGTCTCCGCATTATTATCATTCAATTAATCGAGTTGTATGAAAAAGAAACTAAACCAGCCAGAATAATTTTTGAAAAAAACTATTAAATGGCTAAGTGATTTGTAACAATCAAACTCAGGTCGTCACTCAGTTCAATTTTATAATATATAATGATAATGATGTTTCGGCGGAAAATACAGCATTCAGATATATATGTATCTTTGTTTTTTTAAGATAATGTCTCACCAATATATAGTTATGGCAATTCAAATAAATAAAAGAGAATATATTTATCATAGGTATATTTATTTCATTAAAAAATAGCCAATACATCGGAAATTAAATATATAACAATAAAACTCATTATTTGTGCATTCGTCCGGAAAATTCTTTGCTTTGTGATTTTTAGTGTTCCGTGTGGAGCACTTATAAGATCACTTCGGTGTCTGTCCGTCCATCCTTTAGTCCGCCCGTCTGTGTATTACACCCGATTATCTCCGAAACTATTTGACCTAGGAAGTTAAAATTTGGTACTAATATAGGAATTGATAGCCTCATCAGAGCCGTGTAGTTTTGAAAGTTAAATTTTGACTTAAGGGGTTAGTTTTGGTGGGTGAAATCGGAAGTAAAAATTATTTTTTTTTACCAGGTCATCGAATCTTTGTATTATTTTTAAAAAATCGCGAAAAATCGCTGTCCTCCCCCCTATCTCGAAAAGCACTGAGCAAAAAAACTTTGAAAAAATTCTGGAATATTCTCCACAGGGTGTAGATTGAACGAAAATACTCACACGAGTCCATTGCCTTTCATAATTTTTTTGGTATGCAAAAAAAAAATTCAAGGTCACCAAATTTCAGGAAAGACCGGAAAAAACTTTGTTGAAAACTTATTTGGAGTGTGTTTTGTCACTGGTCATTTTATACCTTCGTAACAAAAATTTTTATTTTAAAAACAATCAACGTACGGAACAGTAATTACGCAAATTCATCTTGCACTTGATAGGTGTTTTTTTTTTGTGAAAAATAGTATTTTCCGAATTCGTAAAGAAAATATATTTTTGAGTATGATTTCCGCACTAATCGGAAATTATGTAACTTTCAACAAATATATGATTATGGATGTAATATTTTTAAATTAATTTATACGAATGCACAAACAATTTTGTAAACATCATGTTTGGAAAGTGGTAATAGTTTAGCAGGATTGATAAGCTTTTAGAATTCCACTACTGAAATAAGCTTATTCGTCCTGCAAAACACAACTTTCCGAACCTGACACATAAATAACTATTGCGATATAACTTTTTTCTAAATACATATGCAAATATAAACACCCTTAATAACACTCCACCTCAGCTACACACGTAATTCATTACCTTGGGGAATGAAATAGCTTCATGATAATTTTTAGTTCCCAAAATTGTTATATTACTTATTTGTTCACGTTTCGGAAACCCCCGATCTCGAAAAACATAGTTACCAATTTCCGTCAATGTCTATTTTACCATATATGTATATGAAAGGTTCTAGCCGGATAAGGTACTAAAATCGGCCCTTAAAACAAATTAATTGTAAGTACATACATCTTGTAAGTATTGTTGAGAAAAGCCCATCTGAAATTTCACTCCTGCCATAACCTCAAAATTAGTGTTTTTTTTGTCTTGTACTCCTACAGCTTTTGGCCATTTGACTCGATATTTGGGGAGGTAGTAGGTAATAGTTAGTACTGTAACCAGATTTTTTTCTTCTTTTTTTTTTGGCGCGAAATTCAAAAAAATAAATTAAAAAATTTGATGGAAAAATCAATACATATCGAAATGTATATACCGTGTAGGTACGAAACTCATACAATATGTGCAGATATATAACACGAACATGACTGTCAAATTTCAGAACGATTGGAGTACGGGTAGCAAAGTTATGCCCAAAATACCAACGAACAAACCTAAAAACCCTCATTTTTCGGCTGTCTAAGTATAATTCTCTTTAATTCTATCATGTTTATCATTTTCTCAGCTACAATTGATATGAAAACTGAAAGTTGAGATTTTTTTTTACGGTAACAAATACATACAATCAACATTTCCCCCATATATTCTCAGTATAAAATGCATTAAATAAATGAATATACCTAATTTATAGTAATAACTTTTTTTCCATTTTTTTTAAGCATATATTTATGTGTGCAAGTGCGTATGTGCGTGTCTGTGGACTTCATTATTGGAAAAACAAAATTTTAATAAGAAAAAAAATGCTCAAATAATAAGATTGGTCATATCAACTCAAAACATTTATTAATCATCAGCTATAATTTTTTGTAATATCAAGGAAAATTTTATGCCTTCAAAAAATCAAGTTAAAAAAATAAGCTTTTATAAAAGTAGTATGCTTAGTAATATTTTTTATCTTTTCTCTTACAAATATAGTAATAAATATCTTCAACACTGTTCTCATTTATCACAACTTCCATCTCATGATGTCGAAATATATCAGTTAATATTTGTTGGGGTCTGATGATTTTGTCTTTGCACCTTCCGTGGGATAAATAATAAACAATGGCTTCTATATAAAAACAAAAGCCAATAGTTCGCAGACTACAGTACATATCGAATGATTGCATTATATCTAATTCAGGTTAGTACTCTATAAAGCACTTGCAAATTTTTCTTGAAATGTGCCTTGATTGTACTAAGAATTTGAGGATGGTGGGTTTCATCTAACATAGCTAAGTAAGAAATCGCCCGACTAATTAATATGTGCCGGACAAGAAAATTTTTAATTCTGGTTCCGTCATCTCAGGAAAGTCCGATATTTCATCAACAGTTACAATATTACGTTTCTTCTTGCATATTTTTGGTCTTTAACTTCTTCAGCTAAAGTGGTCTGTACTGACTGACATAATAACATTTGATCGACGATTTTATCAGCATTATGAACGTCGGCATTCAATCTCTTCCCAAACGTATTATTCAAAAAACATGCTGTCCTCACATACAAATCGACGGTTGCAAGCATTGTTTTTCTTATTCAAATTTTGTTTTTCCAATAATGAAGCTTACACACGCGCACTTGTATACATAAATAGATGCTTTAAGAAAATATAATTAGGTATATTTATTTATATAATGCATTTTAAATTTAGTTTACATGGCGGAAATGTTGATTTTATGTATTTCTTACAGTAAAAAATCTTCAAATTTTCATATCAATTGAAGCTGACAAAATGACAAACTTGATAGAAAAAACAGAATTATCCTTAGACAGCCAAAAAATGAGGGTTTTTAAGTTGGTTCGTTGGTATTTTGGGCATAACTTTGCGGCCCGTACTTGGATCGTTCTGAACTTTGACAGGCATGTACATAGTATATACATTTCGATATATATGGATTTTTCCATCAAAATTTTTAATTTTTCCATCGAACTTTTTAATTTTTTTTTGAATTTCGCGCCTCCTCAAATTTCGAGTCAAACGGCCAAAAACTGTAGGAGAACGTGACACATAAAAAAAACCCTAATTTTGAGGTTATGGTGAGTTGGAGGTCTGAAAATTTCAGGTTAGGCTTTTCTCAACAATACCTACAAGATGTATATGCTTACATTGCATTTGTTTTAAAGGCCGATTTTAGCACCTTATCCGGCTAGACCCTTTGCTACGCTAATTGAAGGCTAATCTTTTAATAATATAGGTTAATCTATGTGTTACAATCATAAATTTCTTATTAAAGAAAAACTTTTTTATTTTCATAGAAAATATTTACTGTTATTTATTTACTTAAATTTATTAAAGCCCTTGCATAGTAATTTATACATTATCATACTCATACTGTAGAGCAAAAATTACCGAATTAACACCAATACGGTAAAATTATACAGTACGGCATTGTTGCAGAAAAATATTTTTTATTTCTTCTAATAATAGTATTTCAGTGTTATTAAAGGTGCTTGGATGGGTTGATAAAAAGAAAACTTATATTTATTAAAGATATAAACAGCACTTTAAATGTATTGAATTGGACCACCGCCATAAAAATTATGTTTACATCCCATTAACAACTTATACTATAGTTATTTTGCTCGACTATTTAGCTAAAAAAAACTATTTATAATTGAAAATGATGAATACCTAATAATTAAAAACATTTTTTACAAGAATCGTTTATTTCTATCAAAAATAAATCAAAGGTTTTTAAATATAAATAGTTAAAAAAAAAACATTCATAACGATACTCTACGGCGAGGTTCTCATAAAACCAGTTCTTTGTCTGATTCTGTTAATAGTTCGTACTGCTCGAGAAAACGGCCATAATTGCTCAATTTCAGGGTAACTAAAATTCATAAAAATAAACTATAGTCAATTCAAAATAACTTAAGATTTATCAACATTTAGTGTGTGTAAACGGCAAGTAACATTTTTTGGCTTTTGCGGAAGTTATAGATTAACAAGATGAATACTATCTTCAAAAAATTTAAAAGGTCAAAAGTTTTAAGTTGAGCTGGAATCATCCCTCGATCCTACTTACCCTTTAATTGTTTTTTGTTTTTAAAATAACCGACGCTATTTTCAATTAAAAGACTATAATTTATATCTAAAAGTGTCTCATTAAGACCGCACAATTTAATTAGTGTTCCGTAAGGAACACTTATAAGATCACTTCGGTGTCTGTTTGTCCGTCTGTCTGTCTGCCTGTCTGTCTGTCTCTGTCTGTCCGTCTGTCACACCCGATTTTCTCCGAGACTATTTGTCATAGAAAGTTGAAATTTGGTAATAATATAGGAATTGATGGCCGCATCAGAGCCATGTAGTTTTGAAAGTTAAATTTTGACTTAAGGGGGTTTTGGGGGGTGAAATCGGAAGTGAAAAAAAATTTTTTTACTAGGTAATCGAGTGTGGTGTCAAATGAAAGCTTGTGAAAACACGAGTATAATATATATATATATATATATATATATATATATATATATATATATATATATATATATATATATATATATATATATGTATATATATATATATATATATATATATATATATATATATATATATATATATATATATATATATATATATATATATATATACAGTCCCTGGCCAAATTATTAGACGCACTGTATTTTTTTTTAGTAATTTTATGTTTCTTAAGAGTTTTTATGCAATAATGGTATATTTAAACTACAATATTATTGATTTTTATTTAAAAGAATTGTTGTAGACTACATATTTGTATTTATTTTTAACATATGGCAACACTGTGTTGACAAAGTGATACATGAACGTAAATAAGTACAAACCTGTATCAGTCGCGATCGGAATCGAGTCAGGTACGGACGTGTTTCTGTGGCTTTATGGACTATGATTGTTTGTTTAACAGTTTTATATTACTCAGTTATTAGTTTATTTTGTATGCAGTGTTTTAAAAAAGTAATTGGACTATTTTCATTATGGGTAGAAAAGGCGATCTTTCACCACGTAAAAAAGCTGAAGTGAAGGCCCTTGTGATTGCGAAAACATTTACAAACCGAGAAATATCACGAAGATTGGAGGTTTCTGAAGCTAGTGTACGACGCATAAAAAAGAAAATTGAGTCAGGGAAGGAATTAAGCCCGAAAAGAAAGAAAAGATGCGGTAGAAAACCAATTTTCACTCCACGGTCAGAGAGATGTTTGAAGAAAATTTGTGTAGAAAACAGATTTGCTACCACAAAGGTAATAAAATCACAACTCCAGGATGCTAGCGTAAATGCTTCTGAGCGCACTGTTCGAAGAAAATTGAAAGAATTAGATTTTAAGGCCTGTCGCCCCGCCAGGAAACCCAAGTTAACAGCTGCAATGAAAGCAAAGCGCCTGAAGTAGGCCAAACAATGGCAAGACAAAGATGTGGACTTCTGGAGATCGGTAAGATACAGCAATTTAATCAATAATTGATACATTATTATCATTTTCAGTTAAATAAAGCAAATAAACATGGAAGTTTATATATTTTTCCTATTTTTGACAGGTCTGCTTCAGTGACGAAAGCACATTCGAAATTTTGCAGAATAAAGCTCAGTATGTGCGTCGTCGTCATGGAGAAAAGTTTCATCCTGATTGTGTCGTCCCGACGGTTAAACATCCCACCAAAGTGATGATTTGGTCAGTCATCAACGGCAAGGGCGCTGGACGTCTGTACGTCGTCAAAGGAATAATGAGGCAAGATCAGTACAAAGAAGTATTACAAAATCGGTTGATTCCGCAGCTCAGAGAATGGTTTCCAAATGGGGAACCATTCACTTTCATGCAAAATGGAGCTCCCTGCCACACTGCTCGGTCTGTTAAAGCTTTTTTGGCAAAAAAAATATCCCTCTGTTGGATTGGCCCTGATATGAACCCCATTGAAAATGTGTGGGAGCTGATGAAAAGAGAAGTGGCTAAAGATGTGATTACCAACAAAACCCAGCTCCTAGAAAAGATTATTCATGTGTGGAATCATCATCCTCAAATGCAGGAGACAGTACAATCTTGCATTGATAGCATGCCGCGCAGAATTAAAGCTTTGATAGCGGCTAAAGGTGGCTCAACTAAATATTGACTTTTACTAAAATTAATTTCACTTTTCTTTAAAACTTAATAAACTTATGCTTTTCTAAATTAATGCTGTTTTATTTATGTCAAATAAATAGGTAATTGATTGGATAATATAAAAATAAAAAACAAATCAATTTAAAATAATAAAACGGTACAATATCACTCGGTAATTAATATTTTACATGAAATCTTGCAGTGCGTCTAATAATTTGGCCAGGGACTGTATATATATATATATATATATATATATAT
This sequence comes from Pachyrhynchus sulphureomaculatus, assembly GCA_019049505.1. Lineage (NCBI taxonomy): Eukaryota > Metazoa > Arthropoda > Insecta > Coleoptera > Curculionidae > Pachyrhynchus > Pachyrhynchus sulphureomaculatus. Next base: position 28,001,221 of record CM032454.1, on the reverse strand, counting down.
ATATATATATATATATATATATATATATATATATATATATATAATATAATGTAATACTTGCGCGCACTTTTCTTTGCATTATTTTTAAAAAATCGCGAAAAATCGCTGTCCACCCGCCTTATCTCGAAAAGTACTTATCAAAAAATTTTGAAAAAATTCTGGAATATTCTCCACGGGGTGTAGATTGAACGAAAATTATCACGAGTGCATTACCTGTAATAATTTATCTGGTATATAAAAAAAAAACAGAAATTTCAAGGTCATCAATTTTCAGTAAAGATTGGAAATAAACTTTGTTGAAAACTCATTTGGGGTGTGTTTTGTGAAGTCACTGATCATTTTATACTTCCGTTACAACATTTTTATTTTAAAAGAATCAACGTACGGAACACTAATTGCGCAAGTTCAACTTGCACTTGACCGGTTATTTTTTTTAAATAAAATGCATAATTTACTAACACGCAAAGTTTATTTTCACTTTACCGCAAAGTTAGCAAATATTTGAAAACTAACTAAAACTTCGGTTTCCTGTACAAACTTTAGACGGCACAAAAACCAACAAAAAGAAGGCAAATCGTACAATTTTTCTGACCAACTGATATCGGCGTTTCAGAAAATGATACGACCAGGAAATTTCTGAGGCAAAAAATTAGTTGTTTCTCGCACAGTAAAGCAGATCGCGCCGTAATTCTGGGATCATATATCCCGACTAAGTTAGACCACAAGAATTTATATATTATATTATATATATATTTATATATTATATATATATATATATATATATATATATATATATATATATATATATATATATATATATATATATATATATGTAGTATGATTTTTGGACAGGAGTGATTGGATCGTATTTTTTAAAAATGATACTGGACCTTCAGTAACATTCAGTGACCCTTTGAGGATGCATCGCTAGCTCATGTATCAGTCCAGAAATTTCTGTGCATTCAATCCGGCAATTTAGTTTATTAACAAAACTATAGAATTGAAAGTGTGCCTCTTCCTTGGAAATGATTTCATGATTTAGTGTACTAAACTCGGAGAGTAAAAATCGCTGAAGATGCCTGAAGTGAAATATCGAAAGCCACTTTGAGACGGTCCAATATAAAAAAGCAATTAAATTTTTTACGAAAATTTACAAAATCGTCTTCCTCGGCTTCCTCTCCATTGAAAACTTTTTGAATACTTATAACACATTTAGACTTTTATAACAAAGGACCCCGCACTAATCTTATGGAAAATGGAGCCCGGTCAATTTTTATTTATATTGCATGTTTTTTTATCTACTTAGATATGGTCAATAATAATTTAAAGCAACCAGGATAACGCTCTGCGTTCGGCCAATTAGGCACAGGTTGAAGCTTACTGATATATACAGTAATCTTGTATGTACAAAAATCCCTTGCAAGTTCTAGGGATTCCAGACGCGTTAGCGCTTAAACCAGGGCATTTCAAACTGTGTGGCCGTGGAGACTTTTATTCAGGGCCACAAAACCTACAAAAAAATGCAATATAAAAAAAATTCACCAAGCCCCATTTTCCAAAAGATTAGTGCGGGGTCCTTTATCTGCACAATTCGGATTGTTTTGCCATTTTGTGTTTGAGATGCAACTTCCAATATTTCAACAATGTTTTGAATCACAGAGAAGTACACGTACAGCCTTTTTTACACACCATGAGTCACAGAATTCCGTGATGGATGTATGGAGATTTTATTGATAAATCTTAAGTCTAATTCTTACAAAACCATATGGTACTTATAACCGTGATTATCACACACTAAAGTCTTCGGGCAAAAATGCAACTTTTTCACGGGATAAATAGTACCGCGCGTTTAAATTCATTTAGTAATGCATTGTTTTTGGAGCATATTGAGAGTGCGCTCTGTTACTATGTGTGATTTTTTTTCCGACATACACCTACAGAACGTTAAAGTTACCATACATTATTAGAATAAAATGGTAACTAGGAACATTTTTTCATTATCTTATGAGTGCTTTGTGGGTATGCAAAGGTGTTGTGGCAACTAATTGCTGCAACTAATATTGTCGAATTGCTTAAATGCCTGAAGACTTTAACATAATTTCAACAAAAACTTACATTGACACAACGCTATTGTAAACTTCTATAGGTTTTCCAGGTATCGTTGCGGCAAATTCCTTTAAAGTTTTCGCAATCTCCGACCGTTTTTCCATTAAGTAATTTGGAGGATGGCTGTGTTCACTTAAAAGAACAAAACTTTCAATACCCTCTCCTTTCAACATATATCCTTTTCCTCTGCATCCAGTGCTTTTATAGCCAGAGCACCTTAAGTAACTACAAGATATATTATCTTAATAATAGATGTTTTAATGGAAATGCACAGTGAATAAATAATGTAAAAGACAATATTTAATATAGGTCTAAAATGCAAACCTCATAACTTTATATTATTTTGAATAACAGTTTATTTTTATTTTTTAAATGGTGATGCAAATATGTAAATAATCAAAGCCAAAATCATAATAATGAAGATCATGGAAAAGGTTATCAATCAATATTTATTAAAATTTTTGGAAGAACTGAATATCCTTATCTTATACCCTATATTGCATAACTCTAGAATAACACAATCAGATATTATGGGAAGGGTCTACCATTTGCACTAACTATATCTAAGGCATTCGACCGTGCTTGGCATCACGGATTATTGGATAAGCGACATTCTTATAGTATGTTTAAAATGGTTTTATTTCTGGATGTTAAGTAACCTTGGAAATCGTTCTTTACAAGGGGCAGTTCAAAGGAATTTTCAGCTAGTATTTGTTTATATGTGGATTTACCGAACTAACGAAAAGATGAAAATGAACAACATCAATACAGCTTGCAAAATATGATATACGAAGTTCGTCTCACATATATCCGAAGAAAAACCAGCCAATATAGTATAAAAATATTTTATTATGGAAGACGCAATTGTCTTCCAACAGTCCTTCCATTTCTCGAAGCACCTTGCAAACGTATGTATTGAAATAGTGCCCAATTACATGATCTTATTATGGTTGACCTAATCTATATTCTAGAACCTCCTTGTCTACAACATAAATTTCAGTTGTGAAAACAACCAAACATCACAGGAGGCCATACCTCATTTCGTCTAAATACTTTGGAAGAACTGTGATGAATAAGAAGGTGCGTTTTCATAATGAATCTCCCGATCACTGGCATCGTATGTCTTAATCTTTTTAAAACGTACAGATAATATTCTGTAATGAATTTCTAGAGCATAAGCATGATTGACAACACCTTTATAAACGAAAAAAATAGTCAGAATTATCTCGACATTGTTTTTATTGTAATTTTCGTCAGACCTTGTCCAATGAACCACCGATTTTTTGTTTTAGGCTCATACCAGTCAATTACGACTCATCACTAGTAATAAACTTTCTAAGAAATCAGGATCCACATTTCCAACAGCTCATGGGGGGCTCTGAAGCGACAATTTTTTCTACTACTCTTGTGTCGAGAGGCGTCGAACAAATGTTATAGATGGGAGGATTGGGACCCCAAAGTCTCTTCTAGTTCTCGAACAGTCAACACTGGAAGTAGTCTACCATGTCAGGGCGTTGCTACCAACTGAATCTTGGTAATCTATGAACCGTTAAACTATGTTTTATTTTGCGTTTCGCCCATAGAGTTAATATTAAAAGCCATTCTAATCATTAATTGCATCCGAAGAAGAACGTCCAAGTTTACAACTAAATTAAAAATATCGGCGCTTGGTCATTGCCAAAAACAATGTGGTTTAGCGAAGCATCAACAATAACACTTGTATGCATTTTTTCATGAAGATTTTGCAATAAGTGGGATATTTATCCGACACATCCTGTAAGGTTGTTGCGGTGTGTCAAGACTTCAGTCTTTTTTTCAACTTGCTTTAAAAATACCATAAAAGGACTGCTACTGTGACGGAATTGGAGCTTTCATTTATTTATTTATTTATTTTTTTACCTCTAAAATATGTAAGGAGGTATTTACGAGGCTTGCAAAGTTAAATTAAACGATAAAAATGATTTACTTACATTTTTGACGCCGTATTTCCACTGTAAATTCCGTAAGTATATCCTCCATAATAAGTGGATGATCGCATTTGAAAGCCACCTTTACCTAAAATTATATGTTCAATGTGAGCTGATTATTTTATATACAATTTCAGTTCAGGTTATTAAATTAATTGGTAGTTGATGAAAAAAGTCAAATAATAAAATTGTGTTCTTTGAAAATAAAAATAATAAAATATGTAATATTCAGTTTAATAATACATAAATCCAGCTTCTTGCCTGGTCTTTTTAATAATTTTTACTGCTTCCGAAAAAGGCCACACTTGTTCGAGTTCCGGCACGCTAAAACAATTAAAAATATAAGAATTTCAACTATTTAAACTGGATATCAGGTTAATTCCCAGCAAACGCAACTGTGACGACGTTGGTAACGGAAAACGCACATGACGCGTAAAGAATTATTTAAAAATTAGTATTACGTATTATTTAAAATAAAAAAAACCGGCCAAGTGCAAGTGGAACTTGCGCAATTAGTGTTCCGTACGGTGACTGCTTTTAAAATAAAATAAAATCCTTATCTAGGCTAAGTTAATTAGGGCCCTGACATGTAATAGCCTCTTGTTGCCATTTAAATCATAATTTTTTCAAAACCGGGTGACTTTATATAAACAAACATTTTTTTTCCCGATTAAAAACAAACAAAAAGTCAAACTGTATATTTTACCTTACTCAGTCAATACTACCCCCCCAATCTCCTAAACAATATATTTGAGTTAAGAGTGGAAATCATGAAAATAACACGTAGGCTGAAAAGTTTTTGGTCAGACACACAGATGTCGCCCTTTTCAAAAATTTTAGGAAGTACCAATCTTCAAACGATACGTGTCCAAATTTTATGACATTTCGACGGTTATTTTACTAGTTACAGTGGTTTTAGTGACGCTACTTTTGATATTTTCCTAACAATGGAAAAATCGAACTGTTTTTTAATGGGAAAACATACCGTTCAAGCAAAGCACTGGTTTGATAAGTGTTACGGGGACTCTCTCTCTCTGGAAAATCACTTATTATTTACTAGCATGCTGAATTTAAACGCGGTCCTACAGATACAAATGATGCTGAACGTTCTGGACGCTCAAATGAGGTGGTTACACCGGAAAAATATCAAAAAAATCCACAAAATTGTTTTGGATGACCGTAAAGTGAAATTGCGTGACATAGCTGACACCCAAAAGATATCAAAAGACCGTGTTGATCCTATTTTGCACGAGCATTTAAGCATGGAAAAGCTCTATTCGAAATGGGTACCGCGTTTTCTCACAATGATCAAAAAACAATTGTTGATTCTGAGCGCTGTTTGGACCTATTTAAGCGCAATAAAAAGGATTTTTTCATACGATATGTGATAATGGATGGAACATGGATCAACTACTACACACCGGGATCAAATCGGAAATCAGTCGGCTGGGCAGGTTCTGACCTCTGTATTTTGGGATATGCCGAGAATAATTTTCATCGAATATGCTGAGGGGCGAAAAACCATCAATAACGAATATTATATAAAGTTATTAGTGCCGTTGAAGGCAGAAATCGCAAAAAACGTCCCCAAATGAACAAGAAAAAAGTGCACTTTCATCAACATAATGTACCGTGTCACAAGTCAATGAGTACGATAGCAAAATTGCATGAATTAAGTTCGAATTGCTTCCTCATCCACCGTATTCTCCAGATTTGACCCATAGCGACTATTATCAAAAAAATGCTCGCGAGAAAGAGATTTGGCTCCAATGAAGAAGTTATCGCCGAAACTGGGGTCTATTTTGAAGGCGAAGACAAATCCTTCTACAAGAAAGGTATAGAAATCTTAGAAAAGCGTTGGACTGATTGTATCGCTTTTGACGGAGACTACATTGATGAAAAAAAGTCGAATTTTGCAAAAAAAAAAAAATGTGTTTTAAGTAGTAGTAGACTAAAAACTTTTCAGCCTATGTATTATAACATGAGTTTCATATTTCTCGACTTAAAGAACCCGGAAAAAGTCATATATTATGATATATTCGAAGTTAATCGCCTCTAGCCCCCTCCATCACCTCTTGAGCATAAGAGTGTAAATAATAATGCTCAAAATGTGTTCAATATGCAACCAAAAGCCAAAGAAAATCCTATAAAACCACTTACCCTAAACCGATATGACTCAAAAACTATAGATTTGTTGCCAACTTTAAATTTGAAATCGACCTTTAGATTCATTCGGGCGTTATCATATCCACAGATTGAAATAAAATCTGGCAAAAGGATGAAAATTATGTCTTTCGTGAGCTACAAACTCTGCAACGTAGAGAAATGCAAGAAACTAGGTCGGCGATTTTATCACGAATATAATATTTCCGCTCGCCGTAAAAAGCAAGTTTGTTGAGGATATTTTTGAAAATTGACCAAATACGATACAAGAGCGGAAACAACCGTCACATAAAAATTGTTTTCTCGGATATCTCAAAGATTTCGAATGACATAAATATCACAACTATAAACTAAAAAACGTCCCGGTTTATCTGACTCTGTCTTTAATAGTTTACAAGATCATAATGCTAAGCATCAAATTTTGTAACAGTTGTTACATGTAATTACGATCCGGTATAATTGCTGTTTTTTTTTTTTCAAAAAATTTCATTACGACGAAAATTTTATTCTTGAAATTACGAGGGCTACCTTTTAAGTTTTTGCAAAAACAATGAAAGAAAAAAAAATGGTACAAATCGTTTTATTGTTTCTCAAAATATTCGCCTTTAAGATTTATACACTTTTACATGCCTTCAAACCAATTCTCGAAATATTTTTTCCACTCTGACCTTGGTACCTCAAAAATATGATTTTGGAAGGATTCAACAGCTTTTTGAGGTCATGAAAATAGCTGTCCAAGCATTTTTTTTTTGACATTCGGGAACAAAAAGAAGTCGTTAGGCGATGCGACATTTTCGGTTGTTATTCCTGATTTCATCAATGACTTCTGGCAAACATATTGTTGTATACCATTCAACATTAACTGTTTTCGATCCTCCATGGTTGCAGCATGTCCAGTATAACCAAAGAAACAAGCGATCATTTTCTTGAGAGTGCTTCGCGAACGAACCACTTTTGTTGGATTCGGTTCAACCTGGAACACCCAAATAGTTGATTGTTGCTTGTTTTCCATGTTCTGTTACGTTTCGTTTATGATTGTATACGGCTTTTGCATGTCTTCGGTCGAATTTTTTGAGCATTTTCTTCAGCGATTGACAGAAGCGTGTTTTTGAGTTTCAGTGAAATTATGCGAAATCCATCGGGAACAGATCTTTTTCACAGCTAAATGTTCATGCAAAATCCAATGTACTTCGACATGCCTAAGGATGCCTCTATCTCACTGTAAGCCACATGCCGATCCTCTTCAATCATGTTGCGCACAGCATCGATGATTTTTGAAATAACAACCGATTTTGGACATCATCATCATTAGTTTATTCCATCCGTAGTCGGATGTAAGCCTCAAGTTTCTCCAATTTGCTTTTTGCATCCAATCGTGTCCTGCTAATCTTTTTATGTCGTCTGTCCATCTCGTCTGTGGTCTACCTCTGCATCTTTTGTGTTCTCTAGACCTCCATTCAACTATACGGCGTGTCCATCTGTTATCATTCATTTATTTTTGGTCGACCTTTACGAAATTCATCGCTGTCGGAAGCACGACCATGGCGAAATTTTGCAAACCAGTTGTAAACAGTCTTTTCTGATGGTGATTTATTACCAAAAGTTGAACGGAGCGATTCGAGGCATTGCTGTCAAGTTAGATTTTTACTAAAATCGTAAAAAATCATCCAACGAAAACGTTCACGTGAAATTTCCGTTTGTTCACAAAACTGTAAACAAACTACTTAACCAATTTCTGAGCTGCCACTGTTTTAACAATAACAAATGTCAAATTTGGTAATGTCACATCTTAATAGCGCCATCTAGTCGTTTCTAAAAACTTAAACGGCAGCCCTCGTATAATAGAGTTAAAAATAGAAGTTGGTCAAAAAAGTTTCAACTAATCTTTAGCCAAAAATCTACTTTTCAATAAAAGGTGTCATAAGGAAAACCATTTTCAGTCTGAAAAACATAGAGGATATGCAAAAAAAGTGATCTAATAAAATTAGAAATCTCGGAAATTGACCTTATCACGATATTAAATAAACTTGTTCGACCACCTAGTACATTATTTACATTGAAAGGACACTCTTGTACACTTCCGATGGCTTCCCTGGTACAGTTGTAGCATATTCCCTCAACATAACAACCAACTCTTGTCGTTTTTCCTTCATAAAATTAGGAGGATGGCTATGATCGCTTACTAAGACGAATGATTCTAAACCTTTCCCTTCCAATATGTATCCTTTACCTCGGCAACCAGCTTTCCGATACTGCGAACATCTTAAAAAGCTGAAATATATAAACACTTAAACTGTACTTTTTGCCTTTTTAAAGTTATTGTTAATCTTACATTTTTCCAGATCCGTATTTGTTATTTATTCCGTAAGTATACCCTTGATGAAAATGACGGTTTCTGGTTTTCCTTGCTAAAATAATAAAATTATTTTATTGTAACACTTTAATCAATATTACTATGACAACGTACGAATTCAAATAGCAGTAAGAAAAAGAGGATTCATTTTAAAAGTATTATAATTTTTTATTAATTTTCAGCTGATCAATCATTTGATTAAAGCATCTTTTCATTTATATACTTGGTTACCTTACCAATAAGAAAACTAACAATCAGAAGTGGGGTTTGCAAATTGTTTTTTCTCTAAATAGCATTTTTTATATTTAAATGCCACAAAATTCTGAAACTCTATACTAACTGTACGACTTCTGCAGATCGACAGATTTTTTGAAGTCATCCAAACGTAGCAGTGACAACGTAGGTAAGGAAAAGTGCACATGACGGGTAAAATTTTTTTTATAAATTAGTATTACGTATTATTTTAAAAAATTGGTAAAATTATTTAGCCAGTATCTAATCTGACTTGCTCCCACTAAAGAACAACTTAATCAGATCACTACAAGTGGATATTTTAAACGATACATTGGTACTATGTTGGGAATGTGGAATCTTTGGCACAATGATACTATACAGTATATATCACCACTACACCAAAAACTTAATTTTGCACTCGACGCGCGTTTCGCAAGTCATGTTAGCTTCATCAGGAGCGATGATTGACTCAATCATCAAGATAAAGTGTTTGGTGAAGTGGTGATATATACTGTGTAGATAGATACATTGGTGATTTATGATAAGATATTAGTCACAAAAAAAGTTAGGCAAAAGAAAGGCATCAGAAGTATATACAACTGAAATCTGATATTTCTCTGTTCATATCTTTTCTAGTAAAATTTAAAATATTAAAAAAAAACAACACAATCTTCAGATTTCACAACTTCAAAAACCCTAATAAGGACGTACAACACTATTTATATGATATATGCGAACCCGTTATAACACATAGGCTGAAAAGTTTTTGGTCTGACACGTAGATGTCGCCCTTTTCAAAAAATCCATATGATTTTTAGGAAGTACCCACCTTCAAACGATACGTGTCAAAATTTCATGACATTTCGACGATTAGTTTACAAGTTACAATCCACAAAATTGTTTAGAATGACCGTAAAGTGAAATTGCGTGAGATAGCTAACACCCTAAAGATATCAAAAGAACGTGCAAGTCATATTTTGTATGAACATTTGGGCATGGGAAAGATCTGTTGGAAATGGGTACCGCGTGTGCTCACAGTGGACGAAAAACAACAAGGTGTTGATGATTCTGAGCTCTGTTTGGACCTGTTTAGGCGCAATAAAAGAGATTTTTTCATGCGATATGTGACAATGGATGAAACATGGATCAACCACTGCACACCGGAATCAAATCGGCAGTAGTCTGAGTGGACAGCAGCCGGTGAAAGCCGCCCGAAGCGACCAAAGACACAACAGTCGGCTGGGAAAATTTTGGCCTCTGTATTTTGTGATGCGCATGGAATAATTTTTATCGACTATGCTGAGAAGGGAAAAACCATATAGCGAATATTATATAAAGTTATTAGTGCGTTTGAAGGCAGAAATCGCAAAGAAATGGCTCCAAATGAACACAAAAAAACTCTTTCATCAAGAAAATGCACTGTGTCAAGTCAATGGTTACGACGGCAAAATTGCATGAATTAAAGTTTCAATTGCTTTCTTATCCACCGTATCCTCCAGATTTGGCCCCAACGACTATTATTTATTCGCAAACCTCAAACAATGCTCGCGGGGAAGAGATTTGGCTCCAATAAAGAAGTTATCGCCGACATTGAGGCCTATTTTGAAGACAAAGACAAATCCTTCTACAAGAAGGCATATAGAAATGTTAGAAAAGCATTGAACTAATTGTATCGCTCTTGAAGGAGACTATATTGATGAATAAAGTCGAATTTTGCAAAAAAAGTTGTTTTAAGTAGCTAGACCAAAAACTTTTCAGCCTATGTATTACATGGGGTGAAAAGTCCCGAGGCTTTTGAAGATAAAACAATATTTTTGTCAAAAATCTCTCTACAATAAACCATTCATTCGACTTGAGCCAAATCTCTTTCCCTAGAGCCACGTTTTCAAATTTGGAAAATAATCGCTGGGGGCCAAATCTGGTGAATACGGAGGATGAGGAAGCAATTCCTAGCCCAACTGGTTCAATTTCACCATCCATTTTATGCAGTTGTAAGCTCGTGCATTATATTGGTGAAACAACACTTTTTTCTTCGGTAAATTCGGTCTTTTTTTCTTAATTTCACCACTCAAACAGTCCAATAAACCAACGTAGTAGTCTCCGGTGATTGTTCGCCCTTTGTCAAGATAGTCGATCAGTATTATTTCCTGCGCTTTCCAAAAAATACTTGCCAAAACCTTTCCAGCTGATGTTTCTGTTTTTGGACGCTTCGGTGGGCTTTCATGCCATTCGGCGAACTACGTGTAGTAGTGGATCCATGTTTCGTCCATTATTACGAATTGACGCAAAAACTCCTTTGGATTACGCTTGAAACAGCGTTCTGAATCTTCGACACGTTGTTGTTTTTGATCAATCGTAAAAGTATGCGGCACCCATCGGGCACATAGTTTTTTCATACGCAAATATTCATGCAAAATATGCCTTACGTGTTCTGTTCATATCTTCACGATGTCAGCTATCTCTCTCACTTTCACTTTGCGGTCATTTAGAACAATATGGTGTTTTTTTTGTGTTTTTGTGGAATAAATGTCTCGTTTGGACATCCGATGCATCATCAGTGCTTGTACGACCATATTTAAGTTCACTAAACCATCCACATATGGTTGCTTTCGACGGAATGGATGTGTCATATTACTTCTTAAGCCATTCTTGGGTTCTGGCTGTAGTTTTTCCCATTAAGAAGCAGTGTTCAGTGAGCACGCGAAATTCTTTTTATTCCATCGTTTTGCAAAAATCAAAAGTAGTCACTCAAACAGCTGTAACTCGCAAACTAATAGACAAAATGTAATGAAAATTGTGCACGAATTTTCTGAAAGTTGACACTAACTAAAAATCATATGGGTTTTTGTTAGTACTGCCATCTCTTGGAAAGCCTCGGAATTTTTCACCCCATGTAGTATTTCGTTTCACAGAATTAGGCCGTTCTCTGATTTGTTGGTGCAGAATCGTTTTTATTGGTGTGCTCTGTACCGATTCGATACCGAAAACATGCCGAACGCCTATATTTCAATGAAATCCACCTGACTTGCGCGGAAAGCGCGGGCGCGAAGAGGGAGTGGCTCCGTATACCGCGTCTCAGTAGAAATAATCAGTCGCAGCTCGGGATTTACCGCGCGTCGTGCGTTAGGTTAAAATGGCGGCGAAGAGAGATATTCATTTGATTTTAGTGGAAGAAAAGATGACGGCACAGATTGTTCTGCAGATTCTAGTGCAAAAATATACCATCAAGTATGGATATAAAGGCGGCATCGGTATCGTCTGGGTAAAGCAGTAAATACCGAGTACAGATACCGCACCGACAAATCAGGAAGCGGTCTTACTGTTGAAAAGACGCACAGTTTTGTGAAAGGTGTACGGAAGTAGTAGGGATTTCACCTGCGTGAAAGTAACCTAAAGTGCTTTCCATAATGACAAGACAACTGAAACCTTTGGGGTAATACCTTATGGCACGGGGCATGTTGAAACAATGTAGCCAACACTGCCTCTGATGTCTATCCAGTATAATAAAAAAAAAAAATGATCCCAGGAGCAACAATTTAATTAAAAAAATATATAATTTGCTACACTAATTATATGAAATAATATATTTCTAATTAAAAGGTCTTCTTCCAATCACTCTGAAGTGGAGTCCTCTTTGTAAGTTCGTCGACTTGATCTTTTATGGATATTGTATTTTTTTAGCCAATGATGCATTCTTCCAACTACGTTACTGTATGTATATTCTTCCTTTACATCTGGATATCTTCAAATAACAGAGATTAAAAAAATTAAGTTATACGAGGAGTATTTTAAACTGGAGTATTATTTTTAGTGGGCTATAGTACTATCTAAAATAAATCGCTTTGCTCAATGTAGCATATATATCATGTAGGCTGAAAAGTTTTTGGTCTAGCTACTTGAAACACTTTTTTTGCACTTTATTTATCAACATAGTCTCCTTCAAAAGCAATACAATCAGTTCAACGCTTTTCTAACATTTCTATACCTTTCTTGTAGAACGATTTGTCTTTGCCTTCAAAATAGGCCTCAATTTCGGCGATAACTTCTTCACTGGAGCCAAATCTCTTTCCCGCGAGCCTTTTTTTGAAGTCTGCGAATAGATAATAGTCGCTAGGGGCCAAATCTGGAGAATACGGTGGACGAGGAAGTAATTTGAACTTCAGTTCATGCAATTTTGCCATCGTAACCATTGACTTGTGAGAGGGTGCATTGTCTTGATGAGAGAGCACTTTGTTCTTGTTCATTTGGGGTCGTTTCTTTGCGATTTCTGCCTTCAAACGCACCAATAACTTTATATAATATTCGCTAGTGATGGTTTTTCCCTTCTCAGCACAGTCGATGAAAATTATTCCATGCGCATCCCAAAATGCACAGGCCAAAACCTTCCCAGCCGACTGTTGTATCTTTAGTCGCTTCGGGCGGCTTTCACCGGCTGCTTTTCACTCAGCTGACTGCCGATTTGATTCCGGTGTGTAGTGGTGGATCCATATTTCATCATTGTCACGTATCACATGAAAAAATCCTTTTTATTGCGCTTAAACAGGTCCAAACAGCGCTCAGAATCATCAATACGTTGTTGTTTTTGGTCCACCGTGAGCAAACGCGGTACTCATTTTGAACAGAGCTTTCTCATGCCCAAATGTTAGTTCAAAATATGACCAACACGTTATTTTAATATCTTTAGGGTGTCAGCTATCTTACGCAATTTCACTTTACGGTCATCCAAAACAATTTTGTTGATTTTGTTTATATTTTTCGGTGTAATCACCTCCTTTGGGCGTCCAGAGCGTTCAGCATCATTTGTGTCTGTACGACCACGTTTAAATTCAGCATACCAATAAATGATGAGTGATTTTCCAAGGGCAGAATCCCCGCCATTGCTTTGCTTTAACGATATTTTTTCCCATCAAAAAACAGTGTTTAATCAACACACGAAACTCGATTTTTTACATTGTTTTGAAAATATCAAAAGTAGCCCTAAAACCACCGTAACTTGTAAACTAATCGTCGAAATTTCATGAAATTTTGACACGTATCGTTTGAAGGTTGGTACTTCCTAAAAATCATATGGACTTTTTGAAAAAGGGCGACATGTGTCAGACCCAGAACTTTTCAGCCTACATGTTGAAGGTTAAAAAGAACTGTTTTAAAAAAACAAGTATATAAGCTTGTAGTGAGTTCGGCCCTCACATTACATTGTTGTATTTATCTTTCTTCAAGATCCACAACTGAATAGCCAATTGTACTACCTACATCTAGGTAAAATAAAATAAATGCAATATAAAGAAATTTGAAATATATAAATTTAATACCTAATCACTATACCGCTTTTACATACACAACTAGGTTTTACTGTTCCAGACATTTTAAAAATAGAGAGACGCCTCATAAATTTTACAGATCGGGTTTAAAATTGTAAAGAACTTTAAAAGGCTCTGCATCGTTTATTAGCCAATTTTAACATATATTATATTTGATAAACTCACTTGTTTTAAAATGATTTTAGTGAGTACGGTTAAAAATAATGCTCCATTTTAAATATCCTGTCTCGAGGAATTACGATTTTCAAGAATAACAGTACTATAGGGCATAGTAGCGAAAATCTGGTAATGGAGAATGAAACTTTATTCGAGAACACCAAAGAGATTTCGTGCACAACTTGCAAATAATATTTTTTATAAGAAACGGTTAATTAAGGGGGAAGGCCACTCCAAGTTCCAGGAAAAAAAAAGCTAATTTTCAGAATTTTTTTAAGAGTATAATAAAAGAAGTCGAAAATTTGTGTGTGTATGTATAAAACTATTTTGTTTTTTCTTTTTAATTCAAAATGGTCGCTTCACAAATCAAGATGACATGGCCTTTTATACGAGGACAAAAACCGAAAATTTTTTGTTAGTATAAGTCAAAAACTAGTGGAAAACGTACGAAAATGGTATCGTTTTTTCGAAAAATGGTGCACATTTGAAAAAATGCGTATTTTTCACATTTTCAAATGTGCACCATTTTTCGAAAAAAAAAAACGATATTTTCAAATTTCCGTGTGTTACCTACTAGTTTTTTACATATTAATGAAAATTTTTTGGTTTTTTTGTTCTAGGTTGAAATCTACAGAAGCAATCATTTCGCTAGTTTCAGGCCTGACATAAAAGGGGCCTTGTCGCTTTGGAAGCGGAATTTTGGATAAAAAAGATAAAAAAAAAAGTTGTACACTTAAACATTTGTTTAATAAAGTACTTCAAATAAGTTTTCGACTGCTTTTATTATACTCTTGAAGAAAATTCCCGAAATTAGCCTTTTGTAGTGGGCCCTAGAGTGGCCTTACTTCTTAATTTCAAAACAAAGATAAATTTTTTAATTTCAAACAATGCAATTTATGATCATAAGGAAACAATAAAGTAAAGTAAGGTTACACAGTTTGAGAAGGTTCATAAAGTGACATGTGCTCGGTTTTTGAATTTATTTCCAGTTATTTGTGATTGTAAAATAATGGAAATTGCTAGGGATGACAATGAGTTTAGCAATGCACCACCAAATATTAATAACAGATACAACAAATTTGGTCATTTTAAATCTTCTACCGGACAAATCCCAGCAGCAATATGAAAATAGGTGAGCAATTAACGAGCACCACCAAACCGAACAATGCAAAAAAGTGTTGCTATGCATTTGGAGGGATCAGAAGGGAGTAATCCTCTATGAAGTACTCCGACCTGGCCTATCCCTTCTGAGCTCTATAAACAACTCTGAAAACCATCCTAGAAGTTCTACAAGTATTTTCATGGAAAGTGTTCGAAGGATGTAGCCCGCTTAATTCCTCCCAAAGCGGTGCATGTTAGAAATACACGTCGCGCTGGTGCTTCGCATCCGGATGAGGTTCAGCTTGTTACTCCGCGGACAACGCTTTTCAAGCAATCTTTTATATGGAGAGCGTCATCCCTTTGGAATGATTTGCCCAGCGCTGTGTTTCCCACCGAGTACAATTTACAGCGATTCAAGAACAACGTGAATCGCTTTTTCCGCACTCGTGCCGCTCCTGGAGCGCTTTAGGGACTTCCCTGCAGCACGTGTGCTAGACCAATAAAAAAAAAAAAAAAAATGGGTTGGGAAAATATCTCTCATAAGGAGTAATTTTAACTCCTTTGGATTACTACCTATTCTGATTTCTACAACACCACTTGGCTGTGTCTCAGTTCAAATCAGTTGAATAGATCCAGAAAAGCCTAGATGCATTCCCCACACCGAAACAACCATCATTCTAAATAAAATCTTACAATTGCCAGAGACATGACAAAGATGTGAAAAAACTTTAAAGATTGAGTTTGTATTAGTTATTACATAAAAATAACCGGTCAAGTGCAAGTTGAACTTGCACAATTAGTGTTCCGTACGTTGATTGCTTTTAAAATAAAAAATTTTGTTACGGTGGTATAAAATGATCAGTGACTTCACAAAATACACCTCACATGAGTTTTCAACAAACTTTGCTTCCAGTCTTTACTGAAAACTGATGACCTTGAAATTTTTGTTTTTTTTTTATATACCAGATAAATTATTAAAGGTAATGCACTCGTGATAATTTTCGTTCAATCTACACCCCGTGGAAAATATTCTAGAATTTTTTTTCAAAACTTTTTGATCAGTACTTTTCGAGATAAGGTGGGGGGGACAGCGATTTTTCGCTATTTTTTAAAAATAATACAAAGAAAAGTGTGCGCAAGTATTATTATTATTATATATATATATATATATATTACTCGTGTTTTCACAAGCTTTCATTTGACACCACACTCGATAATCTAGTAAAAAATTATTTTTTCCACTTCCGATTTCACCCCCCAAAACTAACTCCTACACGGCTCTGATAAGGCCATCAATTCCTATATTATTATCAAATTTCAACTTTCTATGACAAATAGTTTCGGAGAAAATTGGGTATGACAGACAGACAGGCGGACACCGAAGTCATCTTATAAGTGTTCCGTACGGAACACTAAAAAAACGGTCAAAATACTAAGTTTCCAGTAATTCGACTTTACTTACCCCTTAATTATTTCATCAAATATTTGTTTAGTTGAGCCAGGCATAATTTGTATTGCATGTTCCAATTCTGTTAAAAATCTAGACGATTGTACAGTAAGTTCATTAGGGGGGTGACTATGATCTGCCACACATCGATAAGTTACTTTGTTACCATCGCTTTCATCTAGATTTATTACATAGGATGCCTTACAATTTGCTTCTTTCAACATAGCACATTTAAGATACCTTTAAAATAGAGGATGTATTTTACAACATATCAAGAATACATAAAAAAAAAATAAAAAAGCACTATCGATTTCTTTGTGGAAGCTGAATTTCGTGTCTATAACCATTATTGGAAATTACAGAAGGATCAAACAGTTCCATAAACATCCCCTATTGAATAAACTAAATTTTTTGTGTTATAACGCAACTTTCTCATGTAACCATGACAATGGATTATCTTTAATAAATGATATTTAGAATATATACAGTCTAGCCATAACTTCTGTCGATCGTGTACTACGGTCATAAATTTTACTTGCAAACCGGTGGTACCAGTGCAGACATGTTAATTCGTAAGCAACGTACCCAATTGTGAATAGTTTTGCTTTTGTCGCCAAGAAATGGAGACAGTACGAAAGCTATGATGCAGTTTTAGGTTACCCAAAGTGGTGAAAAAGGCGTGCATATTTTTGTTATTAAAATCGTTGTCAGTTACTAAATATAGTATTGCAAGATACCAAGAAACTCAGAATGTCGTTGATGGACCGTGATAAGGTCATCTTCGCTCTTCTGGAACAAAAGGTGTTATCAAACTCATGCATTCCGGTATTTGAGAAAACAAGAACTTATGGCACGTCAAACAAATATCGCTCCGCGTACGGACTCTCGAATTAATAATGAAGATGTATAAATGAGGGCGTAAAAAAGAGTGGGTAATTAACGAAAAATTAAAGAAAATATGAAAGGCTAAGACGACACAACACCACCTAGAAAATAATACTAGCATTTATTCAAACTAAAAATTCTGGCCCACATTGACTAGACTGTGCGATATTCTCGAAGAAGAGGCTTGTCAAACCATACACCGAAATATGGAATTCCTAAAAAAAGTGTTATCTGTGCAACTGCTTTAATTCGGATTTTACAGCATTTTCAATGTAGTTTTTAAATATATGTTTGTCACACTCAGGCATTATTTTAATATTTGTGACAGAACGTTAGGAATTTGCTTTATATTTCCAGTAAAAAAACAATACTAATCTAACATCCTATATTTGCCATAATGATTTCTAAGGGTGCCCATCCCTGAAATAAACTCTGCTGTCGCCCATGGAGCCCCTATATATACGAGGCATGTTTTTTAAGTAAGTACCGTTTTGGAATTAAAAAAAGACGTGGAAAGATATCGCTATAATTTTATTTTTACATGAAAGCCTGTACCTTAATCTACTTTTCTACATAATTTCCGTGAATATTGAGGCACTTGTCATAACGTGGCACCAGTTTTTGAATACCTCCTCATAAAATTCTGCCGCCTGAGAAAAAAGTTCTCGGTCACAATGCGATACAAAACACTACGAGAATATTGAGGAAAGCAGTCGCACAATGATGAAATTGTAAAGCGTCTGTTTTCTCTCACCTTTTCGTCCACTTTCTGCACCAAATCTTCATTAACGACCGAAGGACGCCCACTCCGTTCTTCATCATGCACATTTGTGCGGCCATCTTTAAATGCTCTCACCCATTTCCTTACCATTCCATCACTCATAATGTTTTGTCCGTAAACTTCACAGATCTCACGATGAATATCGATCGGTTTTACGCCTTTAGCACTAAGAAATCGTATAACAGCCCGTACTTCACAATCGGCGGGACTCACGATTGTCGGAGGCATCTTAAACACTCAGTAAACAACGTATACAATGAAGAATCAGACTGTAATGGCGTCAGTGCGTAGACATGAGATGTAGGTTACCAGCGCGCATGCGCGGAACGCCGACCGTATCGCTGCGGCGGCGGAATCGCAAAAACGGTACTTACTTAAAAAACATGCCTCATATATATATATATATATATATATATATATATATATATATATATATATATATATATAGAACATAAACATTTATCGTCAATTAAAAAAGTATAATAATACTAATAACTGGCCATGATCAAGGGATATCCGCAAGATGAAAGTTCGAAAAGATTTTTAACATAATTTGAAAGCAAATATCTTCAGGAATGTCATCTTACGTGCTTATATTAAAATTAGTAGGAATAACAAGGTGACAGGGCATTTTCCATTGACGTGTAAGTGGCATGAACACGTCCGAACAACTGGTAGTGTGCTTTGTGGGATAGTATAAACAGATTTTTATGAAAGGACATTATTAGAAATATTAATCAGAGTTGTAAACTGGCCTTTTATTGTGTTGATAATCCTAATTGCGTATTTTACAACAAATTTGGTATACAAAATAACTGAACTTCGAACTTTAAAGGCGGTTTTCGGTTTTTTTTTCTGATAGTTCAAATCAGATCACTTTATTTGAAACGTGTGCCCTCAGTTAAGCACAAGGGTGGCGGCTCTACATCCATGGTTATCGTGCGAGCATACGATATCAAGGGTCCCGAGTGCCAATTCCGACCGGACACTGTACTTACTTATTAATTTATGTAAGTATATTTGGTTAGGTCATAACGCCTGTGGCAGCACTACCGCATTATTTGAAAGCTGCCCTGAAATACAAATGTATGTTTCGGAACTTGAACAACGTTGATGGATATTATGACATCCTCGCCGATTTCAATCCAAAAAGGGTAATCCCTATTTAGGCGGGGAGGTGACCGAAAAAAAAAAGAGAAAATTGTGTACGTTAACATTTCTTTCCTTCATTTTTTCGCCATTTTTACAATAATCTTACTTTTGTTTTTAATGAAACCACTACAATATCCTTTAAAATTTCAGCAGCTTTCCTTTTGTTTTTCTAATGATTACAAATTTACAAGGTGAACCAAAAAAGGAACTAGCTTCGTGATGCGTTATAGGGCGACATCTATTACATGACATAAAGTAAATATTTCGCAAAAGAATTCGTAATTAAAGATCACGGCATGCTCCTTTCAACCCACCATGCTTAATATTTATATTATATATGAGTTAGTAAATAAAAATTTTGGAAAATTACTTTTTTTCTTAGCACCCTGTTGATCCCCTTAAGCTTGTCCCTCCCTAAAACAGACTATGCGGGCACCAATGTTAACAGGCTGCATTTTGGCACACAGGTAGATTTTTGGACGAAGAATACGATAAAAAAAAGTTTACTAACGTTTGATGTACGCTAGCCCACAAAATCCAAAATAAAATAAAAAATTTGGTTTTTCGGTAATATCTCGAAAAATAAAAAGATATATTGAAAAACTAATAGCGCCACATGAAAGAGCGGGAATTTTGACAAAAAAATATATAGATTTTTTTCAGATTTTTTTATAGGCGCGCACCGCTCGAAGGCTAATTGATATAACTTGTTTTCAGAGTGTAAAAAAAATTAAAAGATAGATTTTTGAAGAAGAGAATTTCGGCTTTCCGATGATACTAATAGTTTTTATTTTTATTGCTTTATAATTTATTGTTTTGTCTGCATGATTTTAACAAGCATACAGTAAATCACAAATATTTAATAAAATATAGTATTGAAAATAAATTCTTGTGCATATATCATTTTATAGCTCAAGTTTCAATATTAGAATAATTAAAAATACCCACATATGAAAATTTGCCTACTGTAGTGCGCCGCCGCCGGCAATTTTACGTTCAAAGCGGTACGAAATGATTAAAAGTATACTTGATATTAGAAAATCATTAAAAGCTTTAAAAAAAACTTTCTATTTTTTTGTAATGTTACTCTTAAATAACCGGTCAAGTGCAAGTTGAACTTGCGCAATTAGTGTTCCGTACGTTGATTGCTTTTAAAATAAAAAATTTTGTTACGAAGGTATAAAATGAACAGTGACTTCACAAAACACACCCCAAATGAGTTTTCAACAAAGTTTGTTTCTAATCTTTAATGAAAACTGATGACCTTGAAATTTTTGTTTTTTTTTATATACCAGATAAATTATTAAAGGTAATGCACTCGTGATAATTTTCGTTCAATCTACACCCGTGGGAATATTCCAGAATTTTTTTCAAAATTTTTTGATAAGTACTTTTCAAGGACACAGCGATTTTTCGCGATTTTTAAAAAATAATACAAACAAAAGTGCGCGCAAATTTTACATTATATATATATTTTTGACTCGTGTTTTCACAAGCTTTCATTTGACACCACACTCGATGACCTAGTAAAAAAAAAAATTTTTTTTCACTTCCGATTTCATCCCCATCCCCCAAAACCCCTTAAGTCAAAATTTTAGCTTTCAAAACTACATGGCTCTGATGTGGCCATCAATTCCTATATTAGTACCAAATTTCAACTTTTCTATGTCAAATAGTTTCGGAGAAAATCGGGTGTGACAGTGACAGACAGACAAACACCGAACTGATCTTATAAGTGTTCCGTACGGAACACTAAAAAATGATGAACATGATAAGCGTATTTTTTTTGCTTACGGCTTAAACTTAAAGTAAAAATATATATATATATATATATAATAATATATATATATATATATATAAATATATATAAAGGTGCGAAATGAAAGAAAACAATTACTGAAAATACAAAAAATTCTAAATTACTCGAAGAAATTAAATGAATTATGTACTCTGTGGCCGTCATATTGGATCTGCCACTTTGAATTTTTCAAATCTCTCATCGGATTTTTAAGCAGCACCCCGAGAAACTTGTTAATAGCCAATTTAAAAATATTTAACGGTATACAGAAACGTTAATTTAATAATAAATGAGATTGGAAGCATAATTCCGACTACAACTGAAGGGGTTAAACCAGCCATTTTGTTTTAAACATTTTTTTTTAAATTACGGTAAAACGAAAAAAAAATAGTCTATACACCGTTTTTTTAGAAAATTTCCCGTTCTTTCACGTGGTGATATTAGTTTTTCGATATCTCTTTTGTTTTTAAAGATATTTGCGAAAAACCGAATTTTTCATTTTGTTTCAATTTTTTTATATATTATTTTATATATTCTACGTCCAAAAAACTACCTGTATGCAAAAATGAAGCCCGTTAACATTTAATGAGAGCTTTTCGTCAAAATTTGCCTCTAACGAATGGGCTATGCAGCTACAGTAAAATTTTCTAAAGACATTAAATATGAACTGGACACGTTTAAGCTTAGTTCTAGTTATCATTCCTACACTTAAATCTTGACGATCAAAAAAAGTAAACTCACATTTTGTTCGGCAGTTTTTTACAGTTCCTATATAAATAACCGTCCCCTAAATCAATAACACCATGCCTGCTTAAGGGAATTTTAGGTTTAGTATACCTATAAGAACATTCTATTGGTTGTTGTTGCCTGTTTTTAAAAATACCTAAAAATTATTTTATTACTAACATAACGAAATAAATTTCAGTTTCTGGTCAGACATTTTTAAAAATTGATTTTTTACCTGGAATCATTCAAGAATATATAGCAAAATGACACCAATTCCATTAACTAGTATATACCAGGCGTGGTTACATCATTTATCAAGGATCAAAAAGGATTAACAAGTTTTATCACTGGTATGGCATCATCTAAACTTAGAAAGTAGTATAGACCTCCATTTTACACTACAAGCAATCGAAAGCGAGTAAGTAAATACTGCTTTTCTTTTATCGAATTATCACTGAAGGAAAGTAATATTTACTTACAGAAAGTGAAATTATTCACTTTGGGCAATTGTAAATACTACATCAAATTATTCTTACACGTTAACTAGTAATGATTTCTGTAGTTGTGGCTGCGATGTATAATCTATGAAGTATAAAGCTTCGTAGAGACCTGAACATTGCGCCGAACGACAAACATTATTTAGGACGGGGCCACGAACACGTTTCCAAACAGATTTTCAAATAGTAGCCATACGTGTTCGTCTGCGCAGGCGATCAGTTGTCGGATTTTTTGTATAGATCAAAGTAAAAGCGCACAAGTATGTTTGAAGGTTTGAACTGAACCACAAACAAAACGACGACCGTGCGCAGAACGCAGGGTTTATTCCTGTGTTTTATTGTATTGTTTGATTATTATTATTTATTCTTTAATAATACGTACTTGAGACAACAGTAATAGAGTGGTCAGAACAGAAATATTTTCAATTGATTAATGTGTACCAATAACAAGAGTTATTGGGACAAGCAAGACATCCTCAACAACTCTTCGCGGACAACGCATAATGAATATAAATATACGCCGCTGTAGCTTCCATAATTCCTTGCAAGAAACTAGGAACAGCACAAACACGATCCGTTCGTTGTTCAGTTCCGCAATATAAATATCCAGTCTCCATTCGCTTTGGCATTTGGTTCGTTGTTCTGTTTGTCGTTACGGTCTGTACGACGCTTTATATCGTCGAGGAATAAGCTGCTTTCGTCGTGTAGAACAATCCGCGCATAGGACAAATATAGGGATATCCGATTAAATAATTATTATTAAGGCCTCTTGGTATTTTGAATTGAGGAAAATTGTATTTTTAACTCAATTGCCAGGAAAAAGTATCACTTTGTTCCTGCCCGGCCACAAATATGCGATAAAATCTTATAAAAAAGGTTAAGTTTTTATGAAGCACTGATTAGACACATCGTAAACTGTTCAGGAAGGCACAATGATAATAAATTACAGTCCATCAAGTAAGAACGTGACCGATTGTATTCTTGAAAAAATGTGTTTCGAGAACATTTTTTATCATCAATATTTTCTTTGGTGTGCTAAAAACGGCGCAAATACCTTAGTAAGTTGTCCAATCGCCTCCTGCATCAATAATCGCCTGGCATCTTCGAGGCATGCTGTCCACAAGGTTTACTGCATAATCTGCAAATTTTTCGAACCTCGCGAGACAACTGAGTCAAAACCCTCAGTCTTTCCTCTGAGCTTTCTCTTTACAAGGGACCAAACGTTTTCAGTAGGGTTGGCGTCCGACGATTGTGAGGGCCACTCTAGTACCTTATCGGGGGCCCAAGCGAGCTGCTTCGCGACGTGATTTTCGCCCAGCAAAGGTTTCTTCAAAGTGCTTCGGAATTTGACATCACGAGCTCGAAGATGTTATCGAATGGTCTTATGGAACACATTTAAAACCAATTTTCTTAATTTTGCCGCTCTTTGACGCAGCGTCAATTTGGGGTCCCGTGAAAACAAAAATACGATTTGTTTTTTCGACTTAAGGAGTGCGTTTGCCTACCGAGCCACGTTTTGGCAAGTCATCGACATTTTTCGTCTCGTTAAAATGATTTACCCATTTCGTCACAAACGATACCAACTTTTTAATATATTCAGCATCCGCGGAATGTGTCATCTTAGGCCCCTTTAGATGAGAACAAAGAAAGACTGCCTCGAACCGACGCGCAAACAAGCGAGTAATTTTGGATTTTATGTGACCAAGAATATTTAAGAAATTTATTCACCCAGTTTAGGAAGCCTTTATGGGTTTCCATATAAAAAATAAGAAAACTAAAATGACAAATTTCCATAAAAGCTTCTATAGCTTGTACAAGTTTTAAGGTAAGAATGATAATACAAATTATAGAGTAATATTTTATTCTTATTAATACGAAATATTTAAAAAAAAAACTGATTTAAGCGTGAATAGGTTTTTACGAGTTTCCTAAGAAACTGATGTGGTAAATTCCAGCAAATATTTTTAAATGTATATAATCATATCTCTTGCCCATTCATCAAAGTTACATCATTTATTTGTTGAAGAACGTACCCAGTTACGAAGAAATGGCCAATTTTCTACGTCTCCCTTACATACAGTCTTGAAAATTTTAATCTGCAGCGACAGTAAAGGAGCTATACAAGCTCTTGCCAAATCCACCACGGACAGCTTGCTGATCAGGTAATGTGTACAACTAAACAGATTAGGAGGTAACAACGAAGTTACCTTAATGTGGGTATCAGGCCACCAAGGCATATCTGAAAATGAAATAGCGGACGAACGCGCCAAAAGAGGCACCTTGGAGGACCCGCCTGAACAGGTTGTAGGAGTTCCATTCGCTTCCGGTAAAAACAAAATCGGGATGGTTGAATAAAGAACACCAACTCTCTTGGAGTACAGGAGCGGGGTGTCGTCAAGCCAAATTCCTTATGAAACAAACTACGACAGGAATTCTTGGCGATGTCAAAACAAAGGTTACGTCTGAGCATAGGACTCCTTTCGGGACATGTGGCACTACAGGCCCATCTATATAACCTCAAACTGGCTGAGCGGAAAACATGTCGGCTGTGCGAAGGAGAAAGCGAGGACAATATACATATTCTGTGCGAATTTCTTGCACTAATGAGATCTAACACATGGGCTGAAAAGTCCCGGGCCTAACAAAGAAAACACGGTTTTTTTAGTTCAAAATTAGCTTTATTCATCAACGTAATCTCCATCAAGAGCAACGCAATCATTCCAGCGCCGCTCTAACATTTCAATACCACTTTCGTAGAACGATTTATCTTTTGCCTGAAAATAGGCCTCAGTTTCAGCGATAACCTCTTCATTCGTGCGAAATTTCTTACCGGCGAGCATTTTTTTTCAGGTCTGCGAACAGCCAGTAGTCGCTGGGAGCCAAATCTGGCGAATACGGTGGATGTGGGAGCAATTCGAAGTTCAATTCATGTAGTTTTGCCATTGTTTTGATTGACTTGTGACACGGTGCGTTGTCTTGATGAAACAAAATTTTTTTTCTTTGCCATATGCGGTCGTTTCTTTGCAATTTCGGCCTTCAAACGCTCCAATAACGCTATATAATATTCACTGTTGATGGTATTTCCTTTCTCAAGATAGTCGATGAATATTACACCACGCACATCCCAAAATACCGAGGCCATAACCTTTCCAGCCGATTGTTGTGCTTTCGGGCGCTTTGGACGAGGTTCACCAGTTGCTGTCCACTCAGATGACGATCGTTTTGATTCCGGAGTGAAGTGATGGATCCATGTTTCATCCATTGTCACATATCGACGCAAAAATTCCGGTTTGTTACGTTTAAACATGGCCAAACACTGCTCAGAATCATCAACACGTTCTTGTTTTTGATCAACAGTGAGCAAACGCGGCACCCACTTTGAACAGAGCTTTCTCATAGTCAAATGCTCATGCAATATAAAGCCAACACGTTCTTTTGATATCTTTACGATGTCAGCTAACTCACGCAACTTCACTTTTCGATCATTCAAAACGATTTTATGTTTTCTGGTGTTACCGCCTCATTTGGACGTCCGCTGCGTTCTGCATCATCGGTGTCTCTACGACCACGTTTGAAGTCAGCAAACCAACGTTTTATTGTTGTTTCTGATGGAGCGGAGTCCCCATAACACTTTTCAAGCCATTACTTCGCTTGAACGGTATTTTTTCCCATCAAGAAGCAGTGTAAAATTAAAACACGAAATTATTTTTGATCCATTGTTTTGAAAATAACAAAAGTAGCGTCACTCTTAGCACAATAACTCACAAACTAATGAATAGAATATCATGAAATTTTAACAGCTGTCTTTTGAAGGTTAGTATTAACTGAAAAAAAGGTGACTGCAATAAAACTAGCGCCATCTATGTGTTAGGCCCGGGACTTTTCAGCCCATGTGTTACAAGAGGTCAGGGTGAGTAGCCTATGTCTCTTGGCAGAAAATGCCGGACTAGGGCTGCGACCCTGACTCGACTCAATGGGGAGTCACAGAAGAACTTTTAGATCTAGGTGACACCAGGGAGTCAAGGTACCACTTTACTACTACTACTACATACAGTCTGTCAAATAAGATGTCCGCGAGAATTATTTTTGATAGATACGATTCTAGCGATTCGACAAAAAGTCGGTAGAGGGAACCTTTCTCCACGATGCATTTTAGTAAAAGTGTCAGTCGATTCCGAATTTTCGTCGAAATCACGTAAAATCCAAAATGAGTTACTTGTTTGCGCGTCGGTCGAGGAAGTTTTTCGTTGTTCTCATCCAAAGGGGCCTAAAATGACACATTCGAAAAACGAATCATGTCTTTGTTTTTGCGGGACCCGAAATTGACGCTGCGTCAAGAAACGACTAAATTCAGAAAATCAGGTTTGAGTGTGTCCTACGAGACGACCTCTTCCTGCTCATGATGTCAAATTTGGAAGCACGTTGAAGAAAGTTTTGCTGGGCAAAAATCACATCGCTTAGCGGCTCGCTTAGACCCACGATAAGATACTAGACTGGCCCTCACAATCGCCGGACGCCAACCCTATTGAAAAGGTTGGGTCCCTTGTAAAGAGAAAGCTCAGAGGAAAGACTCTGAGGACTTTGACTAAGTTGTCTTGCGAGATTTAAAAAATTTGCAGAGTATGTAGTAAATCTCGTCGACCGTACACCTCGAAGATGCCAAGCAATTATTGATGCAGGAGGCGATTGGACAACTTACGAAGGTAATTGTGCAGTTGTTAGCACACTAAAGAATACATTGATGGCAAAAAATATAAAAGACGAAATGTCCCAGCGAATTGATGTATAAAAGTATCGTCACTGACCATTGAGAAAACATTAGTTAAACATATTTGTCCTGTAAAAATCCTGTACGGTTTTTAGAAACTTTGGCACCATA
Source organism: Pachyrhynchus sulphureomaculatus (assembly GCA_019049505.1). Lineage (NCBI taxonomy): Eukaryota > Metazoa > Arthropoda > Insecta > Coleoptera > Curculionidae > Pachyrhynchus > Pachyrhynchus sulphureomaculatus. Next base: position 27,973,655 of record CM032454.1, on the reverse strand, counting down.
AAGGTTCGTTTACTACTGGCTTTATATCATAAAATACTCTGAATAATGTGAGGAAATGTTATAAAGTTCCAGAATCCCTAAATAAAAATATAATCCCATAAAGTCTTATTAATATTAAATTGCATACCTATAAATCATTTTAAGTCCTCCTTCAAATGTTCTAGGTTTTATATATGTTTTTAATGAGATTTAAAAGAATATTTTCGGCAGCGCTCTCTCCGGTCGGCAGCATTGATGATTCCATCAACGGATGGTTTTTTTTATGAAATTGGTACATATATTTTCCTGTCGAACATTCCTAGTTAGTATTTTTTAAGTTGAATTCGTATCTGTTTATAATACTCACTAAATAAAATCACTCAAGACGAATATGAACCTATGTGGAAAAATCTGAAAGCTGAAATTGTACTTGTCTGGTTGAGATAAATTATATATAGACATCGCTTTTTATTAAATATTATAAGCACCCAGTACCGTACTTATTGTCAAATTAGCTTCACAAAAGTCAGTGCGTCTTGTTTTCTCTTTTTCTGTTACTATACTTCTTTCGCACACTTACGACCCTGTATTTACACAAAAAAGTCTAGCGGCCCAGAGTGGTATCGATATATTGAATTGGTATTCAAGGAAAATATTCTAAACAAAATCGAAAGGGAATGTGTTAGCAGTATCAAGAATTTTTTATTGAAAAAATCAAAAATCTAAAAATAGCCAGGTAATAAGCTTTTCGGGGCCTTGCTTAAAATTGCACATAATTTCTAAACACCTATGTTTTCTGTATCTCTTGGATCATTCGACTGTCGACTTAGTTTACCGAATAATATGCCATTTACAGAAAAAGTTACGACAGAGAGATTTTGCAACGCTTATTTCTCACATGCCTTTGTCCTTATCGTTATCTCAAGCATGCGCAGTATTAACGCGAAGGAATTGCAAGGTTAGGTTAGTATTCATCTTCTATAAACGATTTTTATTTTTTCGTTCATTTCCTGATTAAGCGTTCCGGTTATTAGTATTTGATGGGTCAACACAGGTTGCTAAATTAAAGTTGTGTCTAGCAGGTTTCTATCACTTCCTTCAATATTTCCAAGGTAATACGAATGTGCGATAAATAAGATTTCATTTAAAATTAGCGCTACACACACTGTAATGCCATTTTGCCAAAGATTGCAAAATCCCAACATAATCTGAACGCTAATTAACTGTTGTCAGTGTTGTTTGCAATAAAAGATCATCCTTACAATTTTACTGTATTTTCTTAGTGGTTTGTATACCTAAGTAGGAAAAAAAAAATCAAAATAGCGATCAAAATAACGAACTTATCCTTAATAAAGGTTTCTCTTATTTTGTTTCAATACCGTCCAAGCTCCAAATGGTGGGTACATGCTTCAAATAAAGATAAAGATAGATCAAAATAAGCTTTGCAAAATCTCTCTAATACATAGTGTGTACGTTATTTACAACACTTTTTACACAATAAAAACTAATTGTTTAGCAGTATTTTTACCAGGTGTACAAGTATGAAATACGGATTTCAGATAACAGATGGTGCACCAATGCAGTTTGTGCTATAAGGATTTGACACTGCGCCATTTTGTTGTATCATCAACAAGTGTCAGACGCGCACGAGTGATATATTGAAAAAATGTGTACATAGTGTTATGTTGTTGTGTTCAATATGTCGACATTTATACCGAACAAAGAGCATTCGCGGACAGCATTTATTTTTTGTTTTCATTTGAAAAAAACTGCTGTTGAATCATACCGATTACTTCGAGAAGTTTATGGTGAACATGCTCCATCGCAAGATACGTGTGAACGATGGTTTCGGCGTTTCAAAAGTGGTGACTTCGATGTTGCAGACAAGGAACGTGGAAAACCACCAAAAAAATACGAAGATGTGGAATTGCAAGCATTGTTGGACGAAGATGATCCGCAAACACAAAAAAAACAACTCGCCAAAGTTTCTCGGCTACGAGAGATGGGAAAGATTCAGAAGCCGGTAGATAGGTACCACATGAGTTGAACGACAGGCAAATGGAAAAGCGCAAAAACACGTGTGAAATTTTGCTCGCTCGGTACAAAAGGAAGTCGTTTTCGCATCGTATAGTTACAGGAGATGAAAAGTTGATTTATTTTGAGAATCCCAAGCGCAAAAAAAATCATGGGTAGACCCTGGCGCACCATCCACATCGACCGCAAGACCGAATCGCTTTGGCAGAAAGACGATGCTCTGTGTTTGGTGGGACCAGAGGGGCGTGGTCTATTATGCGCTGTTAAAACCTGGGGAAAAGGTTAATACTAAACGTTACCAACAACAATTGACCGATTTGAACCGTTCGCTGCTTGAAAAAAAGACCAGAATACCGAAAGAGGCAACACAAAGTCATTTTTCTTCATGACAATGCTCCATCACATACGGCAAAATCAGTTCGCGACACGTTGGAAGCACTCAGCTGGGAAGTTCTACCCCATGCGGCTTACTCACCAGACTTGGCTCCTTCCGATTACCACTTGTTTGCATCGATGGGTCACGCACTTGCTGAGAAGCGCTTTGGTTCGTACGAAAGTTGTGTGAAAAAATGGCCCGATGAATGGTTCGCAGTAAAAGGGGAAGATTTTTACTGGCGTGGTATTCACAAATTGCCCGAAAGATGGGAAAAATGTATAACAAGCGATCGAGCATACTTTAAAGCACTTTTTATCATTCTTCCGAATTTAACATATTTTTTTAGAAAAAAAAATCCTCATTTCATACTTGTACACCTGGTATAATTTGTTTTGGTAAGGACGCTAGAAACAATACGTGATCAGAAAAAGATGTTGCCAATTTAAATATTTATTAATATTTATCATAAAAATAAAAGGTATATAAATATAGATGAATTTTCCATTTAAGCATTAATTTACATTTCTGGATTACGTCGCCATCTGTGCAGTGTAGATTTAATAGAACTAAATGATATCTCATAAGCCATTGCAGGATAGCTGTAAAGAAAAAACAAAAAATAATAAAATAACCTAATGTAACAGATTACAATCAAACTATTATCCTGGCAGTGGTGTAGCCAGGAAGCATATGCCTCTCTCGCCCCCCTATAGATGAGGAAAAAGCGCCCCTCTCCTGTAAGTATGATCTTTTTTGTTCATCATTCTGAGGAAAGGTGTACGTTTTTTTTAAGTTTCCCTGAAAAGGTCTTCGGACATTAATACAACTCGATACAACTAGCACGAGAAATTTTTTCTGACCTCTGAATACCAATTTCTTAATGGTAAAGTGGATGTCGACTAGAGCTGGTACAAAATATTATCTTAACTTTTACTATTTATATTTTTTTTCGGTATTTATGTATGGAAAAACGTACACCTTGGAAGTTGCGCGTGCTATTAATTGCTTCGGGTTGCATTAATGTCCAAAGACCTTATAAGAGGTGTTTTTGCATTGGATAGTTGAAGCTTGTGCAGTTCCACTGAAGGGGAAGATTTTTTTTCAGGAAGTTTTCCTCCATCATTGATTTTTGGTGTTAGCAAAAGTCGAGCTTTAAGTTTCATTCCAAGAGTTTTTTTTTTTTAATTCGAAAATTCTCTAACTAGTTACTGATTTTTTACAGTAAAAGTCGCAGTTTAAATTCGTCTACCCTCCGCACCAATAAAGGTTGATAAATGTATTTTTTTTTCTCATTCTATTCTTCCACTCCCCCGCTAGAACCTGGCTACGCTACTGTACTCACTGCTAAGGATGGGCGATAGCAGATTTTCTTATCCATAATCGATTGCACCTAGCTATCGGTAGTTTTAACTTATCGACAGTTATCGATAATTCGAGTAATCGAAAGAGTAGAGAGTAAATATATGCGTCTTCCAAAAAATTCATACAAATTATAATTTTTTTTTATTGCGGTGGATTAGTTAGAAATTCAATTTTGACATTACCTTTTACCGCAAAAAAGATAAAAACTGACCTACTCGACAGTGTCACGTGACTTCCTATACCTATCAAAATTGCCGTTTTTTCAAAAAATCAAGGCTTATTTCAAAAAAAAATTTCGAAACATTGTATAAAGAAAGATTATACCCTACTCTCCAAAAGCTTGAAGCAGTGAATATTTCAACCAAAAAGTAAATTTGTTATAAGCATTAAAAAAAATTATCTGAAATAAATCCTTATTGATTATCTCGTTGACCCGAGATAATACAATAGGTTTTTATCACCGTATCTTTCGGACTGCACACGTGTTTTATTTTGAATTACCCCATTCAAAAAAGACTTGTTTACTTACAATGGGTGAGTTTAATAAATAGCTTCATATTTAGTAAGGTCTTAGCTGTACTTAATATTCTAATGGCAAGGGTTGCGATTTATGAATTTAGTGTTCCTCAAAGTATTCGTGCTGTTACTTACGCCGAAACTTTGCTTTGCAATGGATTTAAGAAGGCAGCGAGTCGAATAGTGAAGTGCCATCTATACTCTACATGAGGAAAGCTACTATAGTGAGCCACTAGATCCTTCAGAGAAAATAAGTAACAAGAACAAATGACGACAGAAAACGGTTTGGTCAGCCGAAAGCCACAACAGAACATGAAGATCAGTTCATCACATATCTAATTGAAATCGACACCTAATTATTTACCAGTTTATACAAATTGTTTAATTAAGTGCTACAAATACAATGTATTGAATAATACATTCGTTTGGAGTAAAGCCTAACGGCCGGCAATTGTTTTGCCAGTTGTTCCTCAAATGACTGTTGCTTTAAATGTAGACCTAAGAGGATAAGTAACACATGGGCTGAAAAGTCCCGGGCCTAACAAAGAAAAAACACGGTTTTTTTTTTTTGGTTCAAAATTAGCTTTATTCATCAACGTAATCTCCATCAAGAGCAACGCAATCATTCCAGCGCCGCTCTAACATTTCAATACCACTTTTGTAGAACGATTTATCTTTTGCCTCAAAAATAGGCCTCAGTTTCAGCGATAACCTCTTCATTCGTGCGAAATTTCTTACCGGCGAGCATTTTTTTCAGGTCTGCGAAGAGCCAGTAGTCGCTGGGAGCCAAATCTGGCGAATACGGTGGATGTGGGAGCAATTCGAAGTTCAATTCATGTAGTTTTGCCATTGTTTTGATTGACTTGTGACACGGTGCGTTGTCTTGATGAAAACAAAATTTTTTTTCTTTGCCATATGCGGTCGTTTCTTTGCAATTTCGGCCTTCAAACGCTCCAATAAACGCTATATAATATTCACTGTTGATGGTATTTCCTTTCTCAAGATAGTCGATGAATATTACACCACGCACATCCCAAAATACCGAGGCCATAACCTTTCCAGCCGATTGTTGTGCTTTCGGGCGCTTTGGACGAGGTTCACCAGTTGCTGTCCACTCAGATGACGATCGTTTTGATTCCGGAGTGAAGTGATGGATCCATGTTTCATCCATTGTCACATATCGACCCAAAAATTCCGGTTTGTTACGTTTAAATATGGCCAAACACTGCTCAGAATCATCAACACGTTCTTGTTTTTGATCAACAGTGAGCAAACGCGGCACCCACTTTGAACAGAGCTTTCTCATAGTCAAATGCTCATGCAATATAAAGCCAACACGTTCTTTTGATATCTTTACGATGTCAGCTAACTCACGCAACTTCACTTTTCGATCATTCAAAACGATTTTATGGATTTTTTTGATGTTTTTGGTGTTACCGCCTCATTTGGACGTCCACTGCGTTCTGCATCATCGGTGTCTCTACGACCACGTTTGAAGTCAGCAAACCAACGTTTTATTGTTGTTTCTGATGGAGCGGAGTCCCCATAACACTTTTTCAAGCCATTGCTTCGCTTGAACGGTATTTTTTTTTTCCCATCAAGAAGCAGTGTAAAAAAAACACGAAATTGTTTTTGATCCATTGTTTTGAAAATAACAAAAGTAGCGTCACTCTTAGCACAATAACTCACAAACTAATGAATAGAATATCATGAAATTTTAACAGCTGTCTTTTGAAGGTTAGTATTAACTGAAAAAAAGGTGACTGCAATAAAACTAGCGCCATCTATGTGTTAGGCCCGGGACTTTTCAGCCCATGTGTTAGTTGCTAGCCCGAAACTAAGACACAAGTGAAACAGATTGCAATGTGCTAAAATACAGAGAAACTAGACTAGAGAACAATGGAACAAAGTTCTTTGGACGGATAAATCGAAATTCAAAATTTTAAAATCTAACAGAAGAATATACTGAACTAACAAAAAAACTTCAGAAGTTTGCACTGTACCCACAATTAAGCATGGAGTGTTATTAGAAATAATCCAGGCAGTATGGTGAAAACAGACGGGAAATTAAAGGATACTTGAAAATTTTGCAAAAGCATGCCACGCCATCTGGGTTAAGTATTATTAGTCGCAATTTCATCTTTCAAGAAGATAACAACCGTCTAAACACTCCAGAAAACGATAGCTATTTATCTTTGTAAGATAGTCCTAAAGAGAATAAAACTAATAGATATAATGCAGTGGCCATCTAATTCCCCAAACTCTCTTCCGTCGAGCTAGTATCGGATGAGTTACTAGGAGGGTTAAAGATCATGCCCGTCGACTGTTAGGAATACATAAAAAATGAACAGAACAAGATATATACTAAGCAATCTCTCTAACCCACTCCCTTACCTCATTAACCTTTTTCTTGTTTAATACAGTGAAAATAATGACAAAAATAATACAATTTTTACATTTGTAGATCTTAAAAACTCTGAAATGAAAGTATATCACAATATAATCGAAGCAACTTTCTACTACCTCATTAAGTTTTTACTTGTTCGACCGATTGAACTCGATAAAAAAAAAACGAGAAAAAGACAGAACCTTGTAATAAAAGTAGATATTTATTTTAGGATAATATATGTTAAACTTCTTTTTGTTGTTATATTTTTAATTTTAAGTGCTTCTAAACTTTATTTAATTAATTTAAATTACGTAACATTAACTAAATACATCAGTAATAGAAATTAAGGTAGTTCACTCGTGACAATCGGAGCCAAAAGTGTAATTCGATAATAAAATACAAAAAGTTTAAAATACTCAACGGCAGAGTATTTTATTTTTGTCGGCGACTGTATTCGATACTTGTAAACTTTCATACGCAGACACACTTTTAATGAAAATAAACCTGGCAACGCTGCAAATGCGTATACCGAATGCTCTATAGAATGACGTTTGTATAGGTTATTTATTATACTTTTGTGTACGTTTACTGTTTAGACCGTATTACTTCTATTTAATATAAAAAAAAATATATAATTTAAATAAAAAATGCCTTTTGATTATAATCAATTACGACATAAAGGCAAACTTGCAAAGGAAAGCTCATCAATAAACTCCCTGGGAAACATACAAGACTTATATGGCAAGAAAAGTTGAAATAAGAAAACAAAGAGCATCAAGACCTAATTTGCCTGCAACGAAAAAACTTTATTGGTTAGAAATTAAAAGGCCATAAGAAAAAATAAACAAAAACATGAAAACATGATATCGATCAAATTGTGGACTGCAGATGGACGTTTATCATACTGGTGACATTATTAATCCTCAAGCGTTAACTAATATATTGAATAATGTGTCAATTACATCCGAGGGCTGTGGCTTAGTATATTTCGATTTAGAATCATCGGGATTTTGAAGTACAGCTGATATTTTGCAAATAGCGGCGAAATATCGGGATAAAATATTCAATGTTTATATTAGGCCTACGCACCGGATTAAATACCACGCTTTCAAAGTTGCGAGCTTAGAACATATTAATGGCGACCTGTATTTATATGGTAAGCCTATCAAAACAATCACTCTAAAGTACGCATTAATTTCATTCCAAACGTTTCTAAATTTTTATCCAAAACCTTGCGTACTTGTTGCCCATAGTGCACGTTTTGATTGGTCCCATTTAATTCAAGGTATAATTAATTTTGCAATGATCGAGGATTTTAAAAATATTGCTGGTTTTTTGGACACAATAAGTATTTTCAAAAAACGCTTTCCTGGCCGAAAAGGCTCCGAAATTTTTAAGCGCGGAAAGTTAGCGCATGATTTATTGCAAATAGCACCAAACAAAAAATTCCATGAGACGATATATGGCGTTAAAATCCTTGAGAATTTGGCATATGAGTTTTTGAAGAGGCAAGATTTAATTACTAATTATGTATCGTATAAAAAGTGCGTCATAGAAAAACTAATATTGCCATTGTTAATGCCTTTAAAAAGTGTTATTTCAGATCTTATGATTAAAAGAATTGCATCTGAATAAATAACTTTGAAAGATCAAAAAAGTTATGATAAAATTGGGTTCTACAGGAATAAAGCAATATTTATAGTCTAGTCGAAAAGATAGTGTCATAATAATTAGTTTACAAATAGTTTATGGTAGTTTATTTATTTATCACTAGTATCATTAATTATTTAGTTTTACCCTCACTACGCGGTTATTCTTTTAAAACAAATATCAACTTTAAATATTCTTATATCTTTTTACAAATCGATAAAAAAAAAATTATTTTTATTTCAAAATTTTTCTAATTTTTTTTTTACTAAATATTCGTTTTTTAAAAAATTCGTAAGAAAAGTTCTTAAGATATGAAATATGCCTTTCTTACACTTCATTGGCCTATTGCACGTTAATTATGTACACTTTAATTATGAATATCTCGTTTCGCAATCGGTCATTTTTTTTTTAATTAAATGAAAAACATTTACATTAACATCATATTTTCAATTTCATCAAATTCTTAAGAAAAATTAAATAATAAATTGTTTTTAATAGGGAATTAGGTTACCGACAAAAGCGAGTTTCCTTCGCGTAAAAGTTTTCCGTTTTTGTAAATTTTGCAAAATATTTCAAAAAAACGGTAGAAATAAAAGTTGACAAGGGCAAAATTTCCTTTAAAAAAACGCGAATTTTATAAAATTAACTCGTTTTTGCCAGTTTTAATACTTCAGTACATAAATGCAGTCACTTGACTACCATCGAGTAGACCATTTTTAGAATTCCGTACGGAACACTTACGGGATCACTTCGGTGTCTGTCTGTAACACTCGATTTTTTTTCCCCGAAACTATCTGACATAGAAAATTGAAATTTAGTACAAATACAGGAATTGATAGCACAAGCTGAGCCGTGTAGGTTTGAAAGTGAAATTTTGACTTAAGGGGTTAATTTTGTCATCGACTGGGGTTTCAAATCGGACAGCTTGTGAAAACACGAGTTCAAAAGTATATATTTATATTATTTTTAAAAAAACCGCCAAAATTCACTCTTCCCCCACTCCGTCACGAATGCATTACCTTTGATAATTTATCTGGTATATAAAAAAAATTTTCACAGTCATCGAATGGGGTGTCAAATGAACTCTAAAATTTACCAAATATCGCGGTCCCCCAAACCTATTTTGTAAGAGTACTCATTAGAAATTTTCAAAAAAATTCTGTAATATTTTCCATAAGGTGTAGATGGCATTACTTTTGAAATTTATCTGGTATATAAGAACAAAGATCGGAAACAAACTTTGTTTTAAAAACTCATTTGGGGTGTATTTTGTGAAATTACTATCATTTTATATCTCCGTAACAAAAATTTTTATTTTAAAAGCAATCACCCTACGGAACACTAATTGCGCAAGTCTGCCTTGCACTTGGCCAGTTTTTTTTCATCTTTACTTCAGTAAAAAGTAAAGCCGAGGTGATTTTGAACTCAACTCTATAACAAAAAAAATCTCATAAGATGCGAAAGGATGCCGAATATTAGGTTGAATATATAAATGGCTTATTAGATAACTATTCCGAAGGAAAATTTCGATGCCTATCCGACAAAGCTATAATTCTAATAATGAATCTGAAAGTTTTATAAAAGAAAAACATTTTGACAGCTAATCTAATAACTTTTTGCTACACTAAGGTAATTCAAATAATTTTAGCGGTTTTATCTTTCAATATATCCCAATATATTTCCTACACCTTTAATTTAATGCTACTACACGACTGACATCATTTCTTTTTCGTAAGTATATCTATGACCTCTTACGTATTTTTAGTTAACTCAATATCTTGGCCTGTTTTTGTGAATATGCTGCTAGCTTTCTCACGCTGTTTTTTTTTTGTTTTACTGCTTCGTGAACGCTGTCAATATTGATTCAGCATAATTCGTTATAGTATTCTTTAGAACATAGTAAATAAGAATAATTACTTTCAGGTCCTCGAAAATGGTGGCCATAAGTTTCGTTAACATTTGCTGAACCTTGAATTTGCGAGGTGGCGTATTATGCATTAATATAAGGTGAAAAAAAAAAAGGGTAAACCTCGGAATGAAAGCTGAAAATTTGCATAAATCCTTGTTTTGACCATTCTAAAAGTTAGCTCAAAAATCTCATAGAATCTCGTGTCCGCGAGTCAAGATATGCAATGTCAAATGTCGCAAAATCGTTTTTTTTTTGCAAATATCTTGTGTCATATGCTTCGAATAACGTTCGACGCTATTACAAAACTTGTAGAGCATAAAATTCTCTACAACCGTTCTCGAGATAGAGCGCGAAGAGTAGGAAGCGCCCATCCGTATATAGGATAACGCTATGTCAACTGTGGAATCAAATGCATAGTACCGTTTATAAAATTAATTATCTACAAATATAACTATTGGGAAACTTGAATTAGTTATTTATAAATCATATTTATAAATCTTATTTCTAAATAAGACATCCATATGGTGGATATTACAAAACGAGACCCTGGAAACCCACAACATTATTACCACCAGCACCAGAAGAACTACTACTCAGGACGATCTTCTACAATTGCAAGAAAGGCTGTGGCGCGAACTGTGGATGTAGAAAAGTAGAGTTGAAATGCTCCTCAGTTTGTGGCCAGTGGAACGGACAAGCATGCCTCAACGCTTCATATACAAGTGATCTTGATGAAGAAAGTGAATATGTACCCGAGGTCCTTGAGCCAAATATAACAGACAACGAAGATGATGAAAACGGTCTGGAAATTCAATTTGGGTGAACAGAATAGGAAGACGACGACGAACAAGAGGATATTAAGCTGCGTGCGTGCTATTGATAATCACAGTAAGAAAATTCGCCTTACATGTTAACTTTAATAAATTGTAATAGGTTTACGATAAACTTATGTTAAATAAAAAAGTAATTACAATATATTTAAACTATTTCATTTTAATATTTTATTATTTATATAAATTAACTACATATTATCATACGGATGTCTTATCTATGAATAATATTTATAATAATCATTTATAAATAAATAAATAATCCAAGTTTATTAATAAATATAATAATAATAATTAATTTTGTAAACTGTACTACGCATTTGATTCCACAGTTGACATAGCGTTATCCTATATACGGATGAGCGCTTCCCACTCTTCGCGCTCCACCTCGAGAACGGTTAATTATAAAAAAATAACCGGTCAAGTGCAAGATGAACTTGCGCAATTAGTGTTCCGTCGATTGCTTTTTAAAATAAAAAATTTTGTTACTGTGGTAAAAAATGATCAGTGACTTCACAAAATACACCCCAAATGAGTTTTCAACAAAGTTTGTTTCCAATCTTTACTGAAAAACTGATGATCTTGAAAATTTTGTTTTTTTATATACCAGTTAAATTATTGAAGGTAATACACTCATGATAAATTTCGTTCAATCTACACCAGAGGAAGAATATTCCAGAATTTTTTCAAAATTTTTTAACCAGTACTTTTCGTGATAAGGGGGGGCAGCAATTTTTCGCGATTTTTTAAAAATAATACAAAGAAAAGAGATTTTTGCAAAAAAAAAACATAATTTTCGCGACGTTTGACATTGAATATCTTGACTTGCGGACAGTAGATTCTATGAGACTTTTGAGCTGATTTTTATGTCAAAACAAAGATTTATGAAAATTTTCAGCTTTTTATCTTTCATTCCGAGGTATAATCCCTATTTGACTGGACAAGTATGTCCCTTCTCTGCTCACTGCCTTCTTGTTCGACTTGGTAACATACTAGTAATATATTATTTATCAAAGGTTGAAAAACGATCATAAATTATATTCGAATTATTCCGCATAAGACAACATTCCATACCGTGACTGCGGTCAAGCGATCTTAGTATTTATGTATGCATTTTATGAACTCAAGTCATGAATTGTAATATTTGTTCCAATAATAAGCAAGATTGCGATAATACACAACCGAAATTTCTGTCTCTGTATATGAACACGGAACTTAACGTGTATATTAAGCAGACGATGAAATATAACGTTAAATAATGTTATTCACAAACGAGCAATATTTTTCTCATGTTCAACCATAAACTCTCCGTACTATTCGTCTATCAAAATAAATCCCAGTAATAATCGACTCAATGGATAATAAGCTGGAGGATTAATTTTTGCCCATCCCCCTGTTATTCGATTAGATCGCAACGATTCGCTACCTCCTTTTATCTCGATGTCGGGATATGTAATATTCGTTGTTTTAATATCCTAGACACGAAATATTATAGACAGAGTATGCCATTCATAACATCATTTTCTTGAGCGCGCTAACGACACAGGACGGATTTCCAACCATGTCTTAAGGAAAAATTTATGGCATACTGCATCCATGCAGCGCCGCTAAAAAACCGGAATGAACGCACGTGTTCTAAAACCGGTGTGGATACTAGGGTGACCGCAAAAAATCGATATCGGAATTTTGTTCGTCTGCACCCCACAAAACGATTCCCCTTTCGAGATATTGAGATAGCCGAAATTTGAGCTCGATTAAACGACGTTAACCCGTGCCGCTCGTCGCTCAAAGTTTGAAAAAATCCAAATTTTTGGCCAAAAAGCTGACATATGGAGCCATAACTCCAGAACGGTAAATAATAGAAACACGCTTAATATCTCAAAAGAAAGCTAATGTTGTTCTTCAAAATTTATATTCTATACATAATTGTTGTTTATTTTAAGTCAAACCGAGTTACAACAGCCTTTAGCCCCAAAAACGTGACCTGGTACCAGTAGGAGCCAGTTTGGGAGTATTCTAAGAATTTTACGGGTTTTTTATATAATGTGTCTCGGAATTAACATTTTTTGTTAAAAAGTATTTTGGAACTCAATTTTCAAACATTTAAAGAGCCTTTTGTTCAAATTTAATCTTTTATTATATGGGGATTACCTGACTAGTTTACCAAAGAAAGACCCGTTTGACAGGTAAAACGGAGGGTGAATCTAATTTCTATTTTTAGGGATGGTGATTTTACTTCAGCGTACAACCGACCCTTTTATTTATTCAGTTTAGTTTCTAAAGTGCCTTTGAGCTGGTTAGATCGAACAATTATCTAGTGAAGATATTTTAAAGACACTGAAGAGGACAGCATCTACCAGGAACTTGAGAGCTTGGAGGAAATGGACATCCCTGAAGAAGCTGCAGAAGATCCAGGACCATCTGAGAGCCAGAGGATGAAAGTTTCATTTGCAAGGGGCGTTAAAGAGATTTTAAACATGAAATTGTCCATTTTATTAGATCGATGTAAGGTATCTGACAGAAATGCCACGAGAATTTTAATAGCTACTCTAGAAGCACTAAACCTTGACCCTCTTGAGTACAAAGTCTCGAAAACTTTATTACTGATAGAAGGCAAATGTTCAGAGAACAATATAATAAAAAAATTTTTGATAAAGTAAACATTCCTGAAAAGAGCCCGTGGTTGTCCACTGGGACGGTAAACTTTTACCGGGTGTTTTAAAAAAAATGAACAATGTTAGCGAATAGCTATAGCTATTTCATATGGCGAAAAGGAACAGCTGCTGGGAGTTCCTGTAACAGCAAACAACTCTGGAGAGGAGCAAGCCGTAGCCGTATATGAATGCCTACATGAATGGGGTCTTTTCAACACCGTCAAGGCGATGTGCTTCGACACTACAGCATCCAACACGGGAAGATCAACGGAGCATGCGTCATATTGGAGCAAATGTTAGGAAGAGAATTGATATACCTAGCTTGCCGTCACCATATCTTGGAAATTCTGTTAAGAGGCGTATTCGACACAAAAATGGGGTCAACCACTGGACTCATCCAGACATTTTCAAGAGATTCCTCACTGCGTGGCCCAAGATAGACAAAGGAAAATACGACACAGGTATCAGTGACAATCTAATACAAAAGCAGCTAACTCCAGAAGTAATTGCAAATGTTACTGCTGAATTCGAGACCAAATTAACTGAGAGCCACCTCAGAGATGACTACAAGGAGCTATTGCAGTTGGTTCTCGTATTTGTTGGATCACTAGACGGCAATGTTTTTTTTTATTTTTTTTTTTTTTTTTTTTTTTTTTTTTTTTTTTTTTTGTGGGTTTTAGAAACTCCAGGAGCCATTCTTTTTTTTTTTTTTTTTTTTTTTTTTTTTTTTTTTTTTTTTTTCACGCTAGGTGGATGGCAAAGGCTATTTACTGCTTAAAAATGTTTCATTTTTCGTCGTCAATTTAAGATGTCTAAAGAAGAAGAAAGTTCTGTGCGTGCCATTTCTGTTTTCCTAGTTAAAATTTATTGTAAAGCTGGTTCAATGCTCCAAAAGCTCATCTTGCACCAAAGCAAGATTTAGGTATTTTGCATAGTCCTGTTAGACTATAAAGAATGTGACGACATTGCAGAAATAGCCCTGACCAAATTTTCGAACCATTTGTGGTATTTGAATGCAAAGTTGGTGGGATTATCGTTTTTTGATCCCACCATTACAGACGATGAAAAGTTGTTAATGGCTAATAAATTGCTCAGTAGCACAGATGAACCATCACAGCACGCTAGGGTTGTAAATCCAAAAAGTTAGGAAAGAAACTTAAAAGAGGTAGTTGATGGAGGATTGGTAAAATTTACTTACCAAAAGAAACGTTTACATTCTTTGACCAATTTAATATAAAAAACAGATTTCCTAAGACAACATCCAAACACCTGGCCTCAAAATAATGACTTCCAAGAAGGATTGAAAATTGTCAAAACATTAAAAGTAGTTAATGATATGGCTGAGCGTGGTGTTAAATTAATAACCGACTTTAACGACCTTCTGACAAAAGATGAAGACCAAAAGCAATATGTCCTGCAAGTTGTAAGTAAATGCCGAGCATTATATCCTGACGTTTCAAAAACTACTTTAACAAAAGCTCTAGAATAGATTAGATAAACTATGTAAAATTATCAACTCATGTAGGTTACTACGTCTGTATCTTTTCTGTTGTCTGTTTTGTATGTATTATATACCTAATTTTTATATTTTAAAATAAAAAATGTCATTAGACTTATCAGTATTACTTCTTTTTTTTATTATATTTCTACTTTAAACTCAAAAATATACCAAAAAAGCAAAATTTATCACTTAATAACAAAATATACGAAGTATGCTCCTAGTGGTACCAGGTCACGTTTTTGGGGCTAAAGGCTGTTGTAACTCGGTTTGACTTAAAATAACAACAATTATGTATAGAATATAAATTTTGAAGAACAACATTAGCTTTCTTTTGAGATATTAAGCGTGTTTCTATTATTTACCGTTCTGGAGTTATGGCTCCATGTCAGCTTTTTGGCCAAAAATTTGGATTTTTTTAAACCTTGAGCGACGAGCGGCACGGGTTAACGTCGTTTAATCGAGCTCAAATTTCGGCTATCTCAATATCTGGAAAGGGGAATCGTTTTGTAGGGTCCAGACGAACAAGATTCCGACATTTTTTTTTCCACCTCTATGAGATCCGGTCACTCATACATACGTACTGATGTCTCTTATATTTGTTGATTATAATAGCAGGCTATATATGGTTATATACATACAGTGGCGAACAAAAGTATGGAAATATTTAAATTCTCATCTCTACAATTACAATATTTATTTATTAATTGTGTACATGCTAACAAACATTTTGAAGATTAAAACAGTTACTGTTTATTAGAAATGTGCTTAGTTTTTAACGTAACAAAATTATGCACAAACGAAAGTATGGAAACATTTTTGTTATAAAATAAAAATTCCACTAAGACGACTAAGATGTCGAAAATATTTAATATTTAGTGGGATATCCTTTTGCTTCAATCACTACTTAACATCTTCTGCCCAGAGTCAATAAGCCTAGCACAAAAATCGGGTGGTATTTTTTCCCATTCTTGTTTTAATGCGATCCAGAGTTCGTCCCGGTTTTTTATATTTCTTTTCCTAATTTGTTTATTCAGATAGTGCCAAACATTCTGTATTGGATTTAAATCAAGTGATTGTGAAGGCCAGCGCATCACCCGAATCCTTTATTCAGAAAACCAATTCTTGGCCAAGCGAGATGTGTGTTTGGGTCATTGTCTTGCCAAGAAAACTGCTGTTAATAAAGAACTAAGGCAGGAATATCAGGGTGTATTGGTGTCAGACATGACTATTAGGCGTCGACTGTTATCTGAAAATCTTCATGGTAGGCGTGCTGTTAAAAAGCTACTCCTTATAAAGCCTTAGCGACTCAAAATCGGTGGTCTCTAGTAATCTTTAGTGACGAAAGTAGGTTCAATCCCTTTGGAAATGATTTTATTGGTTATGTAAGAAGACCAGTTGGTCTAAGATATGACCCAAAGTACCTTGTACCTACTGTCAAACATGGCGGTGGAAATATCAAGGTATGGGGTTGTTTTCGACGGTCTGGTACGGGGCTACTGGCAAAGATAAATGGCAGAATGGATGCTCAAATGTATCTTGAGATATTGAAAAATAATTTGATTCCTTATGAAGAAGATTTGCCACTGTCACAAGACAAATGACCCAAAACATACATCTCGCTTGGCAAAGAATTGGTTTTTTTGAACAAATGATTCGGGTGATGCGCTGATTTGAAAACCCGATAGAGAATCTTTGGCACTATCTGGATAGGAAAAAATACCACCCGATTTTTGTGCTAGGCTTATTGACTCCATGGGCAGAAGATATCAAGCAGTGATTGACGCAAAATGATATCCCACTAAATATTAAATATTTTCGACATCTAATCGTCTTAGTGGAATTTTTATTTTATAACAAAAATGTTCCATACTTTTGTTTGTGCATAATTTTGTTAAGTTAAAAACTAAGCACATTTCTAATAAATAATAACTATTTTAGTCTTTAAAATGTTTGTTAGCATGCACACGATTAATAAATAAATATTGTAATTGTAAACCGTTTAAATGTTAAGGCTAGAGATGAGAATTTAAATGTTTCCATACTTTTGTTCGCCCCTGTATAGCTTCTAAACTACAAATTTGGAAAACTCATTATCCAGACATATAATGTGAAAAAAAATGGTAAACCTCGGAATGAAAGATAGAAAGCTGAAAAGTTGCATAAATCTTTGTTTTGACATTCTAAAAGTTAGCTCAAGTCTCATAGAATCTCGTGTCCACTAATCAAATATTCAAGGTCAAACGGCGCGAAAATTGATTTTTGCAAATATCTTGCTTTCCTATGCTTCGAATGATGTTTGAAGCTATTACAAAACTTGTAGAGCATAATGAGACTTTTGAGCTAACTTTTAGAATGTCAAAACTAAGATTTAGGCAAATTTTCAGCTTTCTATTTTTCATTCGAGGTTGAATCCGTATTTGACTGGACAATCAGCCATTTCTTATAAATATGTTATTTACTTTCTTCTCTATTAGTTCAAACTATGCACCATAATTTTACTTTATTAGATTAGACTTTTAAATAATACGAGGCTGGTTTGAAAAGTCCGTGCAAAAATAAAAACTACTTATGTGTTTGGGGTAAACCTTTTTTATTTTTCGACATAGTCTCCTTTTAGGCTTATACACTTCGTCCAACGATGTTCTAGTTTGTTGATCCCTTCTGAATAATAGGATTTGTCCAAGTCTGCAAAATATCCATTAGTGTCTGCAATCACCTCCTCGTTTCAATAAAATCTTTGTCCCGCCAGCCATTTCTTCAAATTGGGGAACAAATAGTAGTCCGAGGGAGCCAAGTCTGGAGAATAGGGGGGATGTGAAACGAGTTGGAATCCTATTTCCATTAATTTTGCGACCACAACTGCTGAGGTGTGTGCTGGTGCGTTGTCGTGATGGAAAAGGACTTTCTTGTGGGCCAATCGCGGGCGTTTTTCTTGCAGCTCGGTTTTCAAACGGTCCAATACCGATGAATAATATTCACCTGTATTAGTTTTACCCTTTTCCAGATAGTCGATGAGGATTATCCCTTGCGAATCCCAAAAGACAGTCGCCATAACCTTTCCGGCCGAAGGAACGGTCTTCGCCTTTTTTGGTGCAGATTCAACCTTGGTAACCCATTGTTTAGATTGTTGTTTGGTCTCAGGAGTATAGTAATGTATTCATGTTTTATCCACAGTGACGAAACGACGCTTAAAGTCCTCCGGATTCTTCTGGAACAGCTGCAAACCATCCTTGCAACCCTTCACACGATTCAGTTTTTGGTCAAGCGTGAGCAATCGCGGCACCCATCTTGCGGATAGCTTTCTCATGTCCAAATGTTTATGAAAAATATTATGTACCCGTTCAGTAGAGATGCCCACAGCACTAGCAATCTCACGCATCTTAACTCTTCTGTCATCCATCACCATATCATGGATTTGATCAATGATTTCTGGAGTCGTAACCTCCACAGGCCGTCCAGAATGTTCAGCGTCACTTGTGCCCATATGGCCAGTCCGAAAATTTTGAAACCACTTATAAACTGTTTAATCGAAGGTGCAGAGTCACCATAATATTTATCAAGCTTCTCTTTAGTCTCCTGAGGCGTTTTGCCTTTCATAAAGTAATGTTTAATCACCACACGAAATTCTTTTTCGTCCATTTCTTGAAAATCACTCGACTTCCTTGATTCACACGAATGCCAAACACAAAGAAATAGACCCATATGGCTGAAACTTGGTGTGCATTCATTCAAGAGATGCTACTAACTAAACATGACCTCGATACGCGCCGGTGGTGCCATCTCTCGGACTTTGCACGGACTTTTCAAACCAGCCTCGTACAGCGAAAGCTAATTGAATCGTTGAATATTTTTAATTTTAAAAAATCTGACAACACATTCAACCAAATCGTAACTCATCATTTCCAATCGCCCTTGTTTAGGATAAAAACGTGTTCATATTTTGTGGTATAATCGCGAATCTACAGCGCATCATCGAATTGTTTTTAACACGATAAAAAATAAATTATTTAATATAAAGAATTCAAATTTGGATTATTTCTAATAACACAGACCAACGAGGAAAAAAACTTTTTTAATAATTTTGTGTGCCGAGTCCGAAAATAATAATAAAAAAGTCGTATCACTCACCAATTTTTCACATTTTAATATTCAAAATGTGAAAAGTTTATTTTTTATCATTCGAATGTTATTAGGTTGGCAATAAAATCAGAATTTTATAAGGTTGGCAGTAAAATCAAATGTTATTAGGTTGGCAGTTCCGATAAATGTCACAGCTCTTTGTTTTCTTCCAGCTAATATAACCTCGCATAGCAGTGTTTAACCCATGTGCTTTAATTTACACTCAAAGTTTGGCTAATCGTGGTTGTAAAAACTCTCCCAACACTTTTTGTTATATATGTGACGAGTTTGTAGTTAAAAAACATCAAAGAAACATTACTAACTGTAAAAAAAAGTATACTTTGCATATTTTGGTGTAAAAATCGGTAATCGAGAGGAATGGTATAAGAAAAGAAAGCTTTTAGATTTGCAGTACCCATGGTATGGAAAGCGCAAGAAAATCATTCAAATGATTGTTATTTTTGCAGCGTTGCGTTGATGTCGGGTGCCTCTTCCGATAAAAAAATTCTTTCGAAGTAAAATAACTCTACATTTATTTGTCTAACCGGAAATCGTACACCAAACTGCATGCAGCAACGAAATCTCGAGCTTTTTCTACGCGTCAACGGTCGCAAATAGACGAATAATTCCAAACTTAATCGTCAATTATAAACGATTTAGTCAGAACTTGATATTTATGAGTGATTCATGCGATTAAATTAAAAATAATCATTCATCGCTTACAGCTGAATTCTGGGTGAAATCATTATTTGAGTAACAAGCAGTTGAACACTTAAATTATTAGTTAGTCTTCACAAGACTACTAATATTCTAAAAGTTCTAATTTATTTAATAACAATAGGACTGAGCCAAAATTGTAAAGTACCCTAACCACACGATCCATCTGCATAGGGAACTAACCTGAACTAAACCGCCACCAATATAATCCTAACTCAGGATCCTAATTCACAAGTGAAAATTGAACGATTTACTGTGTGGAAAATTAACTTTAAGCGAAAACAACCAAGATTGTTTGCTTTTTAGAACCATGAATTGCAAGTGTGATGAAAACGACAATGACATACACTACCGTCAGAAAGTATTTGCCCATCTAGAAATTTCAATGTAACTGCCAAAATTTAATGCCTAATTAAACACTTTTATTATATTAGGTAAATTTAATTGTTCTTAACAAGTGTCCATCATAAAATTGTTTAGATAAGGCTTTTTGGTGAAATCACAAATTAAAAGCCAATTAAAACAAGTAAGAACTCATTTCAAGTGTCTAGGGATTATGGAAATTCCTAGTGACATTTTATGATAAAAACTATGCTATAAATACGATTATCCTTTTGGAAATTAACCATTCGCAAACAGTACTTTGTCACTGATAGAAGCTCAAGTACTTTGTGAAAATGCCAAAAACGAAAGAGGTTTCCGTTGAAAATCGGGCTCTGATAATTGCGAGACATAAAAATGGTCACTCGAGTCGACAAATCGCGAGTGATATGCAGATGCCAAGGAGAACAGTGGACTACATCGTAAAAAAATTTTCTGCGGGACATGGAATTCCAACCAAAAACATTCAGGAAGGCCTCGAAAAATGACTTCCGCTGAAAATAGAGTTATAACAATGTCCAGCAGACGTAATCGCCGCCTAACCGCACCAGAAATCACGGCTGAAGTAAACCGGGAGCGGGAGCGATGAATCTAAATTTGAAATTTTCGGTTCAAATCGACGAGTTTACGTGCGGCGGTCAGCTGGAGAGAGGATGTTGGAAGCCTACAGTAAAACATGGTAGAGGTTCAGTAATGGTTTGTGGTTGTATTGGCAACGGTAAAGTTGAAAAAAATCTTTAGGATAGAAGGAATCGTGCGAAAAGAACAGTATCAAAAAATTTTGCTAACTCAAATGCTTCCTTCTGGAAAAGATATTTTTCAGGGGAAATTTATTTTTCAGCATGGCAACGACCTTAAACATTCTGCTAAACAAATCAGAAAGCTTTTGGACCAATGGAAATCCGATGACATCCTGGAAGTGATGACTTGGCCTCCACAATCACCCGACTTGAACCCCATCGAATTACTGTGGGACCATTTGGACAGGTGTGTTCGAAAAGTCAATCCAACATCAGAAAATCACTTGTGGGAACTTTTACAAGCAGAATGAGTTAAAATAACCGAAAAAACTCTGAAAAAACTACTGGACAGAATGTCAAAACTTTGTAAAGCGGTAATTAAAAACAAAAGAGGTCACGTAGATGGGAAAAATTCTGGAAAATCACGAATATTTCTCTGATTTTCTAGACTGTAAATAATGTGAAAATTCATTAAAATTAAAAAAATATATATTATCTGGGTTTTTGTTGTCTTAGAACTGAAATAACTAGGTAGGCAAATACTTTCTGACGGTAGTGTACATGGTCTGTTAAAAGTTCTAGATTACCTTTAAAAGTTCTAGACTACCTATGAATTGTATTATATTTGTTGGTAAAATATAATTTACTTAAAAGTAAGAAGAAATACTTAAGAAGGCACCAACCACTGTCAAAAGCGAGAGGGTCGCCTACGTCCGTATCGGATATGGCACTTTACGAAGCAAATTTACATCGAGTTCCTACGAGGGCTATCTTTTAAGTTTTTACAAAAATAATAAAAGAAAATAAAAATTGCTACAAATCGTTTTATTTCTCAAAATATTCACCTTTAAGATTTATAAACTTTTGCATGCCTTCGAACCAATTCTTGAAACATTTTTTCCTCTGGTTGGTACATAAAAAACATGATTTAGGCTTCTGGTAAACAAATTGTTGTATACCATTCAGCATTAACTGTTGTTCGATCCTCTAAAGCAGTGCTCAGACGGTCGATCGCGATCGACAAGTCGATCGCGAGTGCTTTTTGAGTCGATCTCGAGAAAAAAATTCCGATATAGAACTATTTACAGATTTTGTTTTAGGTAACCAAAACAAAATGTATGCATAAACTACTAAAATTTATTCGATCCACAATTAGGCCAGAATAACCCCCTCATCACTTTATTTTATCGTAATAATCCCCTGCTAGCGGCAAAAGGCGGCTTTATCAAAGGAACGCGCGGTACTTGTCAAAGAAGAGCCGCGTTTTTGATTCCCGCCGATTTTTCTAGAAACTTCGGGCGGCGTGTTTGACGGGAACATTCGCGACTTCGTTCGCGCCGATATAAATGTTGCGCCTGCAGGAATAGGAGTCAGTCTGAGTTGTAACTTGAAGGCGATACATCGATAGAAAGTTTATTAATAGTCCAAAATGAGTGCGGCGAAAAGAAAAGTAAAACTTATCATTTTAATAACGATTGGGAGGAAGAATTTTTCTTTTGTATGGTAAAGGATAAGTGCATTTGTTTCATTTATCGTGCGTCAGTTGCAATACCTAAGCGTGGGAACTTAGAGAGGCATCATAAAACGGTTCATAAAAACTATGAAAAGGATTTTCCGTCACAGAGTGAATTAAGAAAACGAAAAGTACGTGATTTGATAACTTGTTTGAAAAAAGAACAAACCATGTTCACAAGACCAGCCAAACAACCAAAAGCTGCAACGATCGCGTCATTTAAATATCTCATATATTGGCGAAACACAAGAAACCATTTAATGATGGATTGGTTGTGAAGGAAGCATTTATTGAAGCGGGTGAGACTTTATTTGGAGATTTTAAAAATAAAACAGAGATGTCTGCTATTAGAGAACTTCAGTTATCTCGTCCGACTGTCACAAGGCGTGTTGAAGTCATGAGTCAGGACATGGCAGATAAACTAAAACATGATATCATGGAATGTACATACTTTTCTTTATAGTTCGACGAATCCACCGATATGACAGACACTGCCCAGCTGTGTATTTTTATTCGAATGGTATTCAATGACATGTCGGCTAAGGAAGAGTTTTTGACAATGATTCCTCTGAAAGGAAAGACCCGTGGCGAAGATATATATGACGTTTTCTTCAATTTTGTAACAAACTACAAGCTACCAATATATAAACTAGTGTGCATTACAACCGATGGAGCACCAGCAATCACTGGAAACAAAAACGGTTTTTTGGCATTGTGTCGAGCTAATGATGATTTCCCTTCATTTTTCTCCTTCCATTGCATTATATCATCAAGTTTTGTGTTCAAAAGTTCTAAACATGGAGGAGATTATGGGCTCTTTAAATTGCAGTTGGAAGATAGTAAGTCAGCTGAACACACTTAGTTCTTCACACGGACGTCAGGTGGTTGAGTCGCGGAAAATTCCTAAAAAGGTTTCAAGAATTATTGCCCGAAATAACAGCTTTTCTGGACGAAAGAGGTGATGACACTCAGATGCTGAAAAACGGAAAATGGCTGACTGATTTGGCATTTTTGACAGACATCACAATGCATTTAAACACCATTAATTTGGAGCTTCAAGGTAAAGGAAAAAAAAAACTATTATTGAGATGATTAGCGCAATAAACACATTCAAAAGTAAATTGCAAGTTATGGTAGATCAACTGAAAAGAAAGGATCTGAAAAATTTTCCGTCTTTGAAAGCAAGGATTCCTCAGTTGAATTATGATATTTATGAGGCAGAATTATCAAATATTTTGGGCCAATTCGAAATACGTTTTTATGATTTCAGTAAATTGGCAAATATCGCATCATTTATGAGTTATCCTTTTTCGTGTAAAAACATTGAGGAATTAGCTACTGCAATAGCAAGTCAGTTTAACATGGACTCATGTTCTGTTGAAAATGAGTTAGTGCAGATTGTATCAGATACACATCTCAAAGCCACAGCATCTGATACAAAATTCTGGTGTTTTATATCTGCAGATAAATATCCGAATCTAAGGCAAATCGCCTTCAACTGACGGCAATGTTTGGATCAACTTACTTGTGCGAGTCTGCATTTTCTGAAATGAAGATAATTAAGTCAAAATATCGCAATCGACTAACTGACGAACATATGTCATCATGCTTGCGATTAGCACTCGGTAATTACGTACCATCTTATGAAAAGTATGCTGAGGACATGCACTGCCACGCTTCAACATCCAAAGTCACTCTTTAATTAAGTTTAGACACTAGAACTCGTTTGTTTTGTAAAAACCAATAAACTCGCAATTTTGAATAATTATGAATTTTTTCATTGACATTTTAGAGCAGACCTACACTTACCTCGACTAAAAAAATGCATATTGTGCGGAAAACGAAT
The DNA here is from genome assembly GCA_019049505.1 of Pachyrhynchus sulphureomaculatus. Lineage (NCBI taxonomy): Eukaryota > Metazoa > Arthropoda > Insecta > Coleoptera > Curculionidae > Pachyrhynchus > Pachyrhynchus sulphureomaculatus. The sequence continues at coordinate 27,949,139 of CM032454.1, read as the reverse complement.
ATCTATGCCACGATACACCCTACCTAGACGACAATCCTGCATCACACTTACTTGCAGCCTCTCAGAGTCGATCGATCGTAGTCTAACAATATTGAGGTAGATCGCCAGCAGTTCAAGTTTGAGCACCCCTGCTCTAAAGCAATGGTTGCATTATGTCCAGTATAACCAAAGTAACAAGCGATCATTTTCTCACAAATGCTTAGCGAACGAACCCAAACAGTTTTGTCTCCTGCTACGATGTTGTGTACGGATTTTGCATGTCCTCGGACGAATTTTTTGAGCATTTCCTTACATCTGCCTATTTTTGGGTTTCCGTCAAATTATGCGAAATTCATCGGGACAGAACTTTTTCACAGCAAAATGTTCATGCAAAATCGAACATACTGCAGTCCTCGATATGCCTAAGGATGCCTCTGTCTCACGCTAAGTCACATGCCGATCCTATTCAATCATGTTGCGCACAGCATCGATATTTTTTGTAGCAACAACCTATTTTGGTCGACCTTCACAAAATTCATCGCTTACAGAAACACGACCATTACGAAACTCTGCAAACCAATTGTAAACAGTCTTTTCTGATAGTGATTCATTACTGAAAGTTAAACGAGGTACTGTTGTCGAATTGGGTTTTTAATAAAATCGAAAAAAAAATCATCCAACGCAAACTTTCACGTGAAAGCTCCACTTGTTCACAATTTTTTTTTTTAAAACGCTCACTGTAAACAAACTACTCGGCCAATTTCTGAGCTACCCACTGTTTTGACAATAACAAATGTCAAATTTTACAACACTGGTAATGTCACATGTTAATAGGGCCATCTAGTGGTCGTTTGTAAAAACTTAAGAGGAGGCCCTCGTATACATTGTCTTTGGTCTATGTTATAGAGTTTATCGAAGTCATTTTTTTAAATCTTACTATCAATTAATATTATTTAATGTTCGATTCTCTTATTTTGCAAATGAAGTATTGGTTTTCATACAACTCGTCTATATAAGTTAGCGACGTTTAAAATTCTCTTAACAGTAGTTTAAAACTCGAATTTGCAACCGACTTTTCCTCAACTATGCAAGTAATGCCGCCATTTCGCTTTAGGATAGTAGATTTTCACTATTTTTTCAGCAATATTTGTAAAGTTACACCTACTGATGGAAGCAAATCTTCACAAACGCCAGATTTAATGCGACAATCTACGTACGAATACCTGAGATCGTCTTCACCTTACGAAGTTTTTCCATTTTGAAACGAGTTTTATTCATTTTTCACCCAAAATTTGTAACTTATCGCAAAATCCGTAAGTTTTCTCTTAGATAATGTATTTGAAAACGTTACTTTGAAAATTTCAAGCGAATCGATAAAACAGTGGCAGCTCTCATTTTGCTCGATTTAAAAAAGGTGCCTTGTCTTTGGTTCTGAAGCAGCCATTTTGAATTAAAAGATAAAAAAAAAATATTTTTGTATACTTAAATATTTGTTTAATAAAGTACTTCAAATAAATTTTTAAATGCTTTTATTATACTCTTGAAAAATATTCCCGAAATTAGCCTTTTTCTCCTGGAACCTGGAGTGGCCTTACCCCTATTTGACCTCTTTAGTGTGACTAGTTAAGCGACGTAAATAGCTTTTAATGTTTTAGTTACATAAATCTGATAAATGTTTATTTGATTCTCGTCTCCAAAATTGTGCGACATAAAAATCTACTCGCGTTGTTCCACTCTGATCTGATACTGAATTATACGCTTGGATTAAATTAATAAGAGATGATTTTTAATTTGTATTGTGGAATTCTTGAATTTGGGGGTAGTCTGTCCTATATTCTGCAACACAGTTTGATACGAACTTAACGAATTGTCAAGATACAAACTTTTGCGAATTTGTTATTAAGAGGACTGTACTATTGCATCATTATAATAAAAAATAACCGGTCAACTCTGCAAGTTGGACTTGCGCAATTATTATTCCGTACGCTTTAAAATAAAATTTTTTGTTACCGATGTATGAATGTATTTTTCCGATCTTTACTGAAAACTGATGACCTCGAATTTTTTTTTTTTTTTTTATTCCAGAATTATTGTAATTCGTGAAAGTTTTTTGATTAGTACTGTGGAGAATTTCGAGATTTTTTAAATTTTTTGGGAGGGGGGAGGCGACTTTTCGCGATTTTTTAAAAATCAATACAAAGAAAAGTGTGCGCAAGTAGTACATTATATATATTTTTGAACTTAACTTACAAGCTTTCATTTGACACCCCACTCGATGACCTGTAAAAATATTTTTTTTCACTGCCGACTTGACCCCCCAAAACTAACCCCTTAATTCAAAATGTAACTTTCAAATCTACACGGCTCTGATAAGGCCATCAATTCCTAAATTAGAACCAAATTTAGAATATCTTCTGTCTGATGAAGACACTGTCATGTTGAAACAATTGTAACGGGAAAAATAATAAAGTGGAAATTTTGGAAACATATTAATGTCTAATTTTACTAACATATAAAATTGTTCATTAAGTCATTCCTAATGAGCAAATAATGTTTCAATAAGCCAGAATTCTTTCTTTTATATTTCGTCCAGCGTAATATAATGCAATTTGAGTAAGTGTTACAAATAGACAATTTACTGCAGGTTGCGTTTGTACGATGTGTATAATCCATTTGTCAACAATAATGCCCAGAGAGTGTAGGAAGAAAGCTTACCAGGGTCGGACTTAGACGTATACCAGAATTGTGACGATTTGATGAATATTTAAAATGTTTAATCATTAAACATTTTAAATGCAACACTTTCAGTACCACAACTTTGATTTATTGATAACAACTCGGTTGAACACTAAACAAGACATCGGAACTGTTTGTATGATACGTGTATATATGATGCCTTATATACTCTGCCGTCAGAAAATATTTGCCCACCTAGAAATTTTAATGTAACTACCAAAATTTAATACCTAATTAAACCGTTTTATTACATTAGGTAAATTTAATTGTTCTTAACAAGTGTCATCATAAAATTGTTCAGATAAACCTTTTTGGTGAAATCACAAATTAAAAACCAATTAGAACAAATCTCGAAGTTTTGCATAATTGTTTTGAGGCGATTTCTGAGAATTCCAGGCCGGACGTAACCCTCTCATAAAACGGAATAATAAGACTTAACTCCTATTTAAAAATCGATGACTGGAAAGTGGAGATTTTTTTTACCAAAATGAATCATATAACGAAACTTAAAACTTCCCTTAAAAATAAAATTTCTTAAAAGAGTAGTGCTTTCAATATCATATTTTCTAAATACCGGGCAAATATCGAATTTTTCTTGCTTTGTCGTTAATAGCTTTATTTTATGAAGTAGAACAGTGCAAGGCCGCTCTCTGATTTGTCGGTGCGGTATCGTTTTTCTCGATGTGCTCGGGACCAATTCGGTAACGAACGCCTATTTTCAATGAAACCCACCTGACTTGCTCGGCGCCCAAGTAAGTCAGACATACCAAGAAAAACTATACCGCACCGACAAATCAGGGAGCGGCCTAAAGTTACATTTTTGGGACGTTTATTATAATTTGTTTAAATTCTGACCCTGCTTTATATTTAGCAAAGGCTCTTTAAATTGTGAGTGAGCAAGAATACTTGTAATATTTTAATAAGGCGGTATTCCTAAAATATCTTTTCAGGCTGTATGATATATACTCTCGGTGAATTTTAAATTTACTAGTAGTTTTTCTCGGCAGACTTTTTATCCACGATTAAACATTGTTGGATTTTTTCTTTAAATAAGATTTTCACAAATAAAAGGGCTGTATAATTATTCTCATATTAAATTTTTTTTTTTTGGTAAACCCAAATACGGACCTTAAATTATTTATATCTCTGGTTCAGTTGAGGTGTAAAGTGTAGATTTCCAAGTTTTTTTCCAAATGTGCACCATTTTCTCGAAAACCCGTATTTTCAAATTTCCGTACGTTATCCGCTAGTTTTTGACATATATTATAATGAAATTTTTTTGACTTACCCCTTAAAGCTTATGCCGACTAACGAGTGACAAATTTTCGTTCAATCCCTAGTAGAATTTTAGTACTTAAGCAATTTGAAATATAAATAACTTAGCAACTATGTAATTATTTTTTATCAAGATTAGAAGCAATCAGATGTTTATCTTAGGAAAATACAAATTTTCATATTTTTTTATTTTTTTTGCTAAATAGTTAATAATAAAATTACACAAAAACAAATAAACTTCAAAATTTCAGATAGGTTTGTCGTAAAATCCGGAGCAGAGACAATTATAAAAGCAATAACAACGGCACATATTACTTTGTTGTTTTTAGAAAGCAAAAAAAAATGAAAAACAATGCAATGCAGAAACAGCAATTTCAGGTTATATAATGTAATCCAGTGACACAGGAGGACTACAATTCTCAGATATTGCACATTGCGTTTTTATTATTTTTTTGAATAACGATAACAAATCTCACAATTCAGATAGACATGGAGAGTTTTTAGTACCGTGTAGAAATGTAAAAAAAAAGTAATACTAAGCTTGTTTCATATAAACACGGATCTTATCCAAGCTAGACAACTAGAACGGGTCGCATTCACGTCTCCTTTCACCAAGTTGTAAAACTACTTTTGATGTACTAAATGGTTCATCCAAACGAACAGTTTAATATTTACAGAACTTATTGAGGCAAATTTTTTCTTTTCTATCACTAAATTATAGCTTTTGTAGCAAACGAAGCTTTCGACAACTGATCCGTTCAACCAACTAAATAATCACTAGGTTCATTTCGATAATTTCAAACGCAACTTGAGTGCTTATTTTATTAAAACAGAGTTCCTTTTTATCGGCAACGTTTTAAGCTTGCGTTAATTACGGAAATATGTCAATGTTTAAAAAATCGATTTTTTGCATATTTTGCAACTATTTAGTATAGATAATTTCGGCAAACCCATTTAGTTAGATACGAAGCTGTATCCGGTGCGCTTAGTATTCGGGCCGCGCGTACATGTGCGCTCATCTTATTCGGTCGGAGCAGCGCTCGTCCCACTTCGCTCGAGAAGTAATAGCACACCATAGGGAAGAAATACCGGCTCATGATTTTCCTGAGCAACGAGGTTATTATCTATGGATCTGGAATAGCACACAAAAAATTTTAAATGCGTTTTTAAATAAACTAATATAATATTAAAAAAAAAAAAAATGTATTCTTTTAGAGTTGTTCTAACATGCTAAAAAAGTTTTACTTTTATTGTGTTTATGTATTGCAAATAAATATTAAAATAAAAACATGTTTTTTTTGCTGGACCAGGGCCCCTTAAAGTGAAATGAGAAAATCCGGCCTATACCAGGGATGATATAGTAAGATACAAAAATTTAACTTTAATTTTCCATAAAATGCATTTTTAAAACTGTAAACTAACCTCATTTTTAAAAATTAATTTCCAAATTTACTAAAACCTCTCGTTTTTACACGTTACATTGTAAATATTACTAAAAACATACTTAAAAAATCGGTAAATAAAAGCTTGGAACAAGAAAGAAGTTTTTAAAATTTTTTAATAATTTTTAGTCGATCTAATCATAGATAAAAACGCATTTGCTGCTCTTGTACTGCAAAGCACTATCAATTTAGTTGGTTTATTGGTGCCATCATCAATTTAAACCCCTGAATGTTTACTGAATCTAGGTGTATATTTCTGTCAAATCACATGTTTATTTCACAATTGTAGGTAGTCTCTCCCAAGTCAATCCTAACAAATTTTCCTATTGCCTTGAATATTACAATCTACTTCAATCCGGTGAGTTTACATCGTGATTTTATTCAATATGTTTAAGCACCGCTTTAAGCATGTTTGAAATTATAGAAATTAAATTGTGAATGACGTTCCATTAATCAAAAATTTATACTTACTTTTCACATACAGTTTCGTAGACTTGTTTCAACGTTGTAGCCTCCATAGATCGAACAGTATTCTTCAAATCGACCAAAAAATTTAACCTTTCAGCTGCATATCTATCAGGAGGATGATTGTGCGATTGTGTAACTTTAAGCTGCTCTAAAGTACCATATAAAGGAATAGTTGCTCTACCTCGACATCCGGTTTTTTTTAATTCGGAACATGATAAATATCTACAGGAAATTACCTATAATTACGCAGTTATACCTGAAGTATCACTTCTCAAAATTTTACTTGCTGAAACGAATATATCTTCAGAATAACCCGTCAGTTTGAATGAGAAAACTGAAACCAAGCTAAATCTGTCAATGTGCTATAAATTTCAGACATGTCATGAGTTGAATCGAAAGACCTGTCAGTGTTGACTAAAAAAAATTTGTGACGATATTTATTATCGAGTCATAACATCGGTCTACAAAATTTTAGAATGTTTTTGGCGCACAGAAATTTATGCATTCCAGTGTTAGGTGTTTTTAACAATCGACTATAAAAAGATTTTTATCGTGACGGAAAACTATTTTTTTTCCATTAAGAGCGTAAAAAATGAAATTTAAGCAGAATTATTAGGGCATAAAAATATCAATTATTTAATTTTTTTTCGATTTTCATGAGTACTTAGCTGGAGAGAAGTATCTTTTTAAGTGTCCAATAATAGTCTGCCAACAATCTAGGGCACCATTTTCATGGTACTGCTCTTCCACACTGGAAATGTTTTGGTGAAATCTTTCTCCGTGTTTGTAGCTAACGGAACCCAGATTTTTGGAAAGGAATTCTAGGTGCGCATCCAAGAGTATTTTTGAACGATATATTACATGCCAATGTTTTATGAAAAGTTAATTAAATCTTGAAGTTTTCTGCCTTATGATTGCCCAAAAAAAAACTAACATTTCCCCAAACAGTTTCCAGCCGCTTTCTGGACAGGATTTACATTTTGTTTAAAGATGTTATCCTCCAAAAGTTCCCGCATTTAACGACCTACAACGCGTTGGTATTACATACCAAGTCATGACGATCTGCGTGTATTAATAAGTGATGTTCAGAGGTCCCTGGCCCATTAGTTTCAACGAACGCACTCCGTTTTATCGTCTTGACTAGAAATGACGAGCAATTCTTCGGTTTCTATACTTATATGCTTTTTGCAGACAGTAGGTATGAATATTTAATGATGTGTTTTAACTTATTAGTTATACCGTTTAAGTTAATTGAGCAAAAGTAAGACGTGATCTTTAGGATCTATAGTAGTTTGTTCTTCACATAACACATGGGCTGAAAATTCCGGGAATACTAACCTTCAAAAGACAGCTGTTAAAATTTCATGATATTCTATTCATTAGTTTGTAAGTTATTGTGCTAAGAGTGACGCTACTTTTGTTATTTTCAAAACAATGGATCAAAAACAATTTCGTGTTTTAATTTTACACTGCTTCTTGATGGGAAAAAATACCGTTCAAGCGAAGCAATGGCTTGAAAAGTGTTATGGGGACTCCGCTCCATCAGAAACAACAATAAAACGTTGGTTTGCTGACTTCAAACGTGGTCGTAGAGACACCGATGATGCAGAACGCAGTGGACGTCCAAATGAGGCGGGTAACACCAGAAAACATCAAAAAAATCCATAAAATCGTTTTGAATGATCGAAAAGTGAAGTTGCGTGAGTTAGCTGACATCGTAAAGATATCAAAAGAACGTGTTGGCTTTATATTGCATGAGCATTTGACTATGAGAAAGCTCTGTTCAAAGTGGGTGCCCGCGTTTGCTCACTGTTGATCAAAAACAAGAACGTGTTGATGATTCTGAGCAGTGTTTGGCCATGTTTAAACGTAACAAACCGGAATTTTTGCGTCGATATGTGACAATGGATGAAACATGGATCCATCACTTCACTCCGGAATCAAAACGATCGTCATCTGAGTGGACAGCAACTGGTGAACCTCGTCCAAAGCGCCCGAAAGCACAACAATCGGCTGGAAAGGTTATGGCCTCGGTATTTTGGGATGTGCGTGGTGTAATATTCATCGACTATCTTGAGAAAGGAAATACCATCAACAGTGAATATTATATAGCGTTATTGGAGCGTTTGAAGGCCGAAATTGCAAAGAAACGACCGCATATGGCAAAGAAAAAAATTTTGTTTCATCAAGACAACGCACCGTGTCACAAGTCAATCAAAACAATGGCAAAACTACATGAATTGAACTTCGAATTGCTCCCACATCCACCGTATTCGCTAGATTTGGCTCCCAGCGACTACTGGCTGTTCGCAGACCTGAAAAAAAATGTCGCCGGAAGAAATTTCGCACGAATGAAGAGGTTATCGCTGAAACTGAGGCCTATTTTGAGGCAAAAGATAAATCGTTCTACAAAAGTGGTATTGAAATGTTAGAGCGGCGCTGGAATGATTGCGTTTGCTCTTGATGGAGATTACGTTGATGAATAAAGCTAATTTTGAACCAAAAAAACCGTGTTTTCTTTGTTAGGCCCGGGAATTTTCAGCTCATGTGTTACGTAACAAAAACTATCCGGGTGGTCCAAGCACTTTCTCGACACAATTACAGATATCTAGGATAAAATTTAAATTATAATTATTCAAGTCAATAGTCGTTCAAGTCACAATAATTTCAAGGTCTACAACGTCAGCTCTTGCGGTCTTTTATCAAACTGAATAAACTAATGCCAACATATAAATAAATAAAAATCATTGCTGTTTTGTAATGAGGATCCCTAAATACGTTTTGACATCAATGCGAATCTTGGGGAGAAAAACAGTGTTGACCAGTGTAATATTCCATTGAATGAGAATTTGCAGACTTATGTTATGTTCGACACTAAATCAGTTTGCTGTCTAGTGTCTAGCTGCCTATTTTCCTATTTACATGCAGTAAATGTCACAATTTGAACAAAGTAAATTAGCACTAAGACGTAAAAGTTGTGGTTAGAAAAAGCATACATATATTTACCAGATTTTTCTTAGTTATGTCAAAGGCAATTCAGAAAATATATTCGTAAGCAAGCCACAATCGAAAATAATGACTGTAACAATGTATAGGGTTTAAATATGAAATTACAGAAAGTAGTATATATTTACGTCGTCATATAAAGTTATTACAAAAATGATTATCGAGATAGAACTGCTGTGACAAAGTAAATTGGTTTATTTACTTTTCTCTTTGTTATATAGAGATATTCCATTTCTCCGTAAATTGTCTGAAGGATTGCATACGTACAAAGATTAAAATCCGTTTATAATACAAAATTTAGTAAAGTGTACGTCGTACATAATGAGTAAATTCGGTCCCCGAATTAATGAAGTGAAACAATAATTTCAATTTTAAATATCTGCAGAACATAAACTCCCAATGAAACTATTTTTCTCGAAATGAAATTCGTACTCTTTACTTACACTCCAGATCTTTTTTAGATTTTTTATCTTTTAGGCTGACTTGTGCGCTCAAAATATTGTTTCTAACCAGATATCGCAACAAATTTCGTCCATAAAAAAAGATGCATGAAGAGCTAAATTAATAGTCACCAGAAATATTTTCGAAATAAAAACATCAACTATTTTTTTTGTTAATATATGATATGCATAAATCTAGACCTGTATAAAATGAATGAACAGCAGCGAGTACACTTAATGCACTCTCATACGTAAATTAATCACGTTTCATTAAAAGACAATTTTGATTAAATGCATTTGTTATGGCTGAAGACTTGTTACGTAGGCAAATCTAAGTTTCAAATTAACCATGATGAAAATAAAATCAGTTTTATTTGTTTTCTACGTAGGGGTAATATATTGTTATAAAACTCATAAAATATCTCTTCGCCAGTGATAGCCTCTATATACAGTGTCACAATTTAAGTCCGCATCATATGTAATTTTTTTAAAATAATCACTTTAGCCCAGATCTGGTTATGGCATCCATTTGTGCTTCAAATAATAACAGAAATAAAGTAAAGTAAAACATTTTTACGAATGACATCACCTGTCAAAAATGACATTTTCGTAAAAACTTTTTTTGAAAAAAAACGTATAATTTGGCCAAATTTAAAAAAAGTTATTAGATAAAATGGTTTATTTTGTGATTCTAGATCTGTTTGTCTGTTTTCAACGGCCTTCGGCGATTTTAAATATTTGGCAGTTTTTTTGACATTTCGGCAATTGTTTTTCATCTGACTTATTGCAATCTTATTTAAATCATTTAATTTGTCAAAAACTAGACATCTATAATCTTATTTAAGAACAAAATGAAGTCGTCTCCATAATTTTTTTATAGAATATTAAAATTCACACATTATGATGAATCATATTTAATGCAAAGTTGGACTAACTTTTGTTTTTTTAAATAGAAAAATATTTCTCGCTTACGTAGTTTGATAGTGAACACACTTGAACGTTTGTAAATTAACACAAATCTTACATTTTGATCTTTTTAGTTATATATGTAAAGTTTCAACAATGTAAGGTTTCTTTCTATAAACGCAAAATTAACAATTGGCTATTTTAACCTATTTAATAATACTTTGTATTAAATACACGCATATTGCAATATTTTACATTTCGGTGTGTCCACCGTTTTGTTCAATGCAACGAATGGTTCTTCTAGAAATTTCTTTGAGGGAATTCACAAACTCGGGAGATATCTCCTGAACACACTGCCTAATTATGGTTTCTAGATGATCGATATCTCTAAATGGTCTAAACTTGTATACTTTTTGTTTGAGATAACCCCATAAATAGAAATCCAATGGGGTGATGTCGAGCGATCGAGGTGGCCAACAATTAACTCGGTCTCGCCCAATGACCCTGCCATGAAATAGTTCATTTAAAGTGTTTCGTACTTGCAAAGTATTGTTTATCGGTGCATCATCTAATTGATACCATAGAGCATATTTTAGATCCACAGCCAGATTATCCAGAACTTCTAAAATTTCGTTATTTAAAAAATCTAAATATCGTTGCGAGTTTAAATTATGTCTAAAATAATATGGCCCTATTATTTCATCATTTACAATGCCACACCAAACGTTAATTTTAAACGAGTATTGGTTACAACACTCAATTATGAAGTTTGGATTTTTTGGGCTCACCATCGACTATTCTGTGAACTTACTACTCCGTTAGAAGTAAACGTGGCTTGATCAGTCCATAAAACATTGTACGGAAATTTGGAGTCCTTTTCTATTTTTCCTTGGTACCAGAATGAAAATAACCGATTATTAAAAATCTCTATCCTGTAAAGTGTTTATCAATTTCCGTTTGTATGGTTTAAATTTCTTTTTGTGTAAAATTTTACGTACACTTTCCCTGTCGATTTCCGGTTTGGACTTCGAAGTAGTTTTAACACTGGTTTTGCCTTCTTCCACTACACTTAAGCACATATCTAACTCAGTATCTTCGGTATGTTTACGTGCAACACGATTTTTTCGGAAAACATTTCCCACAGATCCAGTCGATTTAAACTTTTTTATAATTTGGCTCACAGTAGATTGCTGCAAGTTTTTTTCACGCTCGAGTGCGTTGAGGTGTATTTTCCCCACACAATAAAACAATTTCAATTTTTTCTTGAAGAGAAAGCATGTTGTGACACCATCTGTTTCTTTCCATTCTAGTTTGAATTGCTAACTAAATATTTGACAGCTTACGACACCATATTGCGATCTCTAGTTCTCAATTGTTTCCAGGGCCTACTATTAATAAACGCATGAAATATCGTGTTTTGCTTAGCGTGTTAATTTCTCTATTTAGCTCTTTTTCCTGTAGAAGGTAAGTTTTCAGGAGGAAATCGGCACAACCATAAAGGGTCTTCCTAAGTTTGCGAACGTTAATTTTGATAGCCACGACTAAAATATGGCTGGATTTATTTTAAATTAGCAGTTACGTCAACAATGACACCGAAAGCATTTTAATGTAATTTTTCGGTGATATTAACGCGTAACTGCCAAATTAATAACTAGAATATGTGTAATATTTTTATTACGGTTGCTAATTAGAATTAAAATGTATTATTGATCTAAAAAGTGGTTTTAGCTGAAGTATAAAAAAAACAAATAGGATAAAGCAGCTAGTTGTTAATTTGGTGTTTATAGTAAGAAACATTACATTGTTAAAAATTTAAATGCATTACTAAAAAGATCAAAATGTAAGATTTGTGTTAATTTACAAACGTTTAAGGTATTCACTATCAAAATACATCAGCGAGAAACATTTTTCTATTTAAAAACAAAAGCTAATCGAACTTTGCATCAAATATGATTCATAATGCGTGAATTTTAATATTCTATAAAAAAAAATTATGGACTCGACTTCATTTTATTCTTAAATAGATTACAGGTGCCTAGTTTTTGACAAATTAAATGATTTAAATAAGATTGCAATAAATCAAGATGAAAAACGATTGCCGAAATATAAAAAAGTAATTATTTAAAAAAATCCCATATGATGCGGACTTAAATTGTCACACTGTAAATTTAAAATGAAAATGTTTCAAAAAATTGTACCTATTACGACATTCAAAAAAATTTTACATCTAATTGTATAGTAACATTTAAACACAATCGTTCTCCGATAACACTGACCGAATAAAACAATTTTCCCGGTCGGGTGAACTGTTAGATGCAAGTTGGTGGTAGAAAACAACCCTATCGAACAGCAGGTTATGTTTAATTATCTTAGTGTAAACCTGTCCTATAGCCGCAATCCAAAAAACGAAATAGGATCTCAAGTTAACAAAAGCCGCCGTCATATCTGGTGTACTACGTGACGTCGCCGGGAAAAAACAAATTTATGACTACCCAGAGTAAAGATGCGCAAAACATGCGAAAGACCTGTACTAACATACAGTATAGAAGCCAAAGTAGATAACAACAAATCAGAACATTCTGAGATCGGCGGAAATAAAGACACAATATCAGAAAAGACATGAGACCGGATAAGAAACGAAAATATACGACAGTCATGGGGAGTTTACGAAGTGAGATGGGGAAGACAGAGCGACGATTCTGGCGTGACCACGTCAAGTGAATGAATCCAAACAGAATAGTAACACTAGCTCTAGAAAGAAAACCACCGGAACAATGCCCACCGGGAAAACCTCTCAAAGGTGGATGGATAGCTGGCAATCTGACAATGGTCTATAATAAGGATGAAGAGAAGGGAAAATAATGTGCAGATAATACAGAAAACTGAATTACACAAATTTTATTTAGGTTACCTTACGCCGTCCTTGAATCGAAAATTAGATAGTTCACGCTTTTTAAAATAACCGGTCAAGTGCAAGTTGAACTTGCGCAATTAGTATTCCGTACGTTGTTTTTAAAATAAAAATTTTTGTTATGGAGGTATAAAATAACCAGTGACTTCACAAAACACCCAAATGAGTTTTCAACAAAGTTTGTTTCCGATTTTTAAAGGTAATGCACTCGTGATAATTTTCGTTTAATCTACACCCTGTGAAGAATATTCCAGAATTTTTTAAAAATGTTTTGATTAGTACTTTTTCAAGATAAAAGAGAACAATTGTTAGCGATTTTTTAAAAATAATACAAAGAAAAGTGTGCGCAACTATTACTTTATATATATTTTCGAACGTGTTTTTTCACTTGACACCCCACTCGAAGATATAGTAATTTTTTTTTCTCACTTCTGATTTCATCCCCAAAAATAACCCTTTAAGTAAAAAGTTAACTTTCAAAACTACACGGCTCTGAGGAGGTCATCAATTCCTATATTAGTACCAAATTTCAACTTTCTGTTAAATAGTTTCAGGGAAAATCGGGTGTGACAGACGGACGGACAGACACCGAAGATATGCGCCGAGTAAACAAAGCTTTTAAAGACGAAAGTACGACCTACTAAACTAGATAAACTTATTGAAATTACAGATCCGAATGAGACCCCAAAAACATGTATCTTCTTTATTAATAAACTTTTACAGACTATATTTGGCGAAGTCATTTATTTAGGGAGTATTATAACCCGGTAAAAACTTAAAATTATAGAATATCTACATTGATATGCGGGAATTTTTTTAAAAGTTTCTTTACGTCATCAAACATATTTTTTAAATTAAAAAAACTGCAAAAATAAAATACTTTTTTTAACATCTGAAAAAAAAACCTTAGGGGGTCGAAGATTTTCTTATAGACGAAATATAATAACTCGGCAAACACTGGACTAATGTACTGTATTGTATTGTATTGTATTGTATTGTATATCTAGACGGTGGATATGTAGAGAAATATTTTTTAGGCTTTGCAATATCTTAAAAAAACATCCTCGTAATATCCATAAAATTAGCTAAAACTTAATTTTTTCCATTTTTTTATTACCGTTACTAAAAAATCACCCTTCTATATAATTGCATGTCTTCGTTTCAGGGTTCCTGAATCAAAAAAAAAACACGTATAAAATTTCCGTCGCTATGCCGGTTGCCACGATAATTCCAACAAAGTAAGATATCAATTTCAGATTTGGTACAATGTAATATTTAAAGTGGGATCTGAAGAAATTCCCGATGTAACAACAGATAAAATAATGAACGCCCTAAAATATATGCACAACAACAAAGAACCACGAACGGGACGACGAAATAACTATAGAAATGATAAAGTATGGAAATACAACCTCTTCAAGCTCTATTTTACAGGTGACTCATAGAAAGTAAAATACCAACACCCTGGGTAAACGCCTTGATTGTGATTGAGAAACAAATTTAAATTGGAGAATTACAGACCTAACAGCCCGTTATCTGTATACTGTACAAAATCCTCATTAGAATCATAACGTATAAATTAACGAACAAATTAGACAATTATCAACCACGTGAACAAGAGGGATTTAGACGGAGATATAGCACTTTGGACCGTCTTCAAACAATTAGATTATTAGTGGAAAAAGCAAATGAATATAAGGTCACCTTGTGAATAACAATGGTTAACTGCGAAAAAGCATTTGATTCGGTAGAGATATGGGCAGTCCTTAACGCTTTAAGTAACAGCAGAGTCGGTGAAAGGTACACAACTCTTCTTGAATACATATATAAATATGCCAGTTCACAAATAATGCTTGAAGAAAAAAACAAATAAAATCAAAATTTAAAGAGGAATTAGACAAGGCAACTTGATATCCCCAAAGCTGTTCACTTTGCTTCTAAAAGACATGTTCAAATCGCTAAAGCGGGAAAGTAAAGGAATACTAATAGACGGTGAACGATTAAATCACTTACGGTTCGCAGACGATATCACTCTGATGGCCAACACAAACGAAGAATTGCAAGAAATGCAGCTAGAATTAATTAACAAGTCTCGAGCAATAGGTCTAAAAATAAACTTCACCAAAACCAAATATTTGAAGAACAAAAGTAAAGATAATAGCCAGGAACTATTAATACAAAGGGAAAGAATAGGAAAGGTACATTCATATATTTAGGACAAAAAATCGAAATATCAAAAAATAATTCAAAGGCCGACTTGGATAGAAGAGTCTCATTAGGTTGGTCTGTGTTTGGAAGGTTACAATCTACATTTAAATTGGACATCCCAAATACAATAAAAGTCAGAGTAGTCAATCAATATGTACTGCCGGTATAAACATATGACACTGAAACGTGGGCTTTAAATAAAAGTATAATAAACTCCAGGTAACCAAAGAGCCATGGAGAGGGGAATGCTTAATATTAGACTCCAGAAGTGACAGATGTAATACAACGAATATTTATATTAAGGTGGAATTGGGCAGGACATATCGCAAGGCTGAATGATAATAGATGGACACGCCGTATAGTTCAACGGAGGCCTAGAGACCACAAAAGATGCAGAGGTAGACCACATAAAAGATGAACGGATGACATAAAAAGATTGGCAAGACACGATTGGATGCAAAAAGCAAACAAAACTCATTGGAGACAACTTGGGGAGGCTTACATCCGACTATGGATGGAATAAGCTAATGATAATAATGAATATTTAATATAGGAAAAAACTTTATTTTTTGGGCGATATGGTGACAGAGGAGGGAGGTGTCATAGAATATTTTAAAGTTTCAATAGTATTATGGTAATTTTTCCTGGCTTTTAATCGGATAATTTACAAAAACATATAAGGGGGTTAAAGTGGTTGGGAAGAGAACAAAACCGGTGGCTTCGTTTATATCGAGTTACGCTTTTTTTTTTTTTTTTTTAAATAACCAAAAAATACATTGGTTTTCGTTATTTTCAATTTGTTGTGCGGATTAGATATGTTAGGTTAAAAAAGTCAAATTCAGTGTTTATTTTAGAAATACGTGTTGTAAGAATATATCAAAATAATGACTAGGATAAAAAAAAAAAATTATGTACAATCTTTACAAAGAAAAAATAGATAAAGAAAAAATAAATAAAGACAAACGATAAATAAAAAATAATAAAATAAACAAATAGAAACCTTTTTGCCAGTCAATTTAAAACTAGATTTACCTACAGGGATCGAAATAAGTCAATAATTTGCCTCAACCTTTTATATCATTAACCTTAAAAAAGTATTTACCGTAAACCGCCAGCAATCACATTAACATGATACACAAATCCATCAGCTACAAATTGCAATTTACTAGTTAATCTTGGAGTTTTTTTCCTTGCTAACATTGGTTTATAATCATTATCCTGATGGATTTTCAAAGGATCTTCATCTACCAAAGTAAAATTTTTCTTTAGAATTATTAGCTTGGTAATACAAAAAGGAATCTTTTAGATATGCAGTATTCGTTTAACGACAATAAAATTTATTTCTTATTGAGTCTGTACAATTAAACAAATAAAATTATTTTAGAAATCCCTTTTTTGCTAGTTGCCTCCATCTCCGCATTGAAGGTGCAAGATTTGCGTACGAGTAAGTCTGCGCCATTTCGGGATATCTGAAAATAGAACAAATAGGTCCTATGACAAATAGTTTTGAAAGGGTAGTTTTCTGGAAAACTTAATAGCATGGACTATGAAAATTTTAAAAACTTGCTTGCTTTAATTTGTACTACCCGTTAGGAAAACAACCTTTCGCCTTTAATTTAAAAAAAAATATATTTTTTTGTGGATTGAAAAAAAACGGTGTGCTTTCATACAGATGAAATCTTAGAAAAACGCCAACGATAAGAAAGCCACAAGAGTGGACGCGTTCCATTAGGTCATTTTATTAGACAACATCAAAATCACTGTGTAAAAGTACACTCTCTATCTAGCTGTTGCATTTTTTTGTCAGAATCGGACATTTGTTACATAGTTGCCTGGTTAGTAGTAAGAGACTGCATTTTGATAGATGGTATACTCAAGTATACTCAAGGGTTAAAGTCTTTTGAAGTGGTTCAGAGTTGTTTGGCGACAAGTAGTGCGTCCAAAAACTGGACTTCTCGATTTGTAATATCTGATGAAAAAAAAAAAAAAAAAAAAAGATGTATGTTGATAAAAAACAGACACCTGTCAAGTTCCATAAAGATTTCATACATATGAAAGGACACTAGCAAAACTAAAAACTAGAAATTATTTAGATTAGATACTTACAGTTCTGCTACGCCACTGTAGATGCCTTTCAAAGATGTCTGACTGACTTGTTGAATGATACACTGCTTGATAAAACTAATGAACTCCATTTTCATTGAAGCTCTAGGTATGGGAGGATGATTGTGCAGACTAGTGACAATTAAGTCGTTTGGGCCACCACCTCCACGAATAGTACCTCGCGCTTTGCAGGTTAGACGTTTGTATTCAGAGCATATCAAATATCTACATACACATATGTGAATACATAGAGAAGATGATAAAATTATTTCAGCGACACAATGGCATCATTTCCAGAGGCAGAAGTTCTGTTCCTTCCTTTTTTTGAAAACCAAAAGCTTTATTTTAGAATTTGGCTAAGTTTATGAATGTAAACATTTAATATTGGCTCTGTAAACCACTAACCATAGTGTTTATTTCAAAGAAAAAACTTTTTATTGAATAGCTTGCTATTAGTATTTAATGAAAAACAGATTTGAAAATTTAAATATTTTCTTCTGATAACTTTGTATCATTTTTGAATACATCTTCGATAGCAGTTTTTTTTTTTTAATTTTATGAATATTGTCTCAAAATGCCCATTTAAACAGGTCTTTTTATTGCTTCGTGTCACCCTAAGTCTTTATTAAAATTCCTATAGTTCCCTTGTTCTATAAAATTTTATTAACTATTAACCATTTTAAAAAAGGTAGCGTAATAATGGAGACAATGTCAATGTTTGTCCTAACTGTAAGAAAAAAAAAATTGTGCATGGTCCAGTCAAGAACCTCTTGAAATGACACCAATGTTTTGATACTTAAAAAATACCTAGGTATCCATATAATATAGATAAAGGCACTTTATAGGCATTAAATGTATTAAAACAATTTATTTGAAACTGCCAACTGGGAAATTTTAAGTTTAACTAACATTGCATCTAGCATAACATTAATTGTCCTCTCACAACTTTATACAAATTTAAATTAGAAAACTGTTCTCTCTATTTCTAAGCCTTTTGCAACCATCACTGTAGATAGATGTCAATAAACGTGAATTTTAAATATTTTTTGAGTACCTTAATCTATTATATAACATTAGATAGTTTTATCATGTTTAGGCAAGTGTCTAGATAACATATTCACATATCCAAAGTTTTAAAGAAGCAATATTCCTTAATTATGTCTACCTAAGCACATAAATTCCATTTTAATTATGCTGCGATACTTGTGATATTAAAACAGGGCAATTAATAGATCAATTACTTAAATTTCCCCAACACAACTGTAAAACTATTACCTTACAAGTTCCTAAATAAGTTTTATTTGATAAGTCCCACCTGCGGTGAATCAAAGGGGCGTGACTATGTCATTGACACTTTTTAAGAACATTATATTTTTAATATGCCCAAATCATCTGCCTAAAATATTAATAGCTCACGCTCAAACAGCAAAAATGAACAATAATCGGATTGTTTTTATAAATTCCGTTCCAGAGAAGATCTTTCTTTACACTATATAACTGAACATAAATAGTCCGCTGTGAAACCAATATATCTCGCCTTCGGCAAGGTTACCCACGCCGATGAGTTCCCCTGTGACGAATTTATCTTACCAATATAAATAAAAATCGTTTTTAACAACTTAAAGCATACTAAGTATTTTATGTGTATCAGGCAAAAATGTTATCTATATTATAATAAAACCGTTACATAACTGTTGTTAAAGCTACTCCTAGAAAATATTTTGAAAACTTTAATTTTGAAATTTTTATGTACGTATGTAAGATACAAAGCCAAAGTTAATTTTTAGAATCCTTGTTTGTGTAGAATATATGATATTTCTTCCCCACACTTACAGAAGCCTCAGGTCTAATTAGAAGTTTGGAAAATAGGTAGACATTCTCAAGAAACATTTATCACATAATTTCATTCAAATGTAAATCTGTCTAACCTGGACTACATTAAAATTTAAACTGAAAATATAGAATTTATACCGAAGACTGGATTTGATATTATTTTTTGTGTTTTGTATCAATTTTTTGTCAGCCATCTTACCTCACTGAGTGAGCATTGGAAGAGTTCTGATGATAAGTGAACCCATCGAAAACTACGCAACCTGAAGTTGCTCTAGTACATTCTGTTAGAAAAAAAAGCCAAAATTAGTTTTAATAATTTCAAGATTATACGACACCTAAGTAGCTGCACTCAGAACAAAATGGAAGTGATATTTTTAGTTAATCATAAAAAAACAACACTTTTGATTTATCCAAGATATACTTCCAGTCATTGATTTTATATTTTCAATTAATTTTTGTTTAAAAACATAAGTGGTAGTCAATAATATTACTACAATACATTTTCACACAATTTGTCCTCTTCAAAAAATTATCTGAATGTTTTACAAATGTGAAATTTAACCATAACCATAAACTGCACATAATAAAAGTGGTAAATTGAAAATATGAAGGTGTGTGAACTTAACAATTAAAATACATACAGGAGTGGTGAAAATTTGTTAACACATGCAAAAATTTGATTTTTTTCAAGTTTTTCATTACTTAGTGTATACTGCTATATCTAGGTAGATTACTAAAGTTAATTCATTCATCAAGAGAAAAAGTGATTCTTAGGTGCAGTAATGTTTATAGGTGACCATAGTGGGAAAAAAAAACTAACCAAATCAAAACAAACTATTTGCTATATGGAGCCAGCTATGTATTTAGCTCTTGCAGATGATAAACATGATCAGTCTATAGGCTTTCAAACATGACATAAGAATATAACTACTATCTAGTTGACTTAAAGTAATTAAAACAAATTTAAGATGTCTTAAAAGTAACATATCTTACAAAAATGATTAACTAAAAAGCCTCGAGACAGATAATCTTCCATAATTATGCATATTTTTTCTGTAATTCCTCTGGTCAGACAATTATGACCATATTGAAATCAAAAACTAACTTTTGTTTTTTATTGTTACTAAATCGGGAATTATTGAAAGTACTTTTAAAAATCGTCAAACAACTTTTTTTGAAGAATGAAAAAAAACAGATATCAATATACTTCCCAATAATTAATGCTCAATGTGGGTTATACTATATCATGTTTTAATAATTACTTTGTGTCGCAGCATAAACAGTATGAAAATATACAGTAGAACTTGTTATTACAAATTTACAGTTTTTAAAAGTAAAAAAAACAGTGATAAAGTCATAATAACACAGCTCTCAACATTTCTATACTGTTTAGCTGTATCACAATCTCGCAATAAAGTATGCAATTATTAATCATTAAACATGATGTAACTACAACCGAAAATAAACACTATCTCTAGAAATGCCAGAGATATATATAGTAATCAAAAGAACATTAGTGGCTTGGCTGATAACGTTATAAAAAATGAAAAACTGGCGATTCATTTATATTATTTAAAAACAAATAAAAATGGTACCATCAAAAAATTAAGAAAAATTTTGTGAAAGTGATTATTAACATGAAAAACTTTAGCGCTTATTAACTTTTTATGGAATAGCTCCTCAACCAAATCCACTTGCCATAAATTGAAATTTACATGGATTTTTAAGTTTTGTTTTGGCCCATTTTTACAACAGCTTTAATTTTTTTTTTGGTTATAAGATATTTTAAAGACGTAACTTCTACGCATTCAGATGATGCAAGTGGTAAATTGTTACATATCTTAACAAAAACTTGCTTCCAACACCTAAATAATTTTTTTTCAGTGAAAATGGTAATTAAAAAATACTTTGTCAAGTTTACAAAACTTTACATTGGGTAAAGAGAACAAAACAACAAGTGAATATTTACTTTCAAATAGAGAGAGTTAAGGAATTTTTATAATTATTGTTAAAATTATTTTTAAAATTCATTTCTATTCCAGTTTTCTCCTCTTTGAAAATATTTTCAGTCTAAATATTGTAAAGCAAATCTAACATAAAATCCACCCTTTTTGAGTTTGATAAAGATGTTTGATTTCATATATTTATTTTTTTCTTTTATTAGGAATCAATTTTTGTGCAAACACAAAATTCTATTAGTTTGTGTTTGTCAAATTATTAACTGATGTACTGACATAAAACATTGAAATACCAATATTAAGCAATTTTATATGAAAAATTTTTAAGTGAATTTAGTACTGGTAACAGAATTAAGCACGATGGTTAAAAATACATTAATTAAAACGAAAGCAACTGCGGATGAGCTTATATTTTCTTACAATGTCTATTTGTTAACTTCCTATTTTATTGGTACTATATAACCAAATCATATAAAACTGTAAAAAAGCACAAACTTCATTCACAACATTCACTAACAAAACACATTCAGTTTTTAGCAAATGCTAAAAACATTAAAATCAACACAAATAAATAATAAATTACAAGCACACAAATTTTGACAACAAATTGTTGCCAAAAACTATTTGAAGCTGGTAATAAAAATGTAAAATATTGTTAACTCCAAATCAGTTGAATGTTTGAAAAACCAGGGTAACCCAAAATTGGATAACCCTTTGATAAAACATTTCAAACTTCTTAATGAACATTAAATTTAATATTCACTGAAATTTTTTTTTTTTTTTGATTATTCAGAGTTAACAGAATTTTTACAGATTTACACAAATTATTATCAATAATCTCCCTTTCTAGGGTAGCACCATTTTAAGTAAAATGGTGAAAAAAAATAGTGAGGCAGACTATTTTTAATAAATTGTGTAAACTTTGAACAAATTCACTAGATCAAAACTGATCTAGTAAATGACAAAATACAAATTTCTGAATTAGCAAGTACTAATTCAGACAAAAAATAGACATTTATGAAAACTCACAAATGCCGTACAAATTAGATGCAACTGTAAAAAAATGCAATTGCACAGAATCAATAAAAGATCAAACAGTAACACTTAGATGACTACTTTTTGTCGTACAATCGAAAAAACAAAACAATCAACACCCAACCTTATTTGACAAGCTGTCTTAAAAATAACCTAAATAAGTATATTGCATTTTTTCATTAAATAAATAAAATATAAATAAATAAATAAATATTAGTCAAATAAGATTGTGTGACCTGCAGAGACTGTAACTGGTAACAAAATAAATAAAAAAAATAATTTTGAAAAAATTATGAATCAACTACATTGGGTTATTTTTTAAAATAAAAAAGTATCGTAACACATTGCAGACAAATAGGATGTGACAAAAATTAATGGAAATAATTAACCTAGACCCTGAAGTTCCTATTTCTTGACGTTATCAAAAATGCTATTTAAAACTCTAAAACTCTTTAAAATTAAAATTTAATATCATGCGAAGAAAATTATAACAAATAAAGTTGGAAGTCAATTAGGCCAATTAATGTATTTTGGTACTCTTGAATAAATATTTAAAGTAATAAATACACAAGAATAAAAACCAAAATTGGCATGTTTGTCTCCATTGGCTGTATTTGCTGCAAATTTCTTACCTATAAAATGGAATTTTGCAATTTAAAACCTACTTTATAATAAAAATTTATGTAATTTTGACCTTTGGTATCTGCAGTAACTTATTGGCAAACACAAAAAACAAAATAAGCGTTTCTTCTTATGAAATACCATTTTTTTAATACAGAGGTCTCAATTTAAAGTTTAAAATGTAACAAGTACCTGACTTCAACTGAAGGGAATCATTCATATACACATATTCTACCGATTATGGAATTTAAAAAAACCTGCAATGTGTTATCACACCAGTTACACATACCACAGGCTTATCATTTGAAATAAAACAAAAACACCTACCTTGTCCTTCACCAGTTCCGTCCGTACTTGTTCCAGCCTGTGGTTCCTCACCCTCCATCATAGAATAATCTTCTGTGTCATCAACCATATTATCATCTAACGTATCATCTCCAAAATTATCATCGCCAGTATCGTCAGGAATTGTTACAGATTGATTTTGATCATAGGGCTCTACTTTAAACTGTACAGGAGCAGAGTCACTACCTGATACAGGTGTACTCACAGGTTCAGTTTTAGTTACAGGCGCGGGAGTAGATTGAGAGTCATTAGAAGAAACACTAAGTCTAGGTCTTTTAGGTGTGGGAGTAGTAGTTACAACAGGGGCTGGAAGTTGTTTTTTTGGTCTAGGAGAGGGTTTGTAAGATTCTTCAACATGTCGAGTTGATGGCTTTTCCACAACTGGTTCGGAGTCAGCATCAGTGGAGCCCTGAAACAATAAGAAAAATATTTGTTACAAATAAAACTGGCAACAGATAGGTCTACACGTTATTTGTTATTATTTTAAACAAAGCAAAATAAAGTAAATTAAGATTAGTTGGTAAAAACATAAATGGAACTGGTGAAAAAAATCTCGATTCTGACATATACTTTTAAGAGTTATAATGTGTGCTACCCTAATAAGCACTCAGATATTTAAAATAGATATTTTATAATCAGATAATTACAAAATAACTGACCAAGTGCAAGTCTGACTTGCACAATTAGTGTTCCGTATATTGATTGCTTTTAAAATAAAAATTTTTGCTACAAAGGTATAAAAATCAATGACTTCACAAAACACCTCAAATGAGTTTTCAACAAAGTTTTTTCCCTATCTTTACTGAAAACCAATGACCTTGAAATTTTGGTTTTTCTAAAGGTAATGCACTCATTATAATTTTTATTCAAACTACTTTTTTGATCAGGACATTTCAAGATAAGAGTGTTTTTTCACAATTTTTTTAAAATAATACAAAGAAAAGTGTGTGCAAGTATTATGTTATATATATTTTTTAACTCATGTTTTCACAAGCTTTCATTTGACACCCTCCTTGATGACCTGGTAAACAAATTTTTCTTTCACTTCTAATTTCACCCTCAAAACTAAGTCCTTAAGTCAAAATATAACTTGCAAAACTACACAGCTCTGATGAGGTCATCAATTCCTATATTAGTGCCCAATTTCAATTTTCTATGTCAAATGGTGTCGGAGAAAATCGGGTGTGACAAACAGGCATGCAGGCAGACAGACAGACGGATGGACAGACACCAAAGTGATCTTATAAGTGTTCCATATGGAACACTAAAAAAATTAAACAGAGAAACTAATCTTTATATGCAATTTCTGCTTAAACTGAAAATAATGTGAAAATGAACATAAATATAGTTCTTTTCCTACTTCACATATAAATGTTTAATCAGACTGACAAAAAAAATGTTTTCTGTGGTCTAGGGGTTTTCATAGGTGAAGAAATCCAAAAATCTTAAAAGGAAATTTTTTTGACAAACACAATGGCTTCTTATAGCAAAGCAAGTAAAAATTAGGAAATTATTTCTATACCTCTAATGCCTTATATTAAAAATAACCGGTCAAGTGCAAGTTGAACTTGCACAATTAGTGTTCCATACGTCGATTGCTTTTAAAACAAAAAATTTTGTTACTGTGGTATATAATGATCAGTGACTTCACAAAACACACCCCAAAGGAGTTTTCAACAAAGTTTGTTTCCAATTTTCACTGAAAACTGATGACCTTGAAATTTTTTTTTTCATATACCAAATAAATTATTAAAGGTAATGCACTCGTGATAATTTTCGTTCAATCTAAACCCCGTGGGGAGCATTACACAATTTTTTCAAAATTTTTTGATCGGTACTTTTCGAGATAAGGTGGGGGGGACAGCGATTTTTCACGACTTTTTAAAAATAATACAAAGAAAAGTGAGACCAAGTACTACATTATATATATATTTTTTACTCGTGTTTTCACAAGCGTTCATTTGACACCACACTCGACCTAGTAAAAAAAATATTCTTTCACTTCTGATTTCACCCCCCAAAACTAACCCCTTAAGTCAAAATTTAACTTTCAAAACTACACGGCTTTGATGAGGCCATCAATTCCTATATTATTACCAAATTTCAACTTTCTATGACAAATAGTTTTGGAGAAAATCAGGTGTGGCAGACAGACAGACACCGAAGTCATCTTATAAGTGCTCCATACAGAACACTAAAAAAACACCGACATAAGGCTATAGGCTAGGACTACACTTTTCTGTACTCATCATAATGATAGAGTAGGATTTTTCAAAGAAAAGTCTAATTTGAGATTTTGCCCAGTGCTCCCCCATAGAGTCTGTAAGGCTTTTCTTTTTACAAGAAGACCCTATGTAATTGTCAGAGGGCATCTATATCTATGGCAATTAGGATTTTTTAAACAATTTCTATTTTATTTCCCAATGCCCTTCTATGATGGAGACCAGATCTGGAATTTCATTCCTAGAGGAAATCAGGAGTATAAAAATTAGGTATTGATGTCAGCATAATATTCAATTCTCAAGGTTGTAGAGATGACAGCCAATTTTTTTTCTATTAAGTCATTATAATTGAGGTTTTTAAGTTACGCCATTGTATATAAGTTACATATAGCTGATATAAGTTTCTAAATACATAGCATTTTAATTTGTTTAAAGAATGCACTGAGGTAACACCCGTTATATGCATATATTAAAGATTTTCTGCTATTGCCAAGCCCTAATCTAACAGACTAAGTAAGAATAGATAGAATTATATAAAAATATTAACAAAAATTCAATTAACTTTATAATGAAATCAATTTTCATTACTTTTTAAATAATTATGAGATAACATTTTATGGATTTGTTAAATAAAAAATTTATATTAATTTAATAACATAATAATCCAAATGTTATTGTCAAATCATTAAATAGTAATATTGTAGCTCTAGAATCGTAGACATTATTAATGCCACAATAGACGTCTTCAATTAAGAGAAATTTTAAAACATGGTGAACACAAAAAGTACAGGGAAGATGTTTATATATAATAGAGTAGTAACCAGAATTTGGCAACATTACAATACCAATCAAAACAGACAATAAATTCCACCAAATTCTGATTAAAGAACGAGCACAACGTTTGACAAAGCTGATGACAAAATTGGGCCTGAATGGTGCCTTCAAAATTTCATCTCTTCAAAATTTCTTACCTGAAAATCAAATCTGCTCAAGATACAGAGTTTCAAAATTTTGTTGAATTAAACAAAATCAAAATTGAAAATAAAGCTTCTTTATTATTATATTAAAGAAAGATTGAAATAACTGAATAAAAAAATAATGTTCATTGATACAAGTTCTATAAAATAAATACATATAAAATATAAGTAAATATCAATGTTTTTTGTTAATAATATAAATGGGCAAAAAACTATCTAGGAGAGATCTTTGAAGATAACGCTTGTTGGAAGCTTTTAAAGGAGACCAACAATCTCGGTGATCCAAAAATTTATAATGGGGTAGGGAAATTGTGACCTGTGCCAATCATTAATGCCTTCAAATCAAGGAATAAAGTGGCGAATTGCTATTCTACCACAAAAGAAGTGGGACCTAATTTAGATGAATACATAAAAGAATTGACAACAAATATTAAAGCTACGGAAGTTTCATGAACTTTGAAAGTTTAAGTGGCTGTGAAACACATTCAAGAGTGTTTGAATTTCCTCGATGAGAAAAGTCTAGATGTATGGTCCAAACAAACCGAGGAATCCATACATTGGGAATTTATAAAATATTAGGACAAGTATAAAATAAATATCATTCATGCTCCAAGAATATTCCATACAATTAAAGAAGGCAGTGCTGGAGTTTTCATCTCAGCATCATTGCGCTTGGTTTTACTACCTTGTACTATTTCATTTATAGAATTTTTTATTATTTAATTTTAGTTAAAAAATTTTGGAATGATTTTCTCTCATTTGTTCTTTTAATTTAATCTAAAATAGGATTAAAATTAACTGATAAATAACTGGTCAAGTGCAAGTTGAACTTGTGCAATTAGTGTTCCGTACGTTGATTGCTTTTAAAATAAAAATTTTTGTTACAGAGGTATAAAATGATCAGTGACTTCACAAAAAACACACCTCAAATGAGTTTTCAACAAAGTTTGTTTCCAACCTTTACTGAAAACTGATGACTTGGAAATTTTTGTTTTTTTATATACCAGATAAATTATTTTTTATATACCAGATTAATTATTTATTTTCATTCAATCTACACCCCGTGGTGAATATATCAGGATTTTTTCAAAATTTTTTGATCGGTACTTTTCCGAGATAAGGGGGGACAGCAATTTTTTAAAAATAATACAAAGAAAAGTGTGCGGAAGTACTACATTATATATATATATTTTTTACTCATGTTTTCACAAGCTTTCATTTGACACCACACTCGATTTTTCTTTGCCCCCAAAACTAACCCCTTAAAGTCAAAATTTAACTTTCAAAACTACATGACTCTGATGAGGCCATCAATTCCCATATTATTACCAAATTTCCGCTTCCTATGACAAATAGTTTCAGAGAAAAACGGGTGTGACAGACAAACAGACGGACACTGAAGTCATCTTAAAAGTGTTCCGTACAGAACACTAAAAAATCAACATTTTAGTTCATATCTATTAACAAAAGATTGATATTTACTTTATATAAAAAATTTCTGTTATCACCCAAAATTTAATTTGTTTTATAGAATTTGTATCAAGGAACATTTGGGGTTAATAAACGTTATTTTTAGTGTTCCGTATGGAATACTTATAAGATGACTTCGGTGTCTGCCTGTCTGTCACACCCAAATTTCTCCGAAACTATTTGACATAGAAAGTTGAAATTTGGTAATAATATAGGAATCATCATCAATCATCAGAGCCATGTAGTTTTAAAAGTTAAATTTTCACTTAAGGGGTTAGTTTGGGGGGGGTGAAATCGGAAGTGAAAAAAAATTTTTTACTAGGTCATTGGGTGTGGTGTCAAAAAAAGCTTGCGAAAAGGGGTTAGTTTGGGGGGGTGAAATCGGAAGTGAAAAAAAATTTTTTACTAGGTCATTGGGTGTGGTGTCAAAAAAAGCTTGCGAAAACACAAATAAAAAAATATATATGTAATGTAATACTTGCGCGCACTTTTCTTTATATTATTTTTAAAAAATCGCTGTCCCCCGCCTTATCTCGAACAGTACTTATCAAAAAATTTTGAAAAAATTCTGGAATATTCTCCACAGGGTGTACATTGAACGAAAATTATAAGTGCATTACCTTTTAATAATTTATCTGGTATATATAAAAAAAAAATTTGAAGGATTTCAGTAAAGATTGGAAACAAACTTTGTTGAAAACTCATTTGAGTTGTGTTTTATGAAATCACTGATTTTCTACCTCTGTAACAAAATTTTTTATTTTAAAAGCAATCAATGTACGGAAGTAATTTTAATTTAATTTTTCTTTAATGTTTTAACAATAAGCAAGCTTTATTTTTAATTTTGATTTTGTTTAATTCAACGGTTTGGAGTATAAATTTTTAAAACCCGATATCTCGCGAAGACGAGCAGATCTGATTTTCAGGTAAGAAAATTTCAAGAGATGATATTTCTTTCCATCCACGACCAAGCACCGATTTTGTCGTCAGTCTTATCAAACTTTGCGCTCATTCAAGCGTAATCCCGCCAAACTGTGGTTGATACAACTCCTCTGCGCTCTTTAGTTTACAGTGTTGTAAAATGGTGACCTATCCTGATTTCAAATATTTACATTATTATTATTTCAATTTAAACTCCACCAATCCGGTACTGAGCTCAAGCGATGCTAAAATCTACCAACCTCCCCTTCCATTAAAACACACTCACGCCGGTTTAATTCTGTGACGCGACGCCGCCCAAGCAAGTAGAAAGAGATAACACTATATACATTTTAATGTTAGAACGAAATGAAAATAAAATATAAAATAAATCAATAAGGGTACTTACGTTTCCATCCCCGGTGAG
Source organism: Pachyrhynchus sulphureomaculatus (assembly GCA_019049505.1). Classification (NCBI taxonomy): domain Eukaryota; kingdom Metazoa; phylum Arthropoda; class Insecta; order Coleoptera; family Curculionidae; genus Pachyrhynchus; species Pachyrhynchus sulphureomaculatus. The sequence goes on along the minus strand of CM032454.1, from coordinate 27,919,859 downwards.
CCCTTTAATTTGCAGGGCTTCTGCAGTCTTAATGAACGTTGTTAAATTATCTTGACTAACTTGTACTTCTCCTTGGTACATAAATTGTAATAAATCACTAATAGCAACGTAACTAACGTCTTTCATAAAAACTATCGGATGCTGACACGGATTAGACTTAAAAAGTTCTTTAAAATACGGACTACACACCGAAAGCACCATCTTATGGGCTTTGAGGAATTTGCCTTCAACAGCCAAAGTAACATCCACCAGGTCCTCGCTTTCAAGCAACGAGTTCATTCCTGAACTCATATTTTTATGGAAATTGTCCCAACACAGGGAGAACTGTTCCGACGCCATGGCCGGTTCTGTAAAATAAGAAAAATCAAATATTAAATAACATAAACCCACAATGTAGAAAAGACGCCATCATGGCAGCCGGCACAAATACGACGCCAATAGCAATATCATAAAATGTTTTGAAAAATATGCAAGTATAAAAGTTGAAATTACCTTTCTTTTACTTCTTCCCTATAAATGAATGGTTGGCACTCACTCTTCACAAAAAATTATAAAATATAACATATTTTCAACGGTTTTTCTTCGAAGAGTTAACAAGCCATTCCGCACTAAACAAAGCCAAGAAGCCGAATGGAATTATGGGAAATGGAACGAACAATGATTTCAGCGTAGGAAACGGAAGTTTGACTGCGCCATCTTGAGAACGTTTTTCATAAGTGAACTTTTATGTTGAGTTCGGAACAGTAGACCGGTGTAATCTCGCAAACTCATTACAATTTAAATTAAACCATCTTCAATTGCCTCTTATATTTAAAATGGAAAATTTTTCTCTGAACATGTCTTTCCCTAATTTAACTAATTTATATGTAGCAAACATGAACTTTGGCATTTACCGATTATGCCGGGGTCAAATTATTTTACCATTCAGAACTCACTTTTAATTCATTTGTTCTATAATTCATAATAAAAAATAGAGATTTAGTTACTCTCCAATATATTCTGAGTAAAGAAAAGTAATCCACTTTTATTTTATTAATAATTAACGTTAAAAAAAAAAGACAAAAGCAATTGCTTGTTACTGGAAAAGTAGTACTGAGTAAATCGAAGTAGAAGCATGTCCAAATGAATATTTCTTTATAGACAGGGCAAATATTCACATTTAATGGGTTTACATCAGATGAAACAATCAATAGAAGACTTTTTGATTATCTAGTTAAATTCATGTTGCTGTTGCCAAAGCAATTTTGTGTTTGTTAATTAGAATAATATATGGTTTTTATTTTAAAATTTCAATATTTCTACGATTGTTTTATGATATGTTCAGTATGTATGTGATTTTGTATAAGTAATGTTTTTATTGCCTACATCTTGGATAATAGCAGTGAAAAATTAATTCATTATTGACGACCTAACAACACTGATAATTGTAACCAATCATATACCAGATAATAAATTTATAACAAAATATCGCAACTGATTTAGCCTAAAGTAGCAATCAGTCTCTTGAATTATATAATTTTCAACTGAATTAAAGTTTTTTTTTTATTTATTTAAATCCTAACTTAACTTGTTGTCAATGGAATATTGTATTGTTGATATTCTGATGTTAATATGGAATGTTTTTTTGTCTCTGGAGTAAAATAATAGGGATTTTTTATTACATTATGTAACAGTCGTATAAAAGAAAATGTGTAAGTAGTATCAAAGCTCTTCATGTTTACATTTAAACGCGATCCTATATGTGTATTTAAGTAAGAGCGACTACAAACAGTGAGTTACGATTTAGTCAAATGTAAGTGTTGTCAAATTTCTAAAATTTAAAATATTGGTTGATTAGTTAAATGGTTTCACAATATTATTAAAACTCTAATCTAAAGACGTACATTTATCATGCATAGTTTTAGCTAATAAAGAAGAAAGTTAATAATATAGTTATAAGAAACAACTGAATAGTTTCTAAATTGGTACTTTAATAAGTTATCATAACCATCATCATTAGCTTATTCCATCCATAGTCGGATGTAAGCCTTCCCAAGTTGTCTCCAATGAACTCTGTTGTTTACTTTTTGCATCCAATCGTATCCTGCTAATCTTTTTAAGTCGTCCGACCATCTTGTCTGTGGTACACCTCTGCATCTTTTCTGTTTTCTAGACCTCCAATCAACCATACGGAGTGTCCATCTGTTATCATTCATCCTTGCCCAGCTCAATTTCATCTTAATATACATATTCGTTGTATTACATCTGTCACTTTTGTTCTTCTTCTTATCTCAGTATTAGGAATACGATCTTGGAATCCAATATTTAGCATTCTCCTCTCCATTGCTCTTTGGATTACCTGGAGTTTATTTATTATACTTTTATTTAAAGCCCACGTTTAAGGGCCATATGTTAATATCGGCAGTACATATTAATCGAACACTTTGACTTTTATTTTCATTTAGGATGTCCAATTTAAAAGTAGATTGTAACCTTCCGAATGCAGACCAAGGTAACAAGACTCTTCTGTCCAAGCCCGCCTTTATATTATTTTTTGATATTTCGATTTTTTTGTCCTAAATTTATGAATGTTTGTACCTTTCCTGTTTTTTCCCCTTCTATTAATAATTCCTAACTGTTTGTGTGACTGAAGTTTATTTTTAGGGCTATTTCTCGAGGTTTGTTATTTAATTTTATCAGAATTTCTTGTAATTCTTCTTTTGTGTTTGCGATCAGAGTGAGAACATCAGCAAACCTTAAGTGATTTAATCGTTCACCGTGCATTAGTATTCCTCTGTTTTCCCACTTTAGCGATTGGGACATGTCTTCTACAGTCACCGTGAACAGCTTTGGGGATATCGATTCGCCTTGTACAATTCCTCTTTTAATTTTGATTTTATTTGTTTTTTCTTCAAGCATTATTTTTTATGTCGCATTTTTATATATGTATTCAAGAAGAGTCATGTATCTTTCGTCGACTCTGCTGTTACTTAAGGCGTTAAGGACTGCCCATATCTCTACCGAATCAAATGCTTTTTCGTAGTCAACCATTGCTATCCATAAGGCGGCCTTAAGTTATATATATCCACGTATAACCTACTATTAAAATTAGCAAATATAAAATAAATTAACAATATAAATCTTGATTTGACAGAAACCGATGTTAAGAGTATCTGGTAGTAATATTCTACTTGCATTTTGAGGCTATTAGTTACTTAAACGGTTATTACACTTGTTAAAATAACAATTTTCATGTCCGTAAGTAACAGTTATCACGTCTGCTAAAAATTTAAATTATACTAATAAAACTTAAGTTTTATTTTAATAGAGGCATCGTACTTCCTAGCTGTAAGAATCACTAACTCGCCTCTCAAATAATTTACTAAACAACCCATGTTTTATCAAAATACTTTAGTGCGATAATAGTCTTAAAAAAAATTATAAATTCTGTTAATCAAGCATCTCGCTGGAATATAAAATTTCCAAAAGCCTTGTTGTTTTTTAGTAATCCTAATGAAAGAATCAGCTAACTTTTTTCTTACTTATAAAATTTAACAATCTTCAAAATTACTTTTTGAACAGTTCTATGTTGCAAAATTCAGTTGGTAAGTTCACTACATTCGAATGTTACATTCTTTTTCTTTGAACAAATGCCAGTAGTTCAAGAAACATAGTTTGATGTCACTACAACCAGTATTTTGGAAAATTCAAGGCTGTGATGTCACCAGTTATTATCTATTCTAGATTGCGCGTTTCTTAGATAAGTTTCCATAATTTCATTGCGATAGACCCAGAAACTAAATTTAACAACATAAACTACGTTCATTTTCTAAACACGTGGTATATGTTGCGAAAATTGAAGAGAAAATTATATTTACAGTGGAGTAGAACTTAAAAAACCAACTACCAAATTTAGTCCACTAATAAAGACGAACGCTTTTACATCGAATTAAAAAAAAGGCAACCATGGAAAATTTCCTGCCTAAACCATGTCTATCTTCTATTGAATTTAACCAGATAGAGTACGTATGTTGCAGCATAACATTTAGGAATAGCTTGTATATCAAAAATGAAGCCATAAGAATTCTCATGTTGTATCTTCTCAGTTTCAATACATCCCTTGTGTCCTTCTGAAGTCAGACTCATCAAACTTACTCAAAAGAATGTTATGACTCGCAAAATCAATGAGTCTATTACAAGAGCCACCATTTTTCAATCTAAGATACACCATCTCCAAAGATCTAACTTTGCAATTTAATCAACATCTTATTTCTATACTACAAGTTCAAATATTTTAGATGAATAATATAAATAATATATATATATATATATATATATATATATATATATATATATATATATATATATATATATATATATATATATATATATATATATATATATATATATATATATATATATATATATATATATATAATGCTCAACTTTGAAACAATTTTAGAAAGTGCTAATGAGGGGAAACTGGAGGAACCGCCTAGATCCAACCATTGTATAAGAAAAAACTTTAGCACTCTTAAGATATTTTGAAAACATTTACCGCCATGAACATAATTTTCAAAATCAGAAAACCATTTTCTGATTCTGCAAATGCTCTAGAAACACATTAAACCACAGTAGAAACAAGGGTAATTGACTATTTATCACATGATAACAGTATCACCTAATTTCGATAATTAGGACCTTTATTACACTATTGGTCTATTAGCTCGGACGCGACCCTCCTATAGTCTGATCAATGATTTGATGATCTTTGCATGCACGTCATAAACTGCACGTCATAAATGTCTGAATACAGTATAAACATCCGTCTATATTATTCTTCTTGTCAACATGTTAAGTACAGCTAATGAGGGGAAACTGGAGGGACCGCCTAGATCCAACCATTGTATAAGAAAAAACTTTAGCACTCTTAAGATATTTTGAAAACATTTACCGCCATGAACAAAATTTTCAAAATCAGAAAACCATTTTCTGATTCTGCAGATGCTCTAGAAACACGTTAAACCACAGTAGAAACAAGGGTAATCGACTATTTATCACATGATAACAGTATCACCTAATTTCGATAATTAGGACTTTTATTACACTATTGGTCTATTAGCTCGGACGCGACTCTCCTATAGTCTGATCAATGATTTGATGATCTTTGCATGCACGTCATAAATGTCTGAATACAGTATAAACATCCGTCTATATTATTCTTCTTGTCAACATGTTAAGTACATTTAAAAATTTAAAAACGTATGTCTTCTGTCATCTGACGTTATTTACGACATTCGCTCTATTATCAGTCTCAGTTATTTGTACATTTGCAAAAAAGACAGCGAACAATCTGGAATTTGGGTATAGCTTCATGTTTTAGAAGCCAGTACCTCCGAGTTTATAGGTAATAAAAATAATCGATAATTCTTTGACGGATTGAGGTTACGTCATGTTTATGTTTAATTTTTGGAAGTGTCTAATTCACGCTTCATTGGACGATGAAATAATAAAAATTGCTGCACCGTCCATGTTTTGCGTGGGAAAATTTGTGGTATCCAGGAAGGGTGTTTGTAACAACTTTTTTAAATAAATAAAGCCACGTTACGGAAGTTTTACCATAAAATCTAACATAACCAGAATTTCCCACAAAAAACGTGAACAGTGTAGCAATTTTTATTCAACGTATGTTGGACCATGCAGTAGGCATTTCCTTAATTTTTACGGCAAACGGTCACTATCGTTTTTATCCCATTATTGAATTTTGGAATATACTTGTCAACTAATAAGTAGTTCTGTTCAGAGGTCTAATATTTGTGGAATATTGACCAACTATTCTTCATATGAAGCCACCAAAATGCCTGGAAAACGTTTCAATAGTCAAGCAAGGGATTTTGTGGCCAAATTAAGAGTGTATTTTACTATATATCGGAAAGAATGCTGTACAAGAGGTAAATAAATCACATAGGTATATCTTTTTAATGGGTTTACAATGTTCTGGTTCTAGAGAGTCGCTGTTGCTTTACAGATTAGTACGAGAACTGTAGCGAGCATCAAAATTCGTATTGATAAAAATGAATTGCTTTCAACACCTGGAAAATCACGACCAAGGAAACAAGATAAGACCCATGATCTGAGTGAAAGTTCTAAAATGGACATTCGTAATACATTATATGATATGTATGCATAAAGTAAGTAGCTACTAATATTTATCGGTTTAACTGAAATCGAAAGTAAATCATATTGTACTTTTAGAAAAACATGTTACTATTAACAACTTACGTAAAGAACTGCGTCAAAAAGAGATAATTAATGTCAATTATGGAACTATGCGAACTTTACTTCTGGATTTGGGTTTCAAATTTAAGAAAGATGACAACAGACGAGCATTAATGGAGACACCAAGAATTTGTTCAATGAGGGCAGCTTTTCTTAGAAAGTATATGGAAAACAAAAAGGCACACATTGCCCGTCAGCTTATTTTCATAAACGAAACAAGGATTTTTTCCAAATGCAGTCAAAAGAAATCATGGTAAGATGACGACATTAAAAGTGTTCGCAAGCCTGGGGGATTTGATGCTAAAAGGTTTATTGTTTCACATACTGGACACAGTGGGGGTTTTTGTGGAAAATACCAATTTACTGTTTGCTAGCAAGTCAAAGTCACTTGATTATCATGGAGAAATGAATAATGAAATGTTTACGAAATGGGCCAGAAACCAGTTGATTCTTAATTTAGAAGAACCAACTTTAATTATAATGGACAATGCTTCATACCATTCAGTTGAAGCAGAAAAACAGCCGTCTTTAGCATGGAAAAAAGAAGAAATTCTCAATGGTTACAGAAGGATAGTTTACCTCATAACAAACAGATGAGAGACCGAATTGTTACATATTGCAAAAGCTCATAAAAATCAATTATTATTTAGTATTATATTTCAGTTCTCTAGTTTAAAATTTTATTTTATGAGTTCTACAGTTTTTAAAATGCCTTATATATAAATTTGATAAATCTGTATTAAGTGTGTCTTGTAATTTCATTACACACATTACACAAACTTCAAATAACTAACAGATAACAATTGTAAACTTTTCATAAAGTAAATTTACTCACGAAATAATCTAATAGTAACCTGAAAAATAAAAATAGGTGATATTAGACGTTGAATTTATGCAGAAAGGTAAATGTCCTTCACAAGGAAGAACTAGGGTGCTTTACACATCATACTCATTTAATATATCCGTAGTTTTTGTTACTTACCAAATCGGACGAAAAATTTTAAATTCTATTTTGACTTTTGAAATTGTCATTTAAAACTCAGACCGCCGACACTGAATTGACAGTCGATTGAATCGTATGAATATTCTTGACGTCGCGTTGATCTCATGACTGCAAAGATCAATTGATCAGACTATATTACTATTTTAATAATCATTACTCCTTTATGAGTAAGGTAATGAGAGAATTCGTTGGAACATAAAACCCTTTATAAGCCAAGCCCGGTGTCCTAGGCGTCTTGCAAGAAATGACTCGGTCTTAAGTACCTGGCTCTGCCTTTATCATTAGTTTGTATAATTTTAGTAACACTATGGTACGTGTCTTAAGGATTCTACAATATGAACACATAGTCACGCACAGTTATTGTAAAAGTAGTTAGAGAGGCTAACTCTAACAAACTGACTAAATTTAAGTAGAAATCTCAGAAAATGTTTGTATTTCTTTTAATTTGACCACACAGTGCCTAAATTTTGGCATATGCATTTTTACGCCACGCTTCCACTCTTGTGCAACGAAACCTTGCGAACTTACCATAATGATCTTCATATCGGTGAAGATCAATGTCAATGCCGAACTCAGCTAAGATTTGTAATCGATAAGTTTACGCAGGGCGTTTTGTCACATAAACAAAAATGGCTTCATTTTGTCGAGTTATTTTCCCGCTAAATAAACGGAGGGTTTTGAGAAATGCACGTCGGCAAAATTTAAGATATGGATAATGATAATAAGTTAGATCGATTTTTAAAACTAGGAAAAGCTGGAGAAGGAACTTACGGAGTTGTGTATAAGGCTAAAAATAAGTTAACAGGCAAGAATGTAGCACTGAAAAAAATTAAATTACAAAAGTAAGTTAAAACTAATTAAAACTTATTAGACTTTACATCTTTACAGATAAGTAACTTATTTAAATTAAGTAATAATTAGATATTTGAGTAGTTTTTTACTATGCTTTATTGTAACTTAAATTTAGGGTTAAGTTAATTTTATAAAAATATAAACACTAAAACAATAATATCATTAAAATGGTATATAGATCACAGATAAAACAGGGTCATTGTCAAAAACTCAAATTTAAATTAATTATTCAGGTAAAATATGCAGTTTGTGCTTAGCTTTGTCATAAAAGCCAAGACAGAAAATATAAAGCAAATTTACGGACACCAAATACATATTTTTTATTTCTAATTTATGATTGTTAATTTGAACATACTGTGCATGGTCTCAAAAGGTAGGTTTCTAGACCCAATGTTTTAACTTTTACATAAGATAGATCAATCGCGTACAGTCAAATGAGTTAATTAAGTCACAAAATAAAACACTCATATTCACTCTTCTCATAACCCATCACCACATAGTTGATGAAACAATTAATTACATCAGGACTCAATGGATTGTAGCGTTTTTGACAAGATATATTTTGGTCAAAATATTTGATCCTTTAGAATCATTTCTAAAAATTCTTAGGAAACTTGTTTTGAAGTTTAGCATATCTTCCAATGGGAGTTTGTATCATAAATTACTATACCTATATTAAAATACATGAAAATAAGTGTAATGCCAGTGTACAGATGATATTGATAACACTACTTTGGCAAGAATATTAGAAATATAGTTGTTATCATGAATAATAGTTTTACCTTGCCCCTTAGTTTGCAGGTAGTTAAGATTAGCACTTTATTATCCATGAGTGCCATGGTGTAACCTTTATTAAAATATATGAAATTAGTGTAATGCCAGTGTACAGAGGATGTTGATAGCACTAATTTGGCAAGAATATTAGAAATATAGTTGTTAGATAAAGGGTTTTTATCCTTAATAACAATTTTGCCTTGCCCCTTATTTTGTAGTTTAGTTAAGTTTACTGCTTTATCATCCATGAGAGTCATAGTGTAACCCTGTAGGACCAATGAACATGAAAGTTTAAAACATTGAATCATTACATTATAGAAAAAAACACCACATATTGTACATTATGCAGAAATATATGTTAAATTTTATATAAATGAAATAGGCTATATCCAACAAATCTATTATTCTAAAGAATAGTTTATCATATTAGAACTCTGTATGTGATTAATGTCAGGGTTCAGTTAAAAGAGCCCAACAGCTAAAGTTTTACATCATTATTACCACACTTATGTTAGAATGATCCACCATTCACTTATAGTAATATAAGTACACATAACAGGTAAACTTTTACATCATAATTATGATGCTTGTGCTAGAATAATCAGTAATGTGATTATACCGTTCACTTATAACATAAATTTGAAAAGCATGGCTTGTTTAGGACCTAAAATTTGCAACATAATTTCTGATATGCTGAAATGTATAAAAAAGAATAGGAGAATGTGTTATTAAAGGTAACTGGTCTGCTGTGTGGCATAACTTGTTTAAAATGACTACCAGAATGTGTGGACTACCTCCATAATCTCTTATAATTCTATATTAGTTATGTTTTATAGAATAACCTAATTAATATCACACAATTCGTAAATTGTTAATGCTGTAAATAATTTATGAAATGAATGCATCATATGATCCAGATAATGGTAGATTGATTAAACATTTCTAAAGATGACAAATTGTCTTCCTGAAAAGGTAAGTTTACCAGATATCATTAACATGTTTAGTGTAACTTCTGTTCTCATATTAACATATAATCATCTAAAATTGTAATACTAATTTGTATGTACTTTGGGATGAGTCAATTTTTATTATCAGTATGGAAATTTCTAGTACTATTAAATAAGTACAGGTCGTTATCAGTCAAATAGCACTTAATGTTTTTACGGTATTTTTAATCTCACTCTTCAATCAATCTTACGATCATCTAACATACTCACAACATAATATCAGAATGAGCTGAATTTTCGTGCTGCCACGTTACATTTGAATCGTAGCACCACATGATTCAGCTTATTCTGTTATTTTTATCATCTGCTTTGCTAATACAGATTGGTAAGTATGCAATCATTTGTGGTTTAGATGTCATAATTTATCCTAAAAATTCCTAAAATTCAGTGTTTGTAAAAACGCCAATGGAACTCCTATTTTTAAAGAGAACAATCTGTAAATAAGAGGCTCAAAGTGAGGATCACTGAAAATAGGGTTGTTTTTGCAGTTGTGGAGCTGATTAGTGTTTAAAAATTTATTCTGTTCAAAATAACTCTAACTAGTAAAGATAGCTGAGGAATATTTACTAGTATTATTTTTTATATTTATATAATTTGTAATTTTGTACTAAAAATGTTAAATTAATATTTAACAAGATGCCTTTTCCGCGCTGGAATGATTTATGATACCTACTAACATTTGTCTGCCTCAAAAACCACATAAAAGAAATTTTAAGAAAAGCATGGGTTTGGCTCAGTTAAACATTTTGTAAAGATTTTTCTAAGGAAACAGATTACCTAGACTTTAAATAGGAATATAGCTGCAATGGGGGCTGCAGTGGTCTGACATCCGCCAACGCCGCTTAAACATCATGATCCATCCACGGTATGTCTAAGATAGTGGATACACCTTGGCATGTTTACTGCCTAAATGCGCTTCACATTGATTAGAGGTCATCAGCAGAATATAGGTAAAAAAGTATCAAGCACTTTGCGACAACAACAACACAATAGAAGAGAAGTCTTAAACGTTAGAGAAACTGTAGGAACTATATTAATAAAAGACATCAGCGCCAGCTGGTAGCAGTAACAAACATTCAATGTATCAGATTATAGGGACAAACTTGAAGATAGTAAGTTATGGCCGGCAGATGATTAGGGACAGCGTAAAAAATTAACGAAGGTATCGCAATAGCATGGTATCTCCAGTATATACATCGATTTTACCCCATCTGATAGTCTGTCCACTAAGCAGCTAGTTTTTCGTTTATATAATAATTTACGAATATAATTACGAGGGCCACCACTAGATGGCACTATTGAGATGTGACATACTATTGTTGTAAAATCTGTCATTTGTTATTGTTAAAACAGTCTCACCTCAGAAATTGACCGAGTAGTTTGTTTACATTGAGCGTTTAAAAAAAACTTTGTGAACAAATTAAAGTTTCACGTGAATGATTATTTACGATTTTAGTAAAGGCCTAACTCAACAGCAATGCCTCGCATAGCTTCGTTCAATCAGCAAAGACTGTTTACAATTGATATACAGAATTTCGTCATGGTCGTGCTTCCGTCAACGAGGAATTTCGTGAAGGTTGACTAAAATCGGTTGTTCCAAAAAAACATCGATGCTGTGCGCAACATGAATGAAGAGGATCGGCATCTGACTTACCATGAGATAGAGGCATCCTTAGGCTTATCGAAGACTGTGGTACATTCGATTTTGCATGAACGTTTAGCTGTGAAAAAGATCTATTCTCTATGGATTCCACATAATTTGACCGAAAGTCAAAAACAGGCCTGTGTCAATTAGTGTGAGGAAATGCTCAAAAAATTCGACCGAGCACATACAAAATTCGTATACAACATCGTAACAGGAGGCGAAACTTGGATCTATTCAGGAAGCTAAGAAACAATTAACTGTTTAGGTGTTCCAAGATAAACCAAATCCAATAAAAATGGTTCGCGAAGCACAACAAAGAGAATGATCGCTTGTTTCTTTCGTTGTACTGGATATGTTGCAACTATTGTTTTAGAGGATCAAAGAACAGTTAATGCTGAGTTGTATTCAACAGTTTGTTTGCCAGAAGTCATCGATGAAATCAAGAGAAACAATCGAAAACTTCGCATCATTCTTCATTATGACAATGCCAGCTTTCACACAACGTGTCAAACAATTGATTATTTGACGGAAAAAAAATATCGGATTAATGTCTCATTGCCCGTATTCACCTAATTTATCGCCTAACGACTTCTTTTTGTTCCCGAATGTCAAAAAAGTGCGCGGACAGTGATTTTCATCACCTCACGAAGCTGTTGAATCCTTCCAAAATCATGTTTTTGAGGTGCCAACTTCAGAGTGCAAAAAAGGTTTCGAGAATTGGTTCGAACGCATTTAAAGGCGAATATTTTGAGAAACAATAAAACGATTTTTACCACAAACTTTTTTTTCTTTCATTGTTTTTGTAAAAACTTAAAAAGTATCCTATATTCCGTGACAAACAGTCTTTAGGGGGTCATTGTAAGTGAAAATGTAAAAAGTGACAACCTGAACCTCGTATAGAAGCGACAGACTTGCTATAACGATCGATAGCGTTTCAATAGATAATTTATAGGGTGTATTAGAACATTGTAATCCTAACACTGCACTAACATCTTCAACAAAATCTACGAGCATCCTAAGTTTTCGATTAAAGTATGAAATCCTCCTACTCAGGAATTTGTTATCACGAAAGATTTACAGATCTTTTGTTTCTCACTATGAACATGCACATGTCATACTACTGTGATCAAAAAATAGTAAGATTTTTAAATTTAAATCGCCCGGGCATTTTCAAATCGGATTAATTTTTTTTCTTTAGGTTGGTAGGACCTTAACTGCCATCTGTGTCAAATTTTAAGACCATAGCGTCAGTAGTTAATAAGATTCGCTTGCATTCGTTCAACAACAAAAATGCTTTTTTCGATTTTTAACATGAGTGAAAAAATAAGCAAAGAAGTTGCATTAAATTTTGTTTTAAAAATGGTTTTTCGGCTTTTCAAACGTTCGATATGATAAAAAAAAAGCCATTTGGTGATGATGCCCTATACAGAGCAAGTGTTTTTGTTTGTTATAAATTGTTTAAAAAAGGCAGAGAACGTGTGGAGGACGATGAACGTCCTAGTCGTCCTTTAACATCTACCGATGAGAACCACCAAGCAAATCAAGGATTTGATGCTCAAAAATCGTCGAGTGACAATTAGAGACCTTGTTGACATCACCAACTTATCATTTGGGTCAATTTAATCGATTTTAAAAGACAACTTGGGCCTCAAACGCGTCTCCTCTCGTTTGGTACCAAAAACTCAATTTTTTCGGTAAAGAGCGTCATGTTAATGTTTGTGAAACCGTAATTTCTTGCTATCAAAACGTCATCAAGCACATCATTACGGGATTTTACGATCCGGAAACTGCCGACCAATCAAGCGAATATCGTGCTAGAGGTGAGCCGAGACCCAAGAAACCCCGCCAAAGCAAGTCGAAAATAAAGGTGATGTTAACAATTTTCTTCGATTGTCGTGGTGTTGTTCATTATGAATTCCTTCCGCCAGGCCAAACTGTCAACAAGGAATATTATTTGAGTGTTATGCGTCGTTTGCGTGAAGCTATTCGTCTCAAGAGGCCGGAATTATGGGCCGATAACTCTTGGTTTTTTCATCACGATAATGCACCTTTTCATACAGCATTGGTTCTTCGCGACTTTTTCATCAAAAATTCAACTCATCACTCTGCCATCGCCCTATTCGCCTGATTTAGCTCCGTCGGACTTCTAGTTATTCCCTACACTCAAAAAACCGCTTCGAGGACATCGTTTTGAGCCGATTGACGAGTTAAAACCGAATCGAAGAAGACTTTAAAGGCCATTCCAGAAATCGAATTCAACAACTGTTTCGAAGACTGGAAAACACATTGGCATAAATGCATTGTATGCAAGGGGGATTACTTTGAAGGGGACGAAATGAATTTGGAAAAATAAATAAACCGTGAGCGTTTTATTTCAAAAGTCTTACTGTTTTTTGATCACAGTAGTACTTCTCTTTTTTGTAGGAAAGCTATTTAAAAAAATCAAGGCTTACGGTATAAAATTTTTAGCAACAATATAGTTTTCATTTATCATAATACTGCCATATGCTTCGCTCAAACGATTGCATCATTGAAGTGTGACCAAAAAAGTCACAGAAACTTCATTATCTACTCTACTAACCTGAACTAACCCAAACTAAGTTTCCAGTGCTTCACTATATACAGTCCCTGGCCAAATTATTAGACGCACTGTATTTTTTTTAGTAATTTTATGTTTCTTAAGAGTTTTTATGCAATAATTGTATATTTAAACTACAATATTATTGATTTTTATTTAAAAGAATTGTTGTAGACTACATATTTGTATTTATTTTTAACATATGGCAACACTGTGTTGACAAAGTGATACATGAACGTAAATAAGTACAAACCTGTATCAGTCGCGATCGGAATCGAGTCAGGTACGGACGTGTTTCTGTGGCTTTATGGATTGTGATTGTTTGTTTAACAGTTTTATACTACTCAGTTATTAGTTTATTTTGTATGCAGTGTTTTAAAAAAGTAATTGGACTATTTTCATTATGGGTAGAAAAGGCGATCTTTCACCACGTAAAAAAGCTGAAGTGAAGGCCCTTGTGATTGCGAAAACATTTACAAACCGAGAAATATCGCGAAGATTGGAGGTTTCTGAAGCTAGTGTACGACGCATAAAAAAGAAAATTGAGTCAGGGAAGGAATTAAGCCCGAAAAGAAAGAAAAGATGCGGTAGAAAACCAATTTTCACTCCACGGTCAGAGAGATGTTTGAAGAAAATTTGTGTAGAAAACAGATTTGCTACCACAAAGGTAATAAAATCACAACTCCAGGATGCTAGCGTAAATGCTTCTGAGCGCACTGTTCGAAGAAAATTGAAAGAATTAGATTTTAAGGCCTGTCGCCCCGCCAGGAAGCCCAAGTTAACAGCTGCAATGAAAGCAAAGCGCCTGAAGTGGGCCAAACAATGGCAAGACAAAGATGTGGACTTCTGGAGATCGGTAAGATACAGCAATTTAATCAATAATTGATACATTATTATCATTTTCAGTTAAATAAAGCAAATAAACATGGAAGTTTATATATTTTTTCCTATTTTTGACAGGTCTGCTTCAGTGACGAAAGCACATTCGAAATTTTGCAGAATAAAGCTCAGTATGTGCGTCGTCGTCATGGAGAAAAGTTTCGTCCTGATTGTGTCGTTCCGACGGTTAAACATCCCACCAAAGTGATGATTTGGTCAGTCATCAGCAACAAGGGCACTGGACGTCTGTACGTCGTCAAAGGAATAATGAGGCAAGATCAGTACAAAGAAGTATTACAAAATCGGTTGATTCCGCAGCTCAGAGAATGGTTTCCAAATGGGGAACCATTCACTTTCATGCAAGATGGAGCTCCCTGCCACACTGCTCGGTCTGTTAAAGCTTTTTTGGCAGAAAAAAATATCCCTCTGTTGGATTGGCCGGGTATGAACCCCATTGAAAATGTGTGGGAGCTGATTAAAAGAGAAGTGGCTAAAGATGTGATTACCAACAAAACCCAGCTCCTAGAAAAGATTATTCATGTGTGGAATCATCATCCTCAAATGCAGGAGACAGTACAATCTTGCATTGATAGCATGTCGCGCAGAATTAAAGCTTTGATAGCGGCTAAAGGTGGCTCAACTAAATATTGACTTTTACTAACATTAATTTCACTTTTCTTTAAAACTTAATAAACTTATGCTTTTCTAAATTAATGCTGTTTTATTTATGTCAAATAAATAGGTAATTGATTGGATAATATAAAAATAAAAAACAAATCAATTTAAAATAATAAAACGGTACAATATCACTCGGTAATTAATATTTTACATGAAATCTTGCAGTGCGTCTAATAATTTGGCCAGGGACTGTAAGTAGTTGATTAATTGAAACATATAGCGTTCCGCCGTCTCTATCATATCTGATTAACTACGCACGAGGTTTTCGTTATATAAATTTGTTTTAATCGATTTCGTAATAACTTCATAGATGTCGCAATGCAATCATTAATATTGGGAAAAACAATTAATTTCAGTGATTGACTTTTTCAATCCGATGTCATATTGAAGCTTGAGTTTCAGTTTAAACGCCCAAATCACTTGTAATAAATACGTAAGTACTGAGTACTTAAGTAAGCGATAAAGTTCGGAATAATCCGTTCCGTTTGTTCATTTTCGACTGTTATCACGTAGCAAAAAGCACAAGATATTATTGCTGCATGCTGATGGCTGTACAATATCCGATTAGTAGACCTGTTTAATTTAGGAAGTAATCGGCTTTTACCAAAGTATCTTTAAATTATAATTTTGGAAGTTCATGTTTATAAATTTAATTAATAAAATATATAAGGGTGGTACCCGTGTTAGGATTGAAGATGCCATTTCTTCAAAAACAATTTTTTATTTTTCAACATAGGCCCCTTTTAGATATATACACTTTTTCTAACGACCTTGCCATTCTTTTTTTAACCTCTCCAAAAAATAGAAACTGTCCAACTCCCCAAAATATACTTCAGTCTGGGGGATGACCGCCCTATTTTTTTTTTTTTTGAAAATACACCCGGCTAGTGTTTGTGTAATTACAATGAGTCTAGCACACGTGCTGCAGGGAAGTTCCTAACACACGCTACAGGAGCGACACGTGTGCGGAAAAAGCGATTCACGTTGTTCTTGAATCGCTGCAAGTTGTACTCGGTGAGAAACATAGTCCTAGGCAAATTATTCCAAAGGGATGATGTTCTCCATATAAAAGAGTGCTTGAAAAGCGTTGTACGAGGAGTAACAAGCTGAACCTTATACGGATGTGAAGTATTAGCGCGATGTGTATTTCTAACATGCACCGCTCTGGGAAGAATTAAGCGGGCCAAATCCTTCGAACACTTTCCATAAAAATACTTGCAGAACAGGCTCAAGTCGCCAACCGTTCTTCGATGTTCTAGCGAATCAAGGCCGCCGATCAGTTCCGGGTCTCCAATCAGACGAACAGCTCTTCTCTGAATAGAATCCAACAAATGCAATGTATGTTTGGGAGCGGAGCCCCAAACATGGGAGCAGTATTCCATGGTTGGTCGAATTTGAGCTTTGTAAAGAATTAAGAGTTGTTGTGGAGTGTAAAGCTTTCTGGTTCGAAATAATATTCCCAACTTTTGAGAAGCTGTCCTTGCTGTGCCTGCGACATGTTCATGCCAAGACATATTTGCTCCCAAATTAACGCCCAACAAGTGGAGTGCCTCGCCATAACTATGTCGGGTTCAGGTTTTTGGAAAAAACTACCGCCTGGGCTTTTATAGCGTTAAATTCCACTTGGTTACTGTTACCCTAAGATAGAATTTCTTCCAGGTCTTTGTTAAGTTGAACGACTTCCCGCTGTCTGCGGATATTCGTTTGAGTAGCCGATGTCCGAGCGTTCAAAGTAAATGAAGAGCTAAGCGTACTTTCACCTGCAAAGCTGTAGATTGGGTTTCCGGTCTTTTCCGGCAGATCGTTAATGTAAATGAGAAAAAGAGTAGGAGATAGTATGGAGCCTTGGGGCCCACCGGCATAAGAAACACACTGTCCATTGATATTTACAGGAATTTGTTCTATTTTTTTATTGGTAAAATTAACGTGTACCGACTTTGTTTCGTTTAACTTGATTCTCCATTTTTATTTTAATGATAATTTGTTCTATTTTTTTATTGGTAAAATTAACGTGTACCGACTTTGTTTCGTTTAACTTGATTCTCCATTTTTATTTTAATGATTGCTGTTTGTAACTTTAAAGTTGATTCTATATTATTGTTCCCAACAGCCAAGATGGCAGTCTCATCTGCAAATGTGGCAATTGTGTTATTTTCTGGTTGTAGGATATCACAGGTGTACAATAGATACAGGATCGGGCCTAGTACACTACCTTGTGGCACACCGGCTTTCATTTCAGTTCAGCTTCTTCTTGTTTAACACGAAAGAATCTGTCTGATATATATGATTGCAGTGTTTCGGTGAACTATTTTGGCAAGTATTTTTTTAGTTTTAGTACCAATCCTTCATGCTAGACCCTGTCAAATGCCTGGGTGACATCAAGAAAGACTGCAGAGCAAACTTTTTTCTCCTCAAGTGTTGTTTCTATTACTGCTGTTATTCTGTGTATCTGGTCTATAGTCGAATGTTTTTCCTGAAGCCAAATTGATGTGTTGAAATTAACTTTTTTCTCTCAATTATAGATTTTAACCTTTTAAGTAGTAACTTTTCGAATAGCTTTGATATTACAGGCAATAACGATATTGGTCTGCATGACTTTTTTTCATGAGGTGATTTCCCAGGCTTTGGAATCATAATTACTTACGCAATTTTCCACAAGCTGGGTACATATCTCGATCTAAATGACGCGTTGATCAAATTTGTTAATTTTATTAAGGCTTTTCGTGGGAGTTTTCTTAGCACTTCTCCAGTTATCAAATCAAACCCTGGAGATTTTCTTGGATTGATGTTCTCTTTAATCTCTTTTAGTACTTCTTTTGGAGTGGTATATTGAATATTTTCTTCTTGTTCTGTATTATCTTCCCATATCATTTCATCTGCCTCATTTTTGTCAGTTTGGATTGTCTGTTCTAGATGGTTTGCATATAAGTCAGCTTTTTCCTGATTACTTCTTGCCCATTTATTTCCTTTGGTTTTCAATGGAGATCGGCCTTTTAAATCCTCCCTATTTGAGCTGAGTTTTTTTCCTGTGTGTCATTTCTTCATGTTGAGGAACAAGACGAAATCGCAGGGAGCCAGATCAGGTGAATACGGGGGATGCGGCAGCAATTCATAACGCAATTCATGCATTTTGACGGTGACAACTCCGGATGAATGTGCTGGAGCCTTGTCGTGGTGAAGCAGCACTTTCTTCTTCTCTAAATGGGTCCGTGTTTCCTTCAATTTTTTATCAAAGCGGTCCAATAACTCACTATAGTATAGTCCAGTGATCGTTCTTCCTTTTTCTAAGAAGTCAATGAGTCTGATGCCCTTTGCATCCCAAAAAATCGTTGCCATAACTTTTCCGGCCAGTGGGATCATCTTTGCCTTCTTTGAAGCAGATTCACCGGAAGCAACCTATCGTTTTGATTGTTGCTTGGTTATAATTGGCATATAATGATAAATCCAGGTCTCATCGACGGTAATAACTCGACACAAAAAATCCTTCAGACTTCGCCTAAATTGCTCCAAACACAGCTTCGAAGTTGAAAGCTGCACCCGTTTGTTGTCCACGGTGAGCAGTCGTGGCTCCCATCGGACCGACAACTTTTTCGTCGCCAACATATGTACGATATTAATTACCGCTCCCGTCGACACGCTTATGGTCTTTACTAATTGGTACTTCCATCTTAGAAACGAACACGTTACACTACTTACTGAAATGGCTGCCAAATGCAAACTATCCTATGAATCAGTGTCATTTTTTTTTTGGTGTCATCCATGAGATAACAGCACACGAGGATAACATCAACTTGCCTCAGCAACGCCATCTGTCTTCAAACACGAGTACTTATTGGATCACCCTCGTATTTAAAAATTACTTTTATTTACATGCCAAAAATTTTGTCAATACAGATTGTTGTTAGAAAGAATGAAGTTTTTCGTTTTGTTTGTATTAGCATAGTACCATTTTCTACTATGTATTTTTTAAATTTATCTCCTTGTATTATTGTCAGAAAATAAAAGTAGTTCGTTCGTCATTCCAACTGATTCGGTATGATTTGCTGGCTAACCGATGCCACGGTGTCAGTAGAATGAGTACAGGCTTAGACTGTAGATTATGTTATTATTTTCTACAAAACTATATAACCCAATGTAAATTTTAGACAACCAAAATAGTGGGCAGCTGGAGCATCAGAAGCATTCCTGGGTAAACAGCAACAACAGAGGACACGATGTAATATAGAGTATGTAGAATCTAAAAATGTGCTAATAAGCTGCCTTTAAAGCTCTTATGCCTTCTAGGAATTTTTGCTTCCTGTTGAGTAGCCGCCATTTCAGTGAATAGTCTATATAACATAGTTCTTTAGTTTATGGTACAGGAGTAGCGCGTTCCAGCGACGATCTTTTACTTAAATTGTTAATTAAAGTAAACAAATACACTAATCGAGCCATAACGGTTATTTCGATGTTCAAGTACCCAAATGAATGATCGCTAAAGTGATCATAACTATGAAACCATTTAATTTGCTGTCCAAGGCAAAAAGTTAAATTCTTAAATTTCTAACAATAAATTTTTCACAATAAACCCAATACAGTAGCGAAACTCAGGGGTAACCGTATAGGAATATCAGGTGTGGCAGTCCGCTATGTTAAAAAGGGGACCAGCGGGAGATTTTAAATAGAAATAAAGTTACTGTGCAAAGTTTTATCATTCAAAATCATAGATATTATACAAATTTTTGAAAAATTTTGATTTATAAAATGTCAAATTAATGCAGCATGAGTAATATAAAAAAAAAACAATAAAGAATAGAGCGCTTTGTTAGAAAAGAGATGAATACAAATAAAAAACTTGACAGGAAATCATTTTCAGAAAAATGTTGCAGACAAAAGTTTTATCATTTTCTGCAGGGAATTGAATAGGCATGTCAGATTTTGGGTCCAACGCTTTGTGGGAACTCTATAAGGCCCAAAAGTAAAAACTGAAACTGGAACCCAAATTTTTAAATACATATTTGAATTCAGCAAGGAATTTTATGTCCGAATACAAATTGAATGTTTCTGAGCCTGATTGGGCCTTATTGTAATTACAATAAAATCCGACTCTTATAAGGATCTTTACCTGCGTTATTAGCCTTTGATACACGGTGTATTCTTTTCTCACAGGTAAAATTATATTCAAGTTTGAAAAAAAAAATTTTTTTGTACACTCTAATAAATATGCTTTGAAATGTGACTTTATCAGTGCAATTTAAATACCCTCTCTAATAAAAAATATGTTTTATTTACAACTTAAGCAGATATAAAAATAACTGAATACTCCTAGATTATACAAAAATATTTTTTTTCAATTAGACAATTGATGACACGTTTGGTTGCTGCAAGCCAAATGTTTGCTCTATAACCAAAAAAATGTCTTAAGGGAAATAGCTTCTCAGAAATATTTAATTTATCGGTGTACGATTTCTTACTCAATTCTTTAATTAAATCACCTTTCAACATCTTTGTAATAAGCAAGGCGCAGTACCCCGAAACGGAATTCAAAGCGAGGAAAGCCCCCTACCCGATTTTAGTCAAATAGAGCACTTAGAAATATTATGCCGTAGCTTAGCGCCATTCAAGAAAGAGACAACTATTGGCCGCTCATTCGGTTTGTCTCTCACATTTTGCGTCCATATTTACTTCACAGCGGGATACGGAACACTCAGTCCATCCTCTATGTCTATGCTAAGACATTACTTTCCCTGCCTTAAACTGTATCCCCCTGCCTGAACCACAGGATTAACAACAAAGTCAAAACATTACATTACGATGTGTAGTTGTGATTTTTTTGTCGCTGAAGTCGACTACAGCGACAAAAGAAAAAAAACTTATTTTAATATGTAGTTTTGTCTGTGCCACACATCACAGAATAATACTTATTGTACGACTATGACCACCAAAGTCATGCAGTAGTTCACAATCAAAACATTAAACTATGCCAGAAATCCATAAAAGTATGGTCAGGCTGCGTAGGTACGATTTATTTGAACACGGCTGTACCTGCCGACCACTTGGAAAACAGCGTAAATTACTTTGGTACATGTCAATTAACATATAACAGAATACGCTTTTTTTAAATATTTATTTACTTTAAAATACAGTTGTTTGTATTAATGCACTAAAACTTGTATGTCTCAATTCTGACCAAATCATAAAACATTAGTGAAACTAGTAAATAAAATGCCCAAATTAAGCTACTTTTAATAAGCGTTTCATAGATATATTTTAAGTTTTTTTTTCTCAATTTTATGGCTTCAGAGTATTCCATTTGAAAGGTTGACACCGATTGCATAACTCATTTAGGCAGGGTTGTTTTTTTCATTCTCTGTACTCATACACCATTTAATTGCATTCAGTATTCTCCCATTCGTTGTCGTTATGCTCGTGTTCATTCAATTCGCTCTTCTCTAGATATTCTAAATGTTTGTCACACACCCAATTTCGTCGACTCAAGTTTGCTTCAGTTGTGTTCTTTGTTCCCAATGTCCCGCGCAATAAATCAATTCGTTTATTTCCAAACTTATTGCGCCAGAGTATTTAATTTAGACAGGCAACTGTTTTCCTTTGTGTTATTAGAGAGATTTTGCAACGCTTATTTTTAACATGCCTTTGTCCTTATCGTTATGTTAGGCATGCGGAGAATTAGCGCGAAGAAATTGCAAGTTTAGGTTAGTGTTCATCTTCTATAAACTTAGGGGATTTTTTTTCATTCATTGCATGGTTGAGCACACCGGTTATTAGTATTTAATGGATCAACACAAGTTTCTACATTAAAATTGTGTATAGCAGGTTTCTATCACTTCCTTCAATATTTCCGAGGCAATAAGAATGTGCGATAAATAAAATTTCCTTCGAAATTAGCACTACACACACTGTAATGCTATTGTGCCAAAGATTGCAAAATCCCAACATAATCTGAGCACTAATTAATTGTTGTCTGAGTTGTTTGCAATAAAAGATTATCGTTTCAATTTTACTGTACTTTCTTAGTGGTTTGTACAGTCCCTGGCCAAATTATTAGACGCACTGCAAGATTTCATGTAAAATATTAATTACCGAGTGATATTGTTCCGTTTTATTTTTTTAAATTGATTTGTTTTTTTATTTTTATATTATCCAATCAATTACTTATTTATTTGACATAAATAAAACAGCATTAATTTAGAAAAGCATAAGTTTATTAAGTTTTAAAGAAAAGTGAAATTAATGTTAGTAAAAGTCAATATTTAGTTGAGCCACCTTTAGCCGCTATCAAAGCTTTAATTCTGCGCGGCATGCTATCAATGCAAGATTGTACTGTCTCCTGCATTTGAGGATGATGATTCCACACATGAATAATCTTTTCTAGGAGCTGGGTTTTGTTGGTAATCACATCTTTAGCCACTTCTCTTTTCATCAGCTCCCACACATTTTCAATGGGGTTCATATCAGGGCCAATCCAACAGAGGGATATTTTTTTCTGCCAAAAAAGCTTTAACAGACCGAGCAGTGTGGCAGGGAGCTCCATCTTGCATGAAAGTGAATGGTTCCCCATTTGGAAACCATTCTCTGAGCTGCGGAATCAACCGATTTTGTAATACTTCTTTGTACTGATCTTGCCTCATTATTCCTTTGACGACGTACAGACGTCCAGTGCCCTTGCCGCTGATGACTGACCAAATCATCACTTTGGTGGGATGTTTAACCGTCGGGACGACACAATCAGGATGAAACTTTTCTCCATGACGACGACGCACATACTGAGCTTTATTCTGCAAAATTTCGAATGTGCTTTCGTCACTGAAGCAGACCTGTCAAAAATAGGAAAAATATATAAACTTCCATGTTTATTTGCTTTATTTAACTGAAAATGATAATAATGTATCAATTATTGATTAAATTGCTGTATCTTACCGATCTCCAGAAGTCCACATCTTTGTCTTGCCATTGTTTGGCCCACTTCAGGCGCTTTGCTTTCATTGCAGCTGTTAACTTGGGCTTCCTGGCGGGGCGACAGGCCTTAAAATCTAATTCTTTCAATTTTCTTCGAACAGTGCGCTCAGAAGCATTTACGCTAGCATCCTGGAGTTGTGATTTTATTACCTTTGTGGTAGCAAATCTGTTTTCTACACAAATTTTCTTCAAACATCTCTCTGACCGTGGAGTGAAAATTGGTTTTCTACCGCATCTTTTCTTTCTTTCCGGGCTTAATTCCTTCCCTGACTCAATTTTCTTTTTTATGCGTCGTACACTAGCTTCAGAAACCTCCAATCTTCGGGATATTTCTCGGTTTGTAAATGTTTTCGCAATCACAAGGGCCTTCACTTCAGCTTTTTTACGTGGTGAAAGATCGCCTTTTCTACCCATAATGAAAATAGTCCAATTACTTTTTTAAAACACTGCATACAAAATAAACTAATAACTGAGTAGTATAAAACTGTTAAACAAACAATCACAGTCCATAAAGCCACAGAAACACGTCCGTACCTGACTCGATTCCGATCGCGACTGATACAGGTTTGTACTTATTTACGTTCATGTATCACTTTGTTAACACAGTGTTGCCATATGTTAAAAATAAATACAAATACAGTAATACCCCGCTTTACGCGAGGGATACGTTCCGAAAAAAATCGCGTTAACTGAAATTCGCGTATATCGAGGTTTATGATTAAACATAGTCAAAATTTAATACAAAAAAATACAAATCATTTTAATCAATCACTTTAATTCTAAGAACACTTTATGCAATACATACTCTTATTTTTTACGGAAAAATACATCTATTGTCTTTTGGGTAACGTTTTGTTTACGTTCTTGTAAAATACGTTCATAACACCCAACACTGTTTTTAATTGTTTGACACACGGTCAAGACACGGTCATCATTATTGTCTATACTCTGCAATATGTCCAAACCTGAATAAATTTTTGAAAGTGCATTTTGTATTTCCCCTGAAGATAAAACTTTCTCTTCTACTTGTTCTTCCTCATCGTAGATAGGATTATTCTGTAACTCGATCAGATCTTCATTGCTAATAGGATCGTCGTGCGTTGCTACAAGTTCTACGAGATCTTCTACCGTGACATCTTCAAGTTCAGACCCCTCAATCATTGCAGCAATGTCTTCAAGCACTTGTCTCTGCATCTGGACAATTCTTCTAGGTGCTTCCACTACATCTGGCCAAAGATTACGCCACACCCCATTCATACAACTCATTTTAACTTCCTTCCAAGCCTCTTCTATGTTGTGAATAGACTTCATAATGTTGTATGACTTCCACCACTCTCGCATAGACTGTCTTCCTTCCCCGTCAGTTTCATGAATTAGTTGGCTAAAAGTGCGGCGATGGTAATAAGCTTTGAAGTTTGCTATTGCTCCCTGGTCCATAGGTTGTAATATTGACGTAGTGTTTGGTGGAAGGAACTTTACGTACACTTTTAAGTCTCTGGGCGTATCAAGTGAGGTTGGATGTCCTGGGGCATTGTCTAAGAGTAATATAACTTTAGGTTCAAGCCCATTTCTGTCACAGTATGATTTGACTGATGGGCAAAAACTATTAGAATACCATTCTTGAAAAATTTCCCGTGTAACCCACGCCTTTCTGTTTGATCGCCACACAACTGGTAGACTTGTCTTGTCTGTGCCTCGCATTGCACGGGTGTTTCTGAATGGTACACTAGTAAAGGTTTCAGTTTTGAAATCACCAGTGGCATTACCACCCAGCAAAAGTGTTAGTCGATCTTTCGCAGCTTTGAAACCACTGGCTTGACGTTCTTCCTTAGAAATGAATGTTCGAGATGGCATTTTTTTCCAGTAAAGTGCGGTCTCATCAACATTGAAGATGAGACAAGCAGGAATTTTCTCTCGTCTAACGAAGTCTTGAAACTTGTCTGGAAACTCAGCTGCAGCTTGAATGTCCGCGCTGGCCGCCTCGCCTGTTATGTGGATATTGTGAAGATTAGAACGCTGCTTGAACCGATGGAACCAGCCTCTGCTGGCAGCAAAAGTCGGAGTGGCACTCCCTTCTCCTTCTTTTGTTTTCAGCATCTCATACAAAGATTTTGCTTTTGTGCATATGAGATCTTGACTTAGTGGTGTGTTCTTCTTATTCAAATCTTCGATCCAGACTGACAGTAATTTCTCCATTCTTTCTAAGATAGATGATCTCGAACGAGAAAGTTTTGTTGCACTTATAGGTGTTGAACCTTCGCTGGAGATTTTAATTTTTTCCCGATTTTTATAAATCGTTCTCACAGTCGATTCTGAGAGTCCAAAATCTCTCCCAACAATTGTTGCTTTGCCTCCATTTTCCATTCTTCTTAACACTTTCATCTTCAATTCCAAAGTGACGCTTTTACGCTCTTTTTTCTTTACAGGCGGCATTTTTAACGTAGGGTTAAATTATGTATGTATGTATCTCCAATAAATATTAAAACAAAACTGCCAGCCGACCGAACTAACATTACGGAACAAATGAACACACGAAACGAACGAGGAAATCCCCATAGAACAAAGTCGAAGGACAGGGAATTCCCAATTCTTCAAAGAGAATATTCAGAGAAAGCGGGGATCCCCCCGCGACCATAGAGAAGTTAATGACTACATGAGCGCGAAATTTGAAATTCGCGTTATAGTGAAACCGCGCGTAACGGGGTCGCGCTAAGCGGGGTATTACTGTATGTAGTCTACAACAATTCTTTTAAATAAAAATCAATAATATTGTAGTTTAAATATACCATTATTGCATAAAAACTCTTAAGAAACATAAAATTACTAAAAAAACTCAGTGCGTCTAATAATTTGGCCAGGGACTGTATATCTAAGTAGCAAAAAAAATAGGCCCTGCCATAATAGCGATAAGAGTAACGAACCGCAAATAATCTTTCTTGTAAGTTCGTAAATAAGGGAAATCGTTATCCTTAATAAAGGAGTCTCTCACTCACTTATTGTGGTATGCGGCTCTAATGCATATTTGATCAAAGTAGCAAAGTGAATGTTTAAGTTTTTATTTTAAAATGAGTACCCAAAAACGTAAAGCGTTTACTTTAAAAGACAAACACGAAGACATCGAAAATGAAGTTAAACAAAGTGATGTTTTCAAACAGTTGAATTTAACTAAATGTACGGTTTCTACCATATGGAAGAAGAGACAAGAAATCTTATCAATCTGTGATAAAAGAAACTTTAGTTGTAAAAAAGTAGGAAAATCTACACATGACCAAGTCGATAAAGGACTCCTTAAATGGTTTAGTCAAAAATGACATGAACCTATTCCTATTACCGGCTATACTTTACAAGAGAAAGCTACTGAATTGGGAAGGAAAATAGAGAACACCGAGTTTAAACTGTTCTAGAAGTTGGATTGAACGATTTAAAAAGCGACATAATATTAGTGGGGGTAAGATAGTAGGAGAAACTGCAGGAGTGGATATGACTGTTGTTGATCAGAAGTTGGCCAATGTATGGCCGGAAATTCGAGAGAGTTATGAATATGTGGACTTTTTTAATGCGGATGAAACGGGATTGTTTAACAAGATGACGCCTGATGAGACATTAAAGTTTGTCGTTGTGCTGGTGGCAAATTATTAAAAGTAAGAATTACTGTGTTGGTAACTGCAAATATGTCTGGAACAGAGAAAAGAAAATTGTTGGTGATAGGAAAGTCCGCTAATCCTAGGTGTTTTAAAAACAAACATTTACCACTAAAGTACAAATCAAACAGTAAAATCTGAATGACATCAGAAATTTTTAAAAACGAACTGATCGAATGGGACAAAGAATTAAAATTCACAAACAGAAAAATATTACTTTTGATTGACAACTGTCCGGCGCTCCCTGAAGTTGATCTACAGTAAATAAAATTGGTTTTTTATGCCTCCAAACATAAGTGCAAAGCTCCAGCCTAAGGACCAAGGTGTGATACATTCTTTAAAATCTCATTATAGAAAGATTTTTCTTATGAAAATGTTAGAGACGATCGATAAAGGTAACAATTTTTCAGTAACTCTCTTGGACGCTATAAACTTTGTTGCAAACTCTTTTAAGCATGGCGGATTTTTAAAGGAGTGTAGATATGGCTCAGATGATGAGCTACCGTCGACTCAGTGGATAGAAAAACATCGAGAAAATCATACTGATTGTCTAGAATTTGTTTACGATGCTGACATTCAACAAAGTACGAGGCTGGTTTGAAAAGTCCGTGCAAAGTCCGAGAGATGGCACCACCGGCGCGTATCGAGGTCATGTTTAGTTAATAGCATCTCTTGAATGAACGCACACCAAGTTTCAGCCATATTGGTCTATTTCTTTGTGTTTGGCATTCGTGTGAATCAAGGAAGTCGAGTGATTTTCTAGAAATGGACCAAAAAGGATTTCGTGTGGTGATTAAACATTACTTTATGAAAGGCAAAACGCCTCAGGAGACTAAAGAGAAACTTGATAAATATTATGGTGACTCTGCACCTTCGATTAGAACAGTTTATAAGTGCTTTCAAAATTTTCGGACTGGCCATATGGGCACAAGTGACGCTGAACGTTCTGGACGGCCTGTGAAGGTTACGACTCCAGAAATAATTGATCAAATCCATGATATGGTGATGGATGACAGAAGAGTTAAGGTGCGTGAGATTGCTAGTGCTGTGGGCATCTCGACTGAACGGGTACATAATATTTTACATAAACATTTGGGCATGAGAAAGCTATCCGCAAGATGGGTGCCGCGATTGCTCACGCTTGACCAAAAACGGAATCGTGTGAAGTGTTGCAAGGATGGTTTGCAGCTGTTCCAGAAGAATCCGGAGGACTTTAAGCGTCGTTTCGTCACTGTGGATGAAACATGGATACATTACTATACTCCTGAGACCAAACAACAATCTAAACAATGGGTTACCAAGGGGGAATCTGCACCAAAAAAGGCGAAGACCGTTCCTTCGGCTGGAAAGGTTATGGCGACTGTCTTTTGGGATTCGCAAGGGATAATCCTCATCGACTATCTGGAAAAGGGTAAAACTATTACAGGTGAATATTATTCATCGTTATTGGACCGTTTGAAAACCGAGCTGCAAGAAAAACTCCCGCGATTGGCCCACAAGAAAGTCCTTTTCCATCACGACGACGCACCAGCACACACCTCAGCAGTTGTGGTCGCAAAATTAATGGAAATAGGATTCCAACTCGTTTCACATCCCCCCTATTCTCCAGACTTGGCTCCCTCGGACTACTATTTGTTCCCCAATTTGAAGAAATGGCTGGCGGGACAAAGATTTTATTCAAACGAGGAGGTGATTGCAGACACTAATGGATATTTTGCAGACTTGGACAAATCCTATTATTCGGAAGGGATCAACAAACTAGAACATCGTTGGACGAAGTGTATAAGCCTAAAAGGAGACTATGTCGAAAAATAAAAAAGGTTTACCCCAAACACATAAGTAGTTTTTATTTTTGCACGGACTTTTCAAACCAGCCTCGTACAGTGGAAATCGAGATTAAAAAGATGTTTAATCACTTTAATTTTGAAGAAGATGTATGTGCTGATAGATAATGACTTAATGACAGAAATATTAACTGCTGATAAAATTGTGACATGAGTGACTTCTGGAAAGATTTTAAGCGATAATGTCGACGACGACGAACTTGGAAAAGGAGCTAATATTTATGTTCCATCCATTTCAGAAATGACTAAGAAAATAACTGAAATCCGCAATTTATGGAGTAGTTTTTGTGACCTTGGTAATTATATAAACACCATTTATTTTTCAAGTAAAATTGTACAAACGAAAATTACTGATTTTATTATACAGGGTGGCCCAAAATTACCGAAGGGGTTTGAGTTCATTATAACTTTTTATTTAAGACATAATTATATTTTTTTTTTTTTAAATACAGTATATTAATGGAGAATATTTTAAATTTAATTATGAAAAATTATATCTCGCAAGTGGTGGTCATTTTCTGCTTCGCATATTCGTGCTCTTTCCAAAACATTTTCCATAACCTTTCGCAAAACTTCAGGTGTTATGTTGTTGATTTCGTCGCGTATATTGTTTTTTAATTGCTGGATGGTTCTAGGCTTATTAATATAGACTTTTCCTTTCAAATAACCCCAAAGGAAAAAGTCTGGAGCGGTTAAATCCGGTGAACGCGGAGGCCAATTAAAATCGCTTGTACGCGAAATAATTCGTTCACCAAAGATGTCGCGTAAAAGAGCCATTGTGTCCCTCGCAGTGTGCGCTGTGGCTCCATCCTGTTGGAACCATACTTGCCGATGGTTTTCCCACGGCTGGCCTTCAAAAATTTTCCAACATTGTCCGATATCGAACACCAGTGATGGAAACGGCGACACCACCGTGTTCATTTTCAAAAAAAAAAATATGGGCCAATTATCCTTTCCGACGAAACACCGCACCAAACAGTACACTTAAGTGGGTGTAATTGTCGCTGTTGAACTACTCTTGGATTTTCCATAGCCCATATCCTGCAGTTTTGCCTATTAACGAACCCATTTAATTGGAAATGGGCTTCGTCGCTCATAATTAAATTATGAATAAAATCATGATTTTTTTCTGCTTTTTGCCGGAAATAAATTGCATAATCAAGTCGTTGCTGGTAATCTGTCGGTTTCAATTCTTGGACAAGCTGAATTTTGTATGGCAACATTCTTATTGTATGCAAAATTCTCTGCAGCGACCCTCATGAGAGGCCAAGTTGTGTCGAACGTCTCCTGATTGATGTTTCTCCATCTTCCCGAATACTCTCCTGTACCCGTTCAATATTGTCATCCGTGTGCACCGTCCGTCGTCTGCCGGCACCAGGAAGGTTCCTTACTGCCCCTTGTTGTCGAAAATTTGCAACCAGATGGTTTATTGTTGACTCTGAGGGTCCAACCCGCACATTAAAATATCGACGATATGCACGCTGAGCCAAACAATGGACCGTTGATTTGAGAAGTAAAGTTCAACGATTTGGGCACGTTGTTCAATTGTGTACTGTTCCATTTTAAATTCCCCAAGTCTTCTTTACAAAATACTGAAAAGAAATAAAAAACAAAATTATAATAAAAAAGTTATAAGGAATTCAAACCCATTCGGTAATTTTGGGCCACCCTGTATAAACTATGTATTTTCATGTTTTCGTTTATACTTGTATATGTACCAACATACATAATAATAACTTTAGTGTGACTTGTTTTATTTTCCTGTGAAAGTTTTCTTTTAATTTAATAGTTATTATTATTCATTTTTTTAAGCATTAGCGCCTAATCTAAATAAAAAAGTAGTGAAAAATGATATTAGATTTTGTTTACTGTTTGTAACAAACTTCGGATATAGCAAACTATTTTTAGTGATTTTTTGGAGTTCGTTATAAACGAACTTCACTGTATATTTTATTGCTGTAAAAAAATTTTAACAATGTATTTTTGATGAGTTGCGCGAGTAAGAAATTATGTTCATATCAATCCCTTTGATAGATATTTGTTTCAGATTTTATAACAAAGGATGCTCAGAAGGTGTTCCGTCCACGGCAATGCGAGAGATCACACTGTTAAAAGGGGTTCGACATTCGTCGATTGTAGAACTTTTAGATGTTATGTATACGACTGATAAATTATATTTAGTATTCGAATATTTAGAGCTGGACTTGAAAAGATATATGGACACATGCCGATATCCACTTGAACAGGAATTAGTGAAGGTATATCAGTTTTCAATTGGTTTTAAATTTAAAACGGCACCTATATATGTCTATTTCTGATACTATAAAAAGAACGAAGCTGATTTTATCCATCTTTTGTAAATTTCATTTCTCTCTGCCCAGCAATTTTTATGAGTGTAACTGTTACATCTGTATTATCAAAAATCATTAACAAATAAAAAAACCGGCCAAGTGCAAGTCGGACTTGCGGAAGTATAAAATGATTAATGACTTCATAAAACACATCTCAAATGAGTTTTCAGCAAAGTTGTTTTCCGATCTTTACTGAAAACTGATGACCTTGAAATTTTTGTTTTTGCCAGATAAATTATCTAAATCGACAGCCTGTGGAGAATATTCCAGAATTTTTTCAAAATGTTTTGATCAGTACTTTTCGAGATAAAGGCGGACAGTGATTTTTCTCAATATTTTAAAATTAATTCAAAGAAAAGTATGCGCAAGTATTACAGTAACACATGGGCTGAAAAGTCCCGGGCCTAACAAAGAAAACACGGTTTTTTTGGTTCAAAATTAGCTTTATTCATCAACGTAATCTCCATCAAGAGCAACGCAATCATTCCAGCGCCGCTCTAACATTTCAATACCACTTTTGTGGAACGATTTATCTTTTGCCTCAAAATAGGCCTCAGTTTCAGCGATAACCTCTTCATTCGTGCGAAATTTCTTACCGGCGAGCATTTTTTTCAGGTCTGCGAACAGCCAGTAGTCGCTGGGAGCCAAATCTGGCGAATACGGTGGATGTGGGAGCAATTCGAAGTTCAATTCATGTAGTTTTGCCATTGTTTTGATTGACTTGTGACACGGTGCGTTGTCTTGATGAAACAAAATTTTTTTCTTTGCCATATGCGGTCGTTTCTTTGCAATTTCGGCCTTCAAACGCTCCAATAACGCTATATAATATTCACTGTTGATGGTATTTCCTTTCTCAAGATAGTCGATGAATATTACACCACGCACATCCCAAAATACCGAGGCCATAACCTTTCCAGCCGATTGTTGTGCTTTCGGGCGCTTTGGACGAGGTTCACCAGTTGCTGTCTACTCAGATGACGATCGTTTTGATTCCGGAGTGAAGTGATGGATCCATGTTTCATCCATTGTCACATATCGACGCAAAAATTCCGGTTTGTTACGTTTAAACATGGCTCACTGCTCAGAATCATCAACACGTTCTTGTTTTTGATCAACAGTGAGCAAACGCGGCACCCACTTTGAACAGAGCTTTCTCATAGTCAAATGCTCATGCAATATAAAGCCAATACGTTCTTTTGATATCTTTACGATGTCAGCTAACTCACGCAACTTCACTTTTCGATCATTCAAAACGATTTTATGGATTTTTTTGATGTTTTCTGGTGTTACCGCCTCATCTGGACGTCCACTGCGTTCTGCATCATCGGTGTCTCTACGACCACGTTTGAAGTCAGCAAACCAACGTTTTATTGTTGTTTCTGATGGAGCGGAGTCCCCATAACACTTTTCAAGCCATTGCTTCGCTTGAACGGTATTTTTTCCCATCAAGAAGCAGTGTAAAATTAAAACACGAAATTGTTTTTGATCCATTGTTTTGAAAATAACAAAAGTAGCGTCACTCTTAGCACAATAACTCACAAACTAATCAATAGAATATCATGAAGTTTTAACAGCTGTCTTTTGAAGGTTAGTATTAACTGAAAAAAAGGTGACTGCAATAAAACTAGCGCCATCTATGTGTTAGGCCCGGGACTTTTCAGCCCATGTGTTATATGGTATGTCCCAAGAAGTTTTATACAGGTGGAAAAAAAGTTTATCTTTCATATTACAAAAAAATTTATTCCTGATAAAAAGTTCTGCATCACATGGAAATCCATAATCAAGCATCAGAAGTTTAAAATATTTGATGATATACAGGGAAAATAAAAAATGATTTATAATGAAGTAAGAGTAAAGTGTGTTTAAGATTAAATACAGAGCAAAATATTAATTGAAAATGTTAATAGGAACTAAAAAATTATGTTCACGTTTAGATTTGTAGCCTTCCTAGTTAAAAATTTAAAAAAAATCCAGTAAACACGTCAGTAATTGTCGAATTATTTATTGAATAAAGGCAAACGAAATTAATTAAAAACTAGTGCACTGATTTTGATTGTATCATATTTTTGTTAAAAATTTGATAACCTTTTTATCTGCTTTGCAACAATTACAATCCATAATAAATTTGTGCTAATATCATTTTATTTTGAAATTGCAACATTACCTAATTACTATATACATAACATAACAACTAAACATATGGATTAATTCTAACTTTATGGCACAAGTGCTTCAATGTATCCACCGTCCCTTTCTAAACAGGTGTTTGGTCTTCGAGAAAAATCTTTTATTATATCTCTAATTACGTCAGGAGTTATAGTTTGACATGTTTCCCTAATGACTCTCTCAAGATGATCAACATATTGAAATGGCCTTTTAAGATAAACCTTTTTTTTAAGTAGCCCCATAAAAAAAGTATAGAGGGGTGATGTCCAGAGACCTTGGGGGCCAAGTGAACTGCAAATACCTCCCTATGACTACCATTAAAAATGTGGAGGAGATAATCTCGAACATTTCTCGTACTGTAACATGATGCAGCATCATGTTGGTATCGTATACGTTGTCTTTCTATTATTGATTAATAATTATTGGTAGGCGATTAAGAAACTCAGGAAACTCATTATTCAAAAATTCTAGGTAACGTTCAGCATTCATATTATTTCGAAAAAACCGGTCAAGTGCAAGTTGAACTTACGCAATTAGTATTCCGTACGTTGATTGCTTTTAAAATAAAAAATTTTGTTACGGAGGTATAAAATGATCAGTAACTTCACAAAACTCACCCCAAATGAGTTTTCAACAAAGTTTGTTTCCAATCTTTACTAAAAACTGATGACCTTGAATTTTTTTTTTTTTTTTTTATGTACCAGATAAATTTTATTAAAGGTAATGCACTCGTGATAATTTTCGTTCAATCTACACCCCGTGCAGAATATTCCAGAATTTTTTCAAAATTTTTTGATCAGTACTTTTCGAGATAAGGGGGGCAGCGATATTTCGCGATTTTTTAAAAATAATACAAAGAAAAGTGTGCGCAAGTATTACATTATATGTATATTTTTTACTCGTGTTTTCACAAGCTTTCATTTGACACCACACTCGATGACCTAATAAAAAATTTTTTTTTCACTTCCAATTTCACCCCCAAACTAACCCCTTAAGTCAAAATTTAACTTTCAAAACTACACGACTCTGATGAGGCCATCAATTCCTATATTATTACCAAATTTCAACTTTTTATGACAAACAGTTTCGGAGAAAATCGGGTGTAACAGACAGACAGACGGACAGACAGAAGTTAGGATTAACATCGCTCCACCAGCGATAGTTTTGAGAATTTCCTGCTTTTAAAGTATGGGTAAATTGGGGTTTGTATTGTTTCAATTTATTTGATCTTAAAATTCTCGCAACTGTAGTTTTACTCACATTCAATAAAGCTGATCTTTTCCGAAGTGAATCTTTTGGCTTTTCTGCTACCGACAGCATTACTTGATTTTGATTATCTTCATTAGAAACCCATGCCCGATGTTCCTTTTAAAATTCATTTCCGACGCTTCCATAAATCTTGAATTTATTTATTAGATATCCTACAGTTGTGAAGTGTACAGTTTTATCAGGGTGTCTATTAGTAAAGATTTCTGCTGCTTCTCTAAAAGTTTTATAATTATCCCTAACTATGAGAACAATTTCAGTTTTATTTTCAACACTCAATTTTGCTGGCGTTTCTAATTATTGCAAATACAGACATGTTAGCTTTGAAGTTTATTGGCAGTTGGTAAGTATTTCCAAAGATATGTTTATTTATTTTCAGCCTAGACTTTGTAGTGATTTCATTTTCTTTTAATCAGTAAATAATCCAACAATTACTGACGTGTTTACTGGAGTTTTTTTTTTTAATTTTTAACTAGGAAGGCCACAAATCTCAACGTGAGCATAATTTTTCAGTTCCTATTAATTTTCAATTAATATCTTGCTCTGTATTTAAATTTAAACATCCTTTACTCTTCATTATAAACCATTATTTTTTATTTTCCCTGTATACCATCATATATTTTAAACTTTTGATACTAGATTATGGATGCTATGTGTTGCAGAACTTTTTATCAAGAATTAATTTTTTTGTAATATGTAAGGTAAACTTTTTCTCCATTTGTATAAATTTTTTGAGATACACCGTATATATTTTTTACAAGCTCTCATTTGATACCCCACTCGATAACTTGGTAAAAACAATTTTTTTCACTTCCGATTTCACCCCCCAAAACCAACCCCTTAAGTCAAAATTTACCTTTCAAAACTACATGGCTCAGGCCAGCAATTCCTATATTAGTGTCAAATTTCAACTGTCTTTGTCAAATAGTTTCGGAGAAAATTAGGTGTGACATACGGATAGACAGACACCGAAGTGATTTTATAAGTGTTCCGTACGGAACACTAAAAAAACCTAAATAATAGTTTTTAAAAAAATATTCTTACAGGTATATTTCGTATACAAATTAATTCGGTACCTTTGAAATGAGTATTTCAAATTCATTTTCAAAATTAAACTATTTGAAGCCACTTTTATGTGTAAAATTACTAATCCTAAACAACCAAATCACGGATTCATGCAATTCGCATATCCTTAAAATGTAATGTAGTCAAAAAAGCGTCTGAAACTGCCCAAATTGCCATTCTGGGCGACTTTAATGTCCACAACATCAACTGGCTTAAATATTCAAATACTACCGACGAACAAGGTCGTGAAGCCGAATCATTTTCAATCAGTTGTGGCTTGACTCAGCTTATTGATGAACCAACACGGATCCCTGATCGAGACGGAGAGTTCGCCAGTCTTCTTGATCTGTTTTTAACCACCAATCCGGAGATTTACACGGTCAGCGTAAATCCGCCGTTAGGTTCTTCCGACCATAAACTACTTTCGACATCGAGTATTATACCAATCAGTGACAGAGAGGCGCCCAAACCGCGCAAGATTTGGCACTACAAATCTGCTAAATGGGAAGATCTCATGGAATATTTTCGAACTTTCCCTTGGTTGGACGTTTGTTTTCGATCCGACGACCCATCTGACTGCGCCAGGGAGGTTTCCGATGTTATTTTGGCCGGTATGGATGCTTACATCCCTTTTTCGAAGAAATGCCCTTCCAACGGCAAGCCTTGGTTTGACCTAAAATGCAAAGAAGCTGTTGCTTCTAAACATCTTGCATACCGACAGTGGCATGAAGATCCTAACACCATAAATCGTAACATCTTTGTTCGTGCCAGGAACAGATGCAAAGAAATTATCGACGAAACCAAGGAGGTACACAATCAACGGATTAGAAACAAACTTCTCGCTTGTCCCGGCAATTCTAGGTCCTTTTGGTCAGTCGCTAAGGCAGTTAGTCAAAATTTCACCAAATCCACCATACCACCACTCACACGGCCAGATAATTCTATTGCAACGACACCTGTTGAGAAAGCGAACTTGTTGGCTGAACTCTTTGCTTCACATTCTACTGTCGATTTCCAAGGAAAAACACCACCTACTATTCCCATAGTGCAGTCAAGGATGCCCGATATTGTCTTCAGACAGCGTATCATAAAACGTATTTTGATGAAGCTAGACACCAAAAAGGCTTCAGGCGCTGACGGAATACCTGCCATAGTTCTCAAGAAATGTGCGAGGGAACTAACACCAGTTTTCTGTAGACTTTTCAACCTATCCTACAGAAAGGGAATATTTCCTTCCTGCTGGAAATGTGCCACAGTTCAGCCGATACCTAAAAAAGGCAAGAAGACCTTGCCAAATAACTACCGACCAATCGCACTACTCTCAATAATATCGAAAGTCATGGAAAAGGCTATCAATCAGCATCTTCTAAAATATCTTGAAGGATTCAACATTATTAGTGATTACCAATATAGCTTTCGTAAAAATAGATCAACAGGAGATCTTCTGACTTATGTAACACATGTTTGGAACAACGCAATTGAACACTTTGGAGAATCTCGAGCGGTTGCTCTTGACATATCCAAGGCATTTGACCGTGTTTGGCACGATGGGCTGTTGGCTAAGCTACGTTCTTGTGGTATGTCTGAAAAGTTCTGTTTGTGGCTCTCATGTTTCCTCAGAGAGCGTTCTTTACGAGTGGCAGTTGACGGATTTCTTTCTAACACCTTCACTATCAACGCCGGTGTGCCCCAAGGTTCCATACTGTCTCCTACTCTCTTCCTCATTTATATTAATGTCCTGGCATGAACATGTTGCAGGCATAGCAAGAAGAGCTTCTCAAAAGTTGGGAATATTGTTTCGAACCAGAAAGCTTTACACTCCACAACAACTGTTAATTCTTTACAAAGCTCAAATTCGACCAACTATGGAATACTGCTCCCATGTTTGGAGCTCCGCTCCCAAACATACACTGCATTTGTTGGATCTCTATCCAGAGAAGAGCTGTTCGTCTGATTGGACACCCGGAACTGACCGACGGCCTTGATTCGCTGGAACATCGAAGAACGGTTGGCGACTTGAGCCTATTCTACAAGTACTTTCATGGAAAGTGTTCGAAAGATGTGGCCCGTATAATTCCTCCCAGAGCGGTGCATATTAGAAGTACACGTCGCGCTAATGCTTCACATCCGTATGAGGTTCAGCTTGTTACTCCTCGTACAACGCTTTTCAAGCAGTCTTTTATATGGAGAACATCATACCTTTGGAATGGTTTACCCAGGACTGTGTTTCCCATCGAGTACAATCTACAGCGATTCAAGAATAATGTGAATAGCTTTCTCCGCACACGTGTCGCTCCTGTAGCGCTTTAGGGACTTCCCTGTAGCACGTGTGCTAGACCCATAAAAAAAAAAAAAAAAAAAAAAAAAATGATTTGTTCAACTTTGGGAGAAGGTGCTGTGACGCGCAACACGTGCGAAATATATAGTTTCAGCGATTTTCAAGTAACAACTTTGAGCATTTGGATTCAATACGTTCTGGGCAACGGCTAACCACACACTGAAAAAGCCACGCGGAATTTTATCATTTCTTTAGGATGAGAAATTGTCCAGACGTAGTCCCCCCCCCCTCTGATTACTATTTATTTCGGTTGCTGAAACATCATATCGCCGATTTCCCTTCACTTTATTGGAAGACGTTAAAAAAGCATAATCGACTGGAAACCACCTTCTTTAGAAAGGAAATCTACCAGCTGCTCAAAAAGTGGACGTCAACATGTCTGGAAAATTAAAGAGGAATATTTTTCTTGACCGAATTGTATTTTGTGGATAACTAAATGATTTTGTTAACACAAAAAGGGGACCGAATTAATTTGTACCCTTAATATAATATTAATGTTATATGTTTATTAACTATTTGTTAATTTTTTTAAGAATTACATGAAACAGCTTTTGGACGCCATGGCGTATTTACATTGCCACAGAATCTTGCACAGAGATCTCAAACCCCAAAATCTTTTAGTCGATAAAGAAGGACACATAAAACTAGCTGATTTCGGATTGTCAAGGTCGTTTTCGCTACCTACCAGGACATACACTCATGAAGTCGTGACAATGTGGTACAGAGCGCCGGAATTACTTTTGGGAGAAAAAATGTATTGTACTGGTGTTGATATATGGAGTTTGGGATGTGTTATGGCAGAAATGGTAATTTTTTTTGTAGTGTATTAATATTCAGTAAAGTCCGTTTGTTTGGAGTTGAAAGCACACAACATGATTATAAATATTAAAATGTCATAAACCATAAGCGCCCGAAATTTCTATACCAATTATTTGCATTTTTAGTTTTAATCACCTTTATTTTCTATCTCTATAGAACAGTGCGACCTTTTTCTAAAAAATATTTTATTACATGCCTTCTAAACTTTACAATAAGCTATATAAATCAACGCATTACAAAGTTTATTTTAATGAGTAAATAATGAAACTAAAAATCTTATTTGTATGATAAAGGCCTAAACGAGTACAATTCACAATTCTTAAGAACTAGAAATCTACAGTGTTATAAAGCTTAATGATAACACAGCCCCACAAAAAAAAAAGTGGGGTATACTTTTGATGCGATATATCAGATCCGTAGTATTTTTGCCCGCTGATCACGAACCTGACGTCAGAATATCGCCATCACATCTAAATTTTTTTCTAACCTCAAAAAATAGGTAAAAATTAGTAAAAATTAAGAAAAATTATACTCCTAAAAAATTGATTCAAGCTTTTTCATAAATCCAAAGATGTATTAATATGTATTCGGACACGCTAAGCTAATATTCATCGGTTGGATTAAGCCATACAGTTCTGTTTTCTTTCTAACCTCAATAAATCAGACAGATATAGTGCTTCTCGAATGCAAAAACGAATTCAAATTAAAATTCAACCGATTCTTACCAAATTTGGTACACGGGGGTTTTTTGGGTTGCTGATCATGAATCTGAGGTCGGATTTGCAAAATTCAAAATGGCGGATCCAAGATGGCGGACAAAATTTCTGAAAACCAACCGATTCCTACCAAATTTGGTATACAGTTGGGGAATCCTCAAACCCGATACGCTTAAACCCTAAACCCTGAAACCTTAGACTCCCACACCCTGTAACCTCAAAAAATAGACCTTAATAACCCTGTAACTTTAAAAATGAGATCCAATAATCTCAAAACCAGGACTTTTAAACCATATACTCTCAAATAGGTGCGAAGGTTAGACCCGCGCCTAACTTTCCTTTTTTTGGCTGTATCTTGTTCTTTTTTCCGCGAATGACTTATTCAAAGGCTTTCTGCCCAAACGCTTTTGAGGACTTGTTTCTCTTTTTAGCGACCAGCAATAGTCCGCTAGCATATGGTCATCCCATCGTCCTTGATACCGATTTTCTATGATTTTCAGATCTTGGTAAAAACGTTCCCCTTGCTCCTCACTGTAGTCACCAAGATTATCTGGGAAATCATCGATGTGGGAGTCCAGGAAATGTAATTTTAGATTCATTAAGCAACCTAATGTTTGAAAATTTGTTACCATTTTCTCGACTATTTCTTTGTACTTAGGACTTTTATTATTTCCCAGAAAGTGTGTTGCGACTTCTTTAAAACTAAGCCAAGCAGCTTTTTCAACTTTATTCATTTTAGTAACAAATAATGAATCTTGAAACAATTTTCTTATTTGTGGCCCGTCAAATACGCCTGCCTTAATTTTAGCTTCAGAAAATTTCGGAAATTTTTTATGCAAATATTTGAAGCATGGGCCGTTTGTATCTAATGCTCTCGTGAATTGCTTCATAAGTCCAAGGTTAATGTGAAGCGGGGGAATAAGAACTTTTCCTGGATCTACCAATGGTGGAAACAATACATTATTTTCACCAGGAGTGAACGATTCTCTGGTTGGCCAAATTTTTTTCTTATAATGACGTTCCCTGTCTCTGCTATTCCACAGACATTTATAACAGGGATAAAGTGTAAACCCTGACTGTTGGCCAAGCAATATTGTTACAATTTTCAGATCTCCACAAATTTTCCAGTTATGATCAGCATATTTTATTTTTATCAAAAGCTGCTTCATTTTTTCATATTGCTCTTCCGTAACTGTGGAATGAGCAATCGGAATGGGAGCGTAAACGTTGGTATTATGCGGCAAAACTGCCTTAATGCTCCGTTTAGAAGAATCAATGAACAGTCTCCATTCTTCAGGATCGTATGAGTTATTTTGAAATTCATCCATTAGACCTTTTACATCGGTACAATATGAAAGTGACAATTCCTCGTCCATTGTGAAATATTTTCGAAATTCTTCATCTCTGTTTCTATAATAAGAAATCGTAGCTTCTGGCTTAAGTAAATGTCTTTTCTTTAAAAAGGAAGCAAGATGCTCTGAACCATCTTTGGATAAGCCTAAATCTCTGACTAGATCACTAAGTTCTGACTGTGATACGAGTATTGGTTCTGGTTTTACGGTTGTATGGTAGAAATTCTTTATCTGTGTCACTAGTATATGATAGGTTGTCACTAGAACATTCATTAGTAACAGTGTTTGAATCTTTTTCGACAGTCTCAATGTTTTCGGCATGAACTGATAAGGTGAAATCATTTGTTTCCATAACATCAGCATCAAGTGGTTCAGGAGGCGGAATTAGTTTAGTTGGTCTTGTTACTGTCGAAACATCGTTATAAGTAATAGTGCTTTTATTTTTTCGGTTATGCCTAGATACAACATTCATACAAAAGTAGCAATCATTTTCACTCTATGGTCTATTCCATATTGCTGGTCTGGAATATTTAATAGCCTTCTTATTGATGTACAACATTATTTTGCAAGAACTGCAAATGATGTGGGGAACCCAATCTGTATCCTGGTGCTGTATTTCAATGTTAAAACAATCCTTATATAAGGTTTTAATCTTATC
Organism: Pachyrhynchus sulphureomaculatus; assembly: GCA_019049505.1. Classification (NCBI taxonomy): domain Eukaryota; kingdom Metazoa; phylum Arthropoda; class Insecta; order Coleoptera; family Curculionidae; genus Pachyrhynchus; species Pachyrhynchus sulphureomaculatus. Next base: position 27,878,013 of record CM032454.1, on the reverse strand, counting down.
CGTTATCGGTGACCCCATTTTATTCAATACGTGTTGACAGCAAAATATAACAAAATGAATCACTGTTTTTATCGCACTTATGAAAAGTCCTTGTACCGTGAGACCGTTTTCTTGTAGCATTATACTCTACATGAGCCAAGTCACCCACACATGAAGAGCTACGGTCGCTGGATGACGACGGCTGCGGGCCCGCTTTCCCACCCTGACCAACCGCCGATACTGGGTTTCCGAGTTCCCTGCATCGTAATTCTCTTTCTTCTACCTGCCATGACGGCATCTAAGCCGTTATCCAGGGACTCTCTGCCGCCCACCGCTAGTGGAGTAGAAGAATAAAAACACCGTTGAAAACATCTGCCATCTTGAATTTTGCAAATCCAACCCAGATTCGTGATCAGCGACCCAAAAAATCCCCGTGTACCAAATTTGGTAAGGATCGGTTGAATTTTAATTTGACTTCGTTTTTGCATTCGAGAAGCACTATATCTGTCTGATTTATTGAGGTTAGAAAGAAAACAGAACTGTATGGCTCAATCCAACCGATGAATATTAGCTTAGCGTGTCCGAATACATATTAATACATCTTTGGATTCATGAAAAAGCTTGAATCAATTTTTTAGGAGTATATTTTTCTTAATTTTTACTAATTTTTACCTATTTTTTGAGGTTAGAAAAAAATTGAGATGTGATGGCGATATTCTGACGTCAGATTCGTGATCAGCGGGCAAAAATACTACGGATCTGATATATCGCATCAAAACTATACCCCACTTTTTTTTTATGGGGCTGTGTAATCGGTACAATAAAATTATTTGGGATTTTGGAAGTTATTGGAATATAACTAACCAAAGTACTTATCGGAGGTAGGTGCCTAAGTATGCAATAAAAATATTCTATGTAAGTATAAAAATAAAGCGAAAACCTTAGTTCAAATCGGAATTTTGCCCCGATCAAGCTTCGCGGAGTCTGTAAATCTGCATTTTTCCTGCGAGAAAAAACAATGAAAGAAATATCTTCTATTTACATGAGACTTGGGTTAATGAGGGACACAGTAGAAAAAATTCTGGATTGACAAAAATCTTAAGAGTGCCAAACAAGTTTTTATGGAAGGTTGGTCAGTTGGATTACAACTCCCTTCAGGAAAAGGTCGCAGGCTCATTATAGCACATATTGGTAGTGAAAACGGATTTCTCGACGGTGGCTTGTTAGAATTCGAATCAAAGTAATCAAGATTTCCATGATGAGATGACGGCCGATATTTTTGAGAAGTACTTCCAACAAATGATTGAATGTATACCAGCAGAATCAGTTATAATATTAGACCAGGCCCCATACCATTCTCGATTAATAGAACGGCTCCCAACAAATTCATGGAAGAAAGCGGATATTCTTCATTGGATAAGAGACAAAAAATCTTAAACATAAAGATGGTATGTTAAAAGCGGAACTTCACAAAATTGCGAAAAAAAAATAAGGCACAGTTCAAGAAATACGCACACAAATTGGACACAAATGAAAGGTTTCGTTGTAAGGGAAAACACCACGTTGAAATTTCAAGATGTAAGGCAATTATTACTCGCCGGAATAGAGAGGATCAAAGAAGATAATTGGAAAAATGCCACTCGACATGTTATAGAAGAAAATAAAATGTGGAAACTTGACGAATACATAGAAGAAACTGTGGAAATAGAACCCTTAATTATCAATTTAAGAGAAGTTGAGTCTTCATATCTTGAAGATGATGCTTGTTTTTGATTGTAATTTAAGTACCTACATATCGTGAATTTGTATATTAAATATTTAATGAGATTTATAGATTAAAAAATTTTTGGTAATAAATTTTATATTTCTATATCTTTATTTTTAAGATAATTTTATTTATTAAACACGAAAAGCAGGTTACGCTCGGACGGCTATGCTACCGATGAACCCTCATTTACATTTTATGACTCTGTCGTATGACAGAGATTTTCTGCTTACAATAGGGTGAACCCTTAAAAATAATTCAAACCAGGTAAGAAATCTTTTTGGTGTACTCCAACATGTATCTGCATCTACAATGAGAGAATCCTGCTATTAACTCCAAACAAATACACTTTAGATAATGATTAAACCAACACAGCCAAACTGTTCCTCAGATGATCCTTACCAACAAAAAAAACTGGGCATGGAGAGGTTATTGTCTTAACTAACCTGAACATAGATTTAAATTTCGTTTTCAACATTTTGAGAAGTGGGTTTTCTGCTGGTTCCCCTAAATGCATTTTAAATTTTTATTGTGGTCATAAATACAGGTGGAAAAAGAAAGCTGTGAAAAATGACCGAAATTTACACCCGAATGGTAACTCGGTAAATGGCATCATTTTTCTAATTCTATTACACCCTTTTATTCACAAACGTAATACGTCCAGAGGTGTTTGGAACTTCAAAGTTGTTCTATTTCTCTTACGAGCTTTAGCTTTATTGGATTTGGAAGTTTTTATATCATTTCCCTTTTTTAGTAGTAATTTGTTTATCTTTTTAAACTAATCAATTATCAAATAGTGTCTGTTGTATATTTCGTTTGCTACTTTCACCTACTTCACTTCACAACTTTATGATCACTACACCTAAATTTTGCACTCGACTGTACATATTGCTACCCATGTTAACATCCTTAGGGGCCTTGATTGACTAGTCAGTCAGTCAACCATCGCGCCCCTGATATTAATTTGTTTAGTGAAAGACGCATCAAGTGCAAAAATTAAGTGTTTAGTATTGTGATGATAACTGTACTTTCATCTGGTTAATGTAAAATAACTGAAAACGGACAAGGCCCATATTTCAGCAGTTTACCCAGTGCTCTCTTATTTGTCAATTTCATCCCGAAACGCTTTTCGCCGTATCACGGCTCGTCAGTCGGGCGGGCTAAGACTGACAAACAAGACAACAGAATTTACAGGTACCTATCCAAGTAGTTACGGAACACGATGATCGGATACAACGAGCTGTACTAAGTACACATACCTAATACTCCATCGAAAGCTGACACAGCAGGTTTTAAGCCGACAGAGTGGTTGACACGGTCAACACTTAAAAGCAGACAGCGCTTTTCGAGGAATTCTCCTCAGGCATATGTGGTTAATATAAAATAACTGAAAACGGACAAGGCCCATATTTCAGCAGTTTACCCACTGTCGACAAACAAGAGAACAGAATTGTTTGTCAATCCTAGCCCGACTGACGAGCCGTAATACGGCGAAACGCGTCTCGGAATGGATTTTAAAAATAAGGGAAGAGTGGGTAAACTGCCGAAATACGGGACTTGCCCGTTTTCAGTTATTTTACATTAAACACATATGCCTGAGGAGAATCCTTCGAAAAGCGCTGCTTGCTTTTAGGTGTTGACTCTGTCGGCTTGAAAGTTGTTGTGTCAGCTTTCGATGGAGTATTAGGTATTCATTTTTTCGTTGTACAATTCGTTGTATCCTACCATCGTAGTTTCATCTGCTTGTTATTGGCGCACGCGGACGGTCATATGATCAATAGTGACTTTTATTTAAAAGAAAACGTTGTGTCTTAAGTTACAGACACGAAAATATCGTCAAGAGATAAAATAGTTTCCCAAATATTAAAATAGTGCCATTCCTGTAATTATCATCTTATGGTATGCTATCCCTTAAAATTTCCTCATTTTTAGCGAAGTTTAAAGTATTTCAAGTATGTGTCAGAAGTAGTGTTTTGGTCTGCGGTGTCGCACAGTGGGGAATAAGTGGAAAAAACCGTAAATTTCAAAACACTTTTAAACATTTTCATTGTTAATTTTTATTGTAGTTTAAATCTCAAAATTTCTTACCTCGACAAGCTTTTTTCCAATAGCGTTCACAGAAGAATAAAAACGGCCGCCAAAATAGCCCGAACCAGAGATCACCGCTTACACATGATTTTTGTATGGAAATATTCTTTAGGGATAGTGAACTCTAAATTACTTATAACGTTTTTCAAGGGACTCATCAAAATTACCAACCATGCAGCGAGCATGAGTACGTTACCTTATATATTATATTGCCGATTTTTTTACTTCCACGAAAATGGAAATATGGCGATAGTTTTTGTTTTCCTTGAGTTTTGAAGGGTAGTTCTACTAGCCTCCAAAGAACCTCTTATTTGCTTAGATAGTAGGTACTATGGAGTTCGACGCCACGGAATATCACCGAATGCGATTTCTGTTGATATTCTGGTAAACAGGAGACAAAAAGTGGTCATTTTAGGAAAAAAAATAGAAGCTTTTTTTCCTCCACCGTTTTTTAAAGTGTTTTGGGGTGCTGAAATCGAATTTCAACTTTGTCACCTCGTAAATGTTGTTGTAGTTTTGAGTAAAATGCAGCGACGAAAATGCTCTTTTTTCAATTTTTTGCTTCCATTTTCATGAAAGTAAAAATCGGTAATATAATATATACGGTAATGTACTCGTGTTCGCTACATGATTGCTTAATTTTGACGAATTCCTTGAAGAATAAAACCATCGAAAAATGTTATAGGCAATTTAGAGTTCAATATCTGGTTTCTTACCGAAATAAAATGTCTAGTTTTGAAATACGAGGCTGGTTTGAAAAGTCCATGCAAAGTCCGAGAGATGGCACCACCGGCGCGAATCGAGGTCATGTTTAGTTAGTAGCATCTCTTGAATGAACGCACACCAAGTTTCAGCCATATTGGTCTATTTCTTTGTGTTTGGCATTCGTGTGAATCAAGAAAGTCGAGTGATTTTCAAGAAATGGACGAAAAAGAATTTCGTGTGGTGATTAAACATTACTTTATGAAAGGCAAAACGCCTCAGGAGACTAAAGAGAAGCTTGATAAACATTATGGTGACTCTGCACCTTCGATTAGAACAGTTTATAAGTGGTTTCAAAATTTTCGGACTGGCCATATGGGCACAAGTGACGCTGAACGTTTTGGACGGCCTGTGGAGGTTACGACTCCAGAAATCATTGATCAAATCCATGATATGGTGATGGATGACAGAAGAGTTAAGGTGCGTGAGATTGCTAGTGCTGTGGGCATCTCGACTGAACGGGTACATAATATTTTGCATAAACATTTGGACATGAGAAAGCTATCCGCAAGATGGGTGCCGCGATTGCTCACGCTTGACCAAAAACGGAAGCGTGTGAAGTGTTGCTAGGATGGTTTGCAGCTGTTTCAGAAGAATCCGGAGGACTTTAAGCGTCGTTTCGTCACTGTGGATGAAGCATGGATACATTACTATACTCCTGAGACCAAACAACAATCTAAACAATGGGTTACCAAGGGGTAAAACTATTACAGGTGAATATTATTCATCGTTATTGGACCGTTTGAAAACCGAGCTGCAAGAAAAAACGCCCGCGATTGACCCACAAGAAAGTCCTTTTCCACCACGACAACGCCCCAGTACACACCTCAGCAGTTGTGGTCGCAAAATTAATGGAAATAGGATTCCAACTCGTTTCACATCCCCCCTATTCTCCAGACTTGGCTCCCTCGGACTACTATTTGTTCCCCAATTTGAAGAAATGGCTGGCGGGACAAAGATTTTATTCAAACGAGGAGGTGATTGCAGACACTAATGGATATTTTGCAGACTTGGACAAATCCTATTATTCGGAAGGGATCAACAAACTAGAACATCGTTGGACGAAGTGTATAAGCCTAAAAGGAGACTATGTCGAAAAATAAAAAAGGTTTACACCAAACACATAAGTAGTTTTTATTTTTGCACGGACTTTTCAAACCAGCCTCGTAGTATTACTATGTTTTTAGATTAGTGCAACCTAATCACACTAGAATAGTTCAATTAAGCACGAAAATACATTAAAAATTGCACTAATTTTGAAATTATGTATAAAAACCACGTTTTATGGGTAATAACATTGTATAAATTGACAGAGCATGCAGCCAGATGGTCCCATTGACTTGAAAATGGTTCTGTTCGATTCAGCACGAAAAAATACATTGGAAGTGGCACCACAAAAAAGTAATGGATATTTTTCGGGTGTTTTGCCCTACTGTACGTTGCATCGTGGCAGTTAATTTTGTTGCGAAATATTTTTTGTTTTTTAATTCGAACAAAGATTTTTTCCCCCAATACATTTTTAATTATCCTGTCTAATTATCGCCCAAGAGAGATGATTACATATGACCTGATCTCAAAATGTGGTTTTATCTTGCATTTAATTTACAAATAAAATTAAAATTTGACTTTTATTATTAAAATTCATTACTATGTCACTGACCAAAATAATAGGGGACGGGATGATGGTACGCTGGCAATTAGTGGCGCGACAGAGTGGCCCGTGTGTAAAAACACAGTTAAGAAATATTTAGAAAAAAAAACAAAATTTAAATCAAACATGCCATTACTGTTAAACTGATGACACTGTCAAATGGAATATAGAACGAGCATGTTGATTACTGATTAGCTTAAAAAATAGCGATACCAACAAAGGAAAGGTGCAAACACAATTTAAAAAAATTGTATTTCGCGAGCCACCACTCTCGTGTAAATTTTAATTACTTAGCACAGCTTTCCCCATCTCGTAATAGAAACATGACTTTTTAAAATGTCCTGCTCAATCCACTAAAAATATTCGACTTCAAATCTGGTCCAATTTGGCATTTAGGGGTTTAAATTGACAAAAATACTAATAAGGTGGTAACAAAGAAAAAAATTGTCTTTACTTTTTCAGTTAATGAAGAGAGCGATCTTTCCTGGAGATTCAGAAATTGATCAACTTTACAAGATATTCAGAGTATTAGGAACACCAACTGAAGATAATTGGAAGGGAGTTACTTTACTGCCCGATTATAAACCTGCTTTTCCCCGATGGATGGGACAAAATTTACAAGATATTATTCGATTTCATTGTTCAGAAGAAGAACAGTTGTTAAAAGTAAGTAATAATTTTCTCTAACTTAATTTCATTATTTTGGGATTGGAAAATTGTAAGAAATGACTTTTGGACTTATTCCCGAAAAATATCCCAGAAATGTAATTTTTTTTTTTCATTTATAGTGCATGTTATTATACGATCCAACCAAAAGAAAAACAGCAAAGGAATTACTAAAATGCAATTACTTTAAGACTGCTAAACTCACAACACCCGATTTAAATGCATTTCCGCCAGATGATACGACAGAAGAAGCTGGACCTAGTTAATCTTAAGTTTTTATTTTAATTTTTATTTATGTCAATTCGTTTTTAAGTCGTAAGTAATAAAAACTTATTTATTTTTTTATACTAGAACAAGTTTTTAATTCCTTTCCTACTCCTCTCACAGAAAAATAAACTGTTGCACCATATTTTAAAAATAAATAAAAAAATCGGCCAAATGCAAGTCGGACTTGCGCATTATTATGGTGATTCCGTACTGGAGTATAAGTGACTTCAGAAAACACACCTCAAATGAGTTTTCAGCAAAGTTTGTTTCCGATCTTTGTTTTTATGTACCAGATAAATTATGAAAAGTAATGCACTCGTACTAATTGTTACTCGATCTACATCTTATGGAGAAAATTCCAAAGGTTTTTTCGAAATTTTTTGATTAGTACTTTGAAAGATCGGGATGTCACGATGGCCTTAAATTTTTATTTTTTTTTACAGTAGATAAATTATCAATCGATGCACTTGCGATGATTTTCATTCAATTTACAGCTTATGGAGTACGAGGCTGGTTTGAAAAGTCCGTGCAAAGTCCGAGAGATGGCACCACCGGCGCGTATCGAGGTCATGTTTAGTTAGTAGCATCTCTTGAATGAACGCACACCAAGTTTCAGCCATATTGGTCTATTTCTTTGTGTTTGGCATTCGTGTGAATCAAGGAAGTCGAGTGATTTTCAAGAAATGACGAAAAAGAATTTCGTGTGGTGATTAAACATTACTTTATGAAAGGCAAAACGCCTCAGGCGACTAAAGAGAAGCTTGATAAACATTATGGTGACTCTGCACCTTCGATTAGAACAGTTTATAAGTAGTTTCAAAATTTTCGGACTGGCCATATGGGCACGAGTGACGCTGAACGTTCTGGACGGCCTGTGGAGGTTACGACTCCAGAAATCATTGATCAAATCCATGATATGGTGATGGATGGCAGAAGAGTTAAGGTGCGTGAGATTGCTAGTGCTGTGGGCATCTCGACTGAACGGGTACATAATATTTTGCATAAACATTTGAACATGAGAAAGCTATCCGCAAGATGGGTGCCGCGATTGCTCACGCTTGACCAAAAACGGAATCGTGTGAAGTGTTGCAAGGATGGTTTGCAGCTGTTCCAGAAGAATCCGGAGGACTTTAAGCGTCGTTTCGTCACTGTGGATGAAAAATGGATACATTACTATACTCCTGAGACCAAACAACAATCTAAACAATGGGTTACCAAGGGGGAATCTGCACCAAAAAAGGCGAAGACCGTTCCTTCGGCCGGAAAGGTTATGGCGACTGTCTTTTGGGATTCGCAAGGGATAATCCTCATCGACTATCTGGAAAAGGGTAAAACTATTACAGGTGAATATTATTCATCGTTATTGGACTGTTTGAAAACCGGGCGGCAAGAAAAACGCCCGCGATTGGCCCACAAGAAAGTCCTTTTCCATCACGACAACGCACCAGCACACACCTCAGCAGTTGTGGTCGCAAAATTAATGGAAATAGGATTCCAACTCGTTTCACATCCCCCCTATTCTCCAGACTTGGCTTCCTCGGACTACTATTTGTTCCCCAATTTGAAGAAATGACTGGCGGGACAAAGATTTTATTCAAACGAGGAGGTGATTGCAGACACTAATGGATATTTTGCAGACTTGGACAAATCCTATTATTCGGAAGGGATCAACAAACTAGAACATCGTTGGACGAAGTGTGTAAGCTAAAAGGAGACTATGTCGAAAAATAAAAAAGGTTTACCCCAAACACATCATAAGTAGTTTTTATTTTTGCACGGACTTTTCAAACCAGCCTCGTATATGCCAGAATTTTTTCGAAATTCTCTAATTAGTATCCCTAGAGATAGTGTGGGAGCGATTCTTGACAATTTTTTTTCAAATAATATAAAGAAAAGTTTGCGCAAATAAATATTACATCATATATATTTTTGAACTCCTATTTTCACAAGCTGTGACACCCCACTCGATGACCTTGAAAAAAATCTTTTTTTCACTTCCGATTTGACTCCCCAAAACTGACCCCGTAAGTCAAAAATTTAACTTTCAAAACTCCATGGCTTTAATAGGGCAATCAATTCCTATATTTGTGACAAAATTGAACTTTCTATGTTAAATAATTTCGGAGAAAATCGGATGTGAAACCGATGGACGGACACCGAAGTGATCCCATGAGTGTTTCGTACAGAACACTAACTAGTTTGTAAAATATTGTACGACAGGCTCGAGAAGTTATTTAAATTGCCATAAACTTTTATTTTAAAAAAAATGTCTTAAATCGATTCTCACCAAATATTTTTGAAGGTTGGAACAAAAAGCTAGCAGATACAATACATCAAGTATGCACGTCATACTTTTTCACATTTAAATAATTAGTAGACAGCCTAAACGTATATGTATTTTTTAATAGCTCAATAGAAAGAAAAAGACAGAGATAGAAAAACGTTGGATTAAGTGTATCGAGTTAAAGGAGACTATATTGAAAAATAAAATAAATTTTACACATAAAAATGTTTTTTTTTCTTGTCAAAACCAGGTACTTATCATACAGCCGTCGTACGTATACCAAATTTGAAGTCGACATCTCATTTTCTACGAGAGTTATCATACCAACTCAACTAGCGGACTGACGGAAATGTGGAACTATGTTTTTCGTGATGTGAGAACCCCGAAACGTGACGAGACACAAAAATTTCGAAGGGCGATTTTTCCACGAATGCAATACTTCTCTCTAGGAATAGAAGTAAAAAGTTAAACAGAGGGAAAGATTTTGTTAAAATTTGAAGCAATGAACTCAGAAATAACGACACACTATATATACAAAGTAACACCCTGTTCGCCACCCTTTTAACACTTTATATGTTTGATTATAATTAATTGCGCTTAATATTTGTTCATTATTATAACTAAAACCCAGAAAAATTCTCAGAATACTAAAACAAAATTTATCGTTTATGGCTCAAGAAGGGTCGAACGATTTTATCGGTTTTGCCTATAGTACAAATAAACCTCATGTACTCGCTCTATGTGAAACCAAGGTCAGTCTATCAACCAGCACGGTCAACTATCTTTATCCTGGGTACGACTTCTATTCCCGATTTAGGCGTAACTTTGGAATCTGTCTTTTTGTCAGAAGCGACCTCTCTTGTTAACGAGAAGAGTCTCTGGAGCCCCCAAACTTTGACGTTATGTGGTTAAAAATAACGACTCAACAAACCACAAGGTTCATTTGTATCCTGTATCGACCACCAAGTGATACCAATTTTCGAACACTTTTCGCTTCTCTTGTAGACACCATCGATCATTTACAAATTAACTATCCAAGTGTCGAAATTGCCATTCTGGGCGACTTTAATGTCCACAATATCAACTGGCTTAAATATTCAAATACTACCGACGAACAAGGTAGTGAAGCTGAATTATATTGACGAACCAACACGGATCCCTGATCGAGACGGGGATTTCGCCAGTCTTCTTGATCTGTTTTTAACCACCAATCCTGCCAATCAGTGACAGAGAGGCGCCTAGGCCGCGTAAGATTTGGCACTACAAATCTGCTAAATGGGAAGATCTCATGGAATACTTTCGAACTTTCCCTGGGATGGACGTTTGTTTTCGATCCGATAACTCATCTGACTGCGCCAGGGAGGTCTCCGATGTTATTTTGGCTGATATGGAAGCTTACATCCCTTTTTCGAAGAAATGCTCCTCCAACGGCAAGCCTTGATTTGACCGAAAATGCAAAGAAGCTGTTGCTTCTAAACATATTGCCTACCGACAATGGCGTGAAAATCCTAACACCAAAATCGTAACACCTTTGTTCGTGCCCGGAACAGATGCAAAGGAATTATCGACGAAACCAAGGAGGCGCACAATTAACGAATTAGAAACAAACTTCTCGCTTGTCCCAACAATGCCAGGTCCTTTTGGGCAGTCGCTAAGGCAGTTAGTCAAAATTTTACCAAATCCACCATACCACCACTCACACGGCCAGATAATTCCATTGCAACCACACCTGTTGAGAGAGCGAACTTGTTGGCTAAACTCTTTGCTTCAAATTCTACTGTTGATTTTCAAGGAACAATACCACCTACAATTTCCATATTGCAGTCAAAGATGCCCGATGTTGTCTTCAGACAACGCATCATAAAGCATATTTTAATGAAGCTAGACACCAAAAAGGCTTCTGGCGCTGACGGAATACCTGCCATAGTTCTCAAAAACTGTGCAAAGGAACTAACCAGTTTTCTGTAGACTTTGCAGATGACAGTACGCTTGTCTCTTCATTCACCTTGAACGCTCGGACATCGGCTGCTCAGGCGAATATCCGCAGACAGCAGGAGGTCGTTCAACTTAACAAAGACCTAGGAGAAATTCTATCTTGGGGTGACAGTAACCAAGTGGAATTTAACGCTACAAAAACCCAGGCGGCAGTTTTTTCTAAAAAACTTAACGTTGCTGAACCCGGCATAGTTATGCCGGGACACTCCATTCCCCTAGCATCGTCGCTCAATTTGTTGGGCGTTAGTTTGGGAGTAAATATGTCCTGGCATGAACATGTTGCAGGCATAGCAAGGAGAGCTTCTCAAAAGTTGGGAATATTATTTCGAACCAGAAAGCTTTACACCCCACAACAACTGTTAATTCTTTACAAAGCTCCAATTCGACCAACTATGGAATACTGCTCCCACGTTTGGGGCTCCGCTCCGAAAAATACACTGCATTTGTTGGATTCTGTTCAGAGAAGAGCTGTCCGTCTGATTGGAGACCCTGAATTGACCGGCGGCCCTGATTCGCTGGAACATCGAAGAATGGTTGGCGACTTCAGTCTGTTTTATAAGTATTTTCGTGGAAAGTGCTTGAAGGATGTAGCCCGCTTAATTCCTCCCAAAGCAGTGCATGTTAGAAATACACGTCACGCTGGTGCTTCACATCCGTATGAGGTTCAGCTTGTTACTCTGCGTATAACGCTTTTCGAGCAGTCTTTTATATGGAGAACATCATCTCTTTGGAATAACTTGCCCAGCGCTGTGTTTCCCATCGAGTACAATTTACAGCGATTCAAGAACGTGAATCGCTTTTTCCGCACACATGCCGCTCCTGGAGCGCTTTAGGGACTTCCCTGCAGCACGTGCTAGACCCATAAAAAAAAAAAAAACTAAATAGTCCGCAAGAACTAAATTCTTCACACATCTTGCTGTTCGAAGGTCCGCATGGTTTTGGATCCTTTTTGGAATTCGTCCCCCCAAAAGAACTCATGCTTCCTTGGATTCGACTGTATTAAGTTCAAATAACTTTTTAACCTTTTACCTAAGAAAACATGAAGCAACTTTAGCGCTCTTTACTTTTCAAGATTAGTTCTAAATGAGTTCGAAGATACGGAAGTCAAATATTTTTGCACCACTGGTGTTTACCAGACCGTAACATAATAATTGGTGCCCACGTGCGGTGCAACCCGTATCGTTATATATGTTATTGATTTGTTCACAATTAGAGAATTGATGGAATGTTAATAGAGATGCTCTAATTACTAGCATAATAAGGAACTCATTTTGTAATTTAAATTTTATATTTTGAAACTTAAGTAACACAATTCTCGCATTTGCTTCTGTAACGATGCAACTAACTTTTTAAATATATCTAATGTTTCTAATGGAGTGTGATTAAACTCATCTTTTCTAGAATTTTCTTCGGTAGTATTTGAACTGACTTGTTCCTCCAATTCTTCTAAATGAGACAGAAGTACGGAATATCTTGCTGAAAGGTCGAGATTCTCCAAATTTTCCATTTTTTAACACTTTTTTCTTTTCATCGTCGGTCAATATTCTAGGAAAATTACTTGAAGGTGGGATAATACCTAGCCTGACGCATCGATTTATGTCGACACAGTCAGATATATCACATTTTTCAACATTTTTATGGCTTTTACGATAAGAAAATAGAGGTGGTTCCAATATCTAAAAATAAAAGAAAACTCATCAATAAGTACATAATTCTGTTTTTGTTGGACAGTATGTAAATTACACTACTCACTATATATCACCACTACATCAAACACTTTATTTTTGCACTCGACGCGCGTTTCGCTAACCATGTTAACTTCATCATCGCTCCTGATGAAGCTGACATGGTTAGCGAAACGCGCGTCGAGTGCAAAAATAAAGTATTCTGTGTAGTGGGGATATATACTGAGTAGTGTCATTGTGCCAAAGATTCCACATTCCCAACTTAGTATGTAAATTGTCAAAACCAGAAAGGGAGGAGAAACAAAATATATATTCAGTTGATTTAAATGTTAATAAGAAGCTGCTTGGATTGGAAAAAGAGTAACGACGAAGACAGCGTCCTTCCCGACCTTCTCTCGGGTGGGACCACAGTTAGACGCATATCTCAAGTCGGACTTGAATACAGTGAGGACAAATCTCAACAGAAACTGTCGACGGCATGTTGATAGTGAACCGGTTGGATCAAAAATGACTGATAACCAAAAATATACTTCGCTGCAATGTCACGTCCATAAATATTACGTTTCACGCTATTACGGTTCTGGATAAGCGAAAAATGTAGAACAAACTCGTAAAAACAGCAGACTGGGAGTACCATATGTGGATCGTGTAAATTGACCGAAACATTAAACAAGTCTAGCCTGGGCGGCATTATCCAAACAATAATCCAATTGGTAAAAATGATTTTCTCTGGTCTGCCTAGCCATAAGCCTCCCCAAATTATATCATATTATATTTAAATAACCGGTCAAGTGCAAGCTGGACTTGCGCAATTAGTGTTCCGTACGTTGATTGCTTTTAAAATAAAACTTTTCATTACGGAAGTATAAAATGATCAGTGACTTCACAAAACACATTCCAAATGAATTTTCAACAAAGTTCTTTTCCGATCTTTAGTGAAAACTGATGACCTTTAAATTTTTGTTTTCTTTTTATATATACCAGATAAATTATTAAAGTTAAAGCACTCGTAATAATTTTCGTTCAATCTACACCTTGTAAAAAATATTCCAGAATTTTTTCAAAATTGTTTAATCAGTACTTTTCGAGATAAGGTGGGGGGACAGCGATCTTTCGCAATTTTTTAAAAATAATACAAAAAGAATTGTGCGCAACTATTACGTTATATATATTTTTGAACTTTTTACAAGCTTTCATTTGACACCTTACTCGATGAAGTGGTAAAAAAAATTTGACCTAGTAAAAAATTTTTTTCATTTCCGATTTCACCCCCTAAAAGTAACCCCTTAAGTCAAAATTTAACTTTGAAAATTACACGGCTCTGATGGGGCCATCAATTCCTATATTAGTGCCAAATTTCAACTTTCTATGTCAAATAGTTTCAGAGAAAATCGGGTGTGAGAGACAGACAGACAGACGGACGGACACCGAAGTGTGATCTTATAAGTGTTCCGTACGGAACACTAAAAATATTTGAAAAGTGACCAGTGACTGAGGAGACACCACTGATATATTGGTAGTTTTTATAAATCTATAATATATATAAAATGCAACGTCCCTCTGTCTGTCTGTCTGTCTGTCTGTATGTCTCTCTGTCCGTTAGTGCGCTTATCACTGGAGAACCACTTATCCGATTTACGTACTTTTTTTTTTAAACATACATATGTTCTCTGGTCAGGCTATAGGCTATATTTTATTACGATAGGTAGCATAAGGAATGAGCAGTGACGTAAAATAGTGAATGAAGTCGGAAAAAAGTTTGCCGCTAACGCGTTCCCTTGCAATACACAGCCTAAACCATTAAATACGGAATAATATTATGTAGCAGAGAATATCTATAATTTATAATATATATAAAATGCAATGTCTCTCTCTGTCTGTCTATCCATTAGTGCGTTTATCACGCGAGAACCACTTATCCGATTTACCTGTCTTTTTTTAAATTCATACATATATTCTTTGGCCAGGTTTTATAATAATAATAATAATAGTCTATATCTATAATATATATAAAATGCAACGTCTCTCTGTCTGTCCGTTAGTGCACTTATCCCTCGAAAACCACTTATCCGATTTACGTGATTTTTTAAATTCATACCTATGTTCTCTGACCAGGTTATAGATCTATAATATATATAAAATGCAACGTATCTCTGTCTGTATGTCTGTCTGTCCGTCCGTTAGTGCGCTTATCACTGAAGAACCACTTATCCAATTTTCGCACTTTTTTTTAAAACATACATATGTTCTCCGGCCAGGTTATATGCTATATTTTATTACGATAGGTAGTATAAGGAATGAGCAGTGACAATAATAGTGAATGAAATCGGAAAAAAGTTTGCCGCTAGCGCGTTCTCTTGCAATACACAGTCTATACCATTAAATATGGAACAATATTATGTAGCAGAGAATATCTACAATCTATAATATATATAAAATGCAATGTCTCTCTATCTATCTGTCTGTCGATTAGTGCGTTTATCACGCGAGAACCACTTATCCGAATTACGTGTCTTTTTTTAAATTCACATATATATTCTTTGGCCAGGTTATATAATAATAATAATCTATAATATATATAAAATGCAACGTCTTTCTGTCCGTCTGTCTGTCTGTCTGCCTGTCCGTCCGTTAGTGCGCTTATCACTGGAGAACCACTTATCCGATTTACGTGCTTTTTTTTAAAACATACATATGTTCTCTGGCCAGGTTATAGACTATATTTTATTACGTTAGGTAACATGAGGAATAAGCAGTGACGATAATAGTGAATCAAATCTGAAAAAAAAATTGGCGCTAGCGCGTTCTCTTGCAATACACTGCCTAAACCACTAAATATGGAACAATATCATGTAGCAAAGGATATCTATAATATATATAAAATGCGTCTCTCTGTCTGTTTGTCCGTTTGTGCGCTTATCACTGGAGAACCACTTATCCGATTTACGTGCTTTTTTTTAAACATACGTATGTTCTCTGGCCAGGTTATAGGATATATCTTATTATGTTAGGAGGCATAAGGAATAAGTCACGATAATAGTGAATAAAGTCGGGAGAAAAGTTTGCCGCTAGCGCGTTCTCTTGCAATACACTACCTAAAGCATTAAATATGGAACAATATCATGTAGCAAAAAATATAAGATATATAAAATGCAACGTCTCTCTGTCTGTCCGTCTGTCTGTTTGTCCGTCTGTCTCCGTCTGTCTGTCCGTTAGTGCGCTTATCACTCGAGAACCACTTATTCCGATTTACGTGTTTTTATAAATTTATACATATGTTCTATATAATTCGATATAAGCCTAGATAATTGGAGATAAGGTGATATAATGGGAGATAAGGAGAAATAATGGGAGATAAGTCGAGATAAGCCTCGATAATGGGAGATAAGGTGAGATAAAGGGAGATAAGTATAAATAATGGGAGCTAAGGAGAAATAATGGGAGATAAGCAAAGATAAGTCTAGATAATGGAAGTTCTGGTGAGATAATGGGAGATAAGGAGAAACAATGGGAGATAAGGAGAAATATTGCGAGATAAGTCGAGATAAGCCTATATAATGGGAAATAAGGTGAGATAATGGGAGATAAGGAGAAATAATGGGAGATAAGGAGAAATAATGGGAGATGAGCAGAGATAGGCCTAGATAATGGAAATTATGTAGAGATAATGGGAGATAAGGAGAAATATTGGGAGATAAGGGGAAATAATGGGAGATATTTTATTACGTTGGGTAACATAAGGAATAAGCAGTGACGATAGTAGTGAATCAAGTCCACGCGAGCGAAGTCGCGGGCCCGGCTAGTCTATAATAAAAATACATTTTTAAAGTCCAATTCACAGAAAGTTAAACACATGATCCATTTTATTGACTCCTATCAAACGTTCATGATGGCTCCAAATGAAATGGTACTGAGTAGGGATGGGTGATAATAAATTTGACTTATTGATAGTCGATGGCAACCTACCTATCGATACGTCGATAGTTATCGATATTTATTAAATCAAATTGATTCCCATGGCGAAAGACTTCCAAAAAAAGAACCCTTCCTTCTTAAAAAATAATCACCTTCTACAATAAATGACTGGGGGTAAAAATAAGTGATGTCTATTGATGTCAATACCTAGTCCTAAAGGTATCCTTGTTCTGACTTGGTAAACCAGCAAAATAACGGTTTTTTTTTTAATCGGTCACCTTCAGTCTTGAATAGGAATTACCCTATTTGGATGAATATCTACGAGGATGTTGTAATATCCGTCAACGTTATCTAAGGTCCAAAAACATTTTTGCAACAATTACTACCTATGTATGTGACCAAAATAAATATACTTAAATAAATTAATAAGTAAGAACACTAACCTGCCGGGATTGGAACCAGAGACCGTTGATACCGTATGCCGGCACGATAACCACGGACCCAAGGCCGCTCTTACATCGCCTTATAACATCCCGCACTTTCTAAACTACTGAAGCTTTAATTTTTGATAATTTATTGCATTCATCTCACCGATACTTCAGAGGTTTTCATGTACCGAGAAATCTAAAAACGGGCAGTACAGAGGATATGTAGTACTGTCCTTTTCGGAGGCTCTGGAAGGCACAATTATTTATGCAATTGTTATACTTAAGTAAATAAAATAATCCTCAAAAAAAAAATAACATTACGGGATTCCAAAAAAACTGCGCATACTAAAGCAGAAATATGTAAGCACGAAAAGGCTTTAGAGACAGAAATTACTTCGCCGTTTTAAAAATTTCACGTATTAAACTGTATAAAACCTTCCGAAAAATATGTTTTTACTTACCAACAGGCAAGTAGTAAATATTCAGAGATAGAGAACGGTTGTTGGGTATGTGGGACACTAATAATATTTGCAGTTTGGCCAACAAATCTTATTTATTTATATTTACTAACAGCAAAGTTTTTTAGATTTATTCTTTTTGGCATAGACTCTGTTAAGTAAGAACATGACCGCTCATATACCTGAAAAAATGTGTTTCGAGAATATTTTTTGCCATCAATGTAGTCTTTGGTGTGCTAACAACGCAACGGTGCAATTATCTTAGTAAGTTGCCCAATCGCCTCCTGCATTAATAATCGCCTGGCATCTTCGAGGCATGTTGTTGACAAGATTTTCTGCATACTCTGCAAATTGTCTTTCCTCTGAGCTTTCTCTTTACAAGGGATCAAACGTTTTCTTTAGGGCTGGCGACCGGCGATTGTGAGGGCCACTATAGTATCTTATCGTGGGCCGAAGCGAGTCGCTTCGCGAGGTGATTTTCGTCCAGCAAAGGTTTCTTCAACGTGCCTCGGAATTTGACATCATGAGCACGAAGATATTGTCGAATGGTCTGAAGGGACACATTCAAACCCGATTTTCTTAATTTTGCCACTACTTGACGCAGCGTCAATTTCGAGTCCCGTGAAAACAAAGACACGATTCGTTTTCCGAGTTTCGGAGTGACTTTGCCTACCGAGCTACATATTGGCAAGTCGTCAACATTTTTCGTCTCATTAAAACGATTTATCCACAAGTGACTCATTTTGAATTTCACGTGATTTTGACGAAAGTTTGACCATCAAAAATGAATTATCGCGCACACGTTCTTACTTGACAAACTGAACAAAGTAAATTCATACTGCAACTGCTTTCTTTTTATTTATCAGATACAAAGTTCTTCTGAAAACTAAGATACTAACCTTACACTCTATACTTTTATATTCATATGAATTACTGTATTTTGGATCACACTCCAATGTTTCAATAATCATTTTTCTTTTAGTAGGTATTCTAGCAAGCATTTGTAAATCTTCATATGCAATTTCTAGCTCTGAATTGAACTCTCTGATGTCGTTTTTCTCAATATTTTGAGGCAATTTTATATTCTCAAATTTATCTGACTCAGCAATACTGGGAAGTTCTGTGTTTTGATCTTCACACTCCTGATATGTGATAATATCTACAGGTAGTTCACTACTTTGAGATTCTATCTAAAATACACAAAAAAAAAAAACAATAATAATAATCCAAAGAAATATAAAAATATCTAGGCTTTCATCAAACCACCAAACTCAACCACACTCACATCAAAACAGAGCTCAGAATCGAATTCAAAAACAGACTCACGAAACCTATACAAACAAAACTCAACTCCAAAAATCTCACAAAAGCCATCGACACGTTCGCTATACCTATACTCACTTATGCATTTGGTATCATCAAATGGTCACACACAGACATAGAAAACATTCACATCCTTATATGTTCTCAATTCACCAAATACAGGAAATTACACCTCAATGCATGCAAAGAAAGACTTACCATTGAGAAGAAGGCATGAGGAAGAGGAATCATAGATATAAGATCACTACACACAAAACAAATACAACCAGTTAGGAAATTCTTTCACGCCAAGCAAACCAGCCTCCACACAGCAATAGTGAAAGCAGACAAAAACCACACACCTTTCGACTTATTCCGGGCAGACCACCCAGAAGACACACACAGTCACACCAAATTACAACAGGAAAAGATGAAAAAGTGGTCAGAAAAAGACTCCAAGGAAAACTCAGATACCACATAGAACAAGACCACGTAAATAAAAAAACAATCATACACCTGGTTACAGGATGGGCACCTATTCCCTGAAATAGAAGGCTTTTACTTGCCATCCAGGATAGTCATATTAACCAGAAACTACCAAAAGCATATTGTCAACAACCCAACTGTTACAGAAAATAGATGCAGGAAATGCCACCAGCATAAAGAAACAATCGAACACATAACACGGATGTAATATATTAGTCGGAATGGAATACACAGCCAGACATGACTCAGAGGCAAAAGTAGTTCACCAAGCACTAGTCACAACATACAAACTCATAGAAAACACAGATCCCTACTACAAATACACACCAACATCCATACTCGAAAATAATGATTACAAGCTCTATTGGGACATCAGTATCCACACAAATAAAACAGTCCCTGCCAATAGACCCGATACTACTTTTCAATACAAAAAAGGAAAAGTCACTTATCTGATTGACATAGGTGTCCCAGATGACATAAATATCCAAACGAAATACACAGAAAAAATCTCGAAATACACAGACCTTGCAACAGAAATAAAAAGGCCATGGAAACAAGAAAAAGTCATCATTGTCCCCCTCGTTATATCAGCCACAGGTTTTACACAACATTCACACCATACTTAGTACAATTAGGACTTGACACAAACATTCACAAAAACATTCAGAAGTCAGTGATTTTGAAAACATGTAACATTGTCAGGTCATTCCTTAACACACAATGGTAATAGCATTTGTGCTAACTCGTCCCGTCAGCCAGACGTGGAACCACATTGACCAAATGTGAAAAAGAAGAAAAAAATAATAATAATAATAAAATCTGTTTTTATTTAACTTAAGAATCATAGAATATAATTTTTTTCTGCTCTGTGATTAACTGACACACTAAAAAAGTTTAAAAAAGAAGGTATGAGAGCATAAGACAATTCTTATGAAATCAAAAGTCATAAGTGCTAAACATAAAAAAGAACAATATCTGTCGACTGATGTTGAAAGCAGATGCTGTAATTTGCAAAATATTTTGTACATAGTGGTGTCATTTTTTCAAACTTTAAAAAAATCCATATTTTACCGGCTCTTACAATAATGAGCTAATTTCAGATATAAAGGATATAAAACAAGATCAGAAGAGATACCAACAAGAATTGAAGGAACTAAGAAAGGAGAATGAAATGTTGAAAGAGGAAAATAAGATAATTAGAGAAAACATGAGAAGTATGGATTTGAAGATGAGTAGACTGTAAAAAGACAACGTAAGGAATGATACTGTAATATCGGGAATGAGATTTGAAGCGATAGCTAACCAGATCCGAAAATGGGTGTAGAACATTTTATGGAGAGGAGTATGGACACAAAAGTACAGATTAAAGATGTGATAAAAATAGGAGCGACTATATACAAGATAGAACTTGGAAACACAGGAGATAAAGAAGCTGTAATGAAAAATAAAAACAAACTGAGAAACCTAAGAGAGAGAGAGTTTATATAAACAACATATAGCATAAACGTATATAGCAGAAAACGAGAGAAAGAATGGAAAAAGGGTGAAAATAGGATATTAAAAAATCGTAATCCAGGGAAGAGAATATAAATGAGACATTGAGGAAGAAAAACTGAAAGAACAAACAAAGAATACTACGACCATCAAGTTAAAAAACTGAGAAAAAGGAGAGAGATAGGTAGATTGACGACGACCCTGGCAAAGATAAAGGATACGGAAGAAAGGACTAGTAAAATTAATACAAATAAAAAGAAAGAAATGGGAAATAATTATCGAGTTTTAGATTGAGAACACAGAATAAAAGGGGTATAAACGGAAAAGAGGATGAACTGACAGAAGAACAAAAAATGCACTATGTAGGAATCGCTGAAGCAGAAAAAAAAGCAAATGGATGCAAAAAATTAGAAGGAAAAGCATACAAAAACCAACGTAGAGACATAATACCAGAACAAGATACAGAACTCATACAAACAGAAGAAACTAATACAGAAGAAACAAAAGAGACAATCGGCAATTTAAAGAGGATGGAAGGAATAGAGGGAAATATGGAAAAGACAGATATAGAATACCTCAACTCCACGGGCCTTACACTCCTCAAGGGGTAGAAAGGCATAAGGATTAAGTAAGTATGTACACACATATATATATATATATATATACATATATATATATATATATATATATATATATATATATATATATATATATATACATATATATATGTTATATATATATATATATATATAACGTATATATATATATATATATATATATATATATATATATATATATATATATATATATATACGAGGCTGGTTTGAAAAGTCCGTGCAAAGTCCGAGAGATGGCACCACCGGCGCGTATCGAGGTCATGTTTAGTTAGTAGCATCTCTTGAATGAACGCACACCAAGTTTCAGCCATATTGGTCTATTTCTTTGTGTTTGGCATTCGTGTGAATCAAGGAAGTCGAGTGATTTTCAAGAAATGGACGAAAAAGAATTTCGTGTGGTGATGATTAAACATTACTTTATGAAAGGCAAAACGCCTCAGGAGACTAAAGAGAAGCTTGATAAACATTATGGTGACTCTGCACCTTCGATTAGAACAGTTTATAAGTGGTTTCAAAATTTTCGGACTGGCCATATGGGCACAAGTGACGCTGAACATTCTGGACGGCCTGTGGAGGTTACGACTCCAGAAATCATTGATCAAATCCATGATATGGTGATGGATGACAGAAGAGTTAAGGTGCGTGAGACTGCTAGTGCTGTGGGCATCTCGACTGAACGGGTACATAATATTTTGCATAAACATTTGGACATGAGAAAGCTATCCGCAAGATGGGTGCCGCGATTGCTCACACTTGACCAAAAACGGAATCGTGTGAAGTGTTGCAAGGATGGTTTGCAGCTGTTCCAGAAGAATCCGGAGGACTTTAAGCGTCGTTTCGTCACTGTGGATGAAACATGGATACATTACTATACTCCTGATACCAAACAACAATCTAAACAATGGGTTACCAAGAGGGAATCTGCACCAAAAAAGGCGAAGACCGTTCCTTGGCCGGAAAGGTTATGGCGACTGTCTTTTGGGATTCGCAAGGGATAATCCTCATCGACTATCTGGAAAAGGGTAAAACTATTACAGGTGAATATTATTCATCGTTATTGGACCGTTTGAAAACCGAGCTGCAAGAAAAACGCCCGCGATTGGCCCACAAGAAAGTCCTTTTCCGTCACGACAACGCACCAGCACACACCTCAGCAGTTGTGGTCGCAAAATTAATGGAAATAGGATTCCAACTCGTTTCACATCCCCCCTATTCCCCAGACTTGTCTCCCTTGGACTACTACTTGTCCCCCAATTTGAAGAAATGGCTGGCGGGACAAAGATTTTATTCAAACGAGGAGGTGATTGCAGACACTAATGGATATTTTGTAGACTTGGACAAATCCTATTATTCGGAAGGGATCAACAAACTAGAACATCGTTGGACGAAGTGTATAAGCCTAAAAGGAGACTATGTCGAAAAATAAAAAAGGTTTACCCCAAACACATAAGTAGTTTTTATTTTTGCACGGACTTTTCAAACCAGCCTCATATATATATATATATATATATATATATATATATATATATATATATATATTTATTTATTTATTTACATATGTATTTACCAGTTACCCAATATTTAAGGCTGGTGTTAGGTATAGAGCTTCAAACTACAGACCAATATCTTTGATTTCAAATGTTGCTAAAATCTTCTAAAGAATCATCTTTAATAGACTGTATGATTTTATTATAAAATATAATATCTAAAAATCAATTTGGTATTGTTAACAATAAAGGAACCTCTGATGCTGTTCAATATATTTCGAATATTATATATAATACTATGGATAAGAGTAAATTAATACTTGTAACATTTCTTGATTTGGCAAAAGCTTTTGACACTGTAAATCACAAAGTGCTTTTGGATAAACTCTGTAACTATGGTCTAAGAGGAGTGGCTTATGGTTTGTTGCAGAGTTATTTAACTGGTAGATGCCAAACGGTTAGAATAAATAATTGTGTTAGTGATCATAGATACATTACCACAGGAGTCCCCCAAGGAACAATCTTGAGCCCATTGTTGTTCATACTGTATATCAATGATTTGTTGCAGGGCATGCCAGGTGACTCAATAATATCATATGCGGATGATACAGCCATTACCTCATCTGAGGATCATTGGTTAGAAACACAAAACAAAATGAATAGGTATCTCAAAAATGTATCGAGCTGGCTTGCTCTGAATAAATTATCTTTAAATATAGATAAGACTATGTACATAACTTTTGGAAATTATTCTAATAGAGTTCCTAATAATTTATATATAATTCAAGAGTAAGGAATAAAAAGAGTCAAAAATTATAAATATTTGGGAATTATGTTTGATTATAATATGAAATGGAATATACATAGAGAATATTTAATTAAGAAAACAAAATATCTACTATTTATTTTTAAGTTATCGAAGATTATGGACACGGACACATTGATGATGATATATCATGCACATTTCCATAGCTGCATTACGTATGGTATAATTGCTTGGGGTGGTGCTTACAGAAACTCAATAAATGTATTACAAAAATTGCAAAATAGAATACTGAAAATACTGTTAAAAAATAATCATAATACTTTCAAGCATCACTAAGTTTGAATCAATTATTTGTTCTGGGATCTCTTGTGTATCACTACAGTGCACTTAGAAGTACATACATGACATCTCGGAGTGTAACTCGAAATAAAAATTTGCAATTATCACTACATACTCGTATTATAAAACAAAGTCCTCCGCCGCGTCTGTTTGTCTCTCTGTTCGCGATAAACTCAAAAACTACTGAACGGATGTTCATGCGGTTTTCACCGATAGATAGTGATTCATGAGGAAGGTTTAGGTATATAATTTGTCAAGGTTTTGTGTAAATTGGTTGAAATATAACGATAATTGTTGGAAGTGTTGGAAAAAGTCAAGCCGCCTGGGAGCTTTCATCGAAAACGCTGCCTAATCCCTTTGAGATATAACAAAACAATGCATGGTGGGATATTCCTCTTTTATAGATCTACAAAAAAGTCCGCGATGACATATATCTATCTTTTAAGGATAGCTTACTATACCTATTCTATCTTCTAAAAAAATGGTCACGTACAATGCGATAATTGGAAAACTATTTAGACGGATACAGTATTAATCCTTATCAACTTAAATACGTTAGTTACCTTAAGCATTTCATGCACATTATTATAATCTTTTACACCATATAATATAAATGAATATCTTAGGAGTTACGCAAAAAATTAACGCGCGCGAAAATAAATTCAAGCGCGTTTCTCACACCGATGACGGGACTCGCTTGATGCGATCACCTCCGCGCCGCGCCCCCGCTGTTTCTATATAAGCCGAGCGATAACGCGCGCGTACTCCTATAATAAACAGACTTTTGGAGCGAATGGAGGTGACGACTGGAAGGTATTTGTTTTCTTTTTGGGTGTTGTTGGAAGGTTGCAATTGCGTTGGTTTTGATATTTTCGAGTAAAATTTCAAGGTCGCATTTTTGTTTTGTGTTTGTTGTCTTTAGATAGATACTTACATACTTATTATTGAAATTTAGGTAGATAGATAGATACTTACATACTTATTATTAAAATTTAGGTAGATAGATAGATCCTTACATACTTATAAATAAAATTGATAGTTCTGAATATACTTTTATTTCATTGAATTTTATCAAATGTCAACGTTATTAGTCATTTGTTTCAGTTTCTTTTCACATCGTGAATCATTTTAAAGTTAATCAATATTAAGGTAGCATTTTTTATTTGTTTCGTGTTGTCATTCGTGTCGATCCTACGACAGACAAAACGTGTAGGCATAATATGCTCTACTACCCGTGCGAAGCCGGGGCGGGTCGCTAGTCTAAAATAAATATGTGAATTGGCCATATAAAAAGCTATATAACTGCTATCAAAACATATAATAATCTGCCTAAAAATCTGAAAAATATAACCAGTCATGGGAAAACTTAAAAAAAAAAAATTTTTTTAAATGGACTAGATCAAATAGCTCTTGCTAAATCAAGTAGATATATTATTATGACCCCATATTATATTATGTTTAGATTGGTAAAAAAAATATGGAAAGTGGCGACGCATTACCTGCTGCACTACCTCGACACCATAAGGTAGAAGAGGAAGGATTATGTATTATGTATTATATTATATTAGAATATTGTATGTAACTAAATTAATGTCTCTGGTGATTTAAGTATTATAAAATTGTTGATTATATACTAAGTAGTTTTGAGTTTTAGATTATATTATAATACTTTTTTTTTGGTCCTTGTTTCCAGCCCTAAGTGCAAGTAACTTATTTACTTTTGTAGGTGTTGCAGTTATGTGATATATTTATTTATTTATTTTGAACCAGACTTATTACACTTCAATACAAAATATGCAATACCTATAAAGATAACACAAGTTATCTGCACAATGGGACTGGTGGACAAATAATCCTTAAAAACTATACACAATTATACTAAACTATACTAAAATACACAAACTTAAATTTAACGAAAAAATAAAAAATGAAAATTTATTGGTTGCCCAACAGTGGCAGTAGATACAGAAAAACTCAGAAAACAATAACAATTAAAAAAAAAAACGTACTTTCTATTAATTATATTTTGGCCACACTTATATCCGATGATCCAATCCAACCTTCAAAGTTCTTTTTTAGAGTCTTACCTCCTAATTCTAAATTTTTCAGTTCTCCGGGCAGTTTATTAAACGCCTTCATAGCAGTAATCTTACTGCTTTTAAATTTTATTCTTTTATTTATCTTTGGCAACAAAAGGTTTTTATTTCTAATTTTACAATGAGATTCTGCGTGTTCCTTTCACATATCTGCATAATAAAGCATCAATGACTCCAATGTAAACATCTGTGAGATATTTAATGGGACAGAATAATTAGTTTGTTTTTTCAAGATTATCTTTAAGATCCTATTTTTCAAATTCTGCGACAGAATCCTAACATTATCATATGCTCCACCCCACACAAATCACTCCATAAGAGCAAATGCTATGGAAAAGAGTATAATAAATCATTAATAGAGTCCCCGTTGACATAATTCTTGATAATTTAGCAAATATAAATAGCAGATATTTTGTTCTTTTCACTACATTATCAACATGCTTATCCCATCTCATATGGCAATCAAACACAGTGCCCAAATATTTACAGAATTCAACCCTTTTTACTCTACTATGATTTATATTAATAGTTACATTATTCGAAGTGCTATCACGATACACACCAAAAGTCATGAAGACTGTTTTTGAAATATTCAAAGATAACTGATTTAATGTTAACCATGTGCTTACTGTTTTTAAAAGATCATTCATTTTATTTTGGGTTTTATCCCAAGTTTCTTCAGTGCTTATAATGGCGTATCATCCGCATATGACATCACAGACTGCTTTTCCAAAATTTGAAGCATGTCATTTATGTATAAAATAAATAATAGAGGTCCAAGGATTGTTCCTTGTAGGACTCCACATGATTTGTTTAGGGGCACTAACAGTACTTGTTATTTTGACAGTTTGTATCCTATTATTTAAATAACTTCTAATTAAGTCATGAGCCATACCTCTAATACCGTAATGATATAGTTTTTTTAAAGGAATTTCATGGTTCACTGTGTCAAAAGGTTTATATAGTTTTTTTAAAGGAATTTCATGGTTCACTGTGTCAAAAGGTTTAGCTAAGTCCAAAAATGTTACAATTATTGGAATATTTAGGTCTAAATTATTATAAATTGTATTACTCAGGAAATTTAAAGCATCTTTAGTTCCTTTACCCTTAACAAAACCATATTGGTGTTCTGATATTAATTTGTTTTTCTTAAACTTTGTTAATAAAGTTGTATAAGCGTATGTATATAATTGTAATCAATTTCTGGAAAATAAATAAAGATAAATGTGTATTATTTTTTATTATTATATTACAATTATACACAATGATGTTGCTATGTTCACTGGATATATATGACAATAAAGTATAATTATTATTATTAATATAAAATAACAAAAGTTCCTGAATGAGGTAACTGTGGCTGGCTGTGGCTCGGTCACGTAGTACTTTGCTACTGTGCAGAATTTTATTAATTTATACATACATAGGTAGATAATTGTATGCACAAATGCAAATAATGTCCGTGGCAGCTTTACTGCTGTATGTTTCCGCACTAGGACAACATTGACAGGCATTACGACATCCTCGCCAATATCTTTTGGATATGGAAAAAGAGTAAAATCCCTACTGAGGCGGGGAGGTGAGGGATAAAAAAAAAAAAAACTAACCATAACACTAATAAGAACATGGGGAAGTGTTATCATTTTATCCTTTTTTGTTAGTCAGACAACACAATAAATAATTATATATTCTATAGTTTTTACTACCTTATGCTGCTATCATAATAGTGCTCTTTTCACATAATTCCCTCATTATTAAACCTACCATATCTTTTAAATCCAAAGTATCAAATTTTTCCAAAAGTTCTCCATAATTCCATTTAAAATTAAAATGTATTTTCTCATCGATTTCAGGTACTGTTTCTGCTGACGGTGGTATTCTCATTTGTTTACAATTAAGTATTTTAGTTTGTGCAGTCAATATTTCTAGATCGACTGTAACCGGTTGTTGAAAAGGAAATTCACTTAGACCATTATGAGGTGTCTTTTTAAAAAACAAATTAGTACCTATGCAGTGATCGTAATTACCTAGAATAATATCAATGTTACTGAATTTTTTTATTGTCACTAGAGCACAATAATACATTTACCTTTAAAGACCATGTCATTTATTTGTACTAGTGGGTTTTTATCTTCCAGATTTGTTATACGAATAAATATTTTATCTTCTAACAATTCTTGAGGTATTTTATCATTAAAATCTAGATATACGAATGTTTCTTTAGATTTATTCAAAAACTCTTCTTTGGATCCCATTTTTAGCACCTACTTCTTTCTACAACCTACTTTTTTTTTATAAAATTCAGCTGTTTTCTATATTTAAAGTACTACACTCGGGCTGAACTTTGTGAACCTGTGCAAAGAACTTTCAATCATTAAAATAAAAATTAAATAAATTAGATTATTTTTTCACTTCTGTAGATATTTGGGTTGGGTTTTGGTTTACTTATTTACGAGGTTATGTTTTCTTTGGACTCATAGACATAGAGGATGGACTGAGCATTAACTTCATAAAATTGACCACTCTCTAGAAAGAGATAAAGCGATTGTGCGGCCAATACCTGTCTCTTTTTTGTAGGCCTGTAATAAACAAGGCGCTGTACCCCGAGACGGAATTTAAGGCGAGAAAAGCCCCATACCCGATTTTAGTTCAAATAGAACACTTAGAAATATTATTTTTAAGAGCGCCGTAGCTCAGCGGCATTCTAAAAAGAGACAGCTACTGGCCACTCATTCGCTTTGTCTCTCTCACACTTTCGCGTCCATATTTACTTCACAGCTGGATACGGAATACTCAATCCATCCTCTATGTCTATGTTTGGACTACAATAGTTCACTATTGGTGTGGGCAATTCGGGAATTAAGCTTTAGATTGATCGAATCAATGACAAATCTTGTATTTTCGCCCCGGAATGGAGATAGAGCCTTCTCTTACGCAAAATAACCGGTCAAGTGCAAGTTGAACTTGCACAATTAGTGTTCCGTACGTTGATTGCTTTTAAAATAAAGAATGTTGTAACGGAAGTATAAAATGATCAGTGACTTCACAAAACACACCCCAAATGAGTTTTTCAACAAAGTTTATTTCCAATCTTTACTGAAAATTGATGACCTTGAAATTTTTTTTTTTTTATATACCAGATAAATTATTGCACTCGTGATAAGTTTCGTTCAATCTACACCCCGTGGGGAATAGTCCAGAATTTTTTCAAAATTTTTTGATAAGTACTTTTCGAGATAAGGTGGGTGGACAGCGATTTTTAAAAAATAATATAAAGAAAAGTGCGCGCAAGTATTACATTATATATATATTTTTTACTCGTGTTTTCACAAGCTGTCATTTGACACCACACTCGATTACCTAGTAAAAAAATTTTTTTTTCACTTCCGATTTGACTCCCCAAAACTAACCCCTTAAGTCGAAATTTAACTTTCAAAACTACATGACTCTGATGAGGCCATCAATTTCTATATTATTACCACATTTCAACTTTCTATGACAAATAGTTTCGGAGAAAATCGGGTGTGACAGACGAACAGACAGACACCGAAGTGATCTTATAAGTGTTCCGTACGGAACACTAAAAAAAGTACCAACATAACTTTAGATTAGATATTGGATTATTGTATTTGAATGTCGTAAAATTTATTTTCATATTTACCTCTGCAATATTAACATGCCTAAAGATTATTTAGAGAAGATTTATTTTCTATAAGTACCTTAAGATGTGCCCTACGTAGGTGACTAAAGCACAAACAAAACAAGAATGTGTTTTAACACAATTTCTTAGTTAACCGCTAAATTTAAAAACATCATACAAAGATTGAAAATAAAATCTAACAATCCTGGTGCCGATATTAGAAAAAATCGGAAAAGAATATAAAGAAACGAATGCTGTGTACCAAAATTGAAATTGATATCTCATTTCTTTCGATAGTTGTAGGCCTAGTCGGCCTACTGAAATGGTTAACTATGTTTTTTGTGATCTAAAGACCTAAAAACTTGCAAAAATGCAAAACTCTTGAAGGATAATTTTTTTATGAAACAATTCTTCGCCTTAGCATGAATTTAACTACTTTGAAAATCGTTCCGGCTATAACGACTATTAAAAAAAGCGAAGAGATCTCTGTACCTAACCATATACTTGCAATTCTTGGCGCCAAAAGTTGTTTTCTGTGGTCGTATGTGTATTTGAGATTTGTAATATAATTTCAAGTTTATTTAATTTAACTCTATATCACTTATAAACATTAATTTGAAAACCCGCAGTGTAAACAAGTGTGCACTTAAAACTTCCAGAAGTTTTTTGTAGTTTTACTTTAAAACTTTTGATTCTCTAAAACATATCCTTTAAAAATGTCGAGAAGGGTAGGTAAACATACATGTAATAAGATTACCATTTAACGGCTTCTTTCAGTTATTGAACATAATATTTTTTTTATCATAAATCAGTGAAGTACTAAATCAATTACAAATTATTGCAAAGTATTTTATAATTATAGGCATGTTAGTAAGGGACACATATTTATACACAATAGCCTCTAGCATCAATTTTTTATTAAAATTATACAGTGTATGACAATATTTTCAAATCCTATTACAAGATGCTTTTTATTTCAACTACTATTTTGTTGAAATTGAAATTTGAGGCATTGGAACATTGAAGAGATGTTGTTGACTTTGGTCTATAATATAAATACTTTCATAGGAAGTATTAGGTTGATGTAAGTGGCTAGAATAATCCTAAAGTGGATATATAGTAATTTATGGATTTCTCTGCACTACACACAAGTTTAGTTGAAACTTTGATATAGTGAAGTAGGCTAGTTTTGACTATATTTAAAACAGATATATATTATTTCTATTACTGTTCCAGCCTGAAGAGGAATCACCTGCACCAACACCACGTTCCAACATGTCTTCCCCGGCACAGGATTTGGAACCATTTGAAGATGAAGGTTTACTGGATGATATTAATGATCAGGAGGAAGAAGAGGGGGAGGAGTTGTTTGGGGATAATATGGAAAAGTAAGCTAAATAGCTACTAGACAAAAATATATATAGTCATCTGCTGGGTCCAAAGTCAATGGGATTAAAAAAAGCTTAATTTATTTAAAACAAACAATTTTCACAAAATATATAATATATATATATATATATATATATATATATATATATATATATATATATATATATATATATATATATATATATCACAAAGATACCTAGAAAATCAAAAAATAAATGTTAGTACAATAAACTTAACATAAAAGAAAATGCAGAATAATTCTTTTAATAGTGACAACTTTTGCATACCACAGAAATTTTATGAATCACTGACTTCCCATTTCTCTATCCATTAATCTTTGAAATTTAGCACTGCATCAGTATAAAATCGACCACTTTGAAGGCTCCAATAACAAATTGGTAATAAATATTATTTTAAGGATTTTAGTATTCAACATTATTCACTATTCATTAACATAAATGTTTTTAAATTTGTTTTACTCTAGAAATATAATTTTTTTTTATACTCATTAATTTTTTTCAGTGACTATCGTCCAATGCCACATTTAGACAGATATGATGAACGTATATTAGATGATGATGACTATGATGCTATGTCCATTGGAGATCGTTTAGCGGCAGAAGACGAGCTTAGGCAAAGAGATAGGGAGATGGGCATTTTAAGGAGGGATGATCGCGAATTGTTTTATGATAGAGAAGATGATGAAGATCCTAGACATAAACGGAGAAGGGCAGAAAAGGCAGCTGCTGGTGAACCTGAAGACCAGGTAATTATTTATTTAAATATTTATTTCACTTAGATTCAGAGTGGCATTTTTTTTAAAAGCTTGTAGTGTTTACCAAAATAAGTAATTTATATATATATATATATATATATATATATATATATATATATATATATATATATATATATATATATACATATATATATATATATATATATATATATATATATATAAATAAACATACATATACATTGTAACTTGTACACTTCGCCCCGAATTGACAGCGTCAATTTGTGGGGTGCACCTTTTACAGCCTCGTTTTAATTCCTGAGAATGAATTGAGAGAATCCTGATTTTAAAAGAACTAAAGAAATTAAACATACACTAGCTCAGTTTTTCTTGGTAGAGTTATATGGGTAAGAGATAATTGTTGTACGTCTTTTTGGAATTAGTTTCTATCATTGTTAAAAAAATTTCGGTTGTACTAATTTTTGGGCACCATTCATTTTAAAATAGAAAGGATCTACTTTCAGCTAAAAAAATGAAAAAATACTGAAGTGTTATGCAGTTGTTAAGAAAAAGAATTTTTCTGGTACAACCCTTTTATCCTGAAAAGTAAGATAGGTATTCAGTGAGACACTAGCTTTAATCAACAAAAAAAGGTTTATTAATGATTTAAATTAAAAGTTCTAACTCTTGCAGTTTAGTAATTACAAAAACTCTAGCCTTAAAGGTAGTTATTACTAAATAGAGTTCTGAAATCAGACATTTTACTTTTAAAATTTTGCTACACCCGATATTGAAAGTTCGTGACGTTCACTTCACGATTTATCAGTTCAATTCGATGCTAAATCACTTATATGCGGGAAATAGGTCTACTGATGTATATTTTGGGGACTTACGGTTTTCCTACGGGCTTCTAGGCCTTAAATTGAACACTTAAAACCGCTTTCACACATTCCAACACTAATTTATCGGTACTGCTTCATGACGAGAAGAGCCTACAACGTTAAAAACATGTTAAAAAAAACAAAGCCCACTATGGCTTAATGATTTAAACTCGTACTCGACTTGGCTCAATAAAATTTTCAGAAGCCTCTACTGCGGCTGGATGGACAAAGCCTGGCTGCGGCTTGATCGGAGAAAAGCCAACTACGGCTACTGGTTGCAGAACAGCCTTCTGCCACTACATGTTGGAAATAAGCCTCGGCGGCGGCTTGATGGGAAACAGCCTTCTCTGCGGCTCGATGGAAAAAAGCCTCGACTGCGGCTGGATGGAAAAAAGCCTCGATCTGCGTTCTGCAGACCCTTAAATAATCCGTGAGAACTACGTCTCTAAGATGGCTACGCCGGAACCAAACTCCGGAAACAAACATCTGACCAATCGGTGTGTACCACGAATTGAATAAATTCGGTCGGAAACCCGCACTGCACACTGTATCATGAGCGGCTAGAAATTCCAGCGAAATACACTGCTCGATACAAAAATGAAAAGAAGTACATTATAAAGCCAAAAATCAGTAACATTACATGCTCTTAAAATCTAGGAAAAAATGAATGTTACAACATAAACATATACATATATATTTAATTTTCTCAGGATTAATGTTCATGAAATTAAAGCCTTGTTTTATGGTTTTATGTCATAGTATATATTTTGGACAAAAATATTTCTACCAATTCTTTTGGTCTTCATCAGTTGTGTTCTCTGTTATTTATTTTATAATACTGAAACACATATGAACTAAAAATAAACTAAAACTATACATGAGAACATCATATGGAACATTTTGTAATGTCCATGTGATGTTTTTATGTATAGTTTTAGTTTATTTTTAGTTTATATGTGTTCAGTATTTTAAAATAAATAACGGAGTACACAACTTATGAAGACCAAAAGGACTGATCGAAACGGCTTGTCCAAAATATATACTATGATATAAAACAAGGCTTTAATTTCATGAGCATTAACCCAGAGAAAATTAAAAAAAGAATATAGCTGTTACATGTTAAAGAAAAAAGAGAAAAAACGTATATATATTGTATATATATTGTATGT
>CM032454.1:27836168-27841168 GCA_019049505.1 Pachyrhynchus sulphureomaculatus | reverse complement strand
TATCTTTGTTCAACTTGAGGACAATTTCTTACTACCCAACTGTTTCTTTGTGTTCAGAAAACGCAAATATGGGGGGTAAAGAAGTGCATATCTCAATTCCACCAATGATGATTATGGTTTCTGGCATAGTTACATTAGATGGCCTCCCAGACCGTTCTGGGTCCTCTGTGCTTATATGGCCTGTTCGAAAGTATCCAAACTATATGTAAACTGTCCTAATTGAAGGTCCAGATTCCCCATAGTGCTTATTAGGTTTTACTTTAATTCCCTGAACCATTTTTTTTCTGTGTTTAATAACAACACGAAATTCCTTTTCCTCCATGTTGACCAAATAACACAGTTTAGTGGACTGAAAAGCATTGTACTTGCAGAGTTATAAACGTAAAAAGCTGAAACTTTTTCAGTTGTCTAATAAGATCATCCTACTTTCAGACATTGGTATGGACAGGTGGCACCATCTCTTGGATTTTGCACATTTTTCTAACAGCATTGTATTGCCCTAATCACAATTCTAATAAAGTTGTTTTGTTTTGTTCAGCTTTAATAAGAGTATGATCCTTTCTTTCTTTCAGGATATGATTGAATCAATTGAAAATCTGGAAGATACTAAGGGCTACACAATTAAAGATTGGGTGGTTATGATGGGACCTAGAACTGAAATTTCAAATCGTTTTAAGAATTTTTTAAGAACATATGTTAACAGTAAAGGGCAGTATATTTACAAGGAGAAAATAAAAAGAATGTGTGAAAATAATCAGGTAAGCACATTTAGTTAGGTAAATAGAAATAGTTAATATATACAGGAGCAGTTAATATAAAATAGTAAACGAGAATTATTTTTACTTGTAACTAGTATGTGCCTGGCATTCTATGTCTTAGAAAGATACAAGTTGTATTTTTTAAGTAATAAAGGACATAGCTCAGATGTTAGACTTCTAATTTACCTACTAGCACAGAAAATATAGCTATCGCTACAGAAAGACAAACACGTGGAACAAAACGTCGCCATAAAATGAAGCCGACTGGCTACCGCAGGATCGTTAAAATATATCTCGTTGAGCTTCTTAGAGATTCCGCTCATATTTTTTACTATTGTTACATATAATATATAATACAACTTACATGTGCACAGCATCTCTGAAAAACTCAACAAGGCATATTTTTACTATCTAGCGATAGCCAGGCGGCGATGTGTTGTTCCTCCTGTCTGTTTTCCCGTAGCGATAGCTATATTCACTATGTTAAAACTTTACTCCTGAGCATTCATCATATATAATTTATAGAATTAGCTACATTTGGTGGAAATCCATTCTAAATTAATAGAATGAAACGCAACTACTAGTTATTAGTGGCCTTAAGGTAGACACAATCCTGTCAAAACAATCATGAATAAAATAAAGTGAAAACCTTAAGAAAAAACTTCATTTAATTTCTATTAATTTGGAATGGATTTCCATCAAGTATCAGCTAGTTCCATAAATTATTGTTAAAGTGTAGGATCTATACCCAAAATATAAAATTTTTAATCAACGCAATAAGTGTAATGTGTTCTCTAAATATATTCAGCATATATTACCAACTATGATAAAAAGTGTTATATTTGTGAAACTGCTGAACCAACTTTGATGAGACAAGGACTAAAGCCTTGTAGGATAATTTACCTATATATGGGAACACATACATATACAGATGTTTGGCATTGGGAAGTGTAATATTTTTATTCCAACCAGAAATGAAATATCTTCTTCCTCTTATATTACTACTGTGTCTTGCCAATTTCCTATTTTTAAACTGCCTCTTGTGATGCTGATGATCAACTTTCCTGTCAGCGCTTTGGTGGTCTCCTTAATAGTCGGGTAGTTTCTGGTTTTTGTGTTTTCGCCAACTTAGCTAGTCATTCTAGTCCCATTCTATCTACCTAGTCTCTCCAAAATCTTCATCATGGTCTGGTCCATTTCACGATATCTTGTATTTCCAGTTATTCTCTTATTGCTTCACTTCTTACTGTCTTTCCATCTCATTTGTACGCGTTTTTCTGTTGGTTTTTGAAGTTTCGGGTCTTGTTTTTGCAGTATGTGTGAGCATTAGTCTAACGCAGGTTTTATAAATACAGAATTTACTCTGTCTACTCATTTCTTTATTATGCCAGATTATATCTTGAAGGTAGCTAGATATCTTAGCATTGCTTTTGTCCTACTAGATGTCTATCTGAGGATAATCGTACACCAAGTTAGCTAAATTTCCTGAGATACCTTGATATCCCCATTAATTGCATTTTTTCTGTTGACACCCATGTTACATTTGTATGCTGTTTGTGCGAATCTGTACAGCAACCAACCGCTGTAGGTCGTCTTTATTTTCAGCGATTAGAACGGCGTCGCCTGCATAACAGAATTTTTATTACCCGATTGCCCATTTTTCGACGTTGATTTTTTTTACGCTTTGTATAATTGCGTTCATGATCTTCAAGACTGAAGAGGGTTGGGCTTAGGCAGTGTTGGTTTTTATTTTGATTTTATTTCCTGTGTTCAGTTCCTTGATTGTTCTCATATGTGTCAGATTTACTTTGTTCTTATTTAGTAGGTCTGTGAAGCCGGTAAATAATGGCATATTAAACTCTAGATTTTTCAATAAATTGGCGTAGAATAAAGATGGCGTCTACTGTTGATCTGTTGGGTCAGAAACCCTGCTGCTCTTCTCGGGTGTTTTTTCTTCATTATTTGGGAAATTAGTATCTTGGTCAGTATATTGAATACAGAATTAAGCAGAGTAATGTCCCTATAATTCATGGAATCTTTCTTGCTGTATCTTTTGAATATGGGTATAGTAGTAGTGGTCTTTCATTCTGCAGGTGTACAGTCAGAGTTTTCGATTTTTAGGAAAAGTTCTAAAATTTCTCTCACGATTTCAAGACCTTCATATATCAAATATATTGTATTTATATATTTTTTTAGTCAAGTTTTACTGTTGAATTTCCAAACTTAGCAAATAAGGAACACGTGTTGGCCTACTTTTTGCCAGAAGCACCATTTCAAATGTTGGAAATATTTGATGAAGTTGCAAAAGACATTGTTTTGTCAATGTATCCAAGTTATGACCGTGTTACTAACGAAATCCATATAAGAATTTCTGATTTACCACTTATTGAAGAATTAAGAACTTTCAGGCAAGTATATTTTTAGGTATATGCATGTTTTCTAAAACTAACCTTTTTGCACTAAAGTTTTTGTAATTATTGTAACTTATATTAAGTTCATTGAATATAAGTAGGGAAGAATGCAATTATTTGGGGAATACCTCCACCATCACTGTAGCTATTTCCTTAACATCAGGCAACCCCACTAGGATGGAGATACACACGGAAGTTAGTTACTGCAATGCTGTTACTGTTAACACTTCAAGAATGACGGTAGATAAAGTAAAATTTGCTCCCATGTTTGTAATTTTTGTGGCATACAAATTAAGCCATAAGTAAGATTTTGTTATAGCAGTACTTTTGTAGTACGTTAAAGTGCGTACTTTTTTATGATAGTTTTTATAACAACGAAACTTCTAGCTCTGGCTCTTCATATGCTATGGTTGGGGAGGCTGATAACCAGTCAGACAGACTGGAGGTTTATTTTTTGCCAATCTCATTGAACTTCTATATAATGTTACCTTGTTTGAACCTACAGTTTAATGGGGAACATGACCCACCGGCAGATTTTTTATTGTGTTCTACAATTCTGTTTGTCACCCTACCAACCTACTACCTATTGATATCTTCATAGCGTTGCAATAAACTATGTCTTTGTTAGTGACGGCCCTCGCTCCATCCAGTTCAGTTTCAGATATTTTTCGGCTCTCAGCTCTTCCAAGTGTGACTTCTACAGCATTGTTAGCTTTGAGAGTTTGCCTATGTTGGGTGTGTGACAGCATGACATAATATATGGCCTAGCCAAATATATTTATAAATAAACATACAGACCTGCTGAAGATTAAATCCGAGATTTTGAGCAAAGTAGGACGGAACTATACCGTAAAACCAGGGCTGTCACCAAGAAATCTAAGACCTTTTTTTTGACGCCTATTTTACACAGAATCATGTTCAATCACTAACACATCCTTTTGTTTTTGTTATATCAAGTTATTGATATATGCTTTATTTTGGTTTTTGCAGAAAATTACATGTAAACCAATTGGTTAGAACGTTAGGAGTAGTCACCGCCACTACAGGGGTATTGCCACAATTGTCAGTGGTTAAATTTGATTGTAATAAATGTGGTTTCATATTGGGACCTTTTACACAAACTCAAGATCATGAAGTTCAACCAGGTGCCTGCCCCGAATGTCAGAGTTCTGGGCCGTTCTCGGTAAGTAAGTGATTAATTATATGAAACTAGTACTAAAGTTAATCCAAATCAGGGTAGTGACATTGTAATTTTTTACTAACATAACGGAGTTAAATTGTAGACAACCATCTTATAGTGACGAATTACATCCACCCACCATTTTCAGCTTTCCAGGATGGTTCTTGGCTAACTAAACTATTAAGATCGTACAAGTCAAGTCCACCAGTCTATATTTTTAGTGTTCCGTACAGAACATTTATGTGATCACTTCGGTGTCCGCCTGTCTGTTTGTCACACCCGACACTACTTGGCATAGACAGTTGATATTTGGCAGAAATATAGGAATTGATGGCTCAGTCAGAGCTGTGTAATTTTGAAAGTTAAATTTGAGTTGAAATTGAAACTGAAAAAAAAAAATTACCAAGTCATCGAGTGGGGTGTCAAATGAAGGCTTGTGAAAACACGAATTCAAAAATATATATGATGCACACAAAAATCGCTGTCCACCCCTATCTCGAAAAGTACTGATCAAAAAATTTTGAAAAAATTCTAGGATATTCTCCATGAAATATACATTGAGCGAAAATTATCACAAGTCCATTACGTTTGATAGTTTATCTGGTATAAAAAGAACTATGAAAACTATGTGCCTTGACAATATGGTAGAGG
>CM032454.1:27813668-27831168 GCA_019049505.1 Pachyrhynchus sulphureomaculatus | reverse complement strand
ACGTGTTGGTCATATTTTGCATGAACGTTTGGGCATAAGAATGCTCTATTCAAAATGGGTACCGCGTTTGCTCACAGTGGACGAAAAACAATAACGTGTTGGTGATTCTGAGCGCTGTTTGGATCTGTTTGAGCGCATTAAAAAGATTTTTTCAGGCGATATGTGACAATAGATGAAACATGAATCCACCACTACACGCCGAATTCAAATCGGCAGTCAGCCGAGACGAAAGACACAACAGTTCGGCTGGGAAGGTTTTGACCTCTGTATTTTGGGATGCGGATGGAATAATTTTCATCGACTATGCTGAGAAGGGAAAAACCATCAATAGCGAATATTATATAAAGTTATTGGTGCGTTTGAAGGCAGAAATCGCAAAGAAACGGCCCCAAATGAACTTTCATCAAAGACAATCAATGGTTACGATGGCAAAAATGCATGAGTTGAAGTTCGAATTGCTTCCGCATCCACTGTATTCTCTAGATTTGGCCCCCAGCGACTATTATCTATTCGCAAACCTCAAAAAAATACTCGCGGAAAAGAGATGTGGCTCCTATGAAGAAGTTATCGCCGAAACTGGACCTATTTTGAAGGCAAAGGTAAATTCTTCTACAAGAAAGGCACAGAAATGTTAGAAAAGCGTTGGACTGTTTGTATCGCTCTTGAAGGAGACTATATTGATGAATAAAGTCGAATTTTGAAAAAAAAAAAATGTGTTTTAAGTAGCTAGACCAAAAACTTTTCAGTCTACATGTTACATTCACTAGTAGATTTTGAAAAATTAGAAATCTGTTTAAAACTGTGGCGACAATCTTTTAAAACTGTATCTACATCATTAATGTATTAACTTTTTAACGTCGCCTTAAGCTTTGGGAACCGGAAAACTTTGTTTTAGGTCAAAATTTGCAAATACGGTAAGGGGGGAGACTAAACAATCGTGCTCTAATTACCAAAGCTTTAGATTGGATTTGTGGTCTTTTCCAGATCATTTATGTAAAAGAGAAAGGGCGCAGGAGACAATACGTAGCACTGGCGTACATCAGCGTTGATAGTAAAGGTGTTTGAATGATATCCATCAATAGCCAGTAGTAAAG
This sequence comes from Pachyrhynchus sulphureomaculatus, assembly GCA_019049505.1. NCBI lineage: Eukaryota > Metazoa > Arthropoda > Insecta > Coleoptera > Curculionidae > Pachyrhynchus > Pachyrhynchus sulphureomaculatus. The sequence goes on along the minus strand of CM032454.1, from coordinate 27,830,074 downwards.
AATGATTTCTGAGGAAACTTGAACACCATAAACAAAACCTTTTAGACCAATAATCCGTCAGGCCAAGCACAGTTGAAGGCTTACGATATATCAGGCGCAACCGCTCTTGGCTCCCCTATGTTCATTGTTTCAAAGATGTGTGTGACGTATGTTAATAGATCTTCTGTTGATATTTGCTTAGTAAAACCGTATCAGTGGACATTAGTAATATTAAATCCTTTCGGTATTTAGCAAGATGTTTATTCATACCCTTTTTCATAGCCTTCGATATTACTGAAATTAAAGCGCATGATCGGTAATTATTTGTCTTGGCCTTTTTTAGATATCGGCCCTACTCGATATATTTTCAGTACGATGGAAATATTCATGTTCTGTAGAATAAGATGAAAAGCCTAGAAAAAACCAGTTTCCGGGCATATTTTTTAAGTAAGATGGACCAAACTGAAATGTGTAATGGGCTTGTTAGATCACTAGTGTTGTATTGAGCTGAAGTAGTAGGTGTACTAAAATGTAGTCCTAGATAGAGATAATTAATCTCTTGTAGATTCGTTGTTGGTTCCCATATTCGTCATCATCCTTCAAAGAAAGATACAGAAGAAACAGATGCCGAAATCGAAAATGAAATGCAGGTGCCGTTGGAAATGTTAAAGAAATATATAGTGTATGCTAGAGAAAATATTCATCCAAAGTTACAAAATATGGATCAAGATAAAGTTGCGAATATTTATAGTCAACTTAGGCAAGAATCATTGGTAAGTGTGTTATTAAAAATCATTATTTCGTGATTTTCTGAAGTGTAGATTAGGCGTATGCATTTCGAAACTTTTTTATATATACTTATAGGATCACTTCGGTGTCTGTTTGTCACACTCGATTTTTTCTCCCAAACTATTTTACATATAAAGTTGAAATTTTGGCACAAATATAGGAAGTGATGGCCCAATCGGACCCGTGTAGTTTTGAAAAATAAATTTTGACTTAAAGGGTGAGTTTTGGAGGGTGAAATCAGAAATGAAAAAAAAAATTTACTAAGTCATCGAGTGGGGTGTCAAATGAAAGCTTGGGAAAACACGAGTTCAAAAGTATATATATGATGTAGTTCTTGTGCACACTATCCTTTGTATTATTTTTAAAAAATGGACAAAAATCGCTGTCCCCCCCCCCCCCCCCCCCCGCCCTATCTCGGAAAAATCAAAAATTTTTGTAAAAGCTGAAAAAATTCATAAAGCGTAGATGAGAGAGTGCATTACGTTATCTGGTATAATGAAAATCTAAATGCTTTGACAATATAGTGGACTTTTTTTTATTATACTTGTCAGTACATTACTGATACCGAGTCCCACGTCGCTTCTGTACCGAGACAACCGAGAAAATTTTAGTTTATTTGGTTATAAGTAAACAAATATATAGGTAGTAAATAGTTGGATGTATAATATAATTAAATCTAGTAATAACACTTTTATTACTAGATTTAAATTCAGATAGATTGATTTATTGACTATTAGGTATCTAAGATGCTGTTATACATTATTGACTAAGAAAAAAAACGTGAAAATAAATATTGGATCTTAAGATATATATATGTTAGTGACCTAATTAACTTAGCCTAGGTAAGGATTTTGTTTTATTTTAAAAGCAATCTCCGTACGGAACACAAATTGCGCACTTAACCTTTTTTTTCTTATGTTGTTTATATTAATTCTAAGTATGTTATAGATGGTAAGTTGTTGTATTAGTAGGACCATAATACCATTCAGAGTTTTGTTAATTTGCTATTTACTTTTATAAATTAAAGATTTAAATGAATTTAACAGGCTACTGGAAGTCTACCGATCACAGTCCGTCATATAGAAAGTATTATTCGTATGAGCGAAGCCCATGCGAGGTTGCATTTGAGAGAATATGTACAAGAAGAAGATGTAAATATGGCCGTAAGAATGATGTTGGAGAGTTTCGTAGAAACACAAAAATACAGCGTGATGAAATCGATGAGACAAGTAAGTTTATTTGTTTTTTCTCTCTTTTTTTTAAAACGAATTATCATTGTTTTTAATAAGATCAAGTAATTATAATATAGACGTAAAGTTTTGATCAGAGTTAAACTCTTGTTTGAGATATTCTGGTAGTTTCTTAGTATTTCATTACCCTGCCGCCCAGTCACGTAGTATTTGCCAACAAATGCTCGTAAAAGCTTGAAATACTAACGTTTTAGACAGTCTTTCCGGTTCTGCTCTTGAGTGAGATGCTTATTTGCGGTCATGCTAGGATAGATTGAGAGCTGAGCCCGACACAAACTGCCAACGGCATGTTGTGTGTCGTCCAAGCGGAGCACCATTTGAACGAAAGAAAACTGACGAAAGACGCAGTGTCCTTTCCATTCTCAAGTGAGATCACTGCAGTGCCATGAAGAGGTTCAGAAGTAACATACTGGTTTACGTCAAGGTTCGTGGTAAGCGGGAACAAGACGTTAAATAGATTTGGCAGAAATAATCTCTTTAGTCTATAAGTCTTCCCAAACCACAACCTAAACTTTTAAAAATTAGTTTTAAAGCAGGTGATATAAGCCAGATGTTAGGACACTGCTCCATTGTGTTAAAATTTATTTAATGAACATGAACTTACGTTGTACATAACGTTCAAACAAATCTTTGTTGTCTAAAGTTGTATAAAGTATATTTAAGCAAAATTGTATCTTGTTTAGAACCGTTAAGTCAATTTTCTTTTAGATAGAGTTCAAGCGGATTGAAACTCAATCCTGAACCCTATTTAGCTTCTAATCTTCAGTTACTTAATAGATCTGTGCTAGAAACTTCTCAATTTATATTTTAATAATTTTTTATACTTGATTTCTAACTTTTTTATCCTTTTTAGGTATTTCAAAGATATTTATCTTTTAAGAAGGATCACAGTGAACTACTATTTTATATTTTGAGGCAGCTTGCTCAGGATCAACTTACTTTCCAGAGGGCAACGAATGAAATGGAAGCACTTACTATCGAAATAGATGAGAAAGATCTAATTGATAAGGTAAGACTATCATAAATTTTTTTTTAGTGTTATATTGTCTGCATTATTTCAGTAGTCACTATACTGTTAAGAAAAGTCGAAAATCTTGATGTGACTTGTAACCCTATGATGTGAATTTGTAATCCTCGTTAATTATTTGAGGCTCTAATTGCAGTAGTTAGTTCAATAAGAAAAAAAATTATGTTTTTTTGGTCGTCTTTATTAATTTTTACATACCGACATATAACACGATTTAAAATGTGGATTTCTTTAAGAACATTCGTTTTATATGTGGAAACAATTGTATTTGTCGCGTCGAAATTTGATTAAGATTACGTTCGGTAATTTATCAAGATAACGTTATAGAAATACTATTGGCAACGTGTAGACTTATTACGCAGAAGATCGCGCAGTAATATTGTCAAAAGGAACATAAACGGTAACAGTTGCCAACAACGGGCGTGCGAATCGACAGGAGAACCTGTTAAAACGACAGAAGAACTATATCAGAGTCTTATTCTACTAAGAAAATTTATAGTAGTTCGTCCTATTTTAGAATTGATGTTATTGCCTATATTAAGTAAGATATTCTTAAAGAAACTTTGTTAACTGTGTGGTATGTTGGCTGTGTGTAAAAAACTGGCAAAAAGAAATTGACCTCTGAAGTCCTGAGTGTGGTCGAACCATTGGTGGAGTATTAAACTAACACCCGCTATTTCAGCCGAACGCATAACTTCTCGTATTAATTTCACATACTAATTTACTTATCTTTTTTAGGCCAAACAAATCGATATCCACGATCTGAAGCCGTTTTACCAAAGCAAAATCTTTGAAAATAACCACTTCGTCTATGATTCAAGAAGGAAAGTTATTATTCATACTGTTCCGGAAACACTAACTGAAGACTAAATTTGTTTATGTAAATATAAGTTAAGGTACATTTTAAATTTATTTTTAAATATCCCACTTTTTAGCTCTTCATTATCAAATTACGAATCTCGTCTTAAAATGCCAGTTACTAGGGTTTATAAAATTAAGAAAGGCACTGCCACACTGTACCGGAGACAGACCGTTAAAACTCTGTTTTTATCGAAAAGTCTGTGTTCACAGCTTTCGCCTGCGTCCACTGCACGATTTCGACTAATAGAGAACATAGGCTTGTGCCCTCGGTATTATTTTCGCATGAAATGTTTAAACGATTTTATTGACACACTATTTTTTTTTTTAATTTTTATTATATTTATTATTAAATTTGTTAATTATAGGCCCAGTTATGCAGGGGCGTAATCAAGTTGTGAGACGTGTAGGGGGGGGGGAGTAAATAGATCTAAAGAACGTTTTTTTTTTAAAAAAAATGAAAACATCGCGGAGCTATAATAAGATGAAGGGGCTTATAGGGAGGGGCGATTTTTTTCTAGGCTCATCTAAGCGGGGGAAGCATACTCCCTGCGTTATTCTGCTGCAGTTATAATACTTATTTGTGTTAATAATAATTTCCTACCATATTGTATTGGAAATAAGTTACTTTTTATATTATTACGTTATTATATAGTATTTAGTGTTTTTTTTTTAAATAGAGCATTATTTTTGCTGTATTTTAATAAAGTCGCTTCACCAAATCTAGCTTATATTGAAATAATTTAAAAGTTATTTTTGAAACTTACGTTATGTTGCACTCTCTGAGCATTTGGTCCATTTCGGCCTACTCATAAATTGGATATTTAAATGATCGCGTACCTCACTCAAAAAATGTTTTTCATCCTGTCGAAAAACACATAATACCAACCTAAAAATTTATTGAAAATCGCTGTCGAAAATTAGACTGGCGATACTTGAAGATTTCGAAAATAGTTTACTCTATTTTCGGTAAATGTTGCCTAGTTGGTAACTAAAATTGTTCTAGTAAACTTTTTATTTATATTAGTTGACTAGAAACGAAATTCGCGAAAGCAAATATCACTCGATTTTTACGCATACAAACACAAGAAATTTTGTACCCATCGCCGTTTAAAACACACTAAGGATGTTCCTGAGAAATAAGTGCTCTGGTATCCTCTCTCATTTAGAAAAAAAATAAACGTTCAGTTACAAACTCCTGTTTTGTAATTATTTGAAAATATGTATACAAATATTCCAATAAAATGTTTTTTTTTTAAATGTCGGTAATATGGAAATGGTGGGAAATAAGATAGCAAGCCAGTGAGACGATAATGAAAGATGGTGCGCTGAACAGGTCTTAAATAATTTCAACAGCCTGCATCTTTTTTACTATTCAACTTTTATATAGGCTATGTTTGGCGGAGTGATTTATTTTAGTGAGTATTATAACATGTCAAGAAAATGCTTCCACTTAGAAAATAGCCTGTTGATATTGTTTGAAATAATCTTAAGAATGGTAAAATTTTCTAATCACTTTTCTACACGCTTACTCTATAATATATATATATATATATATATATATATATATATATATATATATATATATATATATTTATTTATATATATATATATATATATATATATATATATATATATATATATATATATATATATATATTATTTATTTTTCTGTTGATAGAGCTTTTCCATACGAATCCAGTGATATAGTTTTTTGAGGGATCCACAGTTTAATTTGGGCTCCGAACTATATAAACGGTAGATGGTACCCTCAGCTTATAGCCTTGTTCTGCCGTAACTGCTTACCACGAACTTCGACGGAGGCTAGCTTATGCCCTAACCCGAACGTTTTCCTGTTATTGTATCGAGGTATATATTTTTTTAGCGACGGCCCTCTATTTATCCAGTTCGATGTCAGATATGATGTATCGTACTTGAGAACAGGAAGAACACTGCTTTTTTCGTCAGTTTTTTCTGGCCCGGGCGGCCTTTCACCAACAACATGCCTTTACAGCAATAACGGCTTTAAGAGTTTGCTAATATCGGCCAATGTGGCATCGCCAAATATACTTAAACAAATAACTATTCTGACCTTCTGGGGATCAAAGCTGAGACCCAGGCAGTTAGTAATTAGTTTTATTTTTGTTTGAGAATTGTTAAAGCTGGACCCATCAAACCTTACAAAGTCTATATTGGAAAAGTCTATCAATTAAAGATTAAATACACAAAGTTTCATTATAAAAACTAAAGTTGAACCACTTGAAAGTTTCTTACATCATCCTATTTAAAGTGAGATGATTCTATAACAAAGAACGAAACAGAATAAAATAACATTTGTGCGGTCGGGCGTTTTTCAGAAAAAGCTGCTATTCTCGAGGTATTTCTATTATATCAGACCGTCAATACGTTATATGTATTTCTTTAATTAAATTGAAATGTTATTAAGTGGTTTTAAACTTCTGAGACTTATTATACATATGAAATTATCCAAATTATGCCAATATACCCCAATAGAATATAGCATATCTTAAGTTTTATTTTATTTTTATAAGTGTATAGTATTTTTATAAAATAGAAACATCATTAAAATTCGTTAGTTTTACTAAATAGTAGTTTTTATTATTAATATAGTACAAAAGTTTAAAATTACATACATTTATTAAAATTACACAAATGAAATCATGAACCTCAAAGACAACAGAAATTCAGTTCGATATCTTACAGTTTTGTTAAAATAATTCCATTTTGACTAAGAATCTATACATTTAAAAAAATGTCAAGTACATTTCATAGAGAATCGCTGACGTGATATCAGCGGTGTTACGAGTAAAGGTGCAAACATCAGCATTTTGTTTCCACTTGTTTCTGTTTCTACCATCGGACACAAAATCTCAAAATTTTCGCCAGACTAATTATTCAATACACCAAACATTCCTTTGTGTCGCATCAACGGGGTTTCAAACCACTATACGTTACCTTCTAGCCTCTCGTCAAATAAAGCGTTTTTATTTTGCTTTTATTTCGGCAAAAAGCAAATTAATGATAAGAGTAAGTGTTCCTGTACGCTGAGATAAATCGATACTCGTTGAGAATTAAGGAACATTCTCCGTAGAAGAGTAACATTCTTTTAGAAATTTAAGCTATTAAAAATATCTTTAAAATGACTTACAACACACATGTGAAGAGTGATTTTTCAGGAAGATTTTCAGATTTTTAGCACATATTTGGTTACTGAAGTGTAATTCACGAGCCATCCAAAGTTATTTAACATTGTTAGGATTGTCTGAGAGATTGAAAACCCCGCTGCATTTTCTTTCCACCTACAAGACGTTGGTAAGTCGCTGAATCTGCAAAAATCGTAGCCCTTTCGCATGTAGTGACATCCTGACCTTTACGATAAGTTTAAGGAGGTGTCGTAGGGACTGTGATGGTTAGGCTAATTAGAGAGAGGAGGGAATTACTCCTAAGGCTATTTAAAATGATCTATCTGTTCCCTAGTCGCCATAGGCATCTGAAGAGTAACTTTTTTTCATTGTTCCATTTGCATCTTATTCACTTTAGGTTCAACACTATTATTCTATGTAAAAAACCCTTTTAGATGGTCATATCTCGGGAACTTTTAAATTTAGTTGTATGTAAGGTAAATTGTATTTGGAATTGAGTGTAGAATCTGACCGTATGAAGATGTTTTGAATAATTTTATTAAAAGGAAATAATATCGGTTTGAGAACATGAGAAAAATGAACAAATAAGAAAATATATAAAGAGAAAGACACAATCACTAGAGAATGAAAAACAACGGCGAGACAGTAAAAAGGCTCCAAGGCGGATTGTTCATTGTCGGTGCCGATGCTTCTCGGCTGTGGTGGGGATGCAAGAAAACAGATCTTCGTTAGCAGACGGCGGCACACTGGTAATGTAACCTAATTGGTAAAACGCAGAGGCATAAACCTTGAAATCGTCTTCTCCTCCATTTACTCTAATATCCATGTATAATATACCTTGACGTGTAATATAAAGACCCACGACCAGACGAAACCAGAACGGCTCGGGCTACATTTGTATCTTACCCTGTATACCTTGGGCAATAAAAGTAAATGTTATCAATTTAAACATTTTTCCTTGCAGTTTTCAGTGTAAATTCAACAACAATAGATCAGAAGCGTAAACTTATAGATGGAATAGACCAACATGCCAATAATTTTGGTATGAACTGAGGTAGCTTAAAACCTCGGGGTATAAATGTCGCACTCTAGACTCGAATTATTAGTAACATTCACTGAACTTTTATTGACTCCGGGGTTCAGAAAAGATGATATTGATGATATGGTACAAAAAGAGGAAACAATAATATGACTAACCTAGTTGTGTATATATACATTATAACATAAATATTGCATGGTTAAAGGCAGATACGCTTATTTGGTCGACTGCAGTTTTCCTTTGAGCCATATTTTCTTTTATTTTGTGCGAAAACAAGTAACCGCAGATTAAGTTTGATTTTGGGCATTCGGATTTGTTCCAAATCATACGATAATATGAGTAAATGTTAATCCCAGAAAAATTTCACGTCGAGTTTGGAACTAGTTTAAGATATTTAAAATGTTACAGTAGTTTATAGTTTGGATTTCATATCTCTGAAATGTTACATACAATAAGTTTGCTAAAAGTATTTGAAGGAACTTGAAGTGTTTGGGCTTCAATTCTGGGATTCCGAAGCTTAGTGGATTTTTAAAACATCTTGGACGTTATTCTTTTATCATAATGAGATGGCTTTTCATGTAGTAAGTTTGAATGTATTTACTACGTGAGAAATGACGGAATTTGGGGTGAGATTGTCTCAAACTAGAAATATGTTCCGATGTCTCATTTACCCGAGGTATCTTCAGCTATCTTGACTCTTTACCATTGGAACATACCATTCAATGTAAAGAACAAAAATCTCTCAAAACGTCTCGGTCAAACATGCGTAAAACGTCGAAAGTAAATCTGTTCTGACACTGTGTAATCCCTAAAAACCGTGATTCTTCGTCCTAACAAAACCATGAAAGTTTCTGTTCCATGTTAACTTGTATGCAACTTAAGCTTTCCATGTATTTTAAATGAATTTGTGGGGTATCATCGGTATTAAATTTAGAGGGCCTAAAAGTCGGCTAAAAATAAGGGATTCTGCGGGCACTTTTTCCCTTTGACATTGTCGAAATGTGAAAAAAACCACAGTGTAAATCTTGCATCAGAGCAAAATAATGTTCTCATTGTTACATAATATTTGCTAGAAGTATGAAAAGTAATAATTTCCGTATCTCAAAACTATAATCAATTATTTTAAAAAATAGTTCAACCACACTTACCAATTACGTCAAGATATAATTAAAAATGTTAACCAATTTCGGTAATTTGAAACAAGTAGGTCAGTTACCTATTAGTGACACAAAGTAATTTATTCCACGATAAATTACTGTAGGTAAATTATCTCTTGCTGCAACTTATTTTTTTTAGGGTAGTTCAATTACTTAGCGGCAATAATCAATAGTAGACATCGGCCCATATTAGCCCCTTAATTCTCTTGTAAAAAAATATTTTCTAAATTTGCAAGAAAAGATTGTATTTTTAGTAAACTCCTATTAAAAACAAATAACATTTTTATTTTCAAAATTTTTTAGTCTTTATATAATAATCTACTTTAAAATTTATCATTTGCCATTGAAAAACTACAGTTTTAGTTTAGTTTATGCAGTAAAAATTGGAGATGTTACGGTTCTTGTTTCTAACATTTTTAATCAAAAAAGCAGTTATATTTTGAAATGTTATAAAAGTGCAATTATTATCCATTAACCTGAATTATATGTTGTGGTAATTTCACTACACTATAATTCAATTACTATAAAGTAGTTCAGTTTTATGATTAACTGGCCATGTTTTGAAATAATATTTTATTTACTACTTAATACCTTTTATACAACTGAATAGTTCCAAACCACAACATTGTAAGTACCAAAAGTTGAAAAACACACACTCTACTCACTTTCTTGCAATTAAGAAGTCGCCTACAATACAATATTTAATATAAAAATTAATTGATGTTTTATCCAACCTACAAGAGGATTCTCAAAGTTTAATTTACCCTTTTTTACTTGTTTTGCCAATTTCTTAAAATTATTCAAAACAGATTTACAGCTGCAAATGCCATAACAAAAGAAGAACAATCTATACTGACCACATTTTAAATTTCATTTTTAATTGGTTTATTGTTTGGCAGGTGGTGGAAAAGTATTCGTAGGGATATTAAAATATCGCACAAGAAGTTCCGTACTTTTCTTTAAAATTAAAGCTTCTTTACTGGTATCAAGTTACTCTTTTTTACTACTATTAACGGTGATTGGCGTAAAACTATATAAAAAGTAGAATTTATATCATCAATATATTTATATATATATATATATATATATATATATATATATATATATATATATATATATATATATATATATATATACATATATGTATATATATATATATATATATATATATATATATATATATATATATATATATATATATATATATATATATATATATATATATATATATATATATATATATATATATATATATATATATATATATATATATATATATATATATATATATATATATATATATATATATATATATATATATATATATATATATATATATATATATATATATATATATATATATATATATATATATTTATTATGCAAATCACATAATATATTGAAACTGGCATATCTCTGTACTGAAAACAATTGTAGAAAAATTAAAATAAATAGTGCCCCTCAATAATAGCACGTAAAAATAACACAAAGAAGTCACATACTCCTGATTTAAATTCAACATCCCCACCGCCTGTGACAAGAGCGACGCAATGATTTTTTACTTTACGTAGTCCAGTGATTTTGTAAATTGTCAATTGTGTTCAAGTTTATTAAAATTAAGTATTGGGTGTGACTCCAATTAACTCTCGATTAGAAAAGTTTATCACTCTCATAAGAAACGGTATATTTAAGTCATCACTGTGACCACATGAGTCTAATGGTAATTTGTAAAGCTGAATGCAATGCGATTTGCCCTCTTAGCTTATAGCCCTCTATAGTTAGAGCCATTTACTTCAGCCATGCAAAACTACGTTTCTGAATCCTTTCTTTATGTAATGGCTATAAACTAAACACGCCATTTGTCTTAAATTGCTTAAAAGAGCCAAACCATGCAATTTTCACATTTGTTTGGTGTGTCTATCTGTTCTACGAATAAATATTAAGCTATGGCAACTTGAGAAACATTATTTACTTATTTCTTTCCTAGATGATCGAAAAAGGTGGTTTGAGGAAACTCTGCCCATTTTGAGAAGTCCATACTCGGTATAACCTGACTCTTGCATGGAACTCGTGGATTTCTGAAATTGGAAAAAATATTTAAATATTTATGAAAATTAATAACATTTGCAGGAAAAAAAGACCTGATCAAGTGCAAGTTGAACTTACGCAATTAGTGTTCCGTACGTTGATTGTTTTTAAAATAAAAATTTTTGTTCCGGAGGTATAAAATGATCAGTGACTTCACAAAACACATCCAAAATGAGTTTTCAACAAAGTTTGTTTCCGATATTTACTGATGACCTTGAATTTTTTTTTATATGCCAGATAAATTATTAAAGGTAATACACTCGTGATAATTTTCGTTCAATTTACACCCTGTGGAGAATATTCCAGAATTTTTTCAAAAGTTTTTGATTAGTACTTTTCGAGATAAGGTGGGAGATTTTTTAAAAATAATACAAAGAAAAGTGTGCGTAACTATTACATTATATATATTTTTGAACTAATGTTTTTACAAGTTTTCATTTGACGTCTCACTCGATGATCTAGTTAAAAAGTTTTTTTTTCACCTCTGATTTCACTAACTCCTTAAGTCAAAATTTAACTTTCAAAACTACACGGCTTTGAGGAGGCCATCAATATTAGTACCAGATTTCAACTTTCTATGTCAATTAGTTTCGGAGAAAATCGAGTGTGACAGACGGAAGGACGGACGGACGGACGGACGGACGGACAGACACCGAAGTGATCTTATAAGTGTTCCGTACGGAACAGTAATATTATAATAGTTTATTGGACTAATACTGTCGGTAAGTTTTTCCCCTGCGTCAAAAATACAGGAGTTCAAGAATAATAGACAACCCGTGTGTATCGTCTATCAATCGTCAAACTAGCTATATCATTGCCACATTGCGCTCCATTTCAAAGCTAATCAGCTAGTTTAGGAAAATATACATTTTTCGGCAATCACAACACGATCACGACAGCAATATATCTCTGAAGTAATTATTAGCCAACAACTGTCAGCGTCATCTGAAGGGAACTGACAAACATTGCATAATGATTTAACAAACACTACTAAATAAAAATGTCGGTGATAGCGCTGAAATAAAAACCAAACATGGCTGCCACATTTTTGGCAAGTGTTGACATTCATTATTAAAAGCCCTTTACTAGTACTTACATTTCGTGGTCAGGTAAAACCATAGGGTAAAGCTGGGTCGTGTCAATTAAATCAGTGTTATCGCAAATAAGTCTGGCTAATCTGGCTTTTCGAATTTCTTGCAACTGATCTAGGGTGAAAGAAGATGGCTGATTGGGAAGTTCATACCTAACAAAATGAAAGATAATAAATGAGTGGAGACAAACAGGAACTTTTACTTTTAAATTAGGTATCGTATTGTTTTAAAGAATGAACCTTGTTTATGTTTGTTGGGTTGATTGCTAAAACAACAGGATGTTATTTAAATCACTCTCTTTAAGAAATGTCTTAGAATTTCCTTACCAAAATCTATCTCCTCTTCTAGAATAACTAAATTGCGTTGCTATAATGCAGGCAAAAGTTGGTCCCAGCATACTACCTGGTAATGGCCTTTCGCATACACCACCAGACCATAAATCAATATCACCTGGATGTCTAGAAGAATAAATAATGATAGCTCTATATTTAACAGCATTTTAAGACGTGAAGAATAATTTTCTTTAAAATTTAAAATGAAATACAAGATTTACTAGCAAATGTTTACTTATTTCGCATACCAAAATTAAAAATTTAAAAGTATTTACTTACTCAAATATCGATGCATACTTCCTAACAGTTTCATTAGGCATAGAACCGAACATATCATCAAAATTATCTCCAGCTGGCAAGCCACAGAACTTCCTAAATTCCATGTATCCCGGTATTCCAAATTCTCTACCTCTTTGCATGTTGAAACTGACTAAGTCCATACCGAATCTGGCACCAGGTTTTTTAAATAAGTGATTGGTTACTTCTTGAGTGATTGAATCATCCATAGCTTGCGCCACTTGGTTCATAAGACCCATGACGTATTCGTCTAGAACTCCGGCTCTGTATAAGTCGTATGGTCTGCGGATCAAATCTGAGAGACGCTTAGATGCTAAAAAATATTGAATTTATCAAGAAAAGATTATCTATTACACAGGGCCACTTTTTTTTATAGTTTATTCATACCATATTTTTTAAAAATAAATTTTAAATCCCTCTATCCGAATTTGCCCAAATCGAAAGAGATATACGATTAGATGGAATTAAACAATGTCTCTCTAATCCTGATTTGCTATCCTCTACGTTGCAAATTTGATGTTAAGTTGCACTAAGCTTCCATAAACAACCCTGAATCTTTTTTGAGGCAATAAGCTTATATTTTTAAGCGATCGAAAGCCTCCAGTGTTTTATAAATCCAGTTACCACATCTTTTATCTCCTTTCGACCTTTAATGTTACGCGGAGTCTAATGTACTAATGCCATACAATATGTGAGGTATTGGTCTATTTCTACTATTGTTTTACAATTTAGAATTCTAGTTTGCGAACTAAAACGTGTCTAAGTGTACATACCTATAAATTTGTGTGCTTTACTCCATCTTTCAACGGCCGTTGGTAGCAGGGAATGACCGAATCTGTAAGCTGCAGCTGAAAAAGCGTCTATTACATTAGGATTAACGCTACTATCGTACCCGTCCCAGTGTCCCTAAAAATACACATATGTTACTACTATTATCATGATCGTACGGTAGACAAACAGCACACCGTTGCAAATTCTCCTGCACTGACATCGGTGAACACTTTTGGGGGTCTTTATAAAACGTACATATTACAAATAATGCTTGATCTCGAGTTTTCAAGACCCAAATGAGTTTAATATTCGCTTTTATAACGTACATACTTCTGTTAAATCGGAGCGTACAAGTACTTCGACATGACAAACGTCGGCTTTTACTAAGCATTTTTGTAAATTAGTGGTCTAAGCGATAATTATTTTAACTGAAACCTAGAATGTTTAGTGACAAAAGCCATTGCTAACACTATTTCAACGTTGCTTAGATTTTGCTAGTTTAGATGGGAAATAATATCGGTCCTTGATAATTAGGCAAGTCTGGCTAGACGAATCGCCAATTTTACCAGAAAATTTCAAGTCTGTTAAGAAATTACAGATCTATGTTAATAGCTAATCCGTGGGCTGAAAAGTTTTTGGTGTGACACATAGATGTCGCCCTTTTCAAAAAACCCATATGATTTTTAGGAAGTACCAACCTTCAAACGATACGTGTCAAAATTTTATGACATTTCGACGATTACTTTACAAGTTACAGTGGTTTTAGTGACGCTACTTTCGATATTTTCAAAACAATGGAAAAATCGAATTTCGTGTGTTGATTAAACACTGTTTTTTTGATGAGAAAAAATACCCTTCAAGAAAAGCAATGGCTTGATAAGTCTTACTGGGACTCCGCCCCTGAAAAATTACTCATCATTTCCGGGTATGTTGAATTTAAACGCTGTCGTACAGATACAAATTATGCTGAACGCTCTGGATGCCCAAATGAGGTAGTTACACCGGAAAACATCAAAAAAATCCACGAAATTGTTTTAGATGACCTTAAAGTGAAATTGCTTGAGATAGCTGCTACCCTAAAGATATCAAAAGAACGTGTTAGTCATATTTTGCATGAACGTTTTGGCTTGAGAAAGCTCTGTTCGAAATGGGTACCGCGTTTGCTCACAGTGGACCAAAAACAACAACGTATTGATGATTCTGAGCGCCGTTTGGCCCTATTTAAGCGCAATAAAAAGGATTTTTTCATGCGATATGTGACAATGGATGAAATATGGATCCACCACTATACACCGGAATCAAATTGACAGTCAGCTGAGCGGACAACAGCCGATGAAAGCCATCCGAAGCGACCAATCTTTTTGAAAGATAGGTTGAAGAGAAGCAAATTTCAAGATGAGTGGCAGTGATCTTCTGTTAAAGAAAGGCTTTTTAGTTATACATAAAAGATGAGGCAATTTTGCTATGCAAACCTTCAATAAACGAGAAAGTCCATCCAAAGTGAAGTCTAGAGTCTTTACTACATTTAAGTTGTCAAGCTTCGAACGGTCTGTGTATCCGTAAGCGAGAGGTTAACGTGAAGCTAATATACTGTTATAAATTTGTCGACCAAAGTCGAAGAAGTAATAATAAATATACTAATCGTTTCAATTCAACTTAATAGTTAAGTTACTTTAGACTTACATCTTTCTGTAAGAGAAGTCCAAACTTCTCCATAACATCTTTGCCAAGTAGGATAGGTAAGAATTCATTGAAAGTTATGTGCTGGACGATGGCGATAGTAGTCCTTCTAGCTTCTTGGAAGAGGGTTTCGTCGTCCCAATGTGGATTAACTGCCACCAATTCTCTTGCTATTCTGTTATGTTCGCGGGCTACCAAAGTGTGCATGACAGTGAGGATTAGCTGTTCGTTCACTCGTATTTCACCTTAAATTAAAAGAATACGATAATTAAATTAAATAAATAAATATGAAAGTTTAAACTGATCTGGGCTAAACCAAAACTATATATACATATATATATATATATATATATATATATATATATATATATATATATATATATATATATATATATACATATATACATATATATTTATATATATATATATATATATATATATATATATATATATATATATATATATATATATATATATATATATATATATATATAGCATGGTTTTTTTGAGTTATTTCCAAACATGTTTCAAATCTTAATGGAATAAAAAATAATATTTTTTTCTTCTTTCTAAGCTGAATGTTCATTAGGTCGAAGATGTAAGGCGGCAACACGCAGCACGCAACTCAAATCAAATACATTCTTTATTTAGATTAATTTTATAATTTTTCATTTGCCGTGGAAATTAGAACGGCAGGGCGCTGAAGAACTTTTCGCCACACCTCCGTCCAATGGACATTCGTCTTCTTTTTATCTACATATATATTTACCTGCTTCAAAACAATACATGCTAGCATTAGGACGGGTGCAACCCTCATCTGGAATATCTAGTTTTAGAGGTAGGAGATCTTTCAGTCCATATTCTTCAAATGCTGGGTTCATTCG
>CM032454.1:27428668-27808668 GCA_019049505.1 Pachyrhynchus sulphureomaculatus | reverse complement strand
TACAGTTGCGAGAATTTTAAGATTAAATAAATTTAAACCATACAAACCCCAATTTACCCATACTTTAAAAGCAAGAGATTTTGAAGGAAGATTGGAATTTTATGCTTGGTTCCAAGGAGAGAAAATAACAGGTTTATGGTAAGACAAATACTTTTCTCTGACGAAGCGACATTTACGTCTAATAGGACAGTAAGTTCTCAAAACTATCGCTGGTGGAGCGAGGTTAATCCTAACATCAATATTCAAACTCCAGATCAGTACTCGTTTAAAACCAATGTATGATGTGGAATTTTTAAAGATAGAATAATTGAACCGTTCTTTTTTCAAAATAATATGAATGCGGAACATTACCTAGAATTTTTAAATAATGGGTTCCCTGAGTTTCTTAATCGCCTATTGAAAGACAACGTATATGGTACAAACATGATGGTGCATCATGTCACAGTACGAGAAATATTCGAGATTATCTCCTTTACATTTTTAACGGTAGAGTAATAGGGAGGTATGTGCAGTTTATTTGGCCCCCAAGATCTCCGGACATCACCCCTCTAGACATTTTTTTATGGGGCTTAAAAGAAAAGGTTTATCTCAAAAGGCTATTTCAAGATGTTGATCATCTTGAGAGAGTCATTAGGGAAACATGTGAAGCTATAACTCTTGACGTAATTAGAAATGTAATATAAGATTTTTCTGGAAGAAAAATCACCTGTTTAGATAGGGACGGTGGATACATTGAAGCACTTTTGAAATAAAGTTATAATTAATTCATATGTATAGTGGTTATGTTATGTACGTAGTAATTAAGTAATGTTGCAATTTCAAAATAAAATGATAGTAGCACACATTTATTATGGATGTAATTGTTGCAAAGCAGATAAAAAGATTATCAAATTTTTAACAAAAATATGATACAATCAAAATCAGTGCACTAGTTTTTAATTAATTTCGTTTTCCTTTATTCAATAAATAATCCGACAATTACTGACGTGTTTACTGGAGTTCTTTTGAGTTTTTAACTAGGAAGGCCACCAATCTAAAAGTGAGCATAATTTTTTAGTTCCTGTTAACATTTTCAATTAAAATTTTGCTTTGTATTTAAATTTAAACGCACTTTACTCTTCATTATAAAGCATTATTTTTTATTTTCCCTGTATACCATCAAATATTTTAAACTTTTAATGCTTGATTACGGATTCCCTTTTGATTCAGAACTTTTTATCAAGAATAAATTGTATTGTATAAAACTTTTTGGGACACACTGTATATATATATATATATATATATATATATATATATATATATATATATATATATATACGAGGCATGTTTTTTAAGTAAGTACCGTTTTGGAATTAAAAAAAGACGTGCAAAGATATCGCTATAATTTTATTTTTACATGAAAGCCTGTACCTTAATCTACTTTTCTACATAATTTCCGTGAATATTGAGGCACTTGTCATAACGTGGCACCAGTTTTTTGAATACCCTCCTCATAAAATTCTGCCGCCTGACTTGTTAACCACTGTATCACAAATGTTTTGACTTCGTTATCGTCTTGAAGACGCTGACCACCCAGGTGCTTCTTCAAGTGCAGGAACAAATGGTAGTCGCTGGGCGCCAGGTCAGGGCTGTATGGAGGATGATCTAGAGTTTCCCATTTAAAAGATTTGATGAGATCTTTGGTCCGATTAGCCACATGTGGACGGGCATTGTCATGCAGCAAAACGATACCCTTACTCAACTTGCCACGTCTTTTGTTCTGGATTGCACGACGCAGATTGTCCAATGTCTCACAATAAGACGCTGCATTGATTGTCTCATTACGAGGCAGAAACTCCACTAGCAATACTCCTTTTCTGTCCCAAAAAACTGTGCACATGATTTTGCGGGCAGAAATTGTTTGCTTAAACTTCACTTTTTTGGGTGATGATGAATGTCGCCATTCCATGGATTGTTGTTTCGATTCTGGTGTGACGTAGGCCACCCATGTTTCGTCACCAGTAACAATTTGGTCTAAAAAATGTTCACCTTCATTGTGGTACCGCTCAAGGAAAGTCAATGCACTGCCTAAACGTTGGGTTTTGTGCAAATCCGTCAACATTTTTGGAACCCAACGTGAACACAATTTCCGGTAATTCAAGTTCTCGGTCACAATGCGATACAAAACACTACGAGAATATTGAGGAAAGCAGTCGCACAATGATGAAATTGTAAAGCGTCTGTTTTCTCTCACCTTTTCGTCCACTTTCTGCACCAAATCTTCATTAACGACCGAAGGACGCCCACTCCGTTCTTCATCATGCACATTTGTGCGGCCATCTTTAAATGCTCTCACCCATTTCCTTACCATTCCATCACTCATAATGTTTTGTCTGTAAACTTCACAGATCTCACGATGAATATCGATCGGTTTTACGCCTTTAGCACTAAGAAATCGTATAACAGCCCGTACTTCACAATCGGCGGGACTCACGATTGTCGGAGGCATCTTAAACACTCAGTAAACAACGTATACAATGAAGAATCAGACTGTAATGGCGTCAGTGCGTAGACATGAGATGTAGGTTACCAGCGCGCATGCGCGGAACGCCGACCGTATCGCTGCGGCGGCGGAATCGCAAAACGGTACTTACTTAAAAAACATGCCTCGTATATATATATATATATATATATATATATATATATATATATATATATATATATATATATATATATGTACTACTCGAGTAGCAGCAGCACCAAGAGCACCTGAAAATGCCGAATGAGATTTTGGCGAAACGTCGTACAAATTCATTGTTAGATGAACGGATTGAAACCCGGAATTTTAATGTAGTAGCGTTGTAGCAAAACCTATTGCAGAAGATTCACCTTAAATAGCGGACTTTCATAATAAAGTAAAAAATTGACCCTACAAAAAGGTGGAATGAATGATGAAATGAATGATATGAAGATGTTGCTGCGCAACTGATAAACAAAACAACTAAACAATATGGCCGATTGTTAACAAGGCCGTGACATTTAGAGTGTTGGTGAGATTTAATTCAGCGAGGGCGCATTGTCCGAACGGCAACAATGCGCTTGAGCTAGTTCGTCCAATGGCGGCCTTTCAGGTTCGGGTTGATTTTCGAGTTAAAAAAAAGTATTGAATATGCTATATATATATATATATATATATATATATATATATATATATATATATATATATATATATATACAAAGTATCCCAGTATTCCGTGTACATAGAGTTACTGTTATTATGACAGTTTAAAAGTATACACAGTGCAATAAGTGGCTCCCCCTACAATTTACAACAAAACTGTGAGCTGATTTCGATTTCTCATCTCTCAAAACCCCTTAGCACCGAATCTTGTACAAATAGTACAATTATTAAGAAGGCTACTTAAGAAAAACTAAAACAAAAGTATAATTTTGACACCTTGTATCTCAAAAATTACGAATTTTTGGACTGAGGTAAGTTGGGTTAAATGGTCATATTTTCATCTCAGAAATCCACAGTAACTCTATGTTCACGGAATACTGGGACACCCTATATATATATATATATATATATATATATATATATATATATATATATATATATATATATATATATATATATATATATATACACAGGAGGGTAGTCTTGACCGACTAGTTATACAGCAAACTTGAAATTCCCGGGGGTAAACGGTCATGGGAATCGAGCTAAAAGTTTTTTGCCATCTTTTTAGCTCCGTCAAGCTTGCGAAAATATTTTATTTTATTCTTCAGGGCTACAAATACAGTAGACTAGCAGTATTCTAAGGTTTACAACAGAAAGCAACCCAAATTATTAACTTAGCAGTAAGTATTTTTAATGTCAATAATTTGGGTTTCTTTCTATTGTAAATCTTAGAATACTGATAGTCTGTATTTGTATCCCTGAAGAAGAAAATAGCTAAAAAGGTGGTAAGAACCTTTTAGCCCTATTTCCATGACCGCTTATCCGAAGTTCAAGTTTGCTATGTGTATATATATATATATATATATATATATATATATATATATATATATATATATATATATATATGTTTTTTTTTAATTTTTTTTTTATGGGTCTAGCTCACGTGCTGCAGGGAAGTCCCTAAAGCGCTCCAAGGGCGGCACGAGTCCGGAAAAAGCGATTCACGTTGTTCTTGAATCGCTGTAAATTGTACTCGGTGGGAAACACAGCGCTGGGCAAATTATTCCAAAGGGATGACCTTCTCCATATAAAAGATTGCTTGAAAAGCGTTGTATGCGGAGTAACAAGCTGAACCCCATACGGATGCGAAGCACCAGCGCGACGTGTATTTCTAACATGCACCGCTTTGGGAGGAATTAAGCGGGCTACATCCTTCGAACACATTTCATGAAAATACTTGTAGAACAGCCTCAAGTCGCCAACCGCTCTTCGATGCTCCAGCGAATCAAGGCCGCCGGTCAATTCCGGGTCCCCAATCAGACGGACCGCTCTTCTCTGAACAGAATCCAACAAATGCAGTGTATGTTGGGGAGCGGAGCCCCAAACGTGGGAGCAGTATTCCATAGCTGGTCGAACCTGGGCTTTGTAAAGAATTAACAGTTGCTGTGGGGTGTAAAGCTTTCTGGTTCTAAATAATATTCCCAACTTTTGAGAAGCTCTCCTTGCTATGCCTGCAACATGTTCATGCCAAGACATATTTGCTCCCAAACTAACGCCCAACAAATTGACCGACGATGCTAGGGGAATGGAGTGCCCCTACATAACTATGTCGGGTTCAGCAACGTTAACTTTTTTAGAAAAAACTGCCGCTTGGGTTTTTGTAGCGTTAAATTCCACTTGGTTACTGTCACCCCAAGATAGAATTTCTTCCAGGTCTTTGTTAAGTTGAACGACCTCCTGCTGTCTGCGGATATTCGCCTGAGCAGCCGATGTCCGAGCGTTCAAGGTGAATGAAGAGACAAGCGTACTGTCATCTGCAAAGCTATAGATTGGATTCCCGGTCTTTTCCAGCAGATCGTTAATGTAAATGAGAAAGAGAGTAGGAGACAGTATGGAGCCCTGGGGCACACCGGCGTTGATAGTGAGGGTGTTAGAAAGAAATCCGTCGACCGCCACTCGTAAAGAACGCTCTCTGAGGATATATATGTATATATATATATATATATATATATATATATATATATATATATATATATATATATATATATATATATATGTATATATATATATATATGTATATATATATATATATATATATATATATATATATATATATACACAACAGATGGAGAAATCAACTTATTCATTGGCGGCCACGTACAACAAAAAGAAATGTTTGAAGACCCCAAAAAAGATGGTCGGATGATCTAAAAAGGACGACTGGAGGGAAATGATGTCAGCTGGTTCAGGACAAGAATAGATGCGAGATGGGAGAGGCTTATATATCTAAGAGCTGATCGATAAGGGCTAAATGAAGAAGAAGTTGATGGGGTAGGGAAGATAGTTCGAGGGGATGCTTCGTATGATAGTGTTACATGTTCTTTTTAGGGTTCTTCAAATCGAAATCTCTAAAAATTGTATTATTTCTCATTATTTTTAATTATTTATGGTCAAACATAGAAGTGGTTAGTGAGATAGGGGAGGGTGTTAGAGGAGATTATTAATTCAATCATTACTGTAAATTGTTTACAGTATAAGCAGTCGAGAAATTTGGAAAAAAAAATCGTTATTTTTTCATTATTTTAAATTTTCATAGAAATAGTAGGTAGAGGCAAAAAATCAGGTTTCAGTTGTAAATACGGCCCACCCTCTGCTCAATATTTTTAATAGGTTATAAATGTATGTATATGTATATATATATATATATATATATATATATATATATATATATATATATATATATATATATATATATATATATATATATTATATATATATATATATATATATATATATATATATATATATATATATATATATATATATATATATATATATATATATATATATATATATATATATATATATATATATATAAGTATACCTTGCAAACGTTTCAGTAACACCATATACTGTGTTAGCATCAAGTACACCAGTAAGCGTGTTGTACGGTATCCTGGATCCCAGCCTACAGCCCGGTCTGGGAGCTGGGAAAGATCTAATAAAGTTCATACATTTCTTGTTGAACAGGCCGTAGAAATAATCATCTTCGGGAATGTATATTTCATTACAGTAGGGATGTTTAAGGTGAGGAGGTTTGCCACAACATTCTTCAGGGTCGTTTCTGTTAAAGGGATCTGTAAATAAAAATATTAGTAATAGATTACATGGCTACAATTTAATTTTGAACAAATTAAAAAAAAATGTTTAAACAGTAACTAATATAGTTGATGGATTTGCATGAACACATCGAGTATAAGGGTTGGATATTGTTATTTGCCAATAAATAAATAAATTTAGAACACTTGAAAAATCTGAGCTGTTTACGCCTATATAAGCTTTGTTACTAAGTATGGTTTTTTTACCTTTATACATTTACGCAATAACAACGGGACCTTTCATTGCTACCTTGAAATCATATATAGCATGGTACTCTGTTTAGAATAGGGAACATTTTGGATTAGGTACAGCCAATGAAAGAGGGGAAATCCTGATAAACTATTTGCAAAATGAGAACCTTTATTGCATGAATACCTTTTTCAAGAAATCAAAAAGTCGTAGGTGAACATGGAGAAGTCCCGACCTAAGAACCAAAAACGAAATTGATTACATTATTAGTAACAAAAAGTACATTATAGCAGATGTAACTGTACTTAACAGATTTGACGTAGGTAGCGACCACAGACTGTTAAGAGCAACAGAAACCATCAATACCAGAAAAGAAAGGGACAAACTAATACAACAACAATGTTTTGCAACCTCTGAAGAAATAAAACAGAATAAAAATAAATACGAGGAAAATCTAAATAAGAAACTTTTACCTACGGACAAACTTAAAACAATGGAGATAAACGATCTAGAAAACAAAATTCGTACCTACATCCAAACAGTAACTAAAAAGATATGCACTACGAGAAAACGAAAGAATCGCAAAATAACACAATATACTAAAGACTTAATGAAAAAACGACTAAATACGGAGAAGGGCACATCAAGATACATAGAACGAAATAAGCAAATTAAGAGGAAGATAAGAGAAGTAAGAAAATATAACACAGAACTTATCAAGAATATAATTGAAAATAATAAAAACATGAGAGTAATGAAATCTATAAATTCAATTGGAAAAACTCATATATGGCATATGAAAAATACACAGAGAGAGGTAAAAAGTGACAAAACCGCAATCAGCGATATAGTAGAGAATTTTTACAAGGGGTTATACTCCTAAGTAAATCCAAAGCCAGACAACATACAAGTGGTTGAAATACTTAGAAATATTTTGATCTGAAAAAATTCCAGTTATTACAGAGGGTGAAATTATATTGGTCCTTTCCCAAATGAAGAAAGACCGAGCTCCCGGAGGAGATGGAATCACTCGTGACATGATTCAACTCAAAGAAGCTGCCACAATAATATCTATGGAAGTCCTAGTATCTACAAAGCAGTACAATCCCCGACAATTGGTTAAATGCTCAAGTAATTCTTCTATACAAAAAAGGGGACAAACTAAATATAGAAAACTATCGTCCAATGAGTCTCCTCCCACACTTATATAAATTAATAACAAAGATAGTAACCAACAGACTCACAAATAAATTAGATGATTATCAACCACCAAAACAGACGGGCTTTCGAAAAGGTACCATCGAGCAGATACAAAACATCAAATTTCTAATCGAAAAATGCAATGAGTATAATGTCCCAGTACATTTAGCTTTTATTGATTACAACAAAGCTTTCGATTCTGTAGAGCTATGAGCCGTATTTCAAGCTCTGAATAATGCTAGAATAGATTCAAGATACCGAGATCTTCTTAAATGCGTATACCAAAGGCTACACTACAAGTTAAAATCAATGATGATTTAATAACCGATGACATAGCTCTACAACGTGGAATAAGACAAGGCGATACTATCTCGCTGAAACTTTTTACACTGGTTTTGGAGGACGTCTTTAAACAACTGGATTGGGAGGAGAGAGGAATAAATATTGATGGAAGATACTTATTCCACCTTCGTTTTTCTGATGATGTAGCTTTGATCGGCAACGGCTTACAAGAGTTACAGGAGATGGTCCAAGATCTTAAGGCAGCTTCAAACAAAGTTGAACTGACTACGAATTTAATAAAAACTAAAATCCTGACTCCAGACGAAACACAACGAAACAGTCTATGTTGGTGGCAGTAAAATAGAAAAAGTAAAAGAATATGTTTACCTAGGTCATGAAATAAAACTTGAAAAAGAGAACCAAAAAGCCGAATTGAATAGGAGAATTAGAATGATATGGGCTGTTACTGGAAAACTGGGTCACGTCTTAAAAAGTCCTGATATACCGATCAATTTAAAAACCAAAGTTGTTAATACGTGCATTCTTCCTGTAATGACGTATAAATTAGAAACCGCAACATTAACGGTGAAAACAGCTAATAAACTTCGAAATACTCAGAGAGCTATAGAACGAATTATGCTGGAAGTAACCCTGAGAGATCACTTGCTTAACGACGAAATACGTCTACGAACCAAGGTCGAGGATGTAATAAAGCGTGTGGTAACTTGAAATGGACTTGGGTAGGATACGTCGCTAGACAGGAGGTAGATAAGAAGTGGACGAAATACTTAATACAGTGGAGGCCTACAAGACACAGGAGAAGTGTGGGAAGACCACCAAAAAGATGGATCGATGATGTGAAACAACAGAAAGAAGAAGAAGAAGAAGATTCTATTTTATGGGGGTACAGTTGCAAAGAAAGTTTAAAATATTTATATATCCAAAAATTATTGTAATTTGTTTAAAAGTAATGAAAGTGTTTATTTAAGTCATCTACCAAGCCATAAAAATTATATCACACAAAAAATTGCTGTTGTTAAATTAATATTGCTATTTTAAATACTTTGGCGAAATTTTTGTACGACTTCGTTTAATTTGGAATTTTTACGATTTTTTTCTTTCGGAAAATGATTTAAAGTAATTTGGAGTATCGCACAGTTACAGTTACTCACTAAAAAGGACCATGACCCAAACGTTATTCATCAAATATCCTAGGTGTGCAACAATGACGACCCATCTTATTTTCAGGTAAAATTTGGGTTCAAACATTCTCGATAGGGCCGAAACTCAATTTAGGATGACTCCAGATAAACCACTTAAGTGAAGAAATGCGGAAACCATCAAGGTCGTTGATGACTTGCTGCTTTTAAACTGACGAATGAAGATCTCAGTGCTTCCTAAAGAAGCGAGAGTATCCGAAAAGATAGTTTTTAAGATTGTGTACAAAGATTTAGGAATGAAAAAAGTTTCTACATGGTGGGTACACCATCTTTTTTCTACATAGCAGAAACTGGCTTCTTCTTCTTCTGGCGTCTATCCGTTCCGGATGTTGCCGATCAGTAGAGCGATCTTGATTTTACTAGCTGCCACTCTGAGGAGTTGCATCGATGTCATCCCAAACCATTTTCTCAAGTTTGCCAGCCAAGATATTCTTCTGTCAGGGCCTCTCTTGCCAGCAATTTTTCCCTGGATGATGTTTTATAATAACTGATATTCTTCGTTTCTCATGATGTGGCCGAGATACTCTAATTTTCTTTTCTTGACGGTTATCATGACTTCAGGTCGTTGGCCGATTGTGCGGATAACCTCGTCATTTGTAACACAATCTGTCCAAAAAATTTTTAGTATCCCACATCTAAAATGCCTAAACTTTTTTTCTGTCATGCTGCGGAGCCGTACAAGAGGGTTGAAAAACATAGCACCTGATTTTTTTATTTTTAGGCGTAAACTAGGGTCTCTGGAACAGAGAAGGGGCTCCATTTTGATAAATGTTATTCTAGCCTTCTCTATTCGACATGTAACTTCCAGTGAGAGGTCCCACTCTGCATTTACTGTGCATCTCAAATAAGTAAATTTATTTACCTTGTCAATAGGCTGATCTCTAGCAACTTGTATTCTATTTTGGACATGGTCCTTCGAAATGACCATATATTTAGTCTTCTCGGCATTTGAGCCAATTTTAGTGCTTATTTCCTGCATACTAGTAAGAAGCTCCTGCAGTCTCTCATGGTTACTCGCCAAGAGAATCGAATCATCTCTATATTTGTTTATTAATTGTGCATTCGTAAGGATTCCTTGCCTGACGTCGTCAAGTGCCTCTTTGAAAATTATTTCAGAATAAATGTTAAAAAGAAGTGGTGGCAGAACGTATCCTTGTCTCCCCCCTCTTTGGATTTCAGTGGTCTCTGAGTTTTCCCTCTATTCTCAAAAAAACGACCTTTGGCCCCAGTATATATTGGTTATAGGCCTGATATATTTTCCATCAAGATTTTTATTTTTAAGAATCTGTATTAACTTGCTGCATTGACACCTATCAAACGCCTTTGTGTAGTCTAAAAAAGCAAACTATATGCATATATGGCAATTCACGTCTCTACACCGCTGAATCAGCACTTGTATTGGGAATAATGCGTCTTGAGTAATTACGTCATTTTGTAAACCAAATTGGGATTCGCTTATATTTCTCCTCGCAACTCCTGTAAATGCGCACGAATCACTTTAAGGAAGACCTTTAGAGCATGGCTCATAAGGCTGATAATTTTGAAGTACCTGAATGCTTTTAGCCACAGGTTTTTTCGGCAGCGTAACGAAGGTGAAAATTAGCCAATCGTGGAGGATTATGCCGGTATTGTACTATATATTTTAGTTAGGGCTTTGACGCAGTGTCCGTCGAAGACTTTAAGAAGTTCTTCAGCTGTATCTTTGGAACCAGGCCTTTTTCGGTTTTTGGTTCTGTTAATGGCCTATACCTCTGATACAGTTATTTCTAGGCCATCTAATAGCCCTATTTCTAGTTTTTTCAGGGCAGCGGTCGTCTTAAAATAGCGGAATTTTCTTACTGAAAATATGGAAAATGGGTTAACAATTAATGGAGAAGTTTCCAGAAGGCTGATCCAAAACCTGAAGCAAGCCATTAGAGAAAAATGTCCTGTTTCATGGAGAGCCAAAATATTTTATTTTTCATGCCAACTACAAGGTCCACAAGGCTCGCATAGTTAAATCTACCCTATAGCCCCGGTTTAGCGCCCCGTGACTTTTTTTTGTTGATATGTATCTAGGTAGATGCCTTAAAAACACCCTCGTAGTAAGTCACGAAGAGAATTTAATCAAATTTGCTCAACAATGTAAATACTACAGCTATAAAAATACAATAGATTTAAAAAGCACCTAAGGGGGTTCCAGTAAGAGTGTAATCATGATCCATGAATTGTCCCCAGGCAATGATCATAACAGTACCCGCATGATCGTGAAAGCCTTGATCCGGGTGCATTGTACGTGATACAATACGTGCGCCAGGTAGGTGATTTCCAGTAAGACTAATTCTCGGTTCGGACATGCCGTCAGCATATAATGGCCCCATAAGTCTGAAAATACAGATTATTATCCTATAATTTTTATATGAACAATATAAGTCTTAATATAATATTTATGCTATTTCTAAGTGTGACTTACAATAACGTTATGATGATGATTTACTGCGATCTAACAGGAATACAAGAAAAAGCACGTCAATCTGTTTATGTATATGACAGTAAAACTGACAAAATAGCAGTTTCTATATTCCGACGATTCATGTTAGCCAATTTAATTCTCATGACTGAAATTGAAACAACTGAATACATTGGCGTAATTATAGATTATTATAGCTTACATCACAAATTTGATCAATCTTCAAATAATCTGTTTAAATCATTTACCTGCGCTTTCTCAGAAGAAATCTGTCATAAAAAACAACGAAATAAAAAATGGAACACATAAGATTTACAAAGATGTCTGTAGATATTAAAAATCTATAGTGCCCTTACCTAACAACAACTTACCCTAACATTAAAAATATGTATAAAATTCTTAATAGAAAATGTAAAAATATGACAGCTTATATTTATAGATTTTTATTTATCTCAAACGACATAAGCAAAAGTACTTGGAGTCTCATTAATGACTCTCAAAAGCCCAATAGTATTTATAATGAGGGAACAACTGAGGATCGTCAAATCTTAAAAACAAAAAAAAATATATTCTATAATTCTACGACCTTAAAAAAAGAAGTCTTCACAGTCGAATGACATGTTTTATAATGAAAAATATAGCTGACCTTTTCAGTTTTTCTTTAGAAATCATTATTAATATCTCATTTCGCGAAGAAAAATTTGCAACGAAACTTAAACTTACTATAAATATACCAATATCTAAAAAGGTGAAAAGTCTGAAGCTAACGACTATCGGCCGGTTTCAGACTTATCAGCTTTATTTAAAATCTTTGAGACAAATTGATAACATGAATAATTTTTTTAGACGACATAATATATTTTTTCATTGATCTAATATACCTTTCTGAAGAACAGATTAGCAGAAACAGCTTTTTTTGAATTTTTAAATTTAATTAATAAGTATTTAAGCTTTTTTTACTATAACATATCATGAGCCTCTGATGTTATAGGTTTTTTAATTTTTTAAAAATTAATAAAAATTAATTTTTTAACAGAAAAACTTCATGATTGTTGAATTAGAGGCCCCACCACTAGAGTAACTAATGTTTATATCATAGCCCAAACGCAATATGTTCAAATTATATCTTCATATTATGATTACCGAAACCAACTGTATAAATCTTGTAATTGCGCTTAAATAAGGTATGCCACCAGGCGATATTTTATCATCTCTACTCTTCCTTAGAATCTGTAAAGATTTAACGGGTTGCTTGTCTGGCACAAAACATACAAGTTTGTCAATGGCGCCAAAAAATCGCAAATTTCTGACAAAAACCATAGGTGCGTTAAAAATGATTCAAAGACTAAATTTTTTGGTGTGAATATAAATTCAGTTCTATCCTGATCAGATCATTTCGGTCATATAGCAGGAAACCTCCTTTTTAGTGTTCCGTACGGAACACTTATAAGATGACTTCGGTGTCTGTCCGTCTGTCTGTCCGTCTGTCTGCCCGTCTGTCTGCCCGTCTGTCTGTCCGTCTGTCTGTCCGTCCGTCTGTCCGTCTGTCTGTCCGTCTGTCTGTCCGCCTGTCTGTCCTCCCGTCTGTATGTCCGTCTGTCTGTCCGTCTGTCTGTCCGTCTGTCTGTCTGTCAGACC
This sequence comes from Pachyrhynchus sulphureomaculatus, assembly GCA_019049505.1. NCBI lineage: Eukaryota > Metazoa > Arthropoda > Insecta > Coleoptera > Curculionidae > Pachyrhynchus > Pachyrhynchus sulphureomaculatus. Next base: position 27,795,368 of record CM032454.1, on the reverse strand, counting down.
CGATTTTTCTCCGAAACTATTTGTCATAGAAAGTTGAAATTTGGTAATAACATAGGAATTGATGGCCTCATCAGAGCCATGTAGTTTTGAAAGGTAAATTTTGACTTAAGGGGTTAGTTTTTGGGGGGTGAAATCGGAAGTGAGAAAGAAATTTTTTTACTAGGTCGTCGAGTGTGGTGTCAAATGAAAGCTTGTGAAAACACGAGTAAAAAATATATATATAATTTCTTTGTATTATTTTTAAAAAATCGCGAAAAATCGCTGTCCACCCGCCTTATCTCGAAAAGTACTTATCAAAAAATTTTGAAATAATTCTGGAATATTCTCCACGGGGTGTAGATTGAACGAAAATTATCATGAGTGCATTACCATTAATAATTTATCTGGTATATAAAAAAAAACAAAAACTTCAAGGTCATCAGTTGTCAGTAAAGATTGGAAACAAACTTTGTTGAAAACTCATTTGGGGTGTGTTTTGTGAAGTCACTGATCATTTTATACCTCCGTAACAAAATTTTTTATTTTAAAAGCAATCAACATACGGAACACTAATTGTGCAAGTTCAACTTGCACTTGACCGGTTTTTCTTATTAATAATCTTAAAGAAAAATTGAATACAGGCATTCTTTTATTTTATATTCACATCCATCTTATGAGTAGGCTTTTCGTATGGTGTAATTATTTTCCGATCTTCAATGAACATCTTTGAACTCTTCTTTTTTTCTTGCCAACTGCAGAGGTTATGTAGGTTCCCTTTTAACAAAAAACTGAATTATGTCCATTTATAGACTGTTCGTATTTACCTTATTTTACATATAATATGGACTTTAATACTAGTTCTGATATCAGAATGCAGCATCCCTTTCCATAATACCTAAATTTATAATGCCCATAAAAAACCTTACACACCGACAACTTAAAAATTTTGAGAACCCTATTTTTTAGAAGAAAATAACTAATATTAGACATTTTGACGAATAATGACGTTAACAATCATAATGGCTATTGTAAATTGTTTCATGTTTAAACGTAGCGTCTATCTGATTTATAGTATTCTGTATTGTGAAATGTTCTATTATTTTAATTCTAGTTTTAATACTGTATTTCTTGACGCATCCTATGGGTATTATTTTTACGTTTATACGTTTTTAAAAGAGAAGAAAAAGAATGAACTACAAATGATATAATTTAAAAAGTTATGAGAGGGTGAAATAGTTTCTGCTGCATAAGCGTGTGTGATATCTTGTCTCTCAATGATCTCAATTTCTCAGCTAAAAGATGGTTTTTGGGATTAACAGTCAGCCATATTCGCTAGAAATGATCCCGGTAAACTCTTTTGTGTTCCTAAAAATCAACGTTAGAAGTTCAACGGCCTGGTAATATGCGCACCACGCAAAATAATGTGAACATTGTTACAAAATAAGATGTTTTTTTAATGTAGAATTAGTTTTCTTTTAATGTAAAGTCGGCGCAGAACTTTATAAATGCGCTGAATACAATGTTGACTACATTACCTAGTAAAAGGAGTGTTTGTTGCTCCCCATGTAGGGTGTTCCAAGTTCGTACAAAGACCATCGAACCTTCTGTATTTGCCTGCTCGACATTCGACATTGGATAAATATGGAGGACAAACTTCACGTATTAAAGTTTTACTGGTGTCGATAAGAGGTAAGCCCTTTTCAATATCTTCATAAGTTAATCCATATCTGTAAATATATAATGAAAAATATGTGTAATACAACAAACAATGAAACAAAAAAAAATTGGTACAAATCGTTCTATTGCTTGTCAAAATATTCGCTTTTAAGATTTATACACTTTTGCATGCGTTGGAACCAATTCTCGAAATTTTTTTTCCACTCGCTCAAGTTGGTACCTCAAAAACATGGTTTTGGAAAGATTCAACAGCTTCTTTAGGTGATGAAAATCGCTGTCCATGGATTTTTTTTGACATTCGGAAACAAAAAGAAGTCGTCAGGTGATAAATCAGGTGAATACGGTGTTTTTCTCCATGAAATAATCAATTGTTTGACGTGCTGTGTAAGAGCTGGCATTGTCATGATGAAGAATGAAGCGACGTTCTCGGTTGTTTTTCTTGATTTCATCGATGACTTCTGGCAAACAAGTTGTTGTATACCATTGAGCATTAACTGTTAAGTAAGAACGTGACAGATCTTTTTCACAGCTAAATGTTCATGCAAAATCGAATATACTGCAGTCTTCGATATGCCTAAGGATGCCTCTATCTTACGGTAAATTACATGTCGATTCTCTTCAATCATGTTGCGCACAGCATTGATGTTTTTTGGAACAACAACCGATTTTGATCAACCTTCACGAAATTCTACAAACCAATGGTAAACAGTCTTTTCTGATGGTGAATCATTACTAAAAGTTGAACGGAGCGATTCGAGGCATTGTTGTTAAATTCGGCCTTTACTAAAATCGTAAAAAATCATCCAACGAAAACCTTCACGTAAAATTTCCATTTGTTCACAAAACTGTTTTTTTTTTAAACACTCACTCTAAACTATTACTGGGCCAATTTCTGAGCTGCCACAGTTTTAACTATATATATATATATATATATATATATATATATATATATATATATATATATATATATATATATATATATATATATATATATATATATATCTATATCTATCAAGGATTTTTCTACCGCTGACGCTGTCTTCCTTCTCTCAGCCTTTGATTCCATCCGTTTCTATCTTCCCAGTCTCTATCTGTTAGACCCCTGTCCTCCATAGCCTCGTCCACATCGTCTCTCCACGATCGTCTGGGTCTTCCTCTTTTTCTTCTCCCTATAGGGCTCCACTCTGTTATTTTCTTTATCCACCTATTGTCTTCGCTCCGTCTTATGTGTCCATACCATTTTAATCGTTTTTTCTTCAATGGTGTTTATTACGTTCTCTTTGATGTTCATTCTGCTTCTTATTTCTTCATTTGTTATTCTCTCCATACGTGTCACTCTACAACATCTTCTCCAATACTCCATCTCTACCGCGTTAATTTTAGATTTATTTCTTTTGTTGATCGTCCATGTTTCTGACCCGTATGTCATTATGCTTTGTATTATTGATTTGTATATGCGTGTTTTGTTTCTCTTTGTAATGTGCTTCTCCCACAGGATCGAATTTAATTGTCTTATGCAGGTTCGCGTTTGTCCTAATCTAGCTTTATTCTCTTCTTCTGATGTTGCGTTTTTTGAAATGATGGTTCCTAAATATTTAAATCTATCGGTTCCTTTGATTATTGTTTCGTTATCGACTTCTAGATTCTCCACGTCTCCCTCCTTTGTTGTTAGATATTCCGTTTTATCAAAGTTTATTGCTAATCCTGCTTCAGTGTATTCTTCTTTCAGTTTTCTTACCATATAACTGAGGTCTTCCTCATCTTGCGCTATGATTACTTGGTCGTCTGCTAAACTTAGAGTATATAAGTAATCTTCTCGTATTGGGACTCCTATTCCACTACATTTTTGCTTCCATTTTTTTAATATTTGTTCGAAGTATATTTTAAATAGTGTTGGGGATGTAGAGCATCCTTGTAATAGGCCTTTTGATGTTTGGAGTCTCTTCCCTATTTTATGTCCTATTTTTTATGTTCACTGTGTTGTTTTCGTAGAGAGCTTTTACTGCGTTTGTCAATGCCTATTTCTTCCATTGCGTTCCATAATCTTTGTCTTGGTACTGAGTCATAGGCCTTTCTTATGTCTATGAAGGCTAGATGAACTTCTCTATTCTTTGCCAGTTTTAACAATAACAAATGACAAATTTTACAACAGTAGTAATGTCACATCTCAATAGCACCATCTAGTGGTCGTTTGTAAACGCTTAAAAGGCGGTCCTCGTAATGTTAAAATAGTTAGCCTCGAAAATAAAGAAGTTTATGGGACCAAATAACTCAGTGCTCTTGTAGCCTGTTTTAATCTTAAATCAGGATGATCGTAAACGAAACATTAGTCTAATCTGACACAACTTAATTCCAAGAACATTGATTTATCAATAAAGAGTTTCTTCGAAATCTTAATATCAGGCTGCGTCACAACAGTTGTCGCTGCATCACCAAACATTTTGTTTTTGCATTTAACGCGGGTTTGGCTAACCATGTTAGCAACATGATTAGCGACATGCGCGTCGAGCGCAAAAATAAAGTGTTTAATATCGTCGTGATAAGTTTTCTGAAGTGTCATTATGTCAAGAATTCCGAAATGCCAACGTAAATATCAGGTGTTGAAACTGAATATAATTCGAGTGTTCGTTATGGCATTTTTTCTATAAAGGTTTTTACAATAAAACGACATAAAAATACCAAAGAACATCTAAAAACACATATTTTTAATAACACATGGATGTCGCCTTTTTCAAAAAATCCATATGATTTTTAGGAAGTAGCGACCATCAAAGGATACGTGTCAAAATTACATGACATTTCGACGATTAGTTTACAAGTTATAGTGGTTTTAGTGACGCTACTTTTGATATTTTGTCTGTTGATTAAACACTGTTTTTTGATGGAAAAAAATACCGTTCAAGTAAAGCAATGGCTTGATAAGTGTTACAGGGACTCCACCCTTAGAAAATCACTCATCATTTACTGGTATGCTGAATCTAAATGCGTCGTACAGACACAAATGATGCTGAACGCTCTGGACGCCCAAATGAGGTGGTTACACCAGAAAACAACAAAAAAATCCACAAAATTGTTTTGGATGACCGTAAAGTGAAATTGCCTAAGATAGCTGATACTCTAAAGATATCAAAAGAATATGTTGGTCATATTTTGCATGAAAATCTGGACATGAGAAAGCTCTTTTCGAAATGGATACCACATTTGCTCACAGTGGACCAAAAACAATTCTGAGCGCTGTTTGGACCTGTTTAGGAGCAATAAAAAGGATTTTTTCATGCGATATGTGACAATGGATGAAACATGGATACACCACTACAGACCGGAATCAAATCGGCAGTCAGCTGAGTGGATAGCAGTCGGTGAAAGCCGCTCGAAGCGATCAAAGACACAACAGTCGGCTGGAAAGGTTTTGGCCTCTGTATTTTGGGATGTGCATGGAATAATTTTCATCGACTATGCAGAGAATGGAAAAACCATCAATAGGGTATATTATATAAAGTTATTGGTGCGTTTGAAGGCAGAAATCGCAAAGAAACAGCCCCAAATGAACAAAAAAAAAAGCGCTTTTTCATTAAGACAATGCACCGTGTCACAAGTCAGTGGTTACGACCCACTGTATTCTCCAGATTTGGCCCCCAGCGACTATTATCTATTCGCAGACCTCAAAAAAATACTCGCGGGAAAGAGATTTGGCTCTAATGAAGAAATTATCGCCTATTTTGAAGGCAAAGGCAAATCCTTCTACAAGAAAGGTATAGAAATGTTAGAAAAGCGTTGGACTGATTGTATCGCTCTTGAAGAAGACTATGTTGATGAATAAAGTCGAATTTTGCAAAAAAATGTGTTTTAAGTAGCTAGACCACACTGCGTGTTATGTAGCGTTGTTGGCTATATTGTCTAAAAAGTAAATTTTAAAGCAAAATAGTTTTTGTCCAAATCTATTAACAATGCACACGGTAGAAATAGTTTTTTAACTATGGTTTTGAGACTTGCTTCATTTTGAACATGGAATAAGTTTTTTCGCAAGGGTAATATATTAACTATTAAGATACTTACGTTTTAGCTAAATTTATGGAAATATCCAATAAAAGTTCTCCAACGGTAGCGACGTCCTCCGGTTTCCAATCACCGTGAGGCTGAGCAATAGCTAAAAAAATTGAAATTTTAAGCTTAAAGAACTTCTAAATAATTTTGCTAAAAAATCGTTATGACACAACAATTTTAAATATTATAAAAATTATATATTAGTTTTTACCAATTTTTTTCATTAAGAGTAATAAATATCATTAACTCTGATTTATTAAAACCAGTATTTTTTACTTATACAACACCGTAAAAAGATGATTTCTTAGATACTTATCAATCATTTTTGTGATTACAAGAGGAAACGGAGAAAGTATTTACTCATCACTCTCAAAGTCATGGAAATACCAGTTATTAATTTTATATATAATTATTATTATAACTCTTCCTCTTAATTCAACATTTCGCTTGCCTTATATTCTATTCTTCGTTTGATATTGATTGGTAAAACTTTTCTTTTATTATTTGATGTGATCTGTGATTTTTTTTCGAATTTGGGAATGTTATCATGTATTCGTTATTAGCCATATAATTTCCATCAAAACTATTCATCTAATTAAATATATAGATATTAATCTAAAATACATGAGAATTTTGTAAATTAGAATAAAGGTACTTACGAATTCTCTTTCTGGCATCTAAATAAGCTGCATTAACTGCATCGTATGTTATGCATGTGTGCGGACCATTATAATCTCTGGAAAAATTAAACAATAAAACAAATTGTTAAACATTAGGTAGATTGTTTAGAATATAATAAGACTAGGGTTGTTCTGAGCTAAAAAAATTAAAGCACAAGTACCAAAGAGTAGCGCATTGGATCAGGGCATATAGTTGCCACCTCTGCAACTGTTATCTTGAATATAGGCGAAGATCACGAAGAAGCAACAAATAAACTGGAGAGATCTATTGACCAATCATAAACGTTGGATCAAGAATGTTCATATCAATTACATCAATAAATGTCTCATCAACCACAGATGTAGATGTAGTATTAATATTATGCTAATTATAATATTATTATATCGTGTCAGAACCCCCTCGCTGCTATGCACCTAGGGAGGTTTTTTATATTTCTGTTGCCCTCTACTCTGATTTATATGGAGTTTCACGTCAATATAGCAATAACCTAATTCTTTACTCTATGATAGTGGTATGTATATTATTAAACGAAACATATGTTAATGAAGCTAGACACCAAAAAGGCTTCCGGAGCAAAAAAAAATCCGAATATCGTACTCAAAAAATATGCCAGCGACCTCACGGTAAGTTTTTTGTTGGGTTTTCAAATTATTTTATAGAAAAGTAATATTTGCTTAACGCTGGAAAAATGCTTTGGTTTAGCTGATACCTAAAAACATGTTAAACAACTACCCACTACTAGTACTGCTTTCAATCAAAAGTTATGGAAAACGATATCAATTAGCATCTGTTAAAATATCTGGAAATATTTGATATTATTAGCGATCATCAATATGTCTTTAGTAAGTAAAGATCATTGTGGAGATTCTTAAGCACTTGCGCTTAATATATCCAAACATATTGCCGGATTGTTGGCATCACCTTCACTATCAACGCCGCTAGCGTCCAGGGCTCCAAACAGTGCTCTAATCGATTTCCTTTTTACATTTTCCTCCCAAACAAATTCTAAATTTATTAGATTCTATCCAGAACTGACCTACTCGCCTTATTAGTAACACGAACCCTCCATCTGTTCCACTGTCTTCCACATCAGCCTATTATTATTTTTAGAACGATCAATTTTTTCTTCGAAATATTTCTTCTTTTCTTGCCTTAATATAGTGGCGATTCTATTTCACTTTCTTTTAAAATTGTCCCGATCTTTCTCTGCATCTGTCAATATGAACCTCTTATACGCCAGATCTCGTACTTTTCTCGCTTTTGTTACTTTTATGTTCATATATTTTTACGGATGTTAGTATCATTTGAAAGTCCATTTTATTCTCTTTCTAATGATACCAAATTCCATAGCATACCTCATGCTTTGTACTGATTAAAATGAATGAAAGGGGAAACAAAGAGAACAAGGATTGAAAATAGGGCTAAGAGAAAGGAACAATTAAACTATCCCCTTGGCCCTTATTACTGCTTCCAGCCAGTTCTTCATTGAGTGGGTGTCTGTGGGATTCCTCCCCACTCTTTCGTCATCTTTATGTCCCTCAGCTATGCAGAGGCTGGATCTCTGGATCGAATTCTTCTATGAAGCTCATTCCACATGTGCTCGGTCAGGTGCAGATCAGGATTCCGCGTAGGTCAGTCTAATGTGGGTACAGGCTGTCGCATCGATGCAGCAGCCTGTAGCCTCGCATTGTCGTGCATTAGCAAGAAGCTATCGTCAAAAAACCCAGCGTATGGAACGACATGTTTCTGCAAGATTTCCTTGATGTACTTGACACACCATGACAGAACCTCCTCCGTAGGCGACCGTTTCAGTAATGCAGCATCGCGCATAGCGCTCTCTAGGCATTGTATAGACTCGTCTTCTTCCATCATTACCATGTAGGCACGTTCGGGACTCGTTGGAGAGTAAAATGGAGCGCCATTGCTCTAAGGTCCAGTCGACATGTTCTCGGGCAAATCTGAATCGCGCTTGTTGATGGGCTGCTACCAATTGGGTCCGTTAGCTGGTCTCTTCGGAGTTAGGTTAGCTTCTTTAAGTCTTTTTCTGACTGTCCAATGATCGACAGCCCGGCCACGAACTTGTCGAAGCTCCTGCTGGACCTCAACGCCGGTTAATCGACGATTTCTTAGAGTTGTGTTCACAAAGAAGCGGTCGTCTCGCTCTGAGGTACACCTTCTTCTTACCGATCCTGGTCCGTGTAAAGGCGCCAATCTCTTGGTAATGTTTGTAGACTCTGCAGACAGCTAACTGGCGCAGGTGCAGTTGCGCAGCGACTACACGTTGGCTATGCCCTTCTTGCAATAGGGCAATGACTTGTGCCGTTTCTTCCGGGGTGGTATCCATTTTCCGATGACGTAATTAGTGAGCAGATATAGCAGAGATGGTGACGGTTCAAGTTCTGATAAAGGAATGATAGGAAAACGAGGTGGCCTGTGTTTTTATAACAATGAGTAGCGCACAACGAGTACGTTGCTGAGCGAGAAAAAACGGTTCTATTGAGTAAAATCGTTTTATTCAATTTCACTTTTTGGAAATCCAAATGTTTTTGGTATTATTGAAAAGAGTAGAAAATCAACATTCCAATGATACCAAGAATAATACTACTGCTTGAAAATTAAATGCAAGGATCTGTGTTAAATGAAGCAAAATCGTTTGAGTAGGTTTTTTTGCTCACCAGTATATGTCTTCAATCATTTGTTTTTGTTTTGTAATATATGCATTAATCTACCAAAAGTTTTTAAGGCGACTCTTACTTTTCTATTTATATCTTCTTCTTCCATATTTCTGTGTATTCTATGTTTTGTCCCAGGAATATTAATTTTTATATGCAGGCATACAATACAAAATAATACATACCTTTGTTTTATTGCTTATTATTATTTCGGTTCCTTTTTGATGTATGTCATAATGGACTGCATTTAGAGGCTACCCTAAACGTTACTTGAACTCACAGCTAACTTCTATACTTACCTATTTATCTTACAGTGTAATGACTAAACAAATGAATAATGATAAGCGCATATATCTGAATTGACATTTGTTCAGGCTAACTTAGTTAGGGAATCCATCTCGTAAAGTAAATCCCAAGATATGAGATCCTGCCTTTTTACTTTTTCAATGGGGCAATAAGCGACCCTATTAAGGTTTTGTGTATAGTTGTCAGGTATTACAATAAACGTATTTTTATTTTACCTTCTTTGTATATTGCCCTCACTCGTGCCTGCAATCATATTGGATCTATTTTTACCTATATATTTACTACCTGGCAACCCGGTTTGGAGCCCTTTAAGTATTTGATAATATAGGCCTAATGACCACAGGTCCCCATTAAGATTCGAAAGATACTTTTTATTATTTTTTATTTTTAGTTTTACTTACAACTTATAACATAACGGTTCTATTTTAATTATGTGGCTTCCGTGGGAAAATTGCAATAGTGGCTATCGCAAGAGAAAACATTTATCACTTGACGCTAAACAAATAGTGAAAAATGTTTACGACAGTTTGGAAAAAAGAAATTTGAAAGTGCTTTGCAAGAAACCACTGAACTAACAAAAACCCCAATTTCTACGATTAAGGGTATTGTAGGAAAAGATTTTCAAATGCATCATGTAGACGATTGTGAAAAAACGTCATCAGGAGAAAAATATATTCTACGTATGAAGAGTAGCTGGTGCTGACACTAGACAAAATAAAATTAAGACTGGTGCAGGACGGGACCAATATACATTGTGCCCGATCAACCCCTCACAGAATTCTCTTAAGAATGGGATTCACGTTCCGAAAAATCAACAAAAGGCAATTAGTGATGGAGTCACAAAGATTACGAATCTTGTGATATACTTATTTACAAGAAATTAAAAAGTATCGATCAGAGAATTGGCCAATAATTTACCTTGACGAAACATGGTCGATACCCATGACACTTTGCAAAAAGGGTGGATTGACAGCAGTACAAAATGTCAGACTAACACACCTTCAAATAAAGGTAAACGAATAATCCTTTTGTATGCTGGATCTGAAAAGGTTTGGGTTTCAAATTGTCTACTGTCTGCAAAAAAACATAAAAGATTCTAGTTTGGACTATCACGAAGACACGACCGCAGAACTGTTTGAAAATTGGTTTCAAAATTCCCTTTTGCCAAATGTTTCCGAACAGAGTGTTATAGTTATGGACAATGCAAGTTACCATAGTCGCCTACTAAATAAGATTCCTAATGCAGCCAACACCAAATCGGAAATACAGGAATATATGTTAGAAAATGACATTTATTTTTACTTTAGTTATAAAAAAGTGATCTTTTGGATCGTATTATTGTGTGTTTAGTCCAATTGAATATATTTGGCATCAAGTTAAATCAAAAATAAGGGCACAAAATGTTTCTCCTACTTTAAGCGTGTCAGTGGTTGAATTAGTAAAAAAAGTTATAAATGATATACTTTGTGAAAGCTGGAAAAATTCCATTCAGCACGTTGTTAAAGTTGAAGATTCATATATTTATGTAAATAATATAAAACCACTGATAATTACCTCAGCTGATGACAGTGTTAGTGAAACCGCATTAAACTTAAGTTAAAATATATTTTTATTTATACAATATGTCCCCTCTTGTAAACCTCATTCATTCAAACTGTATATTTGTACTTCTTATCCATTTGTTTTTACATGCATCTTTAAATAAACATCTCCAAAAACACTTATAATTTTATTTATTTGCGCTAATGAATAAAATTCTTAAGTCCATCTCTGCAGCCTATCATATACAAAAGGTTAGAATTTTTATATTGCCCACTTAAAGCGGCAAAAATCAGGATCTTATATTTTGGGATAGGTTATACATTTTAATTACATTCTAAATCTTAGCCCGGGCCTTCATATCTCCAAAGGTTCTTGTATACGTAATTGGTATTTTTTTCGTTTAAAAATACATTTAGGCTCTCACAAAAATTACGTACTTATTGTGCAAATAATGTTTTGTGTACTTTCTCCTTATTGCTTGGTAATTACATAAGTAGTTTAAGCCGGTCCTAAATAATTAATTAAAAGTACTTACAAAGTGCTTCCTCTTAACAAATTGAATTGGTAATCAAAGTGACTACTTCTGGCCGGTCCGTTCAATAACAAGGCGCATTCTCCGTCTCCGCTTCCTGTTAGTTCAACTGGTTGGTATTGAACAATTGAAAGAACTTGTTTTATTTGCAAACAGCACCATAGTGTCAACCATATCCGAGGACTTCCACCACTGTAAAGAAAAATAAGGAATGAATTACATGAATATTTAATTTCACTGTGGATCATTTCAGTTAATTAAAGTTGGAACGGGAAATTTGCCTTTATTTAATAATGAAATCTTTAAACACATAGGGTGGAAGTTTTTAAACACATTTTTTTTGCAAAATTCGACTTTATTCATTAATATGGCCTCCTTCAAGAGCGATACAATCAGTCCAACGCTTGTCTAACATTTCTATACCACTCTTGCAGAAGGATTTGTTTTTACCTTCAAAATAGGCCTCAGTTTCAGCGATAACTTCTTCACTGGAGCCAAATCTCTTTTCCGCGAGCATTTTTTTGAAGTCTACGAATAGATAATAGTCGCTGGGGGCCAAATCTGAAGAATACAGTAGATGAAGAAGCAATTCGAACTTCAATTCATGCAATTTTGCCATCATAACCATTGCCTTATGACACGCTGCATTGTTTTGATGAAAGAGCACTTTTTTTTGTTCATTTGGGGCCGTTTCTTTGCGATTTCTACCTTCAAACGCACCATTAACTTTATATAATGTTTACTATTGATGGTTTTTCTCTTCTCAGCATAGTCGATGAAAATTATTCCATTCCCAAAATACAGAGGCCCAAAACCTTCCTAGCTGACTGTTGTGTCTTTGGTCGGTTCAGGAGGCTTTCACCGGCTGCTGTCCACTGTGCTGACCGCCAATTTGATTCCGGTATGTAGTGGTGGATCCATGTTTCATCCATTGTCACATATCGCATGAAAAAATCCTTTTTATTGCGCTTAAACAGGTCCAAACAGCGCTTAGAATCGTCAACACGTTGTTGTTTTTGGTCCACTGTAAGCAAACGCGGTGCCCATTTCGACCAGAGCTTTCTCATGCCAAAATGTTCGTGCAAAATATGATCAACATGTTCTTTTGATATCTTTAGGGTGTTAGCTATCTCACGCAATTTCACTTTACGGTCATTCGAAACAAGTTTGTGGATTTTTTTGATATTTTCCGGTGTAACCACCTCATCTGGGCGTCCAGAGCGTTCAGCATCTGTACCATCGCGTTTAAATTCAGCATACCAGTAAATGATGAGTGATTTTCCAAGTGTACAGTCTCCGTAATACGTATCAAGCCATTGCTCTGCTTTAACGGTATTTTTTCTCATCAAAAAAACAGTGTTTAATCAACACACGAAATTCGATTTTTTCCATCATCAAAATGTCATGAAATTTGGACACGTATCGTTTGAAGGTTGGTACTTCCTAAAAATCATCTAGATTTTTTGAACAGGGCGACATTTATGTGTCAGACCAAAAACTTTTCAGCCTACGTATTCTATATATATATATATATATATATATATATATATATATATATATATATATATATATATATATATATATATATATATATATATATATATATATATATATATATATATATATATATATATATATATATATATAGACCCACACACTAAATAACTAAGTCCATATAAGTTCACCCTTATTAGTGTAATGAGTCTGGTAAGTATTTTCCTTAATGCCTACATTTTTTAACATTCACTCGGTTTTAAGTTAGTAATTAGGTCTGGAAAAGAGTCGAAATAAGTTTGTTCTTTAGGTACACTGGGGCTCATATTTCTATAAGCTTCTTCAATTCTTATCTCACAATGGGACCATTGGCGGTTAAAGTTCGAAATGATTTGCCCAGGACTGTGTTTCCTATAGAGTACAATTTGCAGCGATTCAAGACCAACGTGAATCGCTTTTTCCACACATGTGTCGCTCCTGTAGTATATGTATAATAGTTATGACATCTTAGCTACCTAATAGCCAATAAATCAAACTAGCTCATTCTAGAATCTAGTAATAAAAGTGTAAAATAAATATTTACTACCTAAATATTTGTTTAATTATAAACAAATAAAAGAAAATTATTTTGTCTCGGTACCTATCCGTTGTTCGTCACTGTGTGTACTGAAAAGTATATTAAATAACCTTAACCATATTGTCAAGCCAAATAGTTTTTTTCATACCACATAAATTATCAAACGTATTGCACTCGTGATACTTTTCGCTCAATCTACACTTTATACATATTTTTTGATTAGTACTTTTCGAGATAGGAGGAGGTCAGCGATTTTTGGCCATTTTTTTGAAATAATACAGAGAAAATTGTGCACAAGTATATCATATATATTATTGAACTCGTGTTTTCACAACCTTTCATTTGACACCCTACTCGATGAGCTGGTAATTTTTTTTTCATTTCTGATTTCACCCCCAAAACCAACCTCTTAAATCTAAATTTAACTTTCAAAACTATATGACTCTATTTGGATCATCAATTCCTATATTTGTGCCAAATTTCAATTTTCTATGTCAAATAGTTTCGGAGAAAATCGGGTGTGACAGACAGACAGACGGACACTGAAGTGATCCCATAAGTATTCCGTACGGAACACGAAAAAAGGTTAAAACTGGAAGCCTAATAAAACATAAGTAATAGGTAATATTCTAGCGTTGTTGCGCGCCCTTTATTCAGAGTGGCTTAAACAAAAGTGGAAAACTTGAATTAAGGGTTACAGTTCGACTGCTGCCGTCGAGACATTCGTATCTTATTTGCTTCATTGCTTGTTCCCTAAAAGTGTTCGTTGAATGTTGCCTTAAAACCATCTGGAATGCACTTCTTAATTACATCTCTTTGGTGAAAAACCTTGATTCCTAGCATGCATTTCTACTGAAAATAAAAATCTTTTTCCACCCTAGGCACAGTGATTCGGCAAGAACATGCTAGCGGGACAATATTCATGACGTAATTTCCAGGAACCACTGATAACGACTTGTAAACAACCCCCCCCATTTAACGAATTCCAAGAATTAATTTGTTTATCACCTCATAAAGGTATCTTATCAGGGGGTCAAAGTAACCCTTATAAGAGAGGTCATTTTCATTTGCAAATCAGTTGCATTTTATGCACACTTGTGATAACATATTTTAAAATTGGTAGCAAAGTGAAACGAGTTTTTTGTGATGGAATATTCTGTTGAAGGTATGTACTCTATTATGACTTATATTTTTTATAAAAAATATGTATACTTTTGGTGTAATATCAATTTGTAAATGTATAGATAAATCCAGCAAATTTTACATTAATTGTAAACTTTAAAAGTAGCAACTTTTTTTATCCACATATATCCACCTAGATTTTTCTATATGTAATACCTACAACATTCAGGCACAGATTCATATGTATATTACAGACCCCGAAAAGGCCCGAAAGTATAATTATTTTATTTTTTTCAGAACGAGTCGTGACTATGACGAAAATGGAGTTTTTTGAAGAATGGCTAAAACATGACAAAACTGAACGAAACAGTGGCATTTTTTATTATATAAGTGAAAAATTCAATATGTCTGATGTTTCTGACGATTCTCTAAAACGACTCAAAATGAAAATATCAAGCCTTTCAGCAAAATTCAATCAAAAGTGGACTTCTTTAAAGTGTAACAAAGAAATGTTTCTAATCAAACATAAGGATTGGTTAGAGGGATCCGGAATCGAAATAAAGATGTGTGTTAACTAGCCGTGCACTTCAACATCATCAGCGGCTCTTTCCGTAGGGCGACCCAGAAAATCATTTGAAGACTCATCAAGGAAAACGAAGAGACGGAGAGTAGAAGATCTTTTGGAATCGCGAAGTGCAAGTGAGCTTATTACAGCAGCTGAGTTAGCTACTCGAAAAGAAGGGCATCGAAGTGTTGCTAAACAGATCCATAACGTCGCGGTCAGTGAAACTAGAGAAAAGAATAAGTCGGCAGTTAACACCAGACGAAGCTTTAGCTTATTATGTGGACTCGAAATCGACTTCTCACTCATATAAACAAACAAGAAAATGGTCAATGAAAGCGGGACATCAAGTGTATCCATCGTTTTATAGTTTAGGTAAGTCCAAAGCTTCTTGTTGTCCTTCTGACGAATATATTTCTGTGACTGAATCTCGAGCTGAAATTAAACTTCACGCGATTTTGGATAAAACCGCTGAACGATTAGTTAAAGCTCAGACGGAAGTCATTAGAAGTGTGTTACCTCGTTCATATTATACGTTGGTAAGCAAATGGGGCTGTGATGGGAGTTCGAGGCATAGCACGTATAAGCAGAAATTTGAGAACACTAACGTTACAGACGAATTTTTGTTCGTATACTCATTTGTCCCTTTGAGACTGCTTGATGGCGAAACTGTGATCTGGCAAAATCCAAGACCTTCCTCTACTTTATATTGCCGTCCTATTAAGTTTATTTTTGCCAAGGAGACAAAAGAGTTTACGAAAGAAGAAACTTCTAAAATTTTAGATGGAGTAAGTCAGCTTCTTCCAACATTATGTAACGTTGCTGGATCTCAAATCTCTGTTAAACACGATTTGTTGTTGACAATGACTGATGGCAAAGTGTGCAATGCCTTAACAGACACAAGTTCAACACAAAAGTGTTATATTTGCGGTGCCACCCCCCGTCCTACTATGAACGAGGAGTCAAAGAAATATCCATCCCAGCAACGAAGAACGCCTTGCATTTGGTTTATCTACTTTACATGCATGGGTCCGCACGTTTGAATGTTTGCTTCACATCAGCTGTCGTTTAGAAATAAAAAAGTGGCAAGTCAGGGGAGATAACGACAAAGCTATTGTGAAGCCATGCTCACAAGAGATACAAAAAGTGTTTAAAGATCGTATGGGTATTATTGTAGATAAACCAAAACCTGGGTATGGTAACACAAACGATGGAAACACAGCACGTAGATTTTTTTCCAAAGCTGAATTGAGCAGCGAAATTACAGGATTAGACGTAAACCTTATTCGTAGATTTCATCTAATTTTAAGAACTTTGTCATCGGGATATGACATAAATTATATAGAATTCGAAAAGTTTTGTGTTGATACTAGAAAATTATACCTTGATCTGTATTCGTGGTATTCCATGCGCGTTACTGTGCATAAAATTCTTGTACACAGCGCGGAAGTTATAAAGTCTTTTCTTCTTCCCATTGGACAACTCTCCGAAGAAGCCCAGGAGGCAAGAAATAAAGACTGACGTAGATTCCGTGAACGGCACACCAGGAAGCGGTCACGTATTGCCACAAATATAGATCTTTTGAGAATGCTTTTAATTACGTCTGATCCTGTTATCAACTCGTATAGAGAATTACCGCGAAGAAAATTTACTTCTTTGCCATCGGAGGTTCTGCAGTTGATTATCCCACCTTCATTGCCATCCGAAACACCATCAGTAAGTTATCATCACGAATTAAATGAGGAGGATTATTTACTCTCTGAATATTCTACTGAATGGGAGAGCGGTGATGACGACTCATCTGATGGTGATTAGTAGGTTTAAGTATTTTTTATTGTAATTATTATTCTTATTTTATTGTGTGTTGTAGTTGCTTATAATTCATGCCTTAGTATATAAGTTATTTAATATTATATTTCTTTTACTTATACACCTTGTTATTGTAAATAATTGATATATAGATACTGTTATTGTACTAATTTATTTTAAAAGAAATAATATTTTGTAAATTAATAAATTTGGGTACTATCATTAGGATTTTTATTTTTTTCCTAGAAATTTCTTTGTAAACAAACATGATTGTGCTTTTCACACATAATGAGTAGGTAGACGTATGTAGCTAATTAAAGAACAATTAGCGACAATAGTGAACAAATGAGACACATTAGTAAACCACTTCCGTCTTGCAGCTACATATTTCGATTAATACACATACAGTACACATTTTTCAACTTTTTTTTTTCTTAAAATAGCTTAAGATACCTGGAATATACATAAACAATTGAAATAAGTGAAGAAATAATATTGTCCCGCTAGCTTGTACTAGTCGAGACACTGTGCTATGTTTAAAAAGTTTGGTGCTTCTGGGTATCTCGATTTCGATTTTCCACAATAAAGTGTTATTTTCCTTATGCCTTTCTCGAAAATGAAAGCAAAAATCGCTGCTAAATATCAAGCTTTAAAAGTAATTATATATTGATGATTTTTGTTGCCAGGCACCGTCTAACTAGTCAGAATACCACAAAAATTCATAAACTCTATTTGTATCAGCCATTATTAATACATAGTTTTCTGACTTTTAAGTTCGGTGGTCCGGTGGTCAGAGAGTGGTGCCAATTGAAAATAGTAGTCAACAGTTGGGCTGATTTTGTAACTTAGTGAAAATTCAATACAATATTTCTTTAACAAATTAGTCAAATGAAATAATTTAAAATTTTGTCAATTCTGTAAACTTTAGAAAGGGAGAAATCAATATATTTCGAAACGTTGTTTTCTAATTTTCGTTTTATTATGTTTTTTTTGTTAATTGTATTTAATATTTGACGAATTTGTTATAGAAATATTATATTTAATTAATTTGAGCTCTTCTTAAGAAGATATATTTTTTTTAGGTTCCAGCACAGTAGATAATTTTTCACAGGACTATTTTCGATGATTTAAAATATCAGCTCGACATAATTTACAGAAAAGGTTTTTAATTTCAAAGCTCACATTGAAGAACTGATATATATTTTTTAGGTTAAAGTTAAGTTTTCATTAGAAGAGCACTATTTTCTATAATGGAAGATGGTTATCAAAATACACAAGAAAGCTTTTTATTTGAAACGTCACATTTTGGTATTAACGAAGTATCCAGAGGCGCATATGAGAAATCTCCATAAGAAAATATATAACTTGACTAGAGTATTTAAGAAAAAGTGAAGTTGATCAAAAGAACTAACAGACAGTGTTTGTAGGAAAAAGAGGAGTGGTTAGAAACCTCATAACAATTTGATATTTATAGTCCAACATTAACAGGTAAAAAAGGTAGCTAAAACTCTTGAAAAATCCGAAGATAGTACGAAGGTAGAGAAAATTTAAAGCTATACTGATGAAATTAATATTTTCCAAACAAATGGAAGCATCTATAGTGTTAATAGAAACCATTATGGTTATACTTGCAAGAGTTGCAAAACACAGGAAAGATACTGATTCTGAAAGAAAGGGGGTTTATTTGCTTATTTTTACTATATATATATATATATATATATATATATATATATATATATATATATATATATATATATTATATATATATATATATATATATATATATATATATATATATATATATATGTATATGTTATATATATTAGTTTTCTTTTGAATATCTGGTTTCAAACCGCTTAAATTTTACTCATAATTAATATGGGCCTAACGGCCAATCTATTTGTTGATGTCAAATGTCAGTCAATGTCTATTTAATTTTAGTCATAATCTGGTAGGAATCCTTATTTAAATTGATACGAAAACTAAAAAAAAACCGGCCAAGTTCCGTACGGCGATTGCTTTTAAATTAAAAAAAAAATATTACGGAGGTATAAAATGATCAGTAACTTCACAAAACACACCCTAAATGAGTTTTCAACAAAGTTTGTTTCTGATCTTTGTTGAAAATTGATGACCTTGAAAAATTTACTTTTTTATATACCAGATAAATTATTAAAGATAATTATCAAAGATAAATTATCAAAATACTCGTGATAACATTCGTTCAATCTCCAGTTTCTTATGGAGAATATTCCAGAACGTTTTCAAAATTTATTGATTAGTACTCTTCGAGATAAAGGTTTGTTAAATATTATGAAGAAAAATTTGCATGAGTATTAAATCATATATATTTTTGAACTCTTGTTTTCACAAGCTTTCATTTGACACCTCACTCGATGACCTGCTAAACATTTTTCTTTCACTTCTGATTTCACCCCCCAAAACTAACCCCTTAAGTCAAAATTTAACTTTCAAAACTATATGACTCTAATTGGCCATCAATTCCTATATTTGTGCCAAATTTCAACTTTTTATGGCGTTGGTGAAGCAACCAAAGGCGGATCAAAAAATCCGCTCTTCAGAAGTTCCCATAGTGTCTTCTGTATTTGCCAGACCATTCCAAGATGCGTTTCGCCGTATTACGGCACATCAGTTGGGCTAGGTTCAGCAAATACAAAGAACACAAATTCAGTCCTTATCCAGGTACTAATGGAAAACAATGACATTTGCTGAACCTAGCCCAACTGATGAGTCGTGATACGGCGAAAAGCGTCTTGGGATGGTCCGGCAAATACAGAGAACACTTTGGGAACTCCTGAAGTGTGGATTTTTCGATTCGCCTTTGGTCGCTTCACCCACGTCATCTATGCCTTCGGGCGGCAAGCTTGGGAAGGTGCGCTTCTGCAATTAAGTGTCAGCCTTGCTGGCCGCTTTCTTTAGAAAGACTTAAAATAAGTCACCGACAGAGTGCAGTATAAGCATCTATTTTGTCATTGTCAACTTTCTATATCAAATAGTTTCGGAGAATATCGGGTGTGACAGACGGACAAACAGACGGCAGACGGACAGACAGACACCATATGTGTTCCGTCCGAAGCACTAATATATCATCCTTACCTAACCTTAAAAATATTTTTTATATATTTCTGTGGTCTGTTAAAACTGGTTTAACTGCACTAATCTGAATGTTCTTATAAATAGTTTTTCCATTTACATAGCTTTATAATTTCATGAATGAATAAATGAATGAATGAATTTTATAATGTTTTAATGAGAATAGTATTGTCGTGACTTGCATTTAATAATTGCTTCCATTAATTGGTATTGTTGATTATGTATTTGATCTATACTCATGGTAAAAAAAATTGAAATAGGTTACTAGGTTACAAGCAAGGAGGATATCTAAAGTAAATAATTTTTCCTGTTAGTGATTAGTGATATACAATTGTGTCACAGAATTTTTAACTATTTCAGTGTCATCAGCATAATTTAACATTATGACGTAATTGTATCTTACTTTAAGAAAAACTTTATTTAGTTCCTATTTTTCTTGTTATTTTATATATAAGTGCATGTATTAAAATTCGAGGGTATGCTCTTCTTAAATAATGTAAATTCTCGATCCATCTGTAGAAAATACTGTAAAATATTGAAGTCTACTTACTTTGATAACTTTTCCTTTTTAATGAAATGTTAATAAAAATTCCTAACAGTATGGTGTTCGATTAATACCATTCAAATTAATGTTAATCGATTTACGATTTTGTGTTGACGTAAGCCTGCGAGAGACGAGATGTAATATAAAGCACAGAATAACACTGTGATATCATAAATGCGATTGAAATCGTATTGTTATGCCGAAATGCTAAGGTATACGATAAAAAGCATTTTCTCCCGACTTCTAAGTATAATTTCGTACATTTTAGATTGTTTTTTTTTTCTTGAACCAGCTTTTGAAAACTTTTATGTAGGTTATATTTAGCGAAATAACTTTATTTAGTGAATAGAGAAAAAATAATGTCTCAGTTGGAAAAAACACGCAATAAATCTATATATGAGGGTATTTTTTAAGTTATCTATGAAGGGAAATATGCTGAGTTAAAAAAAAAAATTCCAACGTAATTACCATCTGTACTAATATAGTTAGTTCACTGTTTCTTGAGTTGTTTCATTCATTCAAAAAGATGGTTGAATAAATGGAACTATGGGGTAGATAATACAATTCGGTTACACCACAGCGTCTGGCAATGGCTTGAGCCGTGCGAGTTTTGTGGTCTCTGTGTTTGTCATGCACAGTTTTGGTTTTTCATAAATTCGGATATTATTCTTTAATGCGTACTTTAGGTTTGGACCACCTTGCCGTAAACCTCAAGTTTTTTTTTTCTATATACTTAATAAGCAAAATTCCGTCTATATCCCGAAAAAGTTTGCCGTCAACTTTCCAGAACAGAGTTTTCGCTTTCGTAAGAGATAAAGAACCTCGCGAAGGGATACCAACAGATCACCCAAGTCACATAATCTGTAACAATTCGTCAAAAATAACTATCATGGTTCTCTAAAGCGGCCAAATGTTCTTAAAAAAATTCCTTTCTTTTCCAGTTTCTGTTCTTGTATAGGTAGTTTAGGCATTCATCATGCAGAAATTAAATGTTCGTGCACAATCTTAAAAACTGAAGTTGTAGATACTCCAGCTTCTTTGGCAAGCACTGGGATCGATCTGACAGCTGTAAATCCTCGGCAATCCTTAGAGTTTGCCTAATTCTTGCTTTAATAGATTTTCCTGATCTAGGTTCAGTCTGAATTAAGTGTTAGCTCTATCGAAATAGTTTAGTTTCAAATTGTACTTCAAAATAAGATGAGCCGTTGTTGCCATACACACATGCATTCTTTTATGAGTATGTTTTGGTCCATTTCCTTTTTCAGTGAGAAAATACATCACTCACTACAAATTACTTTCACCTAGTTTTCGAAAAAAAAACTACAAACATATACACACACACACTCATATATATATATATATATATATATATATATATATATATATATATATATATATATATATATATATATATATATATATATATATATATATATATATATATATATATATATATATATATATATATATACGTATATATATATATATATATATATATATATATATATATATATACGTATATATATATATATATATATATATATATATATATATATATATATATATATATATATATATGTATATATGTGTTCAACAAATCCTTATATCAAAAGTCACTGCTAAAAAAATAAGGATAAATGACGAGCCTCTATCACTGAGGGAACAAATAACCCAGAAGATTTGATTGATGATCTTTTAGCCTGTACACGTATGCTAATAGTTGTAGTTAATAATGAACACAATTGGCTTGACTTTTGACAATTCTCTGGACGGTTGCAATGTTATCACACTTAAAATCAAAAGTTTGTTATCACGAATTAAAGTAATTTTGCCTTTTTTCAGTTAAAAAAAAACACTTGGTCCTATAGAAAAACAAACTACATTTGAAGTTTAGTATTTTAAAAACAATTATTCCCTAAAAAACTAATAAACGCCAAAAATTTTCTCACTACATTTCCTTTAAAAAAATGTTTCACTTTTCTTATAGTTTCATTATAGGCCCAATGACGGTGTAAATAGATAGGGATGTAATTTGATATTCATAAATGGTACAATTGAAAACAGGAACTTTAGAAAATACTCGGCAGGACACAATCACTGTCTAAACTCTAGAAAATGAATTGCAATGTTTCCTATTTATTTGTCAACTTATAAAATGATAAACCTTGTAACTATTTAAGTTATCTTTTTGAAGTGTTATATCCGGTACGGACGTAGGCGACCCTTTCGCGTTTTGCTTATGGTTGGTGCCTTTTTAAGTATTTCCACAGACAAAGGGGTCCTACAGTTTAATGCCGGTTTCGAACGGTCAAAGTGCGAGGGCTTTATTAGGCGGGTGGTTTGCTCTTTCCTTCCCGAAATAATTTTAGTTATAGGAGATGTAAATATTTGAAGAAATTTGATGTTCGGCATTATATTTTAGAGAACTGTCACACCACAGACAAATATCCTTATAGGGGCATAGATTGGACTGTTTGCCCTTTCTATAAAAACTGTATTTTTGCTGCTATCTATAGGACTGGAGATTAGCTGGGTCGCGTTTTTGCATGCACTAATTTTACCATACGATTCTTAGGAGATGTTAATAAAATTTCATTGGCTTACTTTTTGATTGAAACAATAGCATGCCATTACAACTGCTAATTAGCAATGGTTTTGGACAAATATTATGCAGATGAGGTTGTTTTAAAAAAAAAATGAACATTTGCAATATTGTTGTAAATTGAATGACACTCTTCCAAAAGGGCTGGTAAATCGAATTTTAACAAAATCTTAACTGTTTTTTAAATCGTTTAATGTTTTATCATGGATTAAATAAAGAAAATTTTTCTTTTTTTTAGGGGCTTAGCACACGTGCTGCAGGGAAATCTCTAAAGCGCTACAGCAGCGACCCGCGTGCGGAAAAAGCGACTCATGGAGGTCTTCAGTCGCTGTAAATTGTACTCAGTCGGAAACACAGTCCTGGGCAAATTATTCCGAAGGGATGAGGTTCTCCATAGAAAAGACTGCTTGAAAAGGGCTGCAGCAGTAACAAGTTGAAACTCATATGGAATGTGAAACATTGTCGCCACGTGTTTTTCTAGCATGTACCGCTCTGGGAGGAATAGACTCAAGTCGCCAACCGTTCTTCGATGTTCCAACGAATTAAGGTTACTGGCCAGTTCCGGATCTGCAATCAGGCGAACAGCTCTCTTCTGAATAGAATCTAACAAGTGTAGTGTGTATTTGGGAGCAGAGCCCCACATATGGGAGCAGTCGTTTCAATTTGAGCTTTGTACAGAATTAATAGTTGTTGTGGAGTGGAAAGCTTTCTAGTTCGAAATAATATTTCCAGCTTTTGAGAAAGTCTCTTTGCTATGTTTGCAACATGTGCATGCCAAGACATATTTGTTCTCAAATTAGAGCCCAGCAAATTTAGTGACGATGCTAGAAGAATGGAGTGCCCCGACATAATTATGCCGGGTTCAGCATCTTTTTTTAGAAGAAACAGCCACCCCAAGATAGAATTTCTCCCAGGTTCTACGTTTATCCTTAATTTGGAAATATTTAAAACAATTTTAAAGGTTAATTTATGTATATTGGAGCAAATTTTTGTATTTAAACAGATCTTCAAACAATTTTTATGAATAATTATATAAATAAATTTCAAATTAATAAAGAAATATAATTCTCAGCTCTCCCTACATACACCCAGGTAACGAAATCGTGACCTGTATTCTTTTAATTGTTATAATTAGCTCCTTATTCTGCATTAGTTCTGTACATTCTTACCAAATACAAAAGAAGTATACATCACGATAAGAAGTGAAATCTATACATAATTGTACGTTTTTAAGAAAATGTTAAGAATGTTTATGCACAAAATAAGGAAATCTTTTTAAATGAAGCTAATGAATAGCGAATATTTAATTATTCACTATTTAAGCGTACCTACACGTGAAAAGTGTTGTTACTTTAAATGTTACAACAGGTCTACTATTTGTTGTTAATGAAATATTGAATAAGTATGAGATGCTGTTTGAATTATGTAATACAATCGTGACTGTACGTTATTAATTGTTTTGATTAGATACTTTCGTTTTTAAATATTACTTGTGCTTGTTGTTGTTAACTATTATTTTACTATAACTATTATCACGTTAGTTCTAATAAAATATTCCATAAAAGTATATGGAATATTATTATGCTTTTTAGCAGAAGCAGATATAAGATTTTGCTTTTATAAAACATTATATTAAATAGGAAAATCTATCCGATGAATTTCTAAGCACCTCTTATTGTCCTTCTCTTTTTCAATGCCTTAAACAGTTTTTTGAAAGTTGTAGCGCGATATTTTAAGAAATATAGACCAGGGGTTCCCAATCTTTTTTTTACTGCGACTCCCTTTATAGGTTGCAATTTTTATGCGACGCCTTTTTAAAAGAAGATACCTGTGTGGAGCTTTAGTAGACAATAAAATTACTTTATGATTCAAAGAAAACTCCAAAGAATATAGAATCTTAATGTAATGAAAGACTAATATTGTGAAATTACCACTTTATTTAGTTTCACTGAAACTGTATGACGCGTTTCGCTATACTATAGCTTCTTCTGATACAAAATGATATTTGAGTATTAGTGTTGTTACATTTATATAAATACCCTAAGGTAGATAGGTAATAAAGTTAATACTATATGCTAATGAATATTGCTGGGAAATCCATTCTAAATATTAATTCTATAAATTGAGTAAAGGGGAGTTAACATGGGCCAAAGAGGTATCTTTTTGTTCGTTTAAGATGATGTCTGAATTTTTAATTCTATTTATTTCTAAATTTTCTAATAGGTTTAATTTTACGCCTTTGTTTTGTATGTGTAGAATTTTAAATTTATCGTCAAAAAGATGATTTGATTCTGTTAAATGATTACTGTACGCTGAGTCAGTTTTGTTTTTTAAATAGCTTCTTTTATGTTCTAAAATCCGAGTTTCGAATGAGCGACCTGTCTGACCTATGTAACTTTTATGACTAGAACCACAATTTAACTGTTACACTCCAGATTTTTTTGATCTATTTTGTTTTCCCTTTGCGTTTTTAATGAATTTTCCTAACGAGTTATTTGTTCTAAAAGCTATGTTGATATTATATTTGTTTAAGTGGTTTTTAATTTTCTCTGACGTGTTACCAAAATATGTTAAAACATTAAATTTTTTCCCTGTGTTTTCTTTCTTGGGGTATACTAAAGAAATAGCTTTATTTTTTAATTTTTTGTTTAGAATTGAGTCTATGGTGTCAGGAGAATATCCGTTGTTAACAGCAATTTGTTTTATTAGATTTAATTCTTTATTAAAATCATCTACAGATAAGGGGACACTTACAAGTCTATGCAACATACTGTGGTAAGCTGCCAATTTGTGTTGTAGAGGGTGAGCTGATTTTATGTTTATTGTAGTATCTGTATGTGAGGGTTTGTGAAAAATAGAGAATTTGTTTGTTGTAATGTCTGGTTATCGTTAAGTCAAGAAAATTAATTTTATTGTCGACTTCTAGTTCCATAGTGAATTTAATATTTATATGTATTGAGTTTATATAGTTAAAAACATTGTCAAGTTGACGCTCTGTACCATTAAAACAAGCAAAGATATCGTCTACATATCGGTACCAATATAAAAATGATTTGCTAAATTCTTGTCGATGTATTTGTTTTTCTAGGTTATCCATAAATATTTCTGCTAAAAGCGGGCTAAGTGGACTACCCATTTGGAGACCCTCAAAACTGTTATGAAACGTATTATTAAAGTAAAAATAATTTTGATTGAGGCTCGTGTTTAATAAATTTAGTATGTCTTGTTGTATAACGATATTAACTTTATTTTTGATTAGAAATGTTTTTATGATTTTTACTGTTTCAATCGGGGGTATGCTAGGGAAAAGGTTTTGGACGTCAAATGATACTAGTTTTGAATTATCTGGTAGAAAGACGTTGGAAATTTTTTCCGTTAATTCTAACGAATTTTTTATTCTGAAAGTTGGGGGTGAAGTTAATGTTCGTTTTAATGATATCTATGAGAAATTTTTGAGAGTTTGTAAGCTGGGGCCGATATGTAGGAGGCTACAGGTCTAATAGGATGATTTTCTTTATGTAATTTGACTAATGAATAAAGTAGAGGGGGCTGATGATTCATGACTGTTAATTTTGAGATTTGGTTGTCTGATGTGATGTTAGAAGCTTTACCTAACGCTGTTCTAATATCTTTCTTGAATTTTTCTGTCGGATCTTTAAGTAATATTTTGAAATTTCCTTTCTTAATAAATTCTAATGTTTTGTCTATATATTGTTGTAGCCTCCTACATATCGGCCCCAGCTTACAAACTCTCAAAATCTCTCATAGATATTATTAAAACGAACGTTAACTTTCACCCCAACTTTCATAATAAAAAATTCGTTAGAATTAACGGAAAAAATTTCCAACGTCTTTCTACCAGATAATTCAAAACTAGTATCATTTGACGTCCAAAACCTTTTCCCTAATCAAAAATAAAGTTAATATCGTTATACAACAAGACATACTAAATTTATTAAACACGAGCCTCAATCAAAATTATTTTTACTTTAATAATACGTTTTATAATAGTTCTGAGGGCCTCATAATGGGTAGTCCAATTAGCCCGCTTTTAGCAGAAATATTTATGGATAACCTAGAAAAACAAATACATCGACAAGAATTTAGCAAATCATTTTTGTATTGGTACCGATATGTAGACGACATCTTTGCTTGTTTTAATGGTACAGAGCGTCAACTTGACAATGTTTTTTAACTAGATAAACTCAATTCATAAAAATATTAAATTCACTATGGAACTAGAAGTCGACAATAAAATTAATTTTCTTGACTTAACGATAACCAGACATTAGAACAAACAAATTCTCTATTTTTCACAAACCCTCACATACAGATACTACAATAAATATAAAATCAGCTCACCCCCTACAACACAAATTGGCAGCTTACCACAGTATGTTGCATAGACTTGTAAGTGTGTCTGTAGATGATTTTAATAAACAATTAAATCTAATAAAACAAATTGCTGTTAACAACGGATATTCTCCTGACACCATAGACTCAATTCTAAACAAAAAATTAATAAATAAAGCTATTTCTTTAGTATACCCCAAGAAAGAAAACACAGG
Source organism: Pachyrhynchus sulphureomaculatus (assembly GCA_019049505.1). Classification (NCBI taxonomy): domain Eukaryota; kingdom Metazoa; phylum Arthropoda; class Insecta; order Coleoptera; family Curculionidae; genus Pachyrhynchus; species Pachyrhynchus sulphureomaculatus. Next base: position 27,767,543 of record CM032454.1, on the reverse strand, counting down.
GAAAAAATTTAATGTTTTAACATATTTTGGTAACACGTCAGAGAAAATTAAAAACCACTTAAACAAATATAATATCAACATAGCTTTTAGAACAAATAACTCGTTAGGAAAATTCATTAAAAACGCAAAGGGAAAACAATATAGATCAAAAAAATCTTGAGTGTCATAAAAGTTACATAGGTCAGACAGGTCGCTCATTCGAAACTCGGATTTTAGAACATAAAAGAAGCTATTTAAAAAACAAAACTGACTCAGCGTACAGTAATCATTTAACAGAATCAAATCATCTTTTTGACGATAAATTTAAAATTCTACACATACAAAACAAAGGCGTAAAATTAAACCTATTAGAAAATTTAGAAATAAATAGAATTAAAAATTCAGACATCATCTTAAACGAACAAAAAGATACCTCTTTGGCCCATGTTAACTCCCCTTTACTCAATTTATAGAATTAATATTTAGAATGGATTTCCTAGCAATATTCATTAGCATATAGTATTAACTTTATTACCTATCTACCTTAGGGTATTTATATAAATGTAACAACACTAATACTCAAATATCACTTTGTATCAGAAGAAGCTATAGTATAGCGAAACGCGTCATACAGTTTCAGTGAAACTAAATAAAGTGGAAATTTGACCATATTAGTCTTTCATTACATTCGTTATGAATTTCCATCAAGTAACAGCCACAACAATTCAAAGTTTAGAATCTTAATTATGATTTATTAGAAAACATAAAAAAACTACGAACATTAAAATTAATGAGAAGGGTGAGCTTGCTTTTCTGAGCAAAACTTCTCAAATCGGGGCTGAAGATTTGAAATTGCTACTCTCATTTCTTCTTCTAAATTTATTTGTGACCTGTACTTCGATTTCATCACTGCAACTGCAGAAAAGCCAGTTTCACACAAGTACGACATAGCAAATGGTAAAAGAACCCTCAAAGCCGTAGTACTGATAGTAGAATATTCTTGGGATGCATTGCGCCAAAATTGAAACAGTTTGTCTTTATCAAATCGTAGTTTTAATCTCGTATCACAAGATAGTTCTAACAGCTGTTCTTTCTCAACTGTTGGAAGTGTAGATGGTGGTGGGGTCGATTGAAATGGGTTTCTAATCCAGTCGTATTGATTCATATTCTCTGGAAAATGTTTATTTAAATGGGTGCTTAATGTTGATAAGTGGATAAATATCAATTGCAAACCTAGCTTCAAATTTTGAATAGATTTTTCTTTCATAAAGCCTTTCAAAATAGAAAACCAGTCAGTATTTTCTTGTTCCTTTTCCATTTTTCTTTTCCACACCAGCAACTTCTTTTGAAACGCTGCAATTTTATCAGTTAGTTGCAGTATATGCGTTTCGTTTCCCTGCAACGATTTATTAAGGACATTTAATTTCCCAAATATGTCGCAATGATACACCAGTTTTATTAAGAAGTCAGTATTTTTAAACTTTTCTGCGTCATGATGCGATTCTGTCAATAAATACATGTACAACTCATTTTTTAATTCGTGTACACGTGAGAGTACGTTACCTACCGGCAACCAATGCGAGTTACATTAATAAAGTGAAGATGTATGCTAGGCAACCAAATCTTCACAAAGCTTATGGAAAAGTCTTGCCGTCACGGGTCTTGTTTTTATGAAGTTCACCAATTTGATAATTATACCATCACAAAATTTAATTCAGGTGAAATATTTTTTGCAGCCAAGGTATCCCTATCTATGACGCAATGTGTCCATTTTACATTTGGAGCCTTGGTTTTAATGAAAGCTTGAAGTCCTCCATACTGTCCTGACATTGCGCGAGTTCCATCCGTACACACACCGACGCACTTCTCTCATTGAATGTTATTATCTTTCATGTATGAATCTCTGATCTTAAACAAATCACTAGCCTTATCGGTATCAGTCATTATTTTGCAAGATAACAAATCCTCACGTACACTTATTTCTTCCATGTACCGCACGTAACATATTAATTGAGTGTCGTTATTATAGTTTGTGGCTTCATCCAGTTGAATGGCAAATAAACCAGAAAGATTTTCCACAATTTGCTCATTAATGTCTACAGCTATGTCACGATGTTAGAAAAAGGAATATGTGGTTTCTTACAATTGGCAATACGGCGAGAGACTTTGTAAGAGGCGAGCAGTGCTTTGGAAGGAATAGATGCTCTGGAAAACAACGATGTTGACTGATGTTTAAGTTCTCGCAATTTTCTTCTTCTGATATAGACTTTAACAGTACTTTCAGTATTTATTTTAAAATTACTGGTGTATATGTCAGAGAATGGAGGAGATCATGAATACTCCTCCCCTTGTACGAATGGTAGTAAGAAGGAAGAAGCTGCCATTTTCAACCAGTTGAAAAGTACTAATTTGAAAAACATAACCGTAATTAGACTTGCAAATCCTGTTCCGATATTTTAAAACCAGTAATTCTCATAATTATTACTAACGGTGTACTAATCGCAAAAACTGGAAATTACATACGAAACAATTAATATAACACCTCCTAGGACAGGATAATACTGCAATTTAAAACCATTAAAAATGGACAAAGTTTATATTTCAGCACTCTACCTACTGTTCTTTCATTTGTCAATTCATCTCGAGACGCGTTTCGTCGAGCTTGAATCGATAAACGAGAGAACAAAACTTTACGTACTTATTTCCGTAGTAGCGTAATATCGTGGTAAGATACAATAAATTATATCTAAAACTGAAGACCATACGTGCCCTCCATTCCAGTTCATCTGTGGCCACAGACTAAAAGCAATATGGTCAACAACTTTCTAACAATTACCACATGCAGCGCGATTCGACAAGGGTTCCAATCCATGCATAATATTGTCGATTTAAAACTACTGAAAATGGACAAACTCCGTATTTCAGCGGTCCCTTTACTGTCCTCTCATTTGTCAATCGATCTCCAGACGCATTTTACAAACGAGAGAACAAAACTTGAAGTACTTGTTGCAGTTTTAGGTAGAATTTATTATATCTTACCACGATATACGTACATATATATATATATATATATATATATATATATATATATATATATATATATATATATATATACATTAGAGTGACCGGATCTCATAGAGGGGAAAAAAAATGTCGGAATCTTGTTCGTCTGGACCCCACAAAACGATTCCCCTTTCCAGATATTGAGATAGCCGAAATTTGAGCTCAATTAAACGACGTTAACCTGTGCCGCTCGTCGCTCAAAGTTTGAAAAAAATCCAAATTTTTGGCCAAAAAGCTGACATATGGAGCCATAACTCCAGAACGGTAAATAATAGAAACACGCTTAATATCTCAAAAGAAAGCTAATGTTGTTCTTCAAAATTTATATTCTATACATAATTGTTGTTATTTTAAGTCAAACCGAGTTACAACAGCCTTTAGCCCCAAAAACGTGACCTGGTACCACTAGGAGCATACTTCGTATATTTTGTTATTAAGTGATAAATTTTGCTTTTTTTGGTATATTTTTGAGTTTAAAGTAGAAATATAATAAAAAAACAAGTAATACTGATAAGTCTAATGACATTTTTTATTTTAAAATATAAAAATTAGGTATATAATACATACAAAACAGACACAGAAAAGATACAGACGTAGTACCTACATGAGTTGATAATTTTACATAGTTATCTAATCTATTCTATAGCTTTTGTGAAAGTAGTTTTTGAAACGTCAGGATATAATGCTCGGCATTTACTTACAACTTGCAGGACATATTGCTTTTGGTCTTCATCTTTTGTCAGAAAGTCGTTAAAGTCGGTTATTAATTTAACACCACGCTCAGCCATATCATTATCTACTTTTAATGTTTTGACAATTTTCAATCCTTCTTGGAAGTCATTATTTTGAGGCCAGGTGTTTGGATGTTGTCTTAGGAAATCTGTTTTTATATTAAATTGATCAAAGAATGTAAACGTTTCTTTGGTAAGTAAATTTACCAATCCTCCATCAACTACCTCTTTTAAGTTTTCTTTCCTAACTTTTGGATTTACAACCCTAGCGTGCTGTGATGGTTCATCTGTGCTATAGAGCAATTTATTAGCCATTAACAACTTTTCATCGTCTGTAATGGTGTGATCAAAAAACGATAATCCCACCAACTTTGCATTCAAATACCACAAATGTTTCGAAAATTTGGTCAGGGCTATTTCTGCAATGTCGTTGTCACATTCTTTATAGTCTTACAGACTATGCAAAATACCTAAATCTTGCTTTGGTGCAAGATGAGCTTTTGGGGCATTGAACCAAGCTTTACAATAAATTTTAACTATGAAAACAGAAATGGCACGCACAGAACTTTCTTCTTCTTTAGACATCTTAAATTGACGACGAAAAATGAACATTTTTAAGCAGTAAATAGCCTTTGCCATCCACCTAGCGTGATGAATGGCTCCTGGAGTTCTAAAACCCACAACATTGCCGTCTAGTGATCCAACAAATACGAGAACCAACTGCAATAGCTCCTTGTAGTCATCTCTGGGGTGGCTCTCACTTAATTTGGTCTCGAATTCAGCAGTAACATTTGCAATTACTTCTGGAGTTAGCTGCTTTTGTATTAGATTGTCACTGATACCTGTGTCGTATTTTCCTTTGTCTATCTTGGGCCACGCAGTGAGGAATCTCTTGAAAATGTCTGGATGAGGTCCAGTAGTTGATCCCATTTTTGTGTCGAATACGCCTCTTAACAGAATTTCCAAGATATGGTGACGGCAAGCTAGGTATAACAATTCTCTTCCTAACATTTGCTCCAATATGACGCATGCTCCTTTGAGTCTTCCCGTGTTGGATGCTGTAGTGTCGAAGCACAAAGCCTTGACGGTGTCGAGAAGACCCCATTCATGTAGGCATTCATATACGGCTACGGCTTGCTCCTCTCCAGAGCTGTTTGCTGTTACAGAAACTCCCAGCAGCTGTTCCTTTTCGCCATATGAAATAGCTATAGCTATTCGCTCACATTGTTCATTTTTTAAAACACCCGGTAAAAGTTTACCGTCCCAATGGACAACCACGGGCTCTTTTTCAGGAATTTTTACTTTATCAAAAATTTTTTTATTATATTGTTCTCTGAACATTTGCCTTCTATCATGTAATAAAGTTTTCGAGACTTTGTACTCAAGAGGGTCAAGGTTTAGTGCTTCTAGAGTAGCTATTAAAATTCTCGTGGCATTTCTGTCGGATACCTTACATCGATCTAATAAAATGGACAATTTCATGTTTAAAATCTCTTTAACGCCCCTTGAAAATGAAACTTTCATCCTCTTGCTCTCAGATGGTCCTGGATCTTCTGCAGCTTCTTCAGGGATGTCCATTTCCTCCAAGCTCTCAAGTTCCTGGTAGATGCTGTCCTCTTCAGTGTCTTAAAATATCTTCACTAGATAATTGTTCGATCTAACCAGCTCAAAGGCACTTTAGAAACTAAACTGAATAAATGAAAGGTCGGTTGTACGCTGAAGTAAAATCGCCATCCCTAAAATAGAAATTAGATTCACCCTCCTTTTTACCTGTCAAACGGGTCTTTCTTTGGTAAACTAGTCAGGTAATCCCCATATAATAAAAGATTAAATTTGAACAAAAGGCTCTTTATGTTTGAAAATTGAGTTCCAAAATACTTTTTAACAAAAAAATGTTAATTCCGAGACACATTATGTAAAAACCCGTAAAATTCTTAGAATACTCCCAAACTGGCTCCTACTGGTACCAGGTCACGTTTTTGGGGCTAAAGGCTGTTGTAACTCGGTTTGACTTAAAATAACAACAATTATGTATAGAATATAAATTTTGAAGAACAACATTAGCTTTCTTTTGAGATATTAAGCGTGTTTCTATTATTTACCGTTCTGGAGTTATGGCTCCATATGTCAGATTTTTGGCCAAAAATTTCGATTTTTTCAAACTTTGAGCGACGAGCGGCACGGGTTAACGTCGTTTAATCGAGCTCAAATTTCGGCTATCTCAATATCTGGAAAGGGAAATCGTTTTGTGGGGTCCAGACGAACAAAATTCCGACATCGATTTTTTGCGGTCACCCTAATATACATATATATATATATATATATATATATATATATATATATATATATATATATATATATATATATATATATATATCGATTGTGTTCCGCCAAAAGGACCAATTTGCAGTTTTTTCGTTTGGGCCAATCTATTTTACCACTTCAAGGTTACAAACTAGAAAGGGCCTATCTGTGTATGAGGTTTGGGCCAATCTGTATCTTACTAAGTCAATAAGACCAATATGTAGATATGCAGAGGATCCAGAAAGGAGCGAAAAATTTTATAACCACGTCGTTCGACTTACATGGTACTGAGTACTCCCCACGGCAGAAGTATGTTCTTTTTCTATGCAACAAAATACTCTATGTATAATCTTTTATTTTATGAAAGTGGCACTAGGTTGACTTATTGTTATATGTAGAGAGTGATGGACACAGAGAAAGCAGTAAAATTTGTACGATCATGTGGAAATATTTAATGCTCTTAGATAATAGGGAGATAAAGGAAGTATTGTGATAAATGTGCAGATCAGCAGAAAAACTCAGCTATGCTTGTACTGCTGACAGAGTTTGTAAAGCAATCTAAAGCCTTTAAAAAAATTTGTATAGGCTACTCAATGATGACTGTTGACTCAGTACATTGAGTTATAGAGACAACGGTAAAGAAAAAAACCGTATAAGCTCCAAGTGAGTGACCCACTAACTAATGCCCGCAATAATCCCTTCTTATATGAAGTAATAGTTGTTAAAACAAATGGATTTAGGGACTGGAAGATAGTTTTAGAGAAGTTGAAAATTGAGGCTGAGGACGGTGAGAAATTAAAAATTTCATCAGTGTAGTATATTGGTCAAAAAGGCCGTTGTACACGACGGAATGGAACAATGGAGGTGTTTCGAAAAGCTTCAGATAAGACCCCAACTTTATATTTTCTACAGGAAATACAGAGACGGAGATATACAAAGAATAAAGAAGGAAAGAAACAAGAAGGAGAGAATAAAAAAGGAAAGAAGGAGAAGGCAGCAAAATAATTGAGCTGGGACTTAACTGAGGCCCCGTTAGCCTACCTGCAAGATTTGCCTCTGGGAAAGCAAAAATATAATGACTTAATAAATCTTTGCAGTGCTTAATCAACACATGAAACTTGTTTTGAAAATATCAAAAGTAGCGTCACTAAAACCAGTGTAAGTTGTAAACTAATCATCGAAATGTCATGAAATGTTGACACATATCGCTTAAAGGTTAGTAAATCATATGGATTTATTTATATATATATATATATATATATATATATATATATATATATATATATATATATATATATATATATGTATATATATATATATATATATATATATATATATATATATATATATATATAACGTAACCGATGTTGTAATTTAATGTAGTTAATAATAAAAACTGAATTGAACTGACCTACAACATGATTCTTTTTGTTTCTACACACCTGGTCTAGGCGAGAGTCATAAAATAGAAAAAAATGTCATAAATATCTGTCGGACATATCTTATCAGTACGCATAGCACCTTTAATACTACTAATCTTATACCCATATCTATAAGTTGTATTTTAGTATGTCACTGTTACACATACTTAACACGTTCACTTTTTACAGTTACTGCCATCGAGTTCTTTTAATTGACTCAATAATGTTACTTTCGCAAGGTCATCTTGTACCGGCACCCATACAATTAATTATTGTAGGGGATAGTTGAGGTGTTTTCGTACACCAATACCTTCATATATGTACTTCTAAACGTCATTAATTTTGTTTTTCTACTGTATCACATCAAGATTAATTTTCTGTTTTCCCTGTAACGATTTATTTACGGTGTTGTAAAATGGAGTTCCTCTTTATAACAAACGTCCATATACACCCTGTGTTCAACAAGAATTGACGCTTTTCGAAAAAAGAAAAAAATATATCGCTATCACTGTTGTCGTGAAAGTGGTAACTTTTCTTAGGGTTGTGCCAGGCGTTCTACGACAATGGTTACATTAGATGCCTAGTGACAGTGGTAAGCGTGGCAGCGCATAAAACGGGTACAGTTGGAAAATGAGTTTTAATTAAAAAGCTGCTATTGAGTTTTGTCTTTAACTTGGCGCAGGTTTGATCGAAGCATATCGAATGGTTCCAAAGGATACGGTTCTGAATAGTTACCCCGTATTCAAAGGTATGAGTGGTTTAAGTGATTTCAAAATGGCCGTAAGGCGCTTAATGACAAAGATTAATCGCACCATTCAAAAAATGAGTAAGTGAACTTAACTTTCAAAAATTTCGTGATATCGATAAAGAAAACCAGAAATAATGCGTAAAATTGAGTAAAAGTGAATTGGGATTCCAAAATCAATTGTGCACAATCTTTTGGCCGCCCATAAGAACTCAGACTTCTTTGAAACGATTATTACTGTTGATATACCAAGCCTTCTACGGACAAACAGTTTTCGAGCAAAATTAAATTGATATTTTGGAGTTCTTGCCGTATTCATCTAATTTAGCGAATATAAAAAATTTACTGTAAAGTTTCTGTCAGTCTTAAGCATTTATTTTTTTGAATATCTCGTTTCCAGTTTGTTCTACGAAGGCAATTTTTTTGGACCTGCGATCGTGCCTATAAACAGCCGATCGAGTGCTAGAAGGCAGGTATGTTCGGAGGGCGACTGTGCATCTCCCCCACTATAACCTCTGCCACTTTCAATGTTATTACGCCATTTGGAGCTAAGTTGCAGGCACGTAAACATGGCTGCTACTATTGTTCTCCCGCCAAGTGCGAGTCGAGTAGTGTAATTCGGTTTCTTCAAGCAGAAGGGAATAGTGCAGCGGAAATTCATCGAAGAATCAGCCGAGTATATGGTGAAAACATTATGAGTGATGGTGTGTGTGCGTGAATGGTGCAGGGAATTTAAAGAAGGCCACCCGCCCTCACAGTGCTGCTGTAATCCAACACCTCCTTGGAAAATTTCTATGGGAAGTTTTTGAACACCCGGCGTATAGCCCCGACTTAGCGTCGAGCGACTTCCACCTGTTCCTGGAACTGAAAAAGTGGCTAAGAGGGCAGAGCTTTCAGATTAATGAGGCGTTTCAAAACAACAACACATAAATTCAGTGCACCAACACCTGCAATCAAATAAACCTCCCGTACTCGCTCTCTGTGAAACCAAGGTCAGTTCATCGACCAGCACAGTCAACTATCTTTATCCTGTGTACGACTTCTATTCTCGATTTAGGCGTAACTTTGGAATCTGTCTTTTTGTCAGAAGCGACCTCTCTTGCCAACGAGAAGAGGCTCTGGAGCTTCCAAACTTTGATGTTATGTGGTTAAAAATAACGACTCAACAAACCACAAGGTTCATCTGTATCCTCTATCGACCACCAAGTGATACTAACTTTAGAACACTTTTCGCTTCTCTTGCAGACACCATCGATCATTTACAAATTAACTATCCAAATGCCGAAATTGCCATCTTGGGCGACTTTAATGTCCACAACAACAACTGGCTTAAATATTCAAATACTACCGACCAACAAGGTCGTGAAGCTCAATCATTCTCAATCAGTTGTGGTTTAACTCAGCTTATTGACGAACCAACACGGATCCCTGATCGAGAAGGGGAGTTCGCCAGTCTTCTTGATCTGTTTTTAACCACCAATCCGAAGATTTACACGATCCCCGTAAATCCGCCGTTAGGTTCTTCCGACCATAAACTGCTTTCGACATCGTGTATCCTATCAATCAGTGACAGAGAGCCGCCTAAACCGCGAAAGATTTGGCACTACAAATCTGCTAAACGGGAAGATCTCATGGAATATTTTCGAACTTTCCCTTGGTGAGACGTTTGTTTTCGATTCGACGACCCATCTGACTGCTCCAGGGAGGTTTCCGATGTTATTTTGGCTGATATGGAAGCTTACATCTCTTTTTTGAAGAAATGCCCTTCTAACGGCAAACCTTGGTTTGACCGAAAATGCAAAGAAGCTGTTGCTTGTTAACATCTTGCCTACCGACAATAGCGTGAAAATCCTAACACCATAAATCGTAACACCTTTGTTCATGCCCGGAACAGTTACAAAGAAATTATCGACGAAACCAAGGAGGCACACAATCAACGTATTAGAGACACTCTTCTCGCTTGTCCCAACAATTCCAGGTCCTTTTTGTTAGTCGTTAAGGCATTTAGTCAAAATTTCACCAAATCCACCATACCACCACTCACACTGCCAGATAATTCTATTGCAGCTGTTGAGAAAGCGAACTTGTTGGCTGAACTCTTTGCTTCACATTCTACTGTCCGAATGAGGTTCAGCTTGTTACTCCTCGTACGACGCTTTTCAAGTAGTCTTTTATATGGAGAACATCATCCCTTGGGAATAATTTGTCCAGGACTGTGTTTCCCACCTAGTACAATTTACAGCGATTCAAGAACAACGTGAATCGCTTTTTCCGCATACGTGTCGCTCCTGTAGCGCTTTAGGGACTTCCCTACAGCATGTGTGCTAGACCCAAAAAAAAAAACGGTAAGGCCCATCTCAACTCACTGGCGGCAACATTCTATGAAGAGGGGGGGTTGGAAAGCTCGTCCGCAGATATGACAAATGCTTCAATCGTCACGGTGATTATATCGAAAAGTAACAAGTTTTGATAATAAATTCATTTTGTTATTTACAGTTGTATTTTTTTTTGGACCGTCGGAGAATGAAAAAAAACAGCCCTCGTATTTAAAAAATAGAAAGTAATATATCGAACTAAAATAATAAGGATTTTCTTTAAATTACAAAACCATAAATCATATTACGATTTCTGTAATTAAAATTAAATAAATTCATGGAATATTTACTGCAATAACGTCATTAACTGGCAGTGCTCAATGAGTCGATTTCCTCCTATAGAACTGCCAAGAAGATAAACGTTTGTATGTTAATCTTTGTCGCGTGGTAAGACATTATCGACATTAGGTAATGTTCAACTGTTTTCGTGTTCAGCCATTGATGCAGAATAGTTCGGTCGATACGCCTTAATTTTTTTTTAAAACTGAATGGATAGCAGTTAATTGGATAGGACCGTGAAGTAACAATTGATAATTCAATTGATTTACCGGTTATTTTTTTTTATAATAAATATTTATTTAAGTGTCAAGTTCGAAATGTGGTATTTTGCTGAATAAGTAGGTCCTAGGAGGAGCCCTGAAAGCTTACAAGTTCTGTTACTACTCAACCTCAGTCTAGACTGCAAAGTTTTTTGTGAATACGCATAAATTAATTAAAAAAATCATTACTATTGTTATGAATACTTATTATTATATTATTAAATAAATGAAGAGAATAGTATCCAAGGGCAATTATCAAAAATAAAAGATATTTAACTATAAATTGGACTTGTAAATATCACTATGGAATATGGGACATACTTTTGTAAGTAAAACCATTTAACTGCAAATTATACTACATCTCTTAGTCTAAATTTGTGTCTCTGTGGTATCTTCTCCAAAAGTACTTACTTGTATACAATAATACGAATGAAAATAATCTATGTACTTAGCCCTGACAATGACGTCATTTAAAACAACTGCTTGGTTGTCAAAATACTATCGGTGTTTTAAGTACTTTGTCGAAATTTTCTACGAGTTCGTCGTTTTTTGCAGTTTTTACGATTTTTTTCCTTCAAAAACAGAGTGAAAATAATTTGCAGCATCACAGTTATAAAGTTTCTCACTTAGAAGGAAAATAGTTCAAAAGTTATTCATAGAAAAATGTCTAACAGCCCATATTATTTTGAAGTAAAAATTCTGATATGTACAGTTTCAATGATAGGATTATCGACAAAAAAAGATACCAGCGCTTGCTAAAGAAGCTCGAGTATCCGAAAATACGGTGTTCAAGACGATACAAGAAGATTTGGGGATTAGAGAAATTTTTTGCATGATGGATCCTCAAATTCCTTACACTAGAGCAGAAATTGGTGAAAAATGAAATTTGTTAAAAAGATTTGGCCTCTTCAGAGAACGATTAGAGATCTTCTTCTTCTTTTAGCAGCCTTTTGCCATCCACTCCTGGACGTAGGCCTCCTTCTGTCTTGTCCACTCTACTCTATCCTTAGCTATATGGTGCCAGTTCCTGGTGAACTGTTGTATCACGTCGTAGATTCATCTTTTTGGTGGCCTTCCCACACTTCTCCTGTGTTATCTAGGTCGCCACTTTATTAATTGTTTCGTCCACTTCTTATCCGCCTCCTGTCTGGTATCCTACCCAAGTCCATTTTAGGATTGTAACACGCTTTATGACATCCTCGATCTTGGTTCGTAGACGTACTTCCTCGTTACTCAAGCGTTACTCCCATATAATTCGTTCTATAGCTCTCTGGGTAGTTCGAAGTTTATTAGCTGTTTTCGTCGTTAATGTTGCGGATTCTAATCCATACGTCATCAGGACTTTTTAAGATGTAATCCAGTTTGCCAGTGGCTGCCCATGTCATTCTAATTCTCCTACTCAATTCGGCCTTTTGCTTCTCTTTATCAAGTTTTATTTCATGACCTAGGTAAATATATTCTTTTACTTTTTCTATTTTACTGTCTCCAACGTAGACTGGTGTCTCGTCTGGAGTCAGGATTTTAGATTTTGTTAAATTCATAGCCAGCCCAAGTTTTTCTGAAGCTGTTTTCACATCATGGACCATCTCCTGTAAGTCGTTGCCGATCAAAACTACATCGTCAGTAAAACAGAGGTGGCTCAATTATCTTCCAGCAACATTTATTCCTCTCTCCTCCCAATTCAGTTGTTTAAAGACGTCGTCCAACGCCAGTTTTGGCGAGATAGCGTCGCCTTGTCTTAATCCGCATTGTAGAGCTATTTCATCGATCATTATTGATTTTAACTTGTAGTGAGTCTTTTCGTATACGTATTTAAGAAGGTCTCGATATCTTGAATCAATTCTAGATTCTGTCTTCAAAGAAGCGGCTGCAAACAGCGTCGGTTTCCCAGGTTAGGGACGGCTGTTACTAACATCTTCCAACGCGTCTAGCCAGTGTAGAAGATTATGGCTATTGAACCCGCAAATGGCGATAAGAGATATTTATCGCAAATTGCAACATACAACTAGACTTAGATGTTCTAGTGGGATCCTCTCGAGGTAGGAGTCGATTTTATCGATTTATAAGAGTTCGTCACCTCCAAAGAGAACGAAAACTCATGGTCGTTTTCTGGAAAGTTGATGTCGGCCATTTTTGGGAATGTGAAGGAGTTTTGCTTATTGAATATATTGAAAATGGATTCACAATTAATGGACAGGTTTATGGAAAGACAACTTAGGACCATTAGCGAAAATCGTCTGAATTCATGAGCGCCAGTTATTTTTACTGATGTAAAATATTAATAGCATCGCGTGTCCGTGCTCATGAAAAAACACACCGTACCAGATATATTTGCTCACAAATTAGAGCCTAGCAAGTTTAGTGATGTAATGGGACAAAGTGTCCCTACATAGCCCTGCAAACTTCCTAGACTACTATCTGGGTTTATGCAGTGTTAAATTCTACTTGGTTACCTCTACCTCTACAGAATTTCTATCAGACCTTATTGACCACCCCAGTTAAATGAAGAAACAGTAGGGACCTTATCTACGAAGCCATAGCTTGTATAACAGTTAGTTTGTATTATTTATAAATTAAGAAAAAATCTTTTACAGTTTGTCAAGTAAGAACATGTCCGCGATAATCCATTTTTTGGTAGATGCAATTCTACCGATTCAACAAAAAATCGGTAGAGGGAACCTTTGCCTACGACGCATTTTAGTAAAAGTATCAGTTGGTTTCGAACTTTTATCCAAATCACATAAAATCCAAAATGAATTACCTATTTGCGTGTCGGTTCGAGGCAGTTTGTTTTTGTTCTTCTCCAAAGGGGCCTAAAATGACACACTCCGCGACCGCTAAATATATTAAAAAGTCGGTGTCGTTTGTGAAGAAATGAGTAAATCACTTTAACAAAACGAAGAATGTCCACGACTTGCCAAAACGTGGCTCGGTAGGCAAAGTTACTTCGAAAGTCGAAAAACGAATCGTATGTTTGCTTTCACGGGATCCGAAATTGACGCTTTTTTTCTATGGGTCTAGCACATGTGCTGCTGGGAAGTCCCTAAAGCGCATGTGTGCGATAAAAGCGATTCACGTTGTTCTTGAATCGCTGTAAATTGTACTCGGTGGGAAACACAGCCCTGGGCAAATTATTCCAAAGAGATGATGTTCTCCATATAGACTACTTGAAAAGCGTTGTACGCGGAGTAACAAGCTGAACGTTATACGGATGTGGAGTATTAACGCGACGTGTATTTCTAACATGCACCGCTTTGGGAGGGATTAACCGGGCTACATCCTTCGAACACTTTCCATGAAAATATTTGTAGAACAGACTCAAGTCGCCAACCGTTCTTCGATGTTCCAGCGAATCAAGGCCGCCGGTCAGTTCCGGGTCTCCAATCAGACGAACAGCTCTTCTCTGAACAGAATCCAGCAAATGTAGTGTATGTTTGGGAGCGGAGCCCCAAAGATGGGAGCAGTATTCCATAGTTGGTCGAATTTGAGCTTTGTAAAGAATTAACAGTTGTTGTGGAGTGTAAAGCTTTCTGGCTCGAAATAATATTCCCAACTTTTGAGAAGCTCTCCTTGCTATGTCTGCAACATGTTCATCCCAGGACATATTTGCTACCAAATTAACTCCCAACAAATTGAGCGACGATGCTAGGGGAATGGAGTGCTCCGACATAACTATGTCGGGTTCAGCAACGTTAACTTTTTTAGAAAAAAACTGCCGCCTGGGTTTTTGTAGCGTTAAATTTCACTTGGTTACTGTCACCCTAAGATAGAATTTCTTCCAGGTCTTTGTTAAGTTGAACGACCTCCTGCTGTCTGCGGATATTCGCCTCAGTAGCCGATGTCCGAGCGTTCAAAGTGAATGAAAAGACAAGCGTACTGTCATCTGCAAAGCTGTATATTGGATTCCCGGTGTTTTCCAGCAGATCGTTAATGTAAATGAGAAAGAGAGTAGGAGACAGTATGGAGCCTTGGGGTACACCGGCGTTGATAGTGAAGGTGTTAGAAAGGAATCCGTCGACCGCCACTCGTAAGGAACGCTTTCTGAGGAAACATGAGAGCCACAAACAGAACTTTTCAGACATACCACAAAAGCGTAGCTTAGCTAGCAGTCCATCGTGCCAAACACGGTCGAATGCCTTGGATATGTCAAGAGCAACCGCTCGAGATTTTCAGAAGTGTTCAATTGCGTATCGGCGGAACTGTGGCACATTTCCAACAGGAAGGAAATATTCCCTTTCTGTAGGATAGGTTGAAGAGTCTACAGAAAGCTGGTGTTAGTTCCCTTGCATAGTTTTTGAGAACTATGGCAGGTATTCCGTCAGCGCCAGAAGCCTTTTTGGTGTCTAGCTTCATTAAAATACACTTTATGATACGCTGTCTGAAGACAACATCGGGCATCCTTGACTGCAATATGGGAATAGTAGGTAGTGTTTTCCTTGGAAATCGACAGTAGAATGTGAAGCAAAGAGTTCAGCCAACAAGTTCGCTTTCTTAACAGGTGTGGTTGCAATGGAATTATCTGGCCCGTGTGAGTGGTGGTATGGTGGATTTTGTGAAATTTTGACTAACTGCCTTAGCGACTGCCCAAAGGGACCTGGAATTGTTGGGTCAAGCGAGAAGTTTGTTTCTAATTCGTTGATTGTGTGCCTCCTTGGTTTCATCCATATTTCATCGATAATTCATTGCATCTGTTCTGGGCACGATTTATGGTGTTAGGATTTTCACGCCATTGTCGGTAGGCAAGATGTTTAGAAGCAACAGCTTCTTTGCATTTTCGGTTAAATCAGTGGAGGGGCATTTCTTCGAAAAAGGGATGTAAGCTTCCATACCAGCCAAAATAACATCGGAGATCTCCCTGGCGAAGTCAGATGGGTTGTCGGATCGAAAACAAACGTCCATCCAAGGGAAAGTTCGAAAATATTCCATGAGATCTTCCCATTTAGCAGATTTGTACTGCAAATCTTGAGCGGCTTAGGCGCCTCTCTGTCACTGATTGGTAGGATACTCGATGCCGAAAGCAGTTTATAGTCGAAAGAACCTAACGGCGGATTTCCGGTGACCATGTAAATCTCCGGATTAGTGTTTAAAAATAGATGGTGAACTCCCCGTTTCGATCAGGGATCTGTGTTGGTTCGTCAATAAGCTGAGTTAAGCCACAACTGATTGAGAATGATTCGGCTTCACGACCTTGTTCGTCGGTGGTATTTGAACATTTAAGCCAGTTGATATTGTGGACATTAAAGTCGCCCAGGATGGCAATTTCGGCACTTGGATAGTTAATTGGTAAATGATCGATGGTGCCTGCAAGAGAAGCGAAAAGTGTTCGAAAGTTGGTATCACTTGGTGGTCGATAGAGGATACAGATGAACCTTGTAGTTTGTTGAGTTGTTATTTTTAACCACATAACATCAAAGTTTGGGGGCTCTAGAGCCTCTTCTCGTTGGCCAGAGAGGTCGCTTCTGACAAAAAGACAGATTCCAAGTTGCGTCAAGAAGTGGCAAAATTAAGAAAATGGCGTTTGAATGTTTCCCATAAGACCATTCGACAACATCTTCGTGCTCATGAAGTCAAATTCCGAAGCACGTTGCAGAAACATTTGCCAAAGTGGCCCTCATAATAGCTGTATGCCTATTGAAAACGTTTGGTCCCTTGTGAAGAGAAAGCTCAGAGGAAAGACTCTGAGGACTTTGACTCAGTACTTTGGCTAGATTCGAAAAATTTAGAGTTCACTGGTCGAGTATACAGAAAATCTCATCAATAATATGCCTCGAAGATGCCAGGTGATTATTGAGGCAGGAGGCGATTGGACAACTTACTAAGGTAATTACGCCGTTGTTAGCACACCAAAGAATACAGTGATTGCAAAAAATGTTCTCGAAACACATTTTTCAAGAATACGAGCGGTCGCGTTCTTACTTGACAGACTGTATGTGTCTATGTTATGGACTCTTCAATCTTCTAGAATAGCCACTCCAGTTGCTGGGCGTTAATTTGAGAGCAAATAAGTCTTGGCATGAACATGTCGCATGCATAATAAAGAGAGCCTTTTATGAACTGGGAATACTATTTCGAATTAGAAAACTTTACACTCCACAACAACTGTTAATTCTGTACAAGGATCAAATTCGACCAACGATGTAATACTGCTCCCGTGATTGGAGCTCTGCTCTCAAACACATAGTGCATTTGTTGAATTCTATCCAGAACTCACCAGAAACCTGTGTGCTAAGCCCATATAAAAAATATTTTTTAAAATCCTTTTGTTTAGACAAAATATTGCCTCACGCAACTAACAATGTATAGTTTATAAGGTCATCCTACAAAAAAAGTAACAGGAACAATTAAACAGTTAAATGAATTTAAAAAGCGAAGCATTGACTGGTTCATGAACCAGTTAGATAATCATCGGCTAAGTGGTTGTATAGTAAGAATTAGTATTGGCAACAACCTGTCTACCTTTAATAAAGCAATTATGCACACACCCAACTCATACGGCGTTACGTTAAAAGCCGAAAATTAAAACTGGAAAAAGAAGTACAGACGATGTATTGTATTTTAACCGAATATTTAGTAAAAAATCACGTTTATATTTTTATTTGTTATTATGAATTGTGGAAACAGCACACTGATCTGAAATATAGTTTATGCGAAGTAAAAAAGTAAAGTATCTAGAAAAAAACAAAAGTCTTTTTGTCTGAAAAATCTTTCTAAAATATTTGGAAGTATTACAAGAATATATTGAAAGCGATGACAGCTTTGTAGTTTGAACTAGATTACTCTACATTTAATTACTTATGGATTTTGACAGTAGCTTTTAAACGGCGCGTCAATTCGTACATATTAAAAATTTGGTAACCATTTACTAGCTAGTTATTTAATCGCATGCTAGCAATGTTGCCTAATGTTTCCTTTTTTAGTGTTCCGTACGGAACACTTATAAGATCACTTCGGTGTCTGTCTGTCTGTCTGTCTGTCTGTCTGTCTGTCTGTCTGTCTGTCTGTCTGTCTGTCTGTCTGTCACACCCGATTTTCTCCGAAACTATTTGACATAGAAAGGTGAAATTTGGTAGTAATATAGGAATTGATGGCCTCATCAGAGCCATGTAGTTTTGAGAATTAAATTTTGACTTAAGGGGGTTAGTTTTGGGGGATGAAATCGGAAGTGAAAAAAAAAATTTTTTTACTAGGTCATCGAGTGTGGTGTCAAATGAAATCTTGTGAAAACACGAGTAAAAAATATATATATAATATTATACTTGCGCGCAGTTTTCCTTGTATTATTTTTAAAAATTCGCGAAAAATCGCTGTCCCGGGGCTTATCTCGAAAAGTACTTATCAAAAAATTTCGAAAAAATTCTGGAATATTCTCCACGGGGTGTAGATTGAACGAAAATTATCACGAGTGCATTACCTTTAATAGTTTATATGGTATATAAAAAATTTCAAGGTCATCAGATTTCAGTAAAGATTGGAAACAAACTTTGTTGAAAACTCATTTGGGGTGTGTTTTGTGAAGTCACTGATCATTTTATACCACCGTAACATAAGTTTTGACTTAAGGGGTTCGTTTTGAGGGGTGAAATCGGAAGTGAAAAAAAATTTTTTTTACTAGGTTATCGAGTATGGTGTCAAATGAAAGCTTGTGAAAACACGAGTAAAAAAATATATATATAATGTAATACTTGCGCACACTTTTCTTCGTATTACTTTTAAAAAATAGCGAAAAATCGCTGTCCCCTACCTTATCTCGAAAAGTACTGATCAAAAAATTTTGAAAGAATTCTCGAATATTCTCCACGGGGTGTAGTTTGAACGAAAATTATCACGAGTGCATTACCTTTAATAATTTATTTGGTATATAAAAAAAAATAAAATTTCAAGGTCACCAGTTTTCAGTAAAGATTGGAAACAAACTTTGTTAAAAACTCATTTGGGGGTGTGTTTTGTGAAGTCACTGATCATTTTATACCATCCTAACAAAAATTTTTATTTTAAAAACAATCAACGTACGGAACACTAATTGTGCAAGTTCAACTTGCACTTGACCGGTTTTTTTTATTTAATTCAATCAGACCGTCAAATTAAAATATCTTGTTAACATAAAAAGGTTAATAGATAATATTACACTTAGCAATTACATATGACTTTTATAACTATACAGGGTGCCCCATATTTATGGAATAATGATTCCACGGCATTTATTAATCAGTAAGGACACCCAAATATGCAAAGCGCATATATTGCATATTATATGCATTTTTCTAAATATTTGCATAAATGCTTTAAAAATACCATATATGTGCATATTTGAAGGAATTTATAATAATGTAGGTCTTTGGCAGGCGTTTTCATTCATTTTTCGGAATAAGGGTTAATGTTTAGGCCGCTGCCGCCGCGCCGGTGGTTTTCCCCAAATAAATTTTATTATTTTATGGTCAGTAAAAACCAGTCAGTAAATCCCAGACAGCCATCAGAGCATACTTGTATTATTAATTTATTAGATTTCATTTTTGGTTGTGCAAAATTTTTCAAAAATTTCGGAATGTTATGGAAAAAAAATAGTGGGTTTCAATTTGTCAGCCAAGTAGCTAATGTTTTAAAGGGGGATTTTACTGATTCCATTGATTTAGATCCTATGCTATTAAATAATTTTAAAAACGCCCCTATTACATCAGTCGATGTGGAAAGGAGTTTCTCAATTTACAAATTTTTATACAACGATAGAAGACAAAACTTTTTAATGGAGAACTTTGAGAAACAATTAGTAGTTTATTGTTTTTATAACTAACGGCGACCCTGTCTTTTGCAATATTTGCATATTTCCGCTTACTTAGTTGCATCGCCCTGTATGTATCAGATTTAAAATGTATGTTTTATCATGCTGTTTACTATGTATATAAATTTTTATAATATGTACCTACATTATTATTATTATTATATGTTCATCTTTAAGTAAAGTAATAAAATACATTATTATTTATATTTATTTTTTTACTTTGTATAATATATTTAGATTTAGTTCATTCGCCCTGTATGTTGAAAATTTAAAATGAGTTTTTTTATTGCTACATTTGTATAGTACTCGTATCATGTAATGTGAAACAATAAATTTACATTTTTCAAGTCTATTTCGATTTTTTTTACTGCATATTTACAACATGTAACATATGTGCATATTTTGAGAAAATTACTTGCATATTTATGCGCATATTTTAAAGTTTTTCACTTGCATATTTGACTTTCCTTATTAATCAGTGTATCAAAAAAAATATTTAAATAAAAGTTATAGTGTGTTATACAGCGCACATGCTGACGTTAACAATAAAATGTTTTGAACTCTTAGTTCGAAGAAATTATGCTATCTTTAATGAAAAGCCATATATATTATTTTATTTTTGAGTCCTACTAAAAATTCTAGACATTATTTGTCTAACATACAGATACCGTAGGACAACACAACAGGAGGTGTGTGATCTTTTAACATCCGAATCGAGAACTTATTACCTCATCCGTAGTTAGCAAAACATTAAAACGATTTAGACAATCAGGTCATGTTAAGGATCGTTCTAAATCTCGACCTCCAAAAGTTAAAGCAAGCGATGATAAAAAGTTAGATGTTTTATTGGAAATTACAGAAAATCCCCATACAGCCACTCGTCAGCTTTGCCTAAACCACTTCATAAGTAAAGGTACCTTAAGTCGTATACCGAATGAAGAAAAATTGCATCCATACAAACCCATTCTATTGCAAAAATTATCTGAAGATAACTACGATAGACGCGTTGAATTTTGCGAGGTCATGATGGAACGAATCAATAATGATCCTAACCTAATTCATAATATTGTTTTTTCTGACGAGGCCACATTTTGTCTTAATGGAAGAGTTAACAGGCATAACTGCCGGTACTGGTCTACTGAGAATCCCCACTGGATAATCGACAGTCATTCTCAAAGACCACAAAAATAAACATGTGGGCAGGGATTTGTGGACGTCATATTATTGATTCCTTTTTTATTGATGGAAATCTTACAGGATAGCGGTATTTACAGTTACTCCACGAGCAAGTTATTCCAACTTGTGCAGGTCTTTTTCCCGACGAAAATAATTTGGATACCTCTAACAGGAATCTGTTCGTAAATATCTGGATGCGATTTTTCCTAATCGATGGATAGGCAGAAGAGGTGCTGAAGAACGGCCTGCAAAGAGTCCCGGCCTTACACCACTCGATCAAGGTTTACCGAAGTCGACCTGAAATTGTAAAAGATTTACAACAAAAAATTCAATATGAAGTAGCACAGATCACCCCGGATTCTCTGCAAAACTCTGTTCAGGCTGTTTATGACAGATTGGGTCATTATCTCGCTATTAACGGTAGAAATTTTGAGCAATTGTTACCTTAAAAATAAACCTAGAGTATTTATTAGTAGTTTTTTGTCTTTTTTTTTTATTTTAAATTTCAAATGACAATCATTTCAAGCCAGTTCAATTTAAACATATGGTATGTTAGACAAATAATATCTAGAATTTTTAGTAGGACTCAAAAATAAAATAATATAGAGGGCTTTCCATTTAAAAAAAATCAAGATTGCGTAATTTGTTCGAACTAACGCTTCAAATCATTTTATTATCAACGTGAGCATGTGCGCCGTCTAATACCCTATAACTTTTATTTAAACATTTTTTTGATATACTGATTAACATTTAATATATTTAATAATTATTCCATACATATGGGGCACCCTGTATAATAATAATAATAATAAAATGGCAGATCCTTCTCCAAGATAAGAGGGCCGACACTAATTTTGTTCAGACATTTAATTTTTCTACGGTTTACATAGTGTCAAGTTTTACGACTCTGTAAGAATGGATTAAGAGTTAAAAATAAATAGTGAATGTTCTAATGCTTATCTCGTGTGGAAATTGCTTTTATTATTTGGTAAAATCGTATTTGTTTCCGGCAGATACCTCTTAAATTTTTATCCGTTGTATCAGTTATGTTACAAAACTTACTTCCTTGGCGTATTTACACTGTATCGTTATATCAATAATGAAACTATAATACAAGTTAAAAATTTTTAACTTCAGATAGTTATTTAAACGAGAAAGGGTAAAATTCTTTACGTTTGTTTTAATATAAAAAATATTTTTATTTCAAAGTATAGCAACACTGCAATAGTAAAATATTTTATCAAAATCATAGTTTGTTGTGTTTGTTATTTTGTTATGTTGTTCTTACATTCATTGGTGTACATACTGGAAATCATAAAATTTTAGGGTTAACTTTCTGATTAGTTATGGAGGAACGTCATTTACCATTATTTTTCTGCAATTGACTCTGCTATAAAGAATTACCGGTTTTCATGTATTAAATATGATCCGTGAGTACCAAAAATATTTGTATATACCAGGTGTGTACAAGTATGAAATGCGGATTTTTTCTAAAAAAACATGTTAAATTCGGAAGGAATGATAAAAAGTGCTTTATTCAAAGTATGCTCCATCGCTTGTTATACATTTTTCCCATCTTTCGGGCAATTTGTGAATACATGCCAGTAAAAATCTTTCCCTTTTGCTGCGAACCATTCATCGAGCCATTTTTTCACATCTTCGTACGAACCAAAGCGCTGGTCAGCAAGTGCATGACCCATCGATGCAAACAAGTGGTAATCGGAAGGAGCCAAGTCTGGTGAGTAAGCCGCATGGGGTAGAACTTCCCAGCTGAGTGCTTCCAACGTGTCGCGAACTGGTTTTGCCGTATGTGATGAAGCATTGTCATGAAGAAAAAGGACTTTGTGTTGCCTCTTTCGGTATTCTGGCCTTTTTTTAAGCAGTGAACGGTCAAGTCGGTCAATTGTTGTTGGTAACGTTTAGAATTAACCGTTTCCCCAGGTTTTAACAGCTCATAATAGACCACGCCCCTCCGGTCCCACCAAACACAGAGTATCGTCTTTCTGCCAAGGCGATTCGGTCTTGCGGTCGATGTGGATGGTGCGCCTGGGTCTACCATAATTTTCTGCGCTTGGGATTCTCCAAATAAATCCACTTTTCATCCCCTGTAACTATACGATGTAAAAACGACTTCCTTTTGTACCGAGCGACCAAATGTCACACGTGTTTTTGCGCTTTTCCATTTGCCTGTCGTTCAACTCATGTGGTACCCATCTACCGGTCTTCTGAATCTTTCCCATCTCTCGTAGCCGATTGGAAACAGCTTGTTGACTAACCTCCAATTGCTCGGCGAGTTGTTTTTGTGTTTGCGAATCATCTTCGTCCAACAATGCTTGCAATTCCACATCTCGTATTTTTTTGGCGGTTTTCCACATTCCTTGTCTGCAACATCGAAGTCACCACTTTTGAAACGCCGAAACTATCGTTCACACGTATCTTCCGATGGAGCATGTTCACCATAAGCTTCTCGAAGTAATCAGTATGATTCAACAGCAGTTTTCTTCAAATGAAAACAAAAAATTAATGCTGTTCGCGAATGCTCTTTGTTCGGTATAAATTTCGACATATTGATCACAACAACACAACACTATGCACACACTTTTCCAATTTATCACTCGTGCCCGTCTGACACTTGTTGATGACACAACAAAATGGCGCAGTGTCAAATCTTTATAGCACAAATTGCGTTGGTGCACTATCTGTTGTCTGAAATCCGCATTTCATACTTGTACACCTGGTAAATACAGGAGATGATACACACAATAGTATTTAGTTTTTTTTTTAATATAATCTTACATTGTAATCAGGTGTAAGGCGATCTATTTAAAATTACCATAAGATTTGGTTTGCCAAGGCCGTATTTTCGAAATTATTTTCAAAAACTGGACGACCACTCCCTATGTTGTAAAAAGAAACATAAAAAATCTTTATTGTTTTTTGAGATACCTCTAATACGCCACTGCGTTTTAGCACACCCCACATATTTTACATTCTTACGTAATTCCAAAAATTTTGCAACCTTGAATCTAATGTTTGTTAACGTTTAGTTCGTTCTGCACAATCGAACTAGTTTTTATTAATCCTATTTGGTCATATGCATGTATAACATGATAAATATAATACTGGACCACCTACAGTATTTATTTAAACACTAACTGGACTATTGCATAATTTATACTGTAGGAATTTGCATATACAGTGGTGGACTAGTAATGCTGGTGAAACACAATACGTGGGTTGATTAATTAATTGATTTTATACTACTGATGGTCTTATACCATTACAATAACAAACATTTAATATTATTGTCCTTCGTATTAAGATTTACGGCTTTCGTACTACCTATACGGATATACTGGCTTTTCTAGACATGCTTTAATATCAAAAGAGCTCTTCTTCTGAGACGATTATTTCCATGTTACCAGACCTTAAATGACTTAGTGAATTTTCCACAAATTTTCAGTTCATGCTTCTAGAAGCACAGAGCCATGAAGAATAATTAAAGCATTAAGGACCAACAATAGAGAGAAGATGTATATAGAGTATATCTCAGAAAGCGAGTGGGAAGAATATTATAAGAAGCTGCTAACAGAAGACAGACAAGAATTCCAGGAAGAGAACCCTGAAGAAGAACAGAATAAGGAAAAAAAAGAGTTAGAACTAAGCTATGAAGAAGTAAAGAAGACAACAAAAACACTCAAAAATAATAAATCTGCAGGGCCTGGAGGTGTGGTAAATGAAATGATTAAGTACGGGTCTAATAAATTACATCGAATGCTGAGAAACATGTTCCACAGAGCGATAAATGGAGAAAAAATACCAGAGGAATGGTCAAAAGTCTATATAGTATCTATATTTAAAAAGGGAGACCGCAGAAAATGCACAAACTATAGAGGCCTAAGCATAATATCGAGTATGGGACGTTTGTATGGAAAAGTTATTAAAAATATCATGGAGGAAAATATAAAAGGAAAAATTGGAGAAGACCAAGCAGGCTTTACGGCCGGAAAATCATGTATAGACCACATATACACTATAAAACAAATAATGGAAAAAAAACTGGCAAAGAATAGAGAAGTTCATCTAGCCTTCATAGACATAAGAAAGGCCTATGACTCAGTACCAAGACAAAGATCATGGAACGCAATGAAAGAAATAGGCACTGACAAAGAACTAATATACGCAGTAAAAGCTCTCTACCAAAACAACACAGTGAACATAAAAATAGGACATAAAATAGGGAAGAGACTCCAAACATCAAAAGGCCTATTACAAGGATGCTCTACATCCCCCACACTATTCAAAATATACCTCGAACAAACGTTAAAAAAACGGAAGCAAAAATGTAGTGGAATGGGAGTCCCAATATGAGAAGATTACTTATATACTCTAAGTTTCGCAGACGACCAAGTAATCATAGCGCAAGATGAGGAAGACCTCAGTTATATGGTAAGAAAACTGAAAGAAGAATACACTAAAGCAGGATTAGCAATAAACTTTGATAAAAGGGAATATCTAACAACAAAGGAGGGAAACGTGGAGAATCTAGAAGTCGATAACGAAACAATAATCAAAGGAACCGATAGATTTAAATATTTACGAACCATCATTTCAAAAAACGCAACATCAGAAGAAGAGATTAAAGCTAGATTAGGACAATTAAATTCGATCCTGTGGGATAAGCACATTACAAAGAGAAACAAAACACGCATATACAAATCAATAATACAAAGCATAATGACATACGGGTCAGAAACATGGACGATCAACAAAAGAAATAAATCTAAAATTAACGCGGTAGAGATGGAGTATTGGAGAAGATGTTGTAGAGTGACACGTATGGAGAGAATAACAAATTAAGAAATAAGAAGCAGAATGAACATCAAAGAGAATGCAATAAACATTATGAAGAAAAACGATTAAAATGGTATGGACATATAAGACGGAGCGAAGATAATAGGTGGATAAAGAAAATAATAGAGTGGAGCCCTATAGGGAGAAGAAAAAGAGGAAGACCCAGACGATCGTGGAGAGACGATGTGGACGAGGCTATGGTGGACAGGGGTCTAACAGATGGAGACTGCGAAGATAGAAACGGATGGAATCAAAGGCTGAGAGAAGGAAGACAGCGTCAGCTGTAGAAAATCCTTGATATATATATATATATATATATATATATATATATATATATATATATATATATAT
Organism: Pachyrhynchus sulphureomaculatus; assembly: GCA_019049505.1. NCBI lineage: Eukaryota > Metazoa > Arthropoda > Insecta > Coleoptera > Curculionidae > Pachyrhynchus > Pachyrhynchus sulphureomaculatus. The sequence continues at coordinate 27,741,229 of CM032454.1, read as the reverse complement.
ATATATATATATATTCAGTTCATACGGTTGCAGGTAGCATTACCTTGTCCCTGGTTTTGCAGAAATTTTCATTACGGTTCAGACATATGATGATACTATTTGCTATTACATCCGTTGCTGATCTTATTATGGAAATCCTTTGAATGTTCTCCATTTTTCATGTTTGTACTTCCAAATCCCCATATTTAGCAATATTCTTATTGTATTTTTTCCGTAGGGAGATGGCGATGTCGATCGATGTTATATAGCGTGAAAATTTACCCACTATTAATCTTTTGCTTGGTTCCTTTGTACATTACCTAGTGTAGTTTTACTTATATCGACTAGTATTCTTTCTTCTCAATGCTAAGGAAAAGTTATGCTTTCTGTCTTGGCCGACAGAACCGATAAAGTTGCACAATTGTAGTATATTTTATTGTTTCTTACTGGATAACTTAATTAATATATGGACTTTGTCGGGGTCCTCCCGCAATGTAAACCCTGCAACTCAGATATATTTAGCAGTCAGCATAACACTGGTTCACTATTTGTATAGCGTTACTACATTCACAAAGATCCTACATGTTCACCTAGTATTCTAGTCCGGCACTGGTGTTACACTTATCTCAACGGGATTTTTAGTATGCTTTGTTTTACTATATTATGCGTTATGTCACAACTTTGAGAAAACAAAAAGTGGTGTGACTAGCTCTGTGAAATAACTGTGACGACAGTGGTGATACAATGCAAACAAGATAAATTAATAATGTGAAATTAGTAATATTACATATTTAATTTAATGCATCGAGAATATAATATAGACATTCTCATTATGGGAATATATAGTTGCTCTATAAAAATATACAATATTTAGTAGTTTTTTTTTATGGGCGTAGTACACTTGCTGTAGCGACATCCCTACAGCGCTATGGTGAAGTATTAACGCGACAAGTATTCCTAGCATACACCGCTTTGGGAGGAACTAAGCAGGCTACATCTATAGAACATTTTCCATGAAAATACTTGGAGAATAGACTCAAGTTGCCAACCGTTCTTCGTTGTTCCAAGGAATGAAGGTTGCTGGTCAGGTCTGGATCTCTAATCAGGCAAACAGCTATCTTCTGAACAGAATCCAACAAATGCAGTGTATGTTTGGGAGCAGAGCCCCAAGCTTTGGAGCAATATTCCATGGTTGATCGAATTTGAGCTTTGTACAGAATTAACAGTTATTGTGGAGTGCAAAGCTTTTTAGTTCAAAATAATATTCCCAGGTTTTGAGAAGCTCTCTTTGCTATGCTTATACATATTCATGCCGAGACATATTTGCTCCCAAATTAACGCCCAGAAAATTGAGTGACGAAGTTAGAGGAATGGAATGCCCTGATAAAACGATGTTAGGTTCAGCCTTAATTGGCGCCTGAGTTTTTGTAGCGTGAAATTCTACTTGGTTATTGTCATCCCAAGGTAGAATTTTTTCCAGGTCTTTATTAAGTTGAACGACTTCCTGCCTTCTGCGTGTATTTGCATGAGAAACCGAGGTGCGAGCATTCAAAGTGAATGAAGAAATAAGCGTGCTGTCATCTGCAAAGCTATAGATTGGATTCCTGGTCCTTTCCAGCAGATCGTTATTGTAAATAAGAAAGAGAGTAGGAGATAATATGGAGCCTTAAGCCCAACCGGTGATGATAGTGAGTGTGTTAGAAAGAAATCCGTCGACAGCTACTCGTAAAGAATGCTCTCTGAGGAAACACGAGAGCTATAAGCAAAACTTTTCAGACATACCATAAGAGCCTAGCTTAGCCAAACACGGTCGAATGCCAAGTGCAACCTTTCGAGATTTTTCAGAGTGTTCAATCGCATGTTACATAAGTTAGAAGATCTCCTGTTGATCTATGCTTACAAATGCCATATTGATGGTCCCTAATAATATTCAAGCCTTCGAGATATTTTAGAAGATGCTGATTGAAAGCCTTTTCCATGACTTTCGATATTATTGAAAGCAGCGCGACTGGTCGGTAGTTATTTGGCAAGGTCTTCTTGCGTTATTCCAAACATGTATTACATAAGGCAGAAGATCTCCTGTTGATCTATGTTTACGAAAGCCATATTGGTGATCGCTAATAATGTTGGATCCTTCAAGATATTTTAGAAGATGCTGATTGTTAGCCTTTTCCAAGACTTTCGATATTATTGAAAGCAGTGCGACTGGTCAGTTGTTTGGTAAGGTCTTCTTGCCTTTTTTGGATATTGTCTGAACTGTAGTGCATTTCCAGCCAAAAGAAAATATTACCTTTCTGTACGATAGGTTGAAAAGTCTACATACAACTGGTGCTAGCTCTCTCGCGCATTTTTGTGTATTGTGGCAGATATTTCATCAGCGCCAGAAGCTTTTTTGGTATCTAGCTTCATTAAAATACGTTTTATGATACGCTGTCTGAAGACAAAATTAGGCATCCTTGACTGCATTATGGGAATACTTGCTGATGTTTTTCCCTGGAAATCGACAGTAGAATGGGAAGCAAACAGTTTAGCTAACAAGTTGGCTTTCTTAACTGGCCGTGTGAGTGATGGTAAAGTGGATTTAGTGAAATTTTTACTAACGGCCTTAGGAATACAAGCAATAGGGTCTTCAAATTAGCAGGCAACTACGTTTAAAGCATTGGAAGATAATAAATATGGTAAATAATACGAAATACAAAAAGTTACTGGGGAACATTGAATGATAAAAAATATTAGGAAAGGGAATATGGAAAAAAAGATAAAAAAACTAAACTAATAACAGTTAAAATGGACTATCTTCGAAGTGCCTCTGTCAAGAAGAGAAGGACTACGGAGTAAAAAATTTATTGATCCATTGAAGAAGACAGAAGCGGTCTATTATTTTATTTATTTTGGTTTGTTTTTAAGTTAGGAAGTGCCAAGAGACTTCTTTTCACTTTTGGTACGCCTTGTCGGGCAAACTTTGATTAGAGTTTATTTTGAGCTTTGGTCCGTAATTGTTTTACAGGGATTTACGTCAGCCTTATGGACCGTCTTAACATGTTAGCGAATAAGCCAGTTTTTTGGAAGCTCAATGCGATTGTTAACGTTCGAAAAAGTATGCGAATGTGTGAGCTAAGTCGATTACTAGATAACTCAGCTAAATAGAGATTACCCCCTTCGGACGGGTATCGCAGAGGATGTCGTAAGATGTGTACCGAGACATACATTTTTTTTTTCATGTTATTTTTTTAGACAACGCGGTAGTACTGCCGCGGGCGTTATTACATTTCTACAACGCGTGTTATTTTTCGATTATTTCGACAAGGAAATCCGTTTGTAAATCCCCCCGAATTACGCTATTGTGCACTTAGCTAGGTGCGTTGATGATTACCTTGAAAATTTTGTTCTGCGGTTTTTGTACCTTCATCGGGTTTGTTTTATCCGTGGTACACCACGTGGTAGTACCTTAGGTAAAACGAACCTGACAGATAATATGTATCAAAATTTAAACTTTTATGATAGCTTGCTTTTGCTGTTAACAAGTAAGTATACTACGCCAACCTATTAGTTTGCTTTTTAATTAAGTTTTTTGTGTCGAAGGTCCGGGAGTTTTGACATAGCTACGAAGGGGGCAAGTAAATATGTCCTCCCGTCCCAATTCATTTAAAAAATAGCACTCTCATAGAATAATGGCTTTTCTTATATTGTAGAGAGCCTTTAAAGTTTTATTGTATGAAATGAATTAATGTGTCGAGAAGGGTTCTATGCCTTTACAGTTCTAGTGCAGGAGAGAGGGGTGCCGCCCCGGATGTCGATTGGCGCCGTTCTCTATGAGTAACTTCACCATCGATTTTCTATTTACTTAAGTACTTTGCTGGATTTTACCAATGAATGTCGTCAACAAGTACCCTGATTCTTTTTTTAGGAAACTTGACATTCCATTTGGTAAAATATATAGCTTAAAATATATATATATATATATATATATATATATATATATATATATATATATATATATATATATATATATATATATATATAGATATATATACGAGGCTGGTTTGAAAAGTCCGTACAAAGTCCGAGAGATGGCACCACCGGCGCGTATCGAGGTCATGTTTAGTTAGTAGCATCTCTTGAATGAACGCACACCAAGTTTCAACCATATTGGTCTATTTCTTTGTCTTTGGCATTCGTGAGAATTAAGGAAGTCGAGTGATTTTCAAGAAATGGACGAAAAAGAATTTCGTGTGGTGATTAAACATTACTTTATGAAAGGCAAAACGCCTCAGGAGACTAAAGATAAGCTTGATAAACATTATGGTGACTCTGCACCTTCGATTAGAACAGTTTATAAGTGGTTTCAAAATTTTCGGACTGGCCATACGGGTACAAGTGACGCTGAACGTTCTGGACGGCCTGTGGAGGTTACGACTCCAGAAATCATTGATCAAATCCATGGTATGGTGATGGATGACAGAAGAGTTAAGGTGCGTGAGATTGCTAATGCTGTGGGCATCTCGACTGAACGGGTACATAATATTTTGCATAAACATTTGGACATGAGGAAGCTATCCGCAAGATGGGTGCCGCGATTGCTCACGCTTGACCAAAAACGGAATCGTGTGAAGTGTTGCGAGGATGGTTTGCAGCTGTTCCAGAAGAATCCGGAGGACTTTAAGCGTCGTTTCGTCACTGTGGATGAAACATGGATACATTACTATACTCCTGAGACCAAACAACAATCTAAACAATGGGTTACCAAGGGGGAATCTGCACCAAAAAAGGCGAAGACCGTTCCTTCGGCCGGAAAGGTTATGGCGACTGTCTTTTGGGATTCGCAAGGGATAATCCTCATCGACTATCTGGAAAAGGGTAAAACTATTACAGGTGAATATTATTCATCGTTATTGGACCGTTTGAAAACCGAGCTGCAAGAAAAACGCCCGCGATTGGCCCACAAGAAAGTCCTTTTCCATCACGACAACGCACCAGCACACACCTCAGCAGTTGTGGTCGCAAAATTAATGGAAATAGGATTCCAACTCGTTTTACATCCCCCTATTCTCCAGACTTGGCTCCCTCGGACTACTATTTGTTCCCCAATTTGAAGAAATGGCTGGCGGGACAAAGATTTTTTTCAAACGAGGAGGTGATTGCAGACACTAATGGATATTTTGCAGACTTGGACAAATCCTATTATTCGGAAGGGATCAACAAACTAGAACATCGTTGGACGAAGTGTATAAGCCTAAAAGGAGACTATGTCGAAAAATAAAAAAGGTTTACCCCAAACAAGTAGTTTTTATTTTTGCACGGACTTTTCAAACCAGCCTCGTATATATATATATATATATATATATATATATATATATATATATATATATATATATATATATATATATATATTATTTGTCAATTCCATCATAATACGCGTCTCGCCGTATCACGGCTCGTCAGTCAGGCTAGGATTGACAAACAAGAAAATTTACTGGTACTTATCCCAGAAGTTACGGAATCCGAAGGTAGGACAACGAATTATACTAAGTACAATCCATCGTATTCCGTAACTTCTGGGATAAGTACTAGTAAATTCTGTTCTGTTGTTTGTCAATCATAGCCTGACTGATGAGCCGTGTTACGGCGAAACACGTCTCAGGATGGATTTGACGAATAAGAGGACAGTGGCTAAACTGCTATAATATCGTCCAGAGGAGGAAAGGAGTGACAGTTACATAAATTAAAAATCACTAAAACGACTTTAAAATGGCTGATACCAGTTTTCTTCGCTAATTTAATTTTTAATAATTTTAGGTTTGTAATAATTGCTACTTATGATTCTCTTATATTCTAACAATTGAATAATGTATAAGAATAAGTTCTGCATTAATTATTGTTTAAAATCATCTGTTAACACTTCCTTTCCTTCAACTGATATGGATCACATTCTTATTCAACAGAAAACCACCCGTAAATATTCAGTAAGTACTTTTTAAGCTAATAACTCTGATTTTAAAAAATTATGATATTGTTCCCTAGTACGGTATATTCCTTCAGAGGAAACTCTGACTTATAAAAGTTCTTTTCTATATATTTCAGATCCTAAAGATGATGTGCAATTTGACATCGAAAGCTCGATATTACTTATTAAGAACTTTAAGACCGTTTTGTTCACTCTGTACCCTTTTTAGGCATATATATATATATATATATATATATATATATATATATATATATATATATATATATATATATATATATATATATATATACGAGGCTGGTTTGAAAAGTCCGTGCAAAAATAAAAACTACTTATGTGTTTGGGGTAAACCTTTTTTATTTTTTCGACATAGCCTCCTTTTAGGCTTATACACTTCGTCCAACGATGTTCTAGTTTGTTGATCCCTTCCGAATAATAGGATTTGTCCAAGTCTGCAAAATATCCATTAGTGTCTGCAATCACCTCCTCGTTTGAATAAAATCTTTATCCCGCCAGCCATTTCTTCAAATTGGGGAACAAATAGTAATCCGAGGGAGCCAAGTCTGGAGAATAGGGGGGATGTGAAACGAGTTGGAATCCTATTTCCATTAATTTTGCGACCACAACTGCTGAGGTGTGTGCTGGTGCGTTGTCGTGGTGGAAAAGGACTTTCTTGTAGGCCAATCGCGGGCGTTTTTCTTGCAGCTCGGTTTTCGAACGGTCCAATAACAATGAATAATATTCACCTGTAATAGTTTTACCCTTTTCCAGATAGTCGATGAGGATTATCCCTTGCGAATCCCAAAAGACAGTCGCCATAACCTTTCCGGCCGAAGGAACGGTCTTCGCCTTTTTTGGTGCAGATTCCCCCTTGGTAACCCATTGTTTAGATTGTTGTTTGGTCTCAGGAGTATAGTAATGTATCCATGTTTCATCCACATTGACGAAACGACGCTTAAAGTCCTCCGGATTCTTCTGGAACAGCTGCAAACCATCCTTGCAACACTTCACACGATTCCGTTTTTGGTCAAGCGTGAGCAATCGCGGCACCCATCTTGCGGATAACTTTCTCATGTCCAAATGTTTATGCAAAATATTATGTACCCGTTCAGTCGAGATGCCCACAGCACTAGCAATCTCACGCACCTAACTCTTCTGTCATCCATCACCATATCATGGATTTGATCAATGATTTCTGGAGTCGTAACCTCCACAGGCCGTCCAGAACGTTCAGCGTCACTTGTGCCCATATAGCCAGTACGAAAATTTTGAATCCACTTATAAACTGTTCTAATCGAAGGTGCAGAGTCACCATAATGTTTATCAAGCTTCTCTTTAGTCTCCTGAGGCGTTTTGCCTTTCATAAAGTAATGTTTAATCACCACACGAAATTCTTTTTCGTCCATTTCTTGAAAATCACTCGACTTCCTTGATTCACACGAATGCCAAACACAAAGAAATAGACCAATATGCCTGAAACTTGGTGTGCGTTCATTCAAGAGATGCTACTAACTAAACATGACCTCGATAAGTGCCGGTGGTGCCATCTCTCGGACTTTGCACGGACTTTTCAAACCAGCCTCGTATATATATATATATATATATATATATATATATATATATATATATATACGATATATATATATGTATATGTATATATGTATATATATATATATATATATATATATATATATATATATATATATATATATATATATATATATATATATATATATATATATATATATATATATATATATATATATATATATATATATATATATATATATATATATATATATATATATATATATATATATACAGTGAAATTCGCCTTCTTCAGTTTCTCATGGTCCCGACCTACTCTAATATAATAGGCATTGTGTTAACTCCCTCTTGGACGGACATTCTCTTGAACGGTCGTGGACATAAAAAATGTTCTTTTAACCGGACAAAAAACAATAAAAAATAAACGCCTTGTCTCATTTTTCTGTGACGAGAATCGCTATTGCGTTTCCCAGTCGCGCTGCGCGCCAACGTCGTTGCCTGCCTTCACTAAGGGACTTCCCCGAGTAAATCGGGGATTTACCGATCTCAATTTTTCGATACACGCGAGGATTTAATATTAGTCTGACGCCTGTGCGAAAAAGAGACGTAGTGGACGACACGTTCATTGTACAAATAGCTCCAAATAAAAAAATTCTCACGCTTAAACAAAAAATTGAGACTGTTGAAGTTCACAATAAGGAAAAGTTAAGTGTAAGGGACTTATTCAAGCGTTTCAATACGGAAAAGCACAGCTGCTAATATAATTAAATATAAAGAAATCCTTCTAAATAAGTGGATGTCGAACAGCAATTTGAATGAAAAAAAAAACTTTTTGACTGGTGATGTTACCAAAATTGACAAGTTGTGTTATAACTGGTTTATAGTAGCTCGCCATGGGATTCACTGACAGGTATGCACAAGAATTATTTTTTTTTAGATAAGTTTTCTGGAATTAGTGCGTTGATTTTCTCTTTATATCAATTCAAAGAATGGATAAAAAGTGGGAGAGTATCAGTAGGCTTGTTGTGACAAAAATGCAAAAAACTTATTGTTAATGTTTTTTTCAGGTTCGCTAATACGATGCAAAGCAAAAGGAATAGCCGAGTCTCTGGGATATTCTACATTCAGTGCTTCTTCTGGTTGGCTTAATAAATGTAGAATCCACCACAACATAAATTTGAAAGCGATTTCAGGGGAACGAGCTTCGGTTATTGCTGAAGATGTTTCATCATTCTGAGAAAAATGCCCTTTTTTAATTAAGGGATATTCACCGAGAGGCATCTATAATTCCGATGAGACAGGCCTGTATTTTAGGGCTCTACCCAACAAAACGCTAACATTAAAAAAAGAAAAATGTGTTGGTGGTAAATATCCCAAAGAGAGGTTTACAATTTTGCATTGTGCAAATATGGCGGGAGAAAAAAGAAAAACTCTCAGTAAGGCAGCTAAAAATATTAACATAAACAACCTGCCTGTAACTTGGGAATATAACAAGAAAGCTTGGATGACAGGAGAAATTATGGCAGAGTGGTTGCAAGATCTTTATTGGAAAATGACAAAAGAAACAATTTGTTATTTTTAGACAAGGCAGGATCTCATTCAAAAGACGTCCGCTTAAAAAATATAAAAATCTTGTTTCTGCCTAATAACTGTACATCAGCTTGTCAACCATTTGACCAGGGAATTATAAAAAATTTCAAAATTTATTACCGAAGTCTAATACTAAAACATCTGATAGTAAACTGAAACTGCTGGTACAGCCTTTGAGTTAATTAAGAAAATTACGCCATTGGATGCAGTTTATTTTGCAAAAACCACTTGGGAACAAGTAACCAAGAAAACAGTTAAAAATTGATTCCGTAAAGCTGGATTTAAGCATGAAAATATACAAAGTGAAGACCAGTTAACTGAGGCTGTTACATCTGATCCAGAAGATGACTTACCACTTAACGTACGTGTAGATATTCTCAAAAATAAGAATTTGTTGGAGTTGACTGATAATGAAAACCTTAATGATTTTTTGAACATAGATGAAAATTTGTGATTCAGTGTGTTGAAAATCGAGATTCAGAACAAGAAATTGAAAATCCAGTTGAAAGTTGAAGAACTTTCCGAAGATTCTGATATCGATGAGGTTCCAGTACCAACTGATGCTATCCCAAATTATGGTGAAGCTATTACCCTAACCAAGCAGCTTAAACGTTTTGCTGAAGATCACGGAGATGCAGAGTCTTTAGACCTTCTTTCCAAATTAGAAATACGATTTGTAGACGCCATTTTAAAGAAAAAGAGGAGACAAACAACAATATTTGAATTAAAGTGACCTTTCATTTCATATGTGTATCTCTATCCTATTATATTTTATATGTATCTAAAGGTAATAAATCTTTGTTTTTTCCTTAAGTTTTAAGTTTTTTGTTTATTTTAAAAATATGTACATACATAAGTATACGTTTCAAATGTCCCAAATTCTTTAATTACAGTTTTCATTAAAAAACGGTTTTTTTTGTATTTCTTTTAAGCGGACACCCCTCTTGAACGGACACTTTCGGTCGGTCCCGTTGGTGTCCGCCTAAGGAGATTTTATTGTATATATACGAGTATATACGAGGCTGGTTTGAAAAGTCCGTGTAAAGTCCGAGAGAGGGCACCACCGGCGCGTATCGAGGTCATGTTTAGTTAGTAGCATCTCTTGAATAAACGCACACCAAGTTTCAGCCATATTGGTCTATTTCTTTGTGTTTGGCATTCGTGTGAATCAAGGAAATCGAGTGATTTTCAAGAAATGGACGAAAAAGAATTTCGTGTGGTGATTAAACATTACTTTATGAAAGGCAAAACGCCTCAGGAGACTAAAGAGGAGCTTGATAAACATTATGGTGACTCTGCACCTTCGATTAGAACAGTTTATAAGTGGTTTCAAAATTTTCGGACTGGCCATATGGGCACAAGTGACGCTGAACGTTCTGGACGGCCTATGGAGGTTACGACTCCAGAAATCATTGATCAAATCCATGATATGGTGATGGATGACAGAAGAGTTAAGGTGCGTGAGATTGCTAGTGCTGTGGGCATCTCGACTGAACGGGTACATAATATTTTGCATAAACATTTGGACATGAGAAAGCTATCCGCAAGATGGGTGCCGCGATTGCTCACGCTTGACCAAAAACGTGTGAAGTGTTGCAAGGATGGTTTGCAGCTGTTCCAGAAGAATCCGGAGGACTTTAAGCGTCGTTTCGTCACTGTGGATGAAACATGGATACATTACTATACTCCTGGGACCAAACAACAATCTAAACAATGGGTTACCAAGGGGGAATCTGCACCAAAAAAGGCGAAGACCGTTCCTTCGGCCGGAAAGGTTATGGCGACTGTCTTTTGGGATTCGCAAGGAATAATCCTCATCGACTATTTGGAAAATGGTAAAACTATTACAGGTGAATATTATTCATCGTTATTGGACCGTTTGAAAACCGAGCTGCAAGAAAAACGCCCGCGATTGGCCCACAAGAAAGTCCTTTTCCATCACGACAACGCACCAGCACACACCTCAGCAGTTGTGGTCGCAAAATTAATGGAAATAGGATTCCAACTCGTTTCACATCCCCCTATTCTCCAGACTTGGCTCCCTCGGACTACTATTTGTTCCCCAATTTGAAGAAATGGCTGGCGGGACAGAGATTTTATTCAAACGAGGAGGTGATTGCAGACACTAATGGATATTTTGCAGACTTGGACAAATCCTATTATTTGGAAGGGATCAACAAACTAGAACATCGTTGGACGAAGTGTATAAGCCTAAAAGGAGACTATGTAGAAAAATAAAAAAGGTTTAGCCCAAACACATAAGTAGTTTTTATTTTTGCACGGACTTTTCAAACCAGCCTCGTATATATATATATATATATATATATATATATATATATATATATATATATAAATATTGAATATTTATTCTAGCCATAGCTGTAAAATGTTCCAGTTTCTTTAATATGTGGTTCTATGTATGTAGGTAATTATGTCTTTACCATATTAAAGTTGTTTATGTGTACTGCAATATTAATTTAGTAGATCGATATTGACTATCAACAGTATTAATAAGCTTTAATAGCTAACAGGTATTACTCTAATTTTGTAATAGTTTGTATTTTTTTGTATTTTACTTGAATTATTTATTTTTAGTTTTAAAATATCGCATATAATTATTATTATAGTAATAGAGATATATACTATTAAGTTTAAGGGGACTCGTTAAGGATTTTTTAAAACTATGCTCCAATTTGTAACATTTAAGTTTGATTCTTATATTTTAACCTCTAGCTTACATTGTCCCATGATAATCTTTTATTATAAAATGACGATGATTTAATAGCTGAAAAACAGAGCTGCTTCGAGCACATTTTTGTCTTCTTCTTAAAGTGCATACAGATTTCTGCGTTGGCGTCCTCCGTTATTCCATCATATTGCTCTACTTATTGCAGCTCCTTGGAGCGACTGAAAGTAGTGGATTCCTGTTCATTGGCGGATGTTTCGGAGCAAAGATTATTTTTTTTCCTTAAATCTTTAAATTTTTCTTAAAACACAAGGCGTTGGAAATGATATCGTTCTCCACGTAAGTAGAGATTTTTCTTTTCTTAATATACTTGAAAAGCTCTCACCACCCAAAATTAACTCCTTAAGTCAAAATTTAAGTTCCAAAGCTCTGATTGGGCCATCAGTTCGTATATTTGTGCCAAATTTTAATGTCAGACAGACAGACAAACCGCCAGGCACCGTAGCGATCCCCTAAGTGTTCCGTACGGAACACTAAAAAGAAGTATATGAATTTACAACTAATATTTCAAAACGGGCATTTCCTTAACAAGCAGCTTAAAAGTATATGTGACAACTTGGCACTCTCTCAACTCAGTTACTGTGGAATTGGCTATGGGACATATGTCCCCAACTCGGATGTTAGGTTTATTATTTGACCATATTAATCATATATTGAGGGAATTCGGCTAGTTGAACATGGGACTAAGGCGACTATTGTACTACAGTAAACATACTACAGTAGCGAAACTGAGCTCCAATTTGGTGACGAGATTTTGACGGAGCGTGCGTCGACGGGACCTTTTTCAAAATGGCCGCTCAGTGTTTACATCCGATCTCGGAATGTGTCTTTGGAAATGTATTGTCCATCGTTTCTTGATGTGACTGCAGTTTATATGAATATAAAGACAGAAGGAAAAGAGAGTTTGTAGAAAAAGAGAATTAAAAACGTTTGTAAGTGAAGAGAATCGAAAAGGTTGAAAAACAATTTATATAATCATGGGGAAAGGAGGTTAATGTTGTGCTGTTGAGAATTTCAATATTCCATATAATTGTTTTCGCAAATTATTTGCTCAAGTCACACTTTTTTATGCTCTAAAATTTGCAAATAAGAAATTTCTAACTCAATCAGGGCGCGCTAAGACTATTATTCTAAATCATAACTAAATTTAATTATGCTTTATTTACCTCACATGTAATCATCAACAGTATTATCCGTCAAAGTTTAAGTTGCTACATTAATGATTTTTTTTTTGCAGTTCCTCTGTTTTTAGTTGAAACCATGATTTCATAGAAATCATGATATGCGATTAAAGTTGTTGGAGTTGTTGATTATTTTAATAAATCTCTATTGCTTGCTTTCACAAGACAACTTTTCACTATCTTAAATGCATTTTTGAAAAAATACATATGCATGAAACAATATTATCATTACTAATGTACATTTTGTTTAGGCGTATTTGCTCAAGAGACGGCCTTCCAGGGAACCTTGATTGATTTAATAAAACGTTCGTATGGTAGAGTGATTTGGTCCTTAAAGCTTGAAATGTATTTCTAAACTTAGTTCCGCTGGTTATTTAAAAATCCTGACGTGATTGTCAATTCTGATCTTGGATTCGGTTTCAGCGCCCAAAAATACATATAGGTATAGCGATCTGTTCGGTAGTGAAAAACTTTTTTTTTTTGTGCCTGTGTAATTTTTTTATGATTAATAAATAATCCTCCAAATTCTGGTTTTTAGAAAGATTTATTTTTGTGTAAACTAGTATTCAGTTATTTAAAACTATTTATATTTGATAAATTATAAATAAAACATATTATTTTTTTCTAAAAGGTGTATTCTCAAGAGGCTTCTAGTTTTCAATAACTTCATCTGAATTAATTGTTCGACACACCTTTTCTAATAATAAACCTGATAAATTTAACACTGTTTAATTGCAAGTACAATTAATACTCTGAAAGTGACTTTTTTTTCTATTTTTCTCTAAAATTACATTGCTCCTTTTTCATGCCAATCTTTCAAAAGTTTCTGTGAATATATTGTAAGGAATACACAACCTATAACAACATATTTATTACTTTCAAATTTTAGACAGTATATTTTATTTTCTTATAAGCTGGGTTTGAAAGTTTAAATATTAAGTGTCGTGTTGAGATCACAAAACCACTGGGGAATGGGATTATTGAAATAACTGATATAAATGGATTATTGAATCAAATATGCTATTAAAATAAGAAAAATTTTAATGTGATTCCAAAGAAATTTTTGTAATATGATTTTGTCAGACGATGTGTGCCAGAGGGTAAAATATTCTGAAAATAAGTTCGTTAAATGGACATTACACCTAATCGAAGTCCATTTTGATGGTAATTATGGTTACTATTAAAATTTTGAAGATTTAGTTACCTGTTATTAATATTCCTCCTATAAAGAACTTATTTCTATTGTTGTATAGCTATACTATAAATTAAATATAGTTATTTTTCCTTTTAAACTGTAATTGACAATACTCAGTATATATGAGTCAATCATTTCTCCTAATGAAGCTAATATGGTTAGCGAAACGCGCGTCGAGTGCAAAAATAAAGTGTTTGGTGTAGTGGTGATATATACTGAGTAGTGTCATTGTGCCAAAGATTCCACATTCCCAATATAGTTGTAATTGACATTGGTCATAACTAAGTATTGTATGTAACTATAATTAGGAAATTACTGTATTGACTCTTTGATGTAAATATTAATTCATTGTAAATAAAAGCAAGCGTTAATTACATTATCAAAAAGCAATACAGATAACAGAACACAAAAAGGTATAGAACCTCTAAGAATCATTCACATAGAAAATAGAGGTCTATACATATACATTCATAATTCATTAATAATATTATATTAACCTTTCTCGAAGTTACACAATATAGTTTTGTAGTTTAAGAAAAAATAAGTACCAAAAAAGTAGATACAGTGTTTTTTAATTAACGAGAGATCTATCACACCAAACAACACAACACTGCTTAGAAAAAAATGCTCTTATTTTAGAAGATGTTGACATCTTAGTTATGACAATTAAAATTAAATTAATTTAGTCCTTAAAAAACATCTTTAATCACAAATTTACTTGAAAAATGATGTAAATAAAACTTTAACCTCAAACAGTGACGTTTAACTTTGATAGACTTTTGATTTTTTGGATAAGGTTATTAAAAACTGAAGTTGAATATGAAGAATTCCATCAAATACCTTCCTATCAAGTTTTTCACCTGTATTCATTTATTTTCTAACAAAGTGCTCCATTCTTTTTGTTTTTTTTTTATATTACCCATGCTGCATTAACTTTTATATTACTCATGCTGTATTAAATAACAAATCAAAAATTTTCAAACATTTCTATATCTATTATTTTGAATGATAAAACTTTGCACAACTCGCGCTGGTCCACTTTTAACATGGCGGATTGCCACGTGACCTTCTCAGCACGAACCTGATTTCCTATGCGATTATCCTTGAGTTTCGCTACTGTATAGTGTGTTTACTGTGATTGTACTCTCCTTGCCAGCATTTTTTAAAATAATTTTTTAAAAACCCCAGCATAACCTTATAACAAGATTAGATATCGATGTGATGGAACCGAAGATTTCACGATTTTGGTTAGATTAGAAACCCGTGGTTCTGGGGATTAGATCGTGTTCATTTAAAGTAACTCTCCGACGATTCACCTATGATTGCACGAAACATCTTCGGGGATCTTTACCCTTTCGAGATTGAAACACTGATTCAGTGTGAGAGTAAAAAACCCTCAAGGCGAGACGTTTGGAAATGGACATGTTTTAATCCCAATAATTACGAATTCTCATATTGACGGGATGTACATAATATTAAAGTTCGTTTCAGGAGAAAAATTTCTTGGCACAAGAAAATTTTTTAATTCACTCATTTTCAAATAGCGTGCCGAAATGACTAAATGAATTCAATGTTGAATATTTGGATACGTTGTTCTTGACTGTTTGAATTTATATGGATTTTCTAAATCCCTTCGACTAGATTTTGCGGATATTTTTGGTTTTTTTTTTGCTATTTATTGCTGCTGTTATTATTCTTTGTAGTTTTGTTTTGTACTTCAATTTCTGTATATCAAATTAAAAAAGGGTTGATGGTTTATAAATAAATGATATCCAATGCCTGGTAATGTTTCAGTTTTGATTTGTCTTTTAGTATTTCATATTTCTTATGAAGTAGTTTTGTAAGTGTAAAGGTAAGAATTTATATTATTTACCTATTTTTTTTTTATGTTTCTTTTTAGGTTTACTAAACAGACGTTAGAGGAATTTGATGCTTAGAATGAACTGAAATTTGCCGTTGGAAATGCCATGTTAGTGTTGTTAATAATTTTGATTGTCATATATAAAATGCTTTATTTATAATATATATATAAATGCAATGTCTCTCTGTCTGTCTGTCCGTTAGTGCGCTTATCACTCGAGAACCACTTATCCGATTAACGTGTTTTTTTTTTTTATTTATACACATGTTCTCTTGCCAGGATAGGATATTTTATTACGTTAGGTAATCTAAGAAATAAGCAGCCACGATAATAGTGAATCAAGTTGGAAAAAAGTTAAATATGGAACAATATCATATAACAAAGAATATTTATATATATAAAATGCAACGTCTCTTGTCTGTTCTCTGTCCGTTAGTGCGCTTATCACTCGAGAACCACTTATTCGATTTACTTGGCCAGGTTTTTTTTTTTTTATTCATGCATATATGTTCTCTGGCCAGGTTATATAATAATAATAATCTATATATATATATATATATATATATATATATATATATATATATATATATATATATATATATATATATATATATAACGCAACGTCGCTGTTTGTCCGTCTGTCCGTTAGTGCGCCTAGCACTCAAGAACCACTTATCTGATTTACGTGTTTTTTTTATAAAATACATATGTTCTCTGGCCAGGTTACAGGATATTACGTTAGGGAACATAAGGAATAAGCAGTGACGATAATAGTAAATCAAGACCAGCGAGCGAGCGGAGCCGCGGGCACTGGTAGTTATTAACATAATAAATAAATAAATGGCCTGGAAACATCCCTCTTGGGGTAGGGCCACCCTTTGAGTTCTCTAGTTCTAGTTTATGTGTTGATCAAAGTTTTCTGTTAGACGTCTTCTCCTTCCAGTTTGTAATCCCTGCTGCCTCTATTTCTTCTTTGACTTGCTGCAGCGATCCTATTCTTGGTCTACCTCTCCTCCTACGTCCCGGTTCCCATTGAAGTATTTCATATATTGGTGCTTCTGGGCCTGCTCTCCATGTGTGCCCTAGCCAATTAAATCTCTTCTGTTTTATTTTTTTGACTATGTCTTCCTGTACTTCTTCCAAGATTTCTTCATTAGTCCTCCTTCTGTAGACTACTTTACATATTCTTATTAGCCCCAGGATCGCTCTCAATATCTTTCGTTCAATTCTTCTCATGTCTTCCTCTTGTTTCTTTGTCATGCTTATCACTTCGGTAGCATACATTAGTTTTGGGGGTATTATTGTCTTGTATATCTTCCTACTACTTAACAATTTCTTATTACTATGGAACAACTTATTAATGTTTCCTTTACTTCCATTTTCTTGTTCCCGTCCCAGTACAGCGTCACTCTCAAATTAGTTATTAATATAATATTAAATATTTTTATGTATAGGGGCTTTTAATTTCAAAACTGTTTTTTTGCTCCACCCTACTTCATAATAATTATAGCATAATTAAAATGTCCTCCATTAAAAAAATTGCACTTGGCTTTACCAAATTGGGGTTGCTCTAGTTTATTATTAATTTAATACTTGGATCTATGTATCTGGGTAATTATGTCTTTACCATAATATATTTAATACCAGGCACAAATATATTAGATTTATTTTATGATATTGGTCGTCTGAAATGTTAATGGGTTTTAATAGCCGAAAGGTACCAATCTTATAAGTTTTTTTTATTGATATGTATTTGTAAAATTCTATATTGCATTGCCATTATACAAGATAATATATGTATGCGTATAAACACGTAAGATCAGTCTTTTTTTATGTCTAGGTGCGCCGAAATGATTAATTTATTGTATTTTTTTTTGTAAATAATTAAGATAAATTATAAGTATCTGCTATTTCGATTTGTAATATTTACACACCTGGAATCAGCTGATTGAAAAGATATAAAAGTGATGTACGGTGTTTATTCTTTCATTATTAGAAGATATTTATCAAAAAGCACCTCTAGGTTTTTAGTGTTCCGTACCGAACACTTACGGGGTCACTTTGGTGCCCGCCTGTCTGTATGTCACCTTCGATTTTCTCCGAGACTATTTGACATAGAAAGTTGAAATTTGGCACAAATTTAGAAATTGATGTCCCAATCAAAGCTGTGTAGTTTTGAAAGTTAAATTTTAACTTGAGGTTGGTTTTAAGGGGTGAAGCCGCAGTTGTTCTCAGATCATCAAGTGAGGTGTCAAATGAAAGGTTGTGAAAACAAGTTCAAGAATATATATGATGTAATACTTGCGCACACTTTCCTTTACATTATTTTAAAAAAATGACCAGGTCCCAAAACGGAATGATCAAAAAATTTTGAAAAAAAAAAAATTCTCGAATATTCTTCATAAAGTGTAGATTGAGGGAAAATTATCACGAATATATTATGTCTGATAATTTATTTGGTATAAAAAAAAACTATGGAAACTATGTGGCTTGACAATATAGTGGAGGTTTTGTTAATATATTTTTCAGTGTATTACTGCTCGCAGGTCGCTCCTGTACCGAGACAAAAGAATTTTATTTTATTTGTTTATAATTAAACAAATTTGGCATGATCTTTTTTCCCACAAAAAAACTGGTGGTAATCCACTGGAACATTTTTTGAGCACGATGACAGGTATTTCATTAGCGCCAGAAGCTTATTGGGGGTCTAAGGCCGCTCCTTGATTTATGGGCTATTAGGTAGCTAACTATACAATATTGATTAAGAAAAAACTTCAAAAAACCCTTATTGGATCTTAAGATATATATGCCAAGGACCTAATTAATTTAGCCTAGGGAAGGATTTTATTTTATTTTAAAAGCAATCACCGTACAGAGCACTAATTGCGCAAGTCCGACTTACGCTTGGCCAGTTTTTTATAAATATAGGTCCATTCTTCGTACAAAGATTTCGTCAACTCAACAAAGGCTATGGTATTTAAAAATGTGAAAAAAATAGTTTCGCTTGTTTTTAGTGTTCCATACGAAACACTTATAAAATCACTTAGGTGTCTGTCCGTCTGTGTGGCTGTTGCCTGTCCATCTGTCTGCCCGTGTGTTTGTCCGTCTGTCTTTTCGTCTGCCACACCCGATTTTCTCCGAAACTATTTGACACAGAATGTTGAAATTGACACTAATATAGGAATTAGAGTCCTGCAGTTTTGAAAATTAAATTTTGACGTGGGGGGTTAGTTTTGGGGGATGAAATCGGAAGTGAAAAAAAAATTTTTCTAGGTCAGCAAATGAAAGCCTGTAAAAAGACGAGTTCAAAAATATATATATAATATAATACTTGTGCACACTTATCTCGGAAAGTAGCGATCCAAAAATTTTGAAAAAACTTTGGAATATTCTCCACAGTGTGTAAGATCGAATAAAAATTATTACGAGTGCATTACCATTAATAATTTATCTGGTAAATAAACAAAATAAAAATTTCAAGGTCATCAGTTTTCAGTAAAAATTGGAAATCCACAGCATTTTGCTAAGTTGCTTAGTTAAAGGTGGTGAATGCATGTTTTTTGTTAAACGTGAACAATAAAACCTAATATTTTTGAGTTTTGATGATAATTGTAGGTTCAGAACATTTAAAGATGTCCGAAATAATAGATTTATTTATGATTATACAGTTTTAAAAGTTATTTATTAAAATGTATTTTTCCCAATTTATTAGTTTTCTGGCAACTTTAAGTGTGTTTTCTGAAAAAACCTCACGGTGGATCTTTTTTTATGTTTTTCTTGGATTCAGCATAAAAAACACGTGTCTCACCTAAAAGATAGAGATTTTTTTTGTATACCTGTGTTATCTGCCTCCTAAGTTTCGTCGATTATTTCTTTGCACCTGTTTCGAGCATTAATGAAGATGTTACGGTTTATGACGTTAGAATTTTTACACCACTGTTAGTAGCCAAAACGTTTGGAAGCAACAAATTCTTTGCATCTTCGATCGAACTAAGGGTTACCGTCAGAAGAACATTTTTTCCAAAAAGAGATGTATGCCAAAAAGACATTAGAGTCCTCGTTAGCACAAACAGACGGACGCATACCCAATGAGAAGTTCGAAAATATTCATTCTGTTATTTTTTCTTAGCGGACTGGTAGATTTTGCACGGTAGGCATCTCTTCGTTACCAGCTAGTATGTTAGAACATTTGATATCGAAACGAACTTATGGTCGGGAAAACCCAATAAATCAGTAATTACTAACTTGTTCCGTTTAAAAAAAGTATTTCTGTATAGAATAAATTTTGAGTATGGCTTTATGGAATGTAGTATAATAAAATAAATATTTTCATGACCTAGGGAAACTATAATTTGCAATATTATTAAATAGTAGGTACAGGTATATTACTACTGGTATTTTCTGAATAAATAAATATTTATAAAATTACGCAATTACAATGAGATAATAGGTAGATATTTATGGAATAACTAGCTCTAAGACTAATCGGACATGCAATTCATTTTGTTTATGTAGTAATGAATATCCTTTATGGCTAAATTTAAATTCATACTATTTGTTTTTATCGTTTTGTTTGTCTGATGTTGTATAATACACGCAATGTACAATATACCTTATAAAAACATCATAAATATTTATGTCTATAAAATTTAATTTACAGTTTTTCTAACCCTTGCACACAATCGTGGATTAAGCTCTCTCGAACAGATGCAGATATCGAATTCAAATATGGTACACATATAATATTTGAAGCAGTAATATAACCTAAGACCCCACCATAGCCTAGTGCAGGGGTCGGCAACCTATGGCACGCGTGCCATCTCTGGCACGCCAAGCAATTTTGAATGGCACGCATCCTATTCAAAGTTTACACATTATTTCTGTAATCTGTGACATGTTTCGAAATTAAGTAAATAATCGAAAACTTTAACGATACAAACAAAAACGATATATTATATAGGTCACTAGGTATTATTACCAAAAACTACAAAATATATAAAATAAAACTACTTAATTACTTTGTTAACTGTCACTAAAAAATATTTAGTGACAGTTAACAAAGTAATTAAGTAGTTTTATTGTTAAAATGTACTGTCACAAAGTAACGGACCACTCAATCAACTCTACAAAAATATATATTTTGTAATTTATAATTTTACTGAATGCATTGGTTTGGCTTTAATTTCGGCAAGTATTAAAGACGGCAAGCCTCAAAATATAAGTCTAGGCAAAAACACAAATAAACGTCCTCAATTCAGATCAAAAGAGCCGCTATAAGGCGGTTTTTGTTTGACTTGACTTCCATCGTTCCGACGCGCGCCTCAACTCTTTTTATATTGCGGAACTTTAGTTTTTGTTAGATTTAACTTTTAGGCGGCCCTTTAATTGCAATGGGCGCGTTGTAGATAATAATTTTTGTTCTAAGAAATTTAATAAACGTAAATATTGGAATTTTCTGGAAACATTATTTTTCTATATATAGCAAGCGGCTACACGTTTGGATCATTTAGTATAGAAGCAACATCCGTTCCAGTCAATAGTCGTCGAAAAGTTTAAAAATTAAAATTGCGTTGCGTTATGGCCGCGAAGAAGATGGTAGACGTTCGATCATTTCAAACTTCATGGACAACAGATTACGGTTTTGTACAGCAAAACGATCGGGCCATTTGTGTCCTATGTCGGGAAAGCGTAGTAGGCAATACAAAGAGCAAGTAAACAATACGAGAAACAGTCAACATTCTTTAGCAAAGTTTTCCAAGGAAAAAATCAGGTAACTGAATGCAGTTTCAAAATTGCACAATCGTTGGCACAAATGGGTAGGCCGTTCACTGACGGAGAATTTATGAAGCAAACATTTTTGAGTACTGGCGAGATTTTATTCAACGACTTCCCAATAAGGATACAATATTGGCCAGGATTCGGGATATACCGGCATCAGCGCGGACCATCGAGAGACGAATTACCGAAATGACACAAAAACAGCAGAGAGACGCTATCAAACGGAGTTTCGTATTTAGTGTAGCATTGGATGAAAGTGTCGATATTAATGACATTGCCCGTCTGGCAATCGTTGCGCGCTACTTCGATGATGGCAGTGTGTATGAAGAGCTGATTTGTCTGCTCGCATTGCAGGGAACTACAAGAGGAGAGGATATATTTTCAGAATTTGTTAAACATTTTGAAAACCGGAACATTGATTTAAATAATATTTTTTGCGTAACGACAGATGGCGCTCCTGCTATGATTGGGAGACATAAAGGATTTGTTTCCCTTCTTATTGAACGTATGGGTCGATCGGTTTTGAATTTTCATTGCATAATTCACCAAGAGAGTTTGTGCGCTAAAATTTCCCCTGGAAGTTTAAAATCCGTGATGGATAGGGTGGTTAAAATAGTTAACTACATTGTCGGTCATTTTTCACTGATCCACAGACAATTTAAGGCGTTTCTGCAGAGAGTGCATATTCAGATATACCATTGCACAATAATGTGCGCTGGCTCAACCTCTAGATTTGTGCAATGTCTGTGCGAAATTAAATCGTGCTTGTTGGAAAAAAATCAAGTGGATGCTTATCCTGGACTAGAAGATAAGAACTGGATCTGTATGTTTCTTACTGATATTACAAACCATCTCAGTGAACTAAACTTAAAGTTACAAGGTTCAGGCAAAACAGTTCTGGATTTATACGAATCCTGGAAATCATTCAAATTAAAAATAGATTTATTTATCAGCGATATTACTGCAAACACATATAAATATTTTCCAAATTTAAAAACTTATATATTCAGTGTCGACGATGGTGCACTAATAGACGAAATTCTTAAATATATGACTAATTTAAAAGAGGAGTTTATCGAGATTTTGATAAACATGGTCCTATGTTCGCTTTTTTAATCAAACCAGATTTAATGGATTTTTTCAGCAGTTGCTTTGACATATCTCTTCTCATGGATGGACATTAATGATTTTGATCTTCAATACATTGAATTTAAAAGCTCCGAGTTATAGAACACGAAATTTGTAGAATTAAGAAGGGTATTAGAAGGTTGTTGGATGAGTATACCAGAGAATTTTATTTGTCTTAAGACAGTAGCGTTTGCCATGCTTACAGCTTTCGGATCATCCTATATCTGTGAACAACTTTTTTTTCCATATGAGAGTGATTTTTAAACCCGTACCGAAGCAGGCTGACAACAGACAACTCGGAAGCATGTGTGACACTGAAAATAACCAGACATGAACCGGATAGAAGAAAACTCTCTAAAGAACTTCAAGCACATGGTTCACACTAGGTCCTAGGACAAGTATAATAAAATTATTTGTTAAATGTTAAAATTTTTTTGTAATTAGACCTGGCAACGCGCTAGCGGCGAACTTTTTTCCGACATCATTCATTATATATATATATATATATATATATATATATATATATATATATATATATATATATATATATATATATATATAAAATGCAACGTCTCTCTCTCTGTCTGTCTGTCTGTCTGTCTGTCTGTCCGTCCGTTAGTGCGCTTATCACTGGAGAACCACTTATCCGATTTACGTACTTTTTTTTTAAAAAACATACATATGTTCTCTGGCCAGGTTATAGGCTATATTTTATTACGATAGGTAGCATAAGGAATGAGTAGTGACGTAAAATAGTGAATGATGTCGGCAAAAAAAAAAAAAAAGTTCGCCGCTAACGCGTTGCCTTGCAATACATCGCCTAAATCATTAAATATGGAACAATATTATATAGCAGAAAATATCTATAATCTATAATATATATAAGATGCAATGTCTCTCTGTCTGTCTATCTGTCCATTATTGCGTTTATCACGCGAAAATCACTTATCCGATTTATGTGTCTTTTTTTTAAATTCATACATATATTCTTTGGCCATGTTACATAATAATAATAATCTATATCTATAAATATATATAAAATGCAACGACTCTCTGTCTGTCTGTCTGTCCATTAGTGCGCTTATCCCTTGAGATCCACTTATCCGATTTACGTGATTTTTTAAATTCATACATATGTTCTCTGACCAGGTTATAGATATATATTTTATTACATCTATAATATATATAAAATGTAACGTATATCTGTCTGTTTGTCCGTTTGTGCGCTTGTCACTGGAGAACCACTTATCCGATTTACGTGCTTTTTTTTAAACATGCTAAACCATTAAATATGGAACAATATCATGTAGTAAAGAATATCTATAATACATATAAAATGCAACGCCTTTCTGTCTGTCTGTCTGTCCGTTAGTGCGCTTATCACTGGAGAACCACTTATCCGATTTACGTGCTTTTTTGTTAAACATACATATGTTCTCTGGCCAGGTTATAGGATATATTTTATTACGTTAGGTGACATAAGAAATAAGCAGTGACGATAACAGTGAATCAAGTCGGTGAAAAGTTTGCCACTAGCGCGTTCTCTTGCAATACACTGCCTAAAGCATTAAATATGGAACAATATCAAGTAGCAAAGAATATAATATATATAAAATGCAACGTCTCTTTGTCTGTGTGTCTGTCCGTTAGTGCGTTTATCACTCGAGAACCCCTTATCCGATTTACGTGTTCTTTTTAATTCATACATTTGTTCTCTGGCCAGGTTATCTATAATCTTCTATCTAGAATATATATAAAATGCAACGTCTTTCTGTCTGTCTGTCTGTCCGTTAGTGCGCTTATCACTTGAGAACCACTTATCCGATTTACGTGTTTTTATAAATTTAAACATATGTTCTATATAATTCGATATAAGCCTAGATAATGGGAGATAAGGAGAAATAATGGGACATAAGTCGAGATAAGGCTCGATAATGGGAGATAAGGTGAGATAATGGGAGATAAATATAAATAATGGGAGATAAGGAGAAACAATGGGAGATAAGCAAAGATAAGTCTAGATAATGGGAGTTATGGTGAGATAATGGGAGATAATGAGAAATAATGGGAGATAAGGAGAAATAATGGGAGATGGGCAGAGTTAAGCCTAGATAATCGAAATTATGTAGAGATAATGGGAGATAAGGAGAAATATTGAGAGATAAGGGGAAATAATGGGAGATATTTTATTACGTAGGGTAAATTAAGGAATAAGCAGTGACGATAGTGGTGAATCAAGTCCACGCGAGCGGAGCCGCGGGCCCGGCTAGTATATATTATATATATATATATATATATATATATATATATATATATATATATATATATATATATATATGTATATATATATATATGTATATATATATATATATATATATATATATATATATATATATATATATATATTATATATATATAATATATATATATATATATATATATATATATATATATATATATATATATATATATATATATGTATATGTATATATATATATATATATATATATATATATATATATATATATATATATATATATATATATAAAAGAGGAAGGACAGTAACAGGGCACTGGTAACAGACGATCGGAAGTTTAACTACTGAAAAATGCCCTTATGAGGAGAACAGATGAGCAATCAAAGATCTATAGGCTCTAGTATCTGCTTTTTATTTTTGTTATCAAGCTTTCGTTGCCTAATGGTAGCTTCTTCTGGATAATAAAATGCAAAAAAGGAACAGAAAAATAAAGTTAAGACACTCGTTACGAAATGTAATTTATAAATTTATAAGGTTGCACGAGAAATTACTTACAAAATTCATCTCTGGTGAAAACAATAAAATTTGCACTTTGTTGGCCAGGTAGCAGGTATAATCACAAAAAACATGACAAAAGGACACTTAGAGAATTACAGAGGTATCAAGAATAAAACATTGTCAATAACATTAATTAAGAACACTTTTTGAGACAAAAACAACTGCAAGAAAGACCATGATGTTGAAATGATACTCCATTTTAAAATTTTTTGACATCGTATTTAGTAACTTTTTTGTGATATTTAAGTCTGAATTGGATATTGTTGGTAGTCAATGTCGTCAGTAGGTCGACAAAAAACCCAAAACATTAAACTTAGAAATACAGTAAATTTTTTTAATTTTCAGAAGAATCGTACCCATAATAATAGTTTTCTATAAATTTAAACCTAACACTGAAAGATTTTTGGTCTGGCACATAGATGTCGCCCTTTTCAAGAAATCCATATGATTTTTAGGAAGTACCAACCTTCAAACGATACGTGTCAAAATTTCATGACATTTCGACCATTAGTTTACAAGTTACAGTGGTTTTAGTGATGCTACTTTTGATATTTTCAAAACAACGGAAAAAAATCGAATTTCGTGTGTTGATTAAACACTGTTTTTTGAGGGGAAAAAATACCGTTCAAGCAAAGGAATGGCTTGATAAGTGTTACGGGAACTCTGCCCCTGGAAAATCACTCATCATTTACTGGTATGCTGAATTTAAACGCGGTCACAGAGATACAAATGATGCTGAACGCTCTGGACGCCCAAATGAGGTGGTTACACTGGAAAACATCAAACAAATCCACAAAATTGTTTTGGATGACCGTAAAGTGAAATTGCATGAGATAGCACCCTAAAGATATCAAAAGAACGTGTTGGTCATATTTTGCATGAACATTTGGCCATGAGAAAGCTCTGTTCGAAATGCGTACCGAGTTTGTTTACCGTGAACTAAAAACAACAACGTGTTGTTGATTCTGAGCGCGGTTTAAGCACAATAAAAGTAATTTTTTCATGTGATATGTGTCAATGGATACACCACTACACATCGGAATCAAATTGGCAGTCAGCTGAGTGGACAGCAGCCGGTGAAAGCCGCCCGAAGCGACCAATGACACAACAGTCGGCTGGGAAGGTTTCGGCCTCTGTATTTTGGGATGTGCATGGAATAATTTTCATCGACTATGCTGAGAAGGGAAAAACCATCAATAGTAAATATTATATAAAGTTATTAATGCGTTTGAAGGCAAAAATCGTAAAGAAACGGCCCAAATGAACAAGAAGTAAGTGCTCTTTCATCAAAATAATGCACCGTGTCACAAGTCAATGGTTACGACGGCAAAATTGCTCATCCACCGTATTCTCCAGATTTGGCCCCCAGCGACTATTATCTATTCGCAGCCCTTAAAGGAAATGCTCGCGAGAAAGAGATTTGGCTCCAATGAAGAAGTTATCGTTGAAACTGAGGCCTATTTTGAATGCAAAGACAAATCCTTCTACAAGAAAGGTATAAAAATGTTAGAGAAGCGTTGGACTGATTGTATCGCTCTTGAAGGAGACTATATTGATGAATAAAGTCGAATTTTGCCCAAAAAATGTGTTTTAAGTAGCCAGACCCAAAACTTTTCAGCCTACGTGTTAGGAAAATCGCATCCTCATCCCTTTTTCTATTCTAAAACACCTGGTATAATATATGTTAAAATATTTTATCTAAAAAAGGTTGTTTTAAGCGAAACCTTCTAAATTGCTGGGTGTGTAATTTGTACCTTGATCAAAACGAAAGTGACCACGACATATGGTAAGTACATAAATTCAAATTCTTCTCTCGTCTGATGTATAACTCGAATGCGGACTTTTATTATTGCAAATTGATGTGATTATTCTATAATAAATTATACATATTGCAAGATATAAGATATTTTTATACATTTTAATTTAAATCGTTAATATTCATTTTAGGCCAATTAGGGACTAAAGTTAATATTTGTGGAAAATGGATACATCATAAAATAATGTAGGGGAGGGAATTTTTCTAAAAATAACTATAACTATAGGAAAACTTTTACAGCCATAAATCTGAAATTATTTTGTATATACATAGTATTCCATAAATACTTTTACGAACTTTCACGTACGCCCTCTATAAACATTAACACTTTTTTGGTAAAATTATTTATAAGTTATGTTGTGTTACTTAGTTGTTATACAGTTATTGTGTGTAAACATATTTACAATTTGAATTCTTTTAACTATGTAATGGGGTGATCAAGAAAATAGGATTTCTGCTTTAGCTTTATTTAAGTGAGGTATTGAATAAAGCCACATTTCTTAGACCTTAAAACTGCTTAAAATAAGATGTATGTTTATTTACGGGGTGATAAAATTATTTATTGGGACGGGAGACATAAAAGACATGCAACATTCAGGAAGACCAAGGACAATTTGAACGCCACAAGCTGTTAAAACTATAATAGCGCCAATTTACCGAAATTCTCTTTGCAAACAAAAAGTTTTATCTAGTGAGATGAAACTTTCGAAAAATTCTATGTCTCGTATTATTAAAGAAGACTTGGCGCTTATAAGTGACACACTGGTTATATGCTAAGTGAAATGGTGGCAAAAATGTAAAAGTTTTTTTTTTTGTTTTTTGGCTCGGTTCAAGTTAGACCATTAGCCAGCCTTAATCTTGACTGGTAGCCATCTGTCTGACTCACAGTCATGTGTCTTATTATATACTAAATAAAAATACTTATTAAGGACGAAACACAACACCCAAGCAGATTGGCGGACTCGAACGGTTGAACAAAATTTCAATAAACATAATGATAGGATTTATGCCAGATCTTCTAAGGGAGCGTATAACCTTGTTCAAAAATTTCAAAGGGGGTATCATCCATCAACAGTTATGGTTTGGTGTAGAGTCAGCTTTGATGGAGTTAGCAGTATTCATTTTTTTTGAAAAAGGTGTGGAAACTTCGAATAAAATATATAAAGACACTATTTTAGAGAACGTTGTGAAATCCCTAAACCTTACTCTTTCCAAAAATAAGCATTGGACCTTCCATCAAGATTCTGCACCAGGACACAAAGTTAAAACAACACAAGCATGGCTTCAACAAAATGTGCCTTCATTTAGTACTACAGGAGATTGACTTTCTGCGAGTCCTGATCTAAATGTTTAGATTAAAAACTATGACCCCTCTTAGAGGGTATGGTTGGTCTAAAAGACAATGCCAATCTTGACTTTTTAATCGAGCTTTAACAAAAGCGATGGAGAATTTTCGATTGGATCAGTGTGTGCTTCTATAGACAAATGGCCTAATTATTTGAGGGCTTGTGAAAAAGAAAGAGATTTTAAGTAAATGTTAAATTAATTTTGTCATTATGAATATATGAATTAATTCCATAATAATTTGTTTTAATTTTCATAGGAATTAAATGTTTAGGTAATGTTTTCATTGTAACAGTATTTATGGGAGTACTTGGTATGTTACCGGCAAAGTATACAATCCAGCATTCTATAGAATGCCTAAAACGTTCAGACAAAGTATAAAATAAACGTTATTTTATACTAGTGTACTGGTGGTGGGGGAGCACAGTAGGGGTGGAGTCAATACATTATGACAATAAATAACCTGAACTAACCCGAACTAATATTTTTTAAAGTTAAAAAAAACAATAGGCATTTCTTTTACAAATAAAACTAACGTCCTTACACATTCTTTTTATAGACAGTTGATAATCTGAACATTGTTAATTTTAAATAAACAAAAGATATGATTATGGTAATTTGTCTTTCATTTTATACTTACGAGGCTGGTTTGAAAAGTCCGTGCAAAAATAAAAACTACTTATCTGTTTGGGGTAAACGTTTTTTATTTTTCGACATAGTCTCCTTTTAGGCTTATACACTTCGTCCAACGATGTTCTAGTTTGTTGATCCCTTCCGAATAATAGGATTTGTCCAAGTCTGCAAAATATCCATTAGTGTCTGCAATCACCTCCTCGTTTGAATAAAATCTTTGTCCCGCCAGCCATTTCTTCAAATTGGGGAACAAATAGTAGTCCGAGGGAGCCAAGTCTGGAGAATAGGGGGGATGTGAAACGAGTTGGAATCCTATTTCCATTAATTTTGCGACCACAACTGCTGAGGTGTGTGCTGGTGCGTTGTCGTGATGGAAAAGGACTTTCTTGTGGGCCAATCGCGGGCGTTTTTCTTGCAGCTCGGTTTTCAAACGGTCCAATAACGATGAATAATATTCATCTGTAATAGTTTTACCCTTTTCCAGATAGTCGATGAGGATTATCCCTTGCGAATCCCAAAAGACAGTCGCCATAACCTTTCCGGCCGAAGGAACGGTCTTCGCCTTTTTTGGTGCAGATTCCCCCTTGGTAACCCATTGTTTAGATTGTTGTTTGGTCTCAGGAGTATAGTAATGTATCCATGTTTCATCCACAGTGACGAAACGACGCTTAAAGTCCTCCGGATTCTTCTGGAACAGCTGCAAACCATCCTTGCAAACACTTCACACGATTCCGTTTTTTTGGTCAAGCGTGAGCAATCGCGGCACCCATCTTGCGGATAGCTTTCTCATGTCCAAATGTTTATGCAAAATATTATGTACCCGTTCAATCGAGATGCCCACAGCACTAGCAATCTCACGCACCTTAACTCTTCTGTCATCCATCACCATATCATGGATTTGATCAATGATTTCTGGAGTCGTAACCTCCACAGGCCGTCCAGAACGTTCAGCGTCACTTGTGCCCATATGGCCAGTCCGAAAATTTTGAAACCACTTATAAACTGTTCTAATCGAAGGTGCAGAGTCACCATAATGTTTATCAAGCTTCTCTTTAGTCTCCTGAGGCGTTTTGCCTTTCATAAAGTAATGTTTAATCACCACACGAAATTCTTTTTCGTCCATTTCTTGAAAATCACTCGACTTCTTTGATTCACACGAATGCCAAACACAAAGAAATAGACCAATATGGCTGAAACTTGGTGTGCGTTCATTCAAGAGATGCTACTAACTAAACATGACCTCGATACGCGCCGGTGGTGCCATCTCTCGGACTTTGCACGGACTTTTCAAACCAGCCTCGTATTCATTGCATGATGAACTGTTGTGATACCTTAAAGTACACAGAACCTTCCTCTTAAGACATAAGTTCCAGTTAGTTCACGTTAGTTCATGTTGTAACGTATTGTCTTCACCCCCACCGCACTCCTCCGTTAATATCTATTAAACACATTGTCGGCTGGACATTTGGTAATATAGTAATTTGCTTTTCATTTTATACTTTGCAATCTCTTATCGGCATTCTATAGAATTCCTAAACATTCTATAGATTGCCTAGGCAAAGTATATAATAGTTAAAGAAAAAGAAAATATTTCATATATTGCCTCAATGATCTGGGTATTCTATAGAATGCTTGAATTATACACTTTGTCGGTAATATACATCTATCTAATGAACGAAAAAAAAAAATGCTTTTGAAAAAAAATGTAATAAAATTTTATTTTCCGTTTTTTGTGATTAAGTAAAGGCAGACTAAGGTGGTAAGGTGTAAGTTGTATTATGCCAAAGGTATTTTCTATAAAAAAAAAATAGAGAGCTTTCTTTGGCAAACTTTAGATGTAAAAGTTATTACTATAAACCAGGGACAGTTGTTTTCATGCAATCAGGGAGTTTTGAGAGGTGGCGTAATATTTTTTTTATTTATCACTAGTTCTATCAGGCGAAAAAAAACCTTTAAAAATGATTTTAAAATTACCTTTTTACACAAAGTTTCCAAAGGATTAACTTATAATATTATTTGTTCTCCGGCTAAACGTTAGGCTTGACATTTAATAAAGAAAGAAACATTTTTTCATAAATTTCCAAATAGCCAACTCATTTTGCGACATTCTATTGTTAAATCTTAAAAAGTGCATTGTTCTTATTTATTGCATACCTTTATTTATGAATGTTAATATTGTTTATTTTTCAATATTGTATAGCTATAGTAAAAAAAAATATTTATTTATATTATTAATCTGCATTTTTTTTTTAAAGTTGAACTGAACCCTGCTACTACCCCCCTACCACTACTTCCTTTTCAACCTTGTGGTTCCAAAATAAGTACTAAGTTTGACTTTTTCACTAAAATATAATTAAATCTGAGCTTAAGTCGATATTTTGTAAATAATGTAACTTAAGCATTTCCTTTTACTGGTTACTTACACGTATGTTGAAATTTAAAGCAACGAAAAAATGACGGCATTTTTCAGATTAAATCGATATTTCTTAAAAATTATACGTTTCATTTCTATTTTAGGTATTATACATTCTATCAAGTAAGAATTTGATCGCTCGTATTCTTAAAAAAACGAGAAAATTTTTTGCTATCAATCTATTCTTTGGTGTGCTAACGGCGCAATTACCTCCTGCATCTACGAGGCATGTTATCGACGAGATTTTCTGCATACTCTGCAAATTTTTCGAATCTTGCGAGGCAACTAAGGCCGTTCCCTGATTTGTCGGTGCGGTATCGTTTTTTTCGGTGTGCCTGACTTGCGTGGGTTGCGCGGGACGCGAAGCAAGTCAGGTGGGTTTCATTGAAATATAGGCGTTCGGCATGTTTTCGTTACCGAATCGGTACCGAACCCTCCGAGAAAAAACGATACAGCACCGACAAATCAAGGAGCGGCCTTAGTCAAAGTCCTCAGAGTCTTTCTTCTAAGCTTTTTTTTACAAGGGTCCTAACGTTTTCAATAGAGTTGGCGTCCGGCGATTGTGAGGGCCACTCTAGTATCTTATTGTGGGCCCAAGAGAGCCGCTTCGCAATGTGATTTTCGCCCAGCAAATGTTTCTTCAACGTGCTTCGGAATTTTACATCATGAACACGAAGATGTTGTCGAATGGTCTCATGGGACACATTCAAAACCTGATTTTCTTAATTTTACCGCTCCTTCACACAGCGTCAATTGTGTGAAAACAAAGGCAAGATTCGTTTATCGACTTTCGGAGTGACTTTGCCTACCGAGCCACGTTTTGGTAAGTCGTGGACATTTTTCGTCTCGTTAAAACGATTTACCCACGTCTTCACAAACGACACCGACAGTTAGTCAAAAATTTTTAATATATTTACCGTCCGCAGAATATGTCATTTTAGGCCCCTTTGGATGGGAACAAAGAAAGACTGCCTTGCAAGACGCAAACAAGTTACTCATTTTGGATTTTACGCGATTTCGACGATAGTTCGGACTCGATTGATACTTTTACTAACATGCGTCGTAGACAAAGGTTCCCTTTTACCCCTAGAATCACATCTACCAAAAATGAATTATCGCGGACAAGTTCCTATTTGATAGACTGTAGGTTCGAAATTATTGTGCCCGACAGATAGACCGATAGATCGACAAACAGACAGACCGACGAAAATGGCGGACTAAGTTTCTTGGATCTAGAGATCCGTAAAGAAATGCAAACTTCTTGGAGAGTAATTTTTTTACGAATACATTACTACCCTCTGGCAAGGGAAGTAACAATTGTTTGGCTAGGTCTTACGAAGGATGCTATCAACGAAGGATGAATTTCGCCAATGTAATCAGGATGTGTGGCAAAAATTTTTAAGATTTCTTGTTTTTATTTTTTATATAACGTGGGTTCTTACAACCAAATCTAAAAAGAAGAACTATAATTTAATTACGTAATGAGAGTCCGGTTTCAAAACTTTCAAGTACGGCAAGATCATAGATTGTTGGTTTGTCGACTTAACATTCTTTTTTTTTGCAACATTTTGCATTACATATTTACATTCAACAACCTACAAAATATAGTCATCATTTTACTAGCATGTATTATCAAAAGGTGTCTTGAAAGATGCACTTGACAAGATGATGTCGAAAGACAGCACGTGTTTCTTTTCTGGACAACTAGATAGGAAAACATGATGTGAGGTAGGAAGTTAATTTTCTTTAGTTTATAACCAAATAAAAGGTGAAAAAGCAAGTTTAATGGAAAATTCACTAATTGCCTTAGCCTAGCAATCGATCCAAATTATCTCCCTTGATTTGTATAATTTTCTTTGGAAATAACTATAGAGGGTGTCCCAGCACTCCGTGTACATAGAGTTACTGTGGATTTTGTGAAAATGTGATCATTTAACCTAACTTACCTTAGTAAAAAAATTCGTAACTTTTGAGATACAGGTTTTTACCACCTTTTTAGCTACGCAAAGCTTTCGAAAATATTTTATTTTCTTCTTCAGGGCTACAAATACAGTAGACTATCAATATTCTAAGATTTACAACAGAAAAGAACCCAAATTATTGACATCAAAACTACTTATTGCAAAGTTAATAATTTGGGTTGCTTTCGGTTGTAAACTTTAGAATACTGCTAGTCTACTGTATTTGTATAAAATAAAATATTTTCGCAAGCTTGACGGAGCTAAAAAGGTGGCAAAAAACTTTTAGCCCGATTCCCATGACCGTTTACTCCAGGAATTTCAAGTTTGCTTAGTCGGTCAAGACTACCCTCTGTATATATATATATATATATATATATATATATATATATATATATATATATATATATATATACCATATTTATATATATATATATATATATATATATATATATATATATATATATATATATACCATATTTATATATATATATATATATATATATATATATATATATATATATATATATATATATATATATATATATATATATATATACCATATTTATATATATATATATATATATATATATATATATATATATATATATATATATACATATATATATATATATATATTAACCCAACTTACCCTAGTCCAAAAATTCGTAATTTTGTGAGATACAAGGTGTCAAAGTTATACTTTTATTTTAGTTTCTCTTAGGGGTTGTCTGAGATGAGAAATCGAAATCAGCTCACAGTTTTGTTGTAAATTGTAGGGCACCACTTATTGCACTGTGTATACTTTTAAATTGTCATATCTTTTTTATATCACTCTGTATGATATTTTTAATTAAATATTCGTATTCTCTGCTTTCTCCTATCTAAAAAAACTGCCTTTGGTAAATGTTGCGCCGAGCAACAGTTTCTGAGATAGTGGAAGTTTGTTTCCATTTTTTAATTCCATTGCCAAATTCGCAAATGTGTTCCTTCACACTTCATTGAGGCTTAAGACAAGTCCAAAAGAATAGTCTTTGAAATCTGGAGCATGCTTAAAGGCAAATAGGCTAACAACAATAATAAATTTAAAGACCAACGGGCCAACAATAGTAAGAATGTAAGCCTCAACAGAAATCAGTAACCTTTTTTTAGCTTAATTTTTTAAGTTTTTACCTGTTTTTCTGGTTTGACTTGTCAAATTGTATGCAATTTGCATTACTTCCTTAGCGCAAACTTTAAATGTGAATTCTAGTAATTTCTGTATTCTAATTGTGAATTGTACTTAAAATAGAAATCCAGAACGTAACTCTTATTGGGACACTGTCATCACTATTAACGCCGCTGTACTACAGGGCTTTATACTATTAATTTTTTTCTCTATATTAATAATCTACTGGAAAAAAACAAATATTTGTTAATAAGAAGAGGCTTGTTTCTTCATGTCCTTTGGACTCGAGAACACTAATTGCCGCTGCCAACATTTATAGACAGACGAAAACTTTACAAGTTTACAACTTAATAGGTATTGGTATTGGTATGGTAGAATTTACTTCTAGAAAATCTCCGATAACAATTTTTATTAAAAGAAACATTAGAAAACCCAACATAGGCATGTTGGGACATTCTATCTTACTAGTATCGACATGTGGTATGTATTAGTGTGGTAGTAATTATGCCTTAAAAGATATTGTTGTAGGACTTGCATCACTAAAAAGCTGTATGCATTAAAATAGTCTTTTTTGCTGCTCAAAAGTTGAAGTTCCAGTACAGATGTAATACAGGGGCTCTGAACCTAAATATTTTCTGCCTTTGCTCGAGTTATCGCGAGGAGACACGAGAGACGAATAGCCTGATTCGAAAACTGATGGAAAGCTTAGATTACACAGGTATACAAAAAAATAATACTCTATCTTTTAAGTGAGACACGTGTTTTCTTAAATACCTTTTTATGCTGAATCCAAAAAAATCATAAAAAAGACACACTTAAAGTTGCCAGAAAACTATTAAATTGAAAAAAATAAATTTTAATAAATAACGTAAAACTGTATAATCATTAAAATTATGGAATAAAACTATTATTTCGGACATCTTTGAATGTTCTGAATCTACATTTATCATAAAAACTTAAAAATATTAGGTTTTATTGTGGATGTTTTACAAAAAACCCGCGTACACCACCTTTAACTAAGCTACGTAGCAAAATATTGTTTAAAATAAATATGTGCAACGGCTAAATTAAAAAATTGTTTTTAATTTTCATCAATATTGACCAAAACTATTATTTCCAGTGTTTTTTTGAAGTTCTTAATTCGGATTTGACATCAAAAAAATAAAGTTTTATGTTCAGGTTCAACAAAAAACTCGCTTTTAACACTTACAAGGGTGCTATGTAGTTGGCAAAATACTTTTTTGAGTAAATAAATGCAATGAAATAGTAGTTTTGTTCAATAATTAATAAGAATTAAAAACAAGTTTTTAATTTAGCGGTTGCACATATTTATTTTAAACAGCATTTCGCTACGTAGCTTAGTTAAAGATATGATAAATGTGAATTCAGAACATTTAAAGATATCCCAAATAATAATTTTATTGCATAATTTTAATGATTTGATGAATGAGTTTTACATTATTTATTAAAATTTATTTTTTTTCAATTTAATAGTTTTCTGGCAACTTTAAGTGTGTTTTCTGAAAAAAACCCAGGGGGTGGATTCAGCATAAAAAGCTATTTAAGACAACACGTGACTCACTTAAAAGACAGAGAATTTTTTTTTTGTATACCTGTGTTATTACAAAAATTGGTTGCTTAAGTATATTTTTATAAAACACTTCATAACGTAGCCGGCTTCATGCCTCTTTATTGAGCAGTGCATATTAGGAGCACAGCAAATCCGTATGATATTTGACTCGTCACTTCTGATATTACCCTCTTCGTACCATAGAGATATTAGAATAGAGAAGGTAAGTTCTTGCGAAAAGCGTGGTGTTCATAGAAAGAGAAAGAAATAATATGAGAGTCATTTTGTCTTTCTTACTCGGCGCAAGCTCTGCGCGAGAATGTTATTCGTATTTCGTCCGGAGCCAACGAAGGACAAGGAAAAGTAAGAGAGACAGAATTGTCTCATATTATTTCCTTCTCTTTTTAACGACTATACGTTTTGGCTTACAGCAGGCTATATACTTTCTCTCCTCTATTCTAATATCTCTACGCTTCGTATGCACTTTGGCTACTCAAAACTATGTTTTCCGCCGTTTATAAGCTGAATTTTAAGACCACGTAAAGCGCTGCCCCCGTAGTAACTTAGAAATATGTTGGCACACCGCGCGTGTGCCAATAAAGAAAAACACTCTCTATTACCATCTCCCTGCAATCAATTAGATCCTTCTTGGGTATTAGTTTCTTACATCATCCTTAATAGAATCTTTTTATTTAAATAAATTTAAAGTAATTAACTTTCAAAGTGTTTAATAGCATTCCATCTTACACCTTTAGAACTGTAATTGCAATAAGTTATTTTCGATGATTCTTAATTAACAATTTTTGATCATATACTGTGTTTATGAACCAATAAAAGTAACAAGATAGTGTTTGTAGGCAAAATTTATTAAAAATTTTGATACAAGGATCAATTTAATAGAAAAATATTAGAATAATAAGTATTTTTAAAATTTTATGTTTCACTTGATATGTCTTGATTTCCGTAAATTACTTAATCAAGCTACTTATTATTTAATTCATCAGTATAATAACTTTTCCGAAAAACATATTTATTAATGTTATTCAATCCTTCTGATTTTTTCCGGTGAATGGCAATACAAAACATGTTTTTATGATAAAAAATAAAGTATAGGAAACAAAAGCAGCGGTATCCAGTACTGTTGGCCTTAACATTAAGATATACCCACTTCTTACGTCAATATGCTCAAAAGCTCTAATTATGTACCATTAAAATGTATCAGCTTTTACCGATGCCGATATTAGGGGAAAGGCGGGCAGTTGGAATCACTGTGATCTTTCATTATGCGTTAATTCAAATTTATATACGTCATAACTATAAATATAGGCGAAAAAAAATTAGATATACTTCTGTTATTTATAAATAATTTATCTTTAAAATAACATTAAAGGCTATTGATGGATTAGATGATAACTAAGAAAAACGTTAAGAAGATCTTGCTGGAATGGAGGGGGGTTCTATATTTGTAACGTTTTCAGCTTATGCAATTATTTCTTCAGACGAACCGCTTAAATTCTAGGAATAGAGATTTCAAAGAATACCAGTATAAAGGTTGATAGAATTTCTAGAAGGATTTGACCGCCCCCGCAGGATTTGGTCAACCCTTAACCGCATCAGAACCAAATGCGGAAGATGCACCTACTCTTTGCACAGGTGGGATAAACTCCCTTCTGCCGTTTGCGACTGTGGTCCTGAGAGACAGGCAGCCAAACATATAGTGCAGGAATGTTCACTGAGGGTATATACAGGCGACCCACAGGATTTCCTTATGGCAACCCAGGAGTCAATCGATTACATATCTAAGTTAATCATTTGTTTCTGACTTAATCTGTGTGCATCTATATACAGGTTACTAATGTTCTTATATACAATCCTATATATATATATATATATATATATATATATATATATATATATATATATATATATATATATATATATATATATCCGTATTTCCCCTGAACAATATTAAGTTACTTATTACTATTATAATAACCCAGTGTAAGTATTATTATATAATTTGATACGTTGATCATTTAAATTTTCGAAACAACTGAATCCGTTAACCAATAATAACAAATTACTAATATTATGATGCAAAAGGTGGATATTCTTTATTAGAGTAAAGGAGTGGCAAGGTTGATCTGTTATCGCCGCCTGAGGAGAACTTTTTATAAGTTTAAAAAATAATGTTTTACAACTGGGTCATTTTTTCTACGACTACTCATGATTATTTAATATTGCAAAAATATAATCCTTTATAATTTATAATGATGTGCGAATAGTTTTTTATGATGTTTTTACAACATTTCCGGTGCTACATTTATTTAATGAGGAAACTTACGCTGTAGAACTAATTTTTATAAATAAACTATCTCACTTTTAGATTTAGTTCGAGTTGCTTGTATACCATATATTTTCTTAATAACAGAAACGACATTTCCTTTTAAAAAACCGGTCAATTGCAAGTCGGACGGATTATACGCAATTAGTGTTCCGTACGTTAATTGTTTTTAAAATAAAAATATTTGTTACGGAAGTATAAAATGATAACGTCACAAAACACACCCCAAATGAGTTTTCAACAAAGTTTTTTCTGATCTTTACCGAAAA
This sequence comes from Pachyrhynchus sulphureomaculatus, assembly GCA_019049505.1. Taxonomy (NCBI): domain Eukaryota; kingdom Metazoa; phylum Arthropoda; class Insecta; order Coleoptera; family Curculionidae; genus Pachyrhynchus; species Pachyrhynchus sulphureomaculatus. The sequence goes on along the minus strand of CM032454.1, from coordinate 27,701,931 downwards.
CCGATGACCTTGAAATTTTTGTTTTTTTTTTTATATACCTGATAAATTATTAAAGGTAATGTATTCGTGATAATTTTCGTTCAATTTACACCCCGTGGAAAATATTCCAGAATTTTTTTAAAATTCTTTGATCAGTACTTTTCGAGAAAAGGGGAGGACAGCGATTTTTCGCAATTTTTTAAAAATAATATAAAGAAAAGTGTGCGCAATTATTACATTATATATATGTTTGAACCCGTGTTTTTACAAGCTTTCGTTTGACACCCCACTCGATTACCTAGTAAAAAAGTTTCTTTTTCACTTTCGATTTCACCTCCCAAAACCAACCCTTTAAGTCAAAGTTTAACTTTCAAAACTACATGGCTCTGCTGAGGCCATCAATTCCTATATTAGTGCCAAATTTCAACTTTCTATGTGAAATAGTTTCGGAGAAAATCCGGTGTGGCAGACAAACGGATAGATAGACACCGAAGAGATCTTATAAGTGTTCCATACGGAACACTAAAAAGCTTGATATGTTTCTCAAGTTCTTTAACTCCATCTTAGTATTATTTTTATTATTTTTTATTTTTTATTTTTGTTTTTTAATATTTTTTAAATTAATTTTTTATTTTTTTTTTATTATTATATTAAATAATTGATTTTTTTGTAATATTAAATATTATAATTATAAATTTAATTTTTATATTATTATTTATATAATTAATTTTATTTTTTTATTTAAATAATATAAATTATATATATGTTTTTTAATGATATTTGTTAATTTTTAAAATATATTTTTAAATTAATTTTTTGATTTTTTATATATATTAATAATTATTATTTATAATATTTGTAAAATATTTATTTTTAATTTTTTAATAATTATATAATAAAATATAATTTAATTATTTTTTAATTTATATTAAAAATTTAAATAAATATGTATATATTAAGATCGATCTTCTTTCAGTTCATCATTTAAGGAAAAAAATTTCGACCCCTTAGGTCTGTTTGTAGATATTTGAACAAATCAGCTAAAATGGCTTAAACTCCATTGCTTTCGAAAATGGCTTAAAACCCTGCAGCCTTTTAAACCGCGAAGTTGTTGTGTAACAGCTAGGTTTTGGTTGTTAATGAGATCGGGCATTTTCCTTTAATGGCCAGCTTAAGGTTTTGGATCTTTCTTCAGTAATTATGGAGCCTTTTTTATATATTCAATATGCAAAATTCCAAAAAACTGTCATCATCAACTTTGCAGAATATCATTTCGATTCTTACCTTCTTTGGAGGTGAACAGTCTTTACGAATCCACTGTATCGGCTCCTGCGTCGTGGAAAATTCTCTACATAACGTCCAAGGCTTGTCGCCTGTGACAATTTGCGAAAAATATCTCTCATCCTGATCTCGAGAGACTAAATGTTCTTGAGAAATCTCTTTCTCCGGCAATTTCCTGCTTTGGTGTAAAAAGTTAAGACATCCAACTTTTATCGTTCCTAAATCTTCGTGTACAATCGTAAAAACTGTAATTTTGGATACTCCGGCTTCTTTACCAAGTACTGGAATCTTTATTCGTCGATCTGACAATAACGAATCCCGATGGTTTCATCAGCGTGTAAGCGACACGGTCTCCCTGATCTAGGGTCATTCTGAATTGAGTCTCGGCCCTGTCGAACCAAAATTTTACTTGATTATAAAATGGATAGCCATTGTTGTATCTGGCATATTCTTACATGAATAACTCTTGGTCCACGTCTTTCTTTAGGCTGGATGTTCTAAATTTCACTAATTTTTCAGAAAAAAAATCTTAAATACTGCAGAATTTCATCAAAATACTGGAACAGTAATTTGAAAACCAAGCAATTTTTTTGTGTGATGTCATTTCCATGGTTAGGTAGATAATACACACACACACACACATACACACACATTCACAGACACATCGAAAAGGTATTGAGCTTTAGTGCAGTAAAAAAAGGTCAAAATAATGATGAGAGAGGCATAGTGTAAATATTATGATTTTATCCTCTCTGGCGTACTACCAGGATTATTGCCCTGAGTTTTGGACCTCGAAAAACTTGTGCTCTTTTGTTTATAAACAACAAACAAAGTTTTCAAAACGCATTTTTTGAGCTTAAAATGTGAATAACTCCAGTTATATAAGTCGGATCGAGACAAACAAAAAACTAGACTCTTCGTAATGGAATCTAATAAATCCTCGTTGGTTTTAAATTGCTGAAATATGTACATAGCCCATAAAATTGAAAAAATAGGCAAAAATGTTTTTTTTTACAGGTGATCTAAGTGAACCGGCTGGAAACTTTTAGAAAATATGCTTTTTGTTATAGCAAAAATATTTTGAAATTTTAGTACAAAAATATTGTACACAGTGGGTACAATTGAACTTGTTATTTAAAATTTGAATTGCCCGCAATTTTATGCCATTTATTTCAAAATGGATCCTTTTCCTCAAAACTTAGATCTCGACGTCAGCTTTCCGTTCCCATTTAAAAACAAAATTTTTGCAGTCATTTTAACCGTTTTTTTTTTACATTTGTTTATTCCAAAAATTCATTTTCGTTAACATTTTTTTTTTTAAATGACAGTTGTTATTTGATTAATAAACAAACCTATTTTTTCTCGATCCGACATATATAACCAGAGTTATTCGCATTTTAAGCTCATAAAACTCGTTTTGAAAACTTCAAGTGTTTATAAACAAAAAAGTACAAGTTTTTCGAGGTCCAAAACTGAGGACAATACTCCTGGTGATACCCCAGAGAGGATTAAATCATAATATTGCTGTATTTAAACTGTGCAATTTGAAATGCTTTTTTTACCGCACTACTGTCATTTGAAAGTGTTGGAATTCATTTATTTAGACTTAATTTAGAACACCTTGAAATGAAATTTTATTTCGATAAAGGCACAAACGTTATAAAAAGCACACACAAAAGATGGTTCACCGGCTTTCGCTCTGAAAATTTCGTCGTCAAAAATTCTCTTCGCATGTCAATAATTAAGCAAGACTGGCATGTAAGTAGCCATGACATCGCCAAGGAACTAGACATTCCTCATCAAACAGTTTTAAATCGTTTGGAGAAAGCTGAATATAAAAAAAAACTCGATGATTGAGTGTCATAATTTGCAAAAAAGATCGCGATTGAAAAAAATCGGCCGGGACTAGTCAGCAAAAAGGATGTAGTTTTCCATTATGACGACGCCAGTCCTCACTCATATCTGATGACTCGAAAAAAATTGAGAGAACTTACTAGGGAAGTTTTAATGCATTTTTAGTATAGCCTGAAACTTGCAGTGTTAGACAACCATTTGTTTTGATCTCTGCAGAATGGTGTTAGGTTAGTATCAAAAGAGGCATGGGAAAATTACTTGTCACAATTTTTTGCTTAGCAGCTACAGAAGAGACGGGATTCTGGTGTTGCCAGAAAAATCGCAGTTCAAGTTTAAAATTTAAAAAATATTTGTCTCAGTTTTGTGTTTAAAAAGCCCAATACTTTTTGTACAACATAATTTTTTTTGTGACTTTTTAGTGTTCCGTACGGAACACTTATAAGATGCCTTCGGTGTCTGTCGGTCTGTCCGTCTGTCTGTCTGTCACACCCGATTTTCTTCGAAAATATTTGTCATAGAAAGTTGAAATTTGGTAATAATATAGGAACTGATGGCCTCATCAAAGCCGTGTAGTTTTGAAAGTCAAATTTAGACTTAAGGGGTTAGTTTTGGGGGGTGAAATCGGAAGTGAAAAAAAATTTTTTTAGTAGGTCATCGAGTGTGGTGTCAAATGAAAGGTTGTGAAAACACGAGTAAAATATATATATATATATATATATATATATATATATATATATATATATATATATATATATATATATATATATATATATATATATATATATATATACTTGCGCACACTTTTTTTTGTATTATTTTTAAAAAATCGCGAAAAATCGCTGTCCCCCCCCCACCTTATCTCCAAAAGTACTGATCAAAAAATTTTGAAAAAATTCTGGAATATTCTCCAGGGGGTGTAGATTGAACGAAAATTATCACGAGTGCATTACCTTTAATAATTTATCTGGTATATAAAAAAAACAAAAATTTCAAGGTCATCAATTTTCAGTAAAGATTGGAAACAAACTTTGTTGAAAACTCATTTGGGGGTGTGTTTTGTGAAGTCACTGATCACTTTATACCACCGTAACAACATTTTTTATTTCAAAAGCAATCAACGCACATTGGGACCAAAACTCGTAAAGGTGGCCAAATACGAAGGTGTTATTCGGATTATATGAAAATTTGCATATCTGGTTTTCTGAGGTCGCTGATTAAGAATCTGACATAAAAAATGTAAATAATAAAATGGCGGCTCCAATATGGCAGACAAAATTGATAAAAATTGTCATATTTTTATGAAATTTCGACTATAGGGCACACCGAGGTTGCTGATGAATAATCTGAAATTAAAAATGTGAAAAACAAAATGGCTGATCCAATATGCGGACAAAAATGATAATTTTTGTCATATTTTCATGAAATTTCGACTATAGGGCTTTTTGGTCTCGCTGATAAGGATCTGAAATTAAAAATGTGAAAAACAAAATGTTTCAATTAACTAGTGTTAAATGAAAATTAACACGGATTTGATTATTATGTATTATAAAGATAGATATAACGTTATTCATACATTTTACATAAAATTTATTTTAAATGTGCAAGTGCGGGCAGCTGATTTTGCTTCTATATTATTAAAAAATAGTTAGAAAACACGATAAAATTGGTTTGACCGTGGGATGCCGTGGGACTTTTAACTTACGTATATTTTAATTTTGATGTTTGAAACTAAAAGTTCTAAAAAAGTTATATTTTAAACGTTACAATAATTAAATGATAATCAAATTTTATTGTAATCAATTTATATCGTTTAAATGTACTTACTTTTATTCGGAGAATCCATTTCACGAAATTAAATTAACGTCAAATACAAAACATTTGAGCGCAATTAAATCTGCCTGTCTAACTCAAACAGAATAAGCTCAGAATCTGGCCTGTTCGACGCTCTAACAACAATAGGCGTAAAGAGCCATGTGTGCATACTTGATTATTATAACCGGTCGTTTCAAATAGCGCAGGTACCAACCCACATACCTAGAGCCCTGAAAAGTCCCTCAATCGAACATTCATTTTAGGGACTTATGACCATCTTTTTCGGCATTCGGTCCCTATGTGCAACATACGGAACACTAATTGTGCAAGTTCAACTTGCGCTTGACCGGTTATTTATTCTTGTTTTGAGACAAATACACTTTATTATTACGAAAATTAGATGATAATTTAAATATAAACTTTACTTCACAAATAATTCAAAGCACGTTTGATTCAAATGTATAGTTGCATATTTCGTAATCCTTTGAATACCAAAACAGAATTTTAATAATAAAAAATCTTTCACATTTACCTTTAATCCAACTTTCACAGAGATAAGGCATAAGAATAACAATTTTGTAATACAATTTTGCTTACGAAGCACTTATTTCCTGAAATCATCTTTAATGACAGGTTTACCGTCTGGTTTCAAATGTTACTTTCTTTATGTAATCGCAAGGTAGCCGCCAGTTTACCTTCTTTCTGCACAGAATGGTATTTAGGTTGGGTTTGTTTGAAACGAAGCAAAATATACCTTAAAAGTAAATATTAAATATTGACTGTTTTTATTATATTAAATTTGTTTATACAGAGAAACACATTAATTTGTTTGGTCTAAATGGGAGACCAGTAATAGATATTGAATCGATATATCTAATTTAACTTATGTTTGCTTTCGTTTCGAGTACGGATCAATGGTATAGTTTCCTCATTATTCATCTCATTTACATACTATTGTTGTTTTTAAAAGACGTAATATAATTACATGGCGATATATCTTCTTCTTAATGTGCCATATCCGGTCACCCGGGCGTAGGCAATCACTATGGAGAGTGCTTCTCGGTGCTCAGCCAGTCTAAAGAAATCTCCAGCTTTCTGTATGCCTGTCCATTTTCTTATATTCTTCAGTCAGGACATCTGTTTTCTACCAACTCCGCACCTGCCTTCCATCTTCCCCTCCATAATTCACTGGAGGAGGTCGTATTTTTCTCCACGCAATACATGACCAAGGTAAGCGATTTTGAGACATTTTATAGTGGCAATCAGTAATCTTTCCGAATTTGCCCTTCTTAAGATCTCTCTATTCCCCTGCAAGTCGGTTCACGGTATTCGAAGCATCTGCGGTAAATCCACATTTCAAATACCTCCAGTCGATTCAACATGCTTATTTTTATGGTCCAGCACACTACCCCATACAGCAGCACCGACCAGATATCGCAGTTGACCTCCACGAAAAAGTGCTTTCATTTTTCTAAAGCTAGTACGAGCTGCTTCAATTTTGCGTTTTAACTCTCTATCGGGATTGTCTGTAATCATACTTCCAAAGTATTTAAATCGATCAACCAGTTCTATCGATGCATTGTTAAGTGTCCGCATCCTCTTATTGATCTCGACTAAACACCACGAATTTGGTTTTGTTGATATTGATGTTAAGACCTCAACCTTGTGCAGTCTCGGTAATTCTGTTCACTAGATGGTGCAGACGATCCAGATTATCGTACACAATGTGGGTATCATCTGCATATCTTATGGGGTTTAGCACAACCTCTTTAACTTTAATACCTAGCTGGATATTTTCTAAGGCCTCGTTGGAAATTTTGTCCCAATACAAATTGAACAGTTGAGTTTCGGACCGCGATGTGTGTACACGTGAATCGAACGCCCGGCAGTGCCAGCTCGTTCAACGAGGATTATTACGGTAGTGTTTCGATCTATTTAATTATTTCGTCGATTGCAAACGAGAGGGACTAGAAATAAAGCAGAGTGTAGTGTTAGATTAAGACAATAAATAAAAAATTTGAAGATTTATGAGAATAATTTTGTGACATTGTATGAACCTAACGAAACGATAACGACCTTGATCATTTTACTGTTTACGGAGATAAGGAATATAAACAACAATTCTTTTTCTTTTTCTCTCGTGTTTGAAAATGGAATATACGAGGAACACACGTAAAGTTTTTATAATAGAAGGAGCAATGGATAGCGATAATTATACCTCAAGAGACTCGAAAAGAGGAAGCGTCGAGAAAAAGAAGAGCCAATGGGATTATTCAAGAAGAGTAAAAAGCTGATAAGAACACCACAGAAAGAGAAAAACGAAAGAATAGATAAGATCAAGGGTATTTGATAGAAATGATCAGAGAGCTAAAGTCAGATATAAAAGATATGAAACAAGATCAGAAGATGAGTAGACTGGAAAAAGACAACGTAAAGAATAATATTGTAATATCAGGAATGAGTTTTGAAGCGAATAACCAACCAGATCTGAAAATGGGTATAGAACTTTTTATGGAGAGGAGTATGAACACAAAAGTACAGATTAAAGATGTGATAATAATGGGAGCGACTAAATACAAGGTAGAACTTGGGAGATAAGGAAGCTGTAATGAAAAATAAAAACAAACTGAGAGATCTAAGAGAGAGAGTTTATATAAACAACGATTTAACAAAAGATGAACGCGAAATTCAAAAGAAATTGAAATATATAGCAGAGAACGAGAGAAAGAATGGAAAAAGGGTGAAAATAGGATATCAAAAGATTATAATCGAAGGAAGAGAATATAAATGGGACATTGAGAAAGAAAAATTGAAAGAACAAACAAAGAATACTACGACCATCAAGTCAAAAAAATGAGGAGAGAGATAGGTAGATTGACGACGGCCTTGGCAAAGATAAAGGATACGGAAGAGAAGACTAGTAAATTGAATACAAATAAGAAGATAATCAAAGAAACAGATAGGAAGAAAGAAATGGGAAATAATTATCGAGTTTTTAGATTGAGAACACGGAATAATAGGGGTATAAACGGAAAAGAGGATAAACTGACAGAAAAACAACAAATGCACTATGACTGAAACAGAGAGGAAAGGAAATGGACCCAAAAAATTAGAAGGAAAAGCATACAAAAAACAACATAGAGACGTAATACCGGAACAAGATACAGAACTCATACAAGCAGAAGAAACAATGACAGAAAAAACGAAAGAGGCAATTGGCAATTTAAACAGGATGGAAGGATATAGAAGGAAATATGGAAAACACAGATATAGAATAACTCAACTCCACGGGCCTTACACTCCTAACAAGGGGTAGGGCATAAGGATTAAAAAAAATAATAAACAAATTGAACAAAAGTGCAGAGATGATGCAGCAGTGCCGGACTCCGCGTTGGATCTGTAAAGCTATTTTGAAAGTTTGTAGACATATCGTACATAGTTAGTTAAGTATGATATAGATGGCGGAACATCAAGTGAATGACCTATCTTAATACTTAACAGCCTTGACGTTAGTAGAAAATTACTTGTTTAGCTGTTATTGTAGATATGTATGTGGGGAAGCGAAAGGAGATCAATTTGTGTTAGCAGTAGATAATGGTATTTCTGTGACTTTCTTATGCTTTTGATTTGTTTACTGATATAAATCGTGTATTCGCGTACATGATACTATATGTAAAGGGTCTTCCATTTGGGACTTGACAACTTTGAAATTTCACTGTGAACGCACCCTTAAGCCAATCACCGAACTGTCAACGTCAAAACATTTTCATCATGGTGAAGTACACGAACGAACAACGTTTACAAATAATTAAAATTTACTACCAAAATTTGGAGTCGGTGACTGCAACTTTAAGAGCGTTAACGCCAATTTTTGGTCGTAATTCTCATCCCAGTAGACAAGCAATTCATAGTCTAGTGAAAAAATTTGAGTTAACATATTCGCTGCTGGATGTTCCCGTGCCAGTAAGACAACGGGTTGGTCGAAGTGGCCAGAATATTGTTGCCGTTCAAACGTCCATCTCAAACGAACCAAAACAGTCGATTTCACGGCGTTCTCAAGAATTGGGCATCGCTCAGACCACACTATGGTGAATTTTGCGAAAGGATCTTGGCCTGCACCCTTATAAGTTAAAGTTAACTCAAGAACTAAAGCCACTCGATCATATGAAGCGACGTACGTTCTCGAATTGGGCTCTAGAAATGTTGGAAGAAGATGACCAATTTCATCGGAAAATCATCTTTAGTGATGAAGCGTATTTTTGGATAAAAGGTTTCGTCAACAAACAGAATATGCGTTATTGGTCAGGTGAAAACCCTCATGTGCTTGAAGAAACATCACTTCATCCACAAAAAATTACTGTTAGGTGCGGTTTTCATGTCGGTGGTGTCATTGGGCCGTTCTTTTTCGTTGATGAAAATAACCGTCACGTTACAGTCAATGGAGATCGCTACAGAGGCATGTTGCAACGTTATTTCTTTGATCAATTGCATGGGCTAGACATTAATGATATGTGGTTTCAACAAGACGGCGCCACAAGCCACACAGCGGGTGTAACAATCGACTTACTGCAATCTAAGTTCGGTGAACGTGTTATATCGAGAAATGGTCCCGTCGAATGGCCGCCTAGGTCGTGTGATTTAACACCTCTAGACTTCTTTTTATGGTGGTACGTTAAATCATTGGTCTATGCTAAAAAGCCTGCGTCGTTAGAGGAGCTCAGAGCCAATATTGAAAGAGAGTAGCGGCCGTTTCCGTCGAAATGTGTGGCCGAGTCATCGAAAATTGGGTTCAACGAATCGACCGCTGCAAACGTGCCCGTGGTGGACATATGAATGAGGTCGAATTCCATACATAAATGTTTTGATTGTACTTCAAGCCGATAGTAAATTTTCGAAATGTCTCAAATGGGTTGCGTTTTATTTCAAAAAAAAAGTTGTCAAGTCCTTAATGGAAGACCCGATATATAATAAAATGGCTATAATTATTCTATTGAAAAAGTTCTGAGCCAGTGTGCATGATGGATAATTGAATAAATGCTCACAGCATGGACTTAGCGCTTTTTTGTGTTTTATTTGTTTGCTTTAATGCACGGAGCGATCAAAATTTGAAATAAAACCTTGGTTAAGACAAAGATTTATATAAAAAATGATTTGGAAATAACGATAAAATAAAGACAAAACTTATGTGATGGTTTGCTTTTAATTAATAATAAAGCGAAACTTGTGAAATTCGTTACAAGGTCGTGTAATATAAAATGCAAGAGAAATATGCCTTAATAGTTACCATTGCATTGAGCATCTTTTTCGTGCATATACATTAAGACTATTTTTTTTTTTTCAACATTATTAGTGCATAATCGAATTAATCGACTTTATTACTCTAAAGAAATTTAAAAAGAGTATTTAGGATCTGAAATGCAGATCCTAATGCATGTAAGTAAAGTAGATGACGATTGCTGCTAATATTTTCCACTGTATTAAAAGAATAAGGGCGTCAAAAATAATGAACTTCTCCTTGGCGTAAAAACTAGTAAAGTACCCATCTCGAATGCGTTTCGATCTATTAGATCTTATCAATTAAATGTAAGGAAATAGTTTTGAATTAAGGAGCACACTTTTAACACCAATCATACTGATATAGTAACTAACCAAAGCTAAAATAAAGACTCTTTATTATCAGATGTTAGGATACCTAAAAGTTAACCTTATTATTATATAATCAAACGAACACGGCTTCTCCAATATACTGATTGAAATTAGCAAATTCGGGTATCGCGAATTGAAAAAGTATGGTATTGTTTCATACTGCTACGAGAATATGGTATTGATTTGTTCATTGGCGCCGTACGACCTCTTAGAGTATAAGGCAGTGTTCGACCATGACGATCATTCAACATTTCTATGGGAGGTCGATAGACAACGTACGCATGGAGAATTTTTTGCTGAAGTACTTTTGATTCAATTGTGTAAATCATCGACCGGTGTTAGATAACATGACGGAGGTATATGGATTAAGGGGTCCTCTGTTGACTTTTGCTGGAGAGTTTTTTGGAGGACATAGCGCTCTTAGGAATAGATAGATCTATTTTACGTAAAAAGTACAGCACTGTTTGTTTAGAAATCCCCCAAATCTCCATGTGGGGCATTGTTTGTTATCTTAACGTTCTTGTTTTAGTTTTGGATTCTAGGTGGACAGTGGCTTTGTTCGCGGATGATTAGTCATTTATAGTCCCGCAGAGACAGAAAGACTTGAATAATAAGTGTAACAACGATATAAATTTGTTGTAATTGCTTAATGGCAACCATTTTTACCAAAATGGTTCTAAAACAAAATGTATTAGATTTCTTATCAGCTTAAAAGTGAGCGAGGAAATTTAAAATTTTTAGGCGTCATGACAGATCGGAATCTTATCTGGTAAGAGCACTTTGGAATGTTGTGTTCTTAGGAGTTGCTAAGGCGAGAGCATATGGTCTCCCCTGTCCCTGTAAATATGGAAAATTAGAAAGAGGGCCTTTTTTATCGGTGAAAGCTCATAAAATTATACTAGGAGAAAGGATTCTTTTGTAAAAACCCTCCATGCCAACAGTAATTCATTTTTAAATGAATTTTTTAACGTTTCATTAGATAATAGGATTTTTTTTGTGACAAATTTCATCCCCGATCACAGATTTTTACTTTATTGTGTTGATAATAATAATAATAATAGTGTTTTATTTGTCAATCTGTTCAATATCTACATAATAATAACAATAATAAAAGAAAATGAATTTTATATATACATACAGAAGGCAAAAAGGAGATTAAAATCAGTTTTAAAGAGATTTTGGTTTAACTCCCTTAAAAACTAAAATAGGTAATTCTTTTACTATCTTACCCATTATGATTACACCCGCCGTGTTCAAAAGTAAAAGTGGATATATTTATTTTTCCTCATAAAACTACATGAGGTTTAAGGTCACTGTGTATGTTGATATGTACCAGGTGTACAATTATGAAATACAGATTTTTTTTTAAAAAAAACATGTTAAATTAAAATCGCTTGTTACACATTTTTCCCATCTTTCGGGCAATTTGTGAATAACCACGCCAGTAAAAATCTTCCCCTTTTGCTGCGAACCATTCATCGAGCCATTTTTTCACATCTTCGTATGAACTAAAGCGCTGCTCAGCAAGTGCGTGACTCATCGATGCAAACAAGTGGTAATCGGAAGGAGCCAAGCCTGGTGAGTAAGCCGCTTGGGGTGGAACTTCCCAGCTGAGTGCTTCCAACGTGTCGCGAACTGGTTTTGCCGTATTGGATGGAGCATTGTTATGAAGAAAAATGACTTTGTGTTGTCTCTTTCAGTATTCTATCCTTTTTTCAAGCAGCGAACGGTTCAAATCGGTCAATTGTTGTTGGTAACGTTTAGTATTAACCGTTTCCCCAGGTTTTAACAGCTCATAATAGATCACGCCCCTCTGGTCCCACCAAACATAGAGCATCGTCTTTCTGCCAAAGCGATTCGGTCTTGCGGTCGATGTGGATGGTGCGCCTGGGTCTACCCATGATTTTTTCCACTTGGGATTCTCCAAATAAATCCACTTTTCATCCCCTGTAACTATACGATGCAAAAAAACGAGTACCGACCGAGCAAAATGTCACACGTGTTTTAGCGCTTTTCCATTTGCCTATCGTTCAACTTATGTCGTACCCATCTACCGGTCTTCTGAATCTTTCCCATCTCTCGTAGCCGATTGGAAACAGCTTGTTGACTAACGCCCAATTGCTCGGCGAGTTGTTTTTGTGTTTGCGAATCATCTTCGTCCAACAATGCTTGCAATTTCACATCTTCGTATTTTTTTGGCGGTTTTCCAAGTTCCTTGTCTGCAACATCGAAGTCACCACTTTTGAAACGCCGAAATCATCGTTCACACGTATCTTGCGATGGAGCATGTTCACCATAAACTTCTCGAAGTAATCGATACGATGAATGTATAACAAGCGATGGAGCATACTTTGAATAAAGCACTTTTTATTATTCTTCCGAATTTAACATGTTTTTTTAGAAAAAAAATCGGCATTTCATACTTGTACACCTGGATTGAAGCAAACGAAACGATGTCAGTTTTGACATATTGTACTAAAAAAGTAAAATCAGAGATCGATGGTTGAAAGAATTATAAAAGAAATAGTATACAACATATAGAAAACCAGAAATCCCGAAATGTACTGGCAAACAAGAAAATATTGCTTCAAAGCGATAAAAGCAACTCTATACTTCCTTGGTGAAAGCATTTGACAAGTGCTAAAAATTAAATGATGATGTGTACTTTAGATATGATTTTTGCGCGCCACAAAGTCCATAATTTGGCAAAAAAATTTAAATCAAGACCATAATACAGTGGTTGGAAAACCATAATACCAAACCAATAATCTGAATCCTAGTGTTCGACTAGTTAAGAGGTACTCAGTTTTACTAAAAAAAATGTTAAAGGAGAATGAAAAAATTACTAAATCTCTTCAACACATTTCCTCAAATGGATAGCTAGTAGCAGAATAGGAAAAGCTGAAAATCAGTAGAAAATAATGAGAGAGAGAAAAGTTCGGTTATTTAGTAGGAAACCATTGATTAATCAGAATTAAATATTTCTATTATTGGTTTTGTGATCGATGACCTCTCCGCCTGAATGGCTGGATGTCGGTGAGGATGTCGCAATATCCGTCAACGTTGTCCACGTTCCGAAACATACATTTGTATTTTAAGGTACTTTTTAAATAACAGAGTGCTGACACGGGCGTTATTATATTTCTGCAACAACCACTACCCATGTATGTGGCGAAATCAAATACACTCAAATAAATAAGTACCCTGACCTGCCGGAATTGGAACCCGGGACCCTTGATAACATATGCCGGCATGATAACCACGGAGCTAGGGCTGTAATATATGAGAAATATGATTTTTAAAACTTTATATTTTCTTACTATTTTCAGTTTAACTCTAAAACCGTACAAAACTTTATGGAACAGTCTTTATATTATTCCTGGACGTAAACACTTTTTTTTATTTCTCCCTTATTCGTCTTTTAAATTTCAAATTCACACTTAAACTGTTCACGCACCGCCGTGGAATACTAATAATAAGTCATATATATATATACATTTAGGTCAAACTAATTAAATCTAATGTATGCTACGGAATAACCTTTACGAGAATATTAAATAAAAAAACTAACTTATGTGTTCAATAAACCAAAACCGACTACATATTAAACCACCCGCTGTTAGTCACAGAAAGGAAAAAACCCTAAAACGGAAATAAGAATGTCAATGAACTTAGTCTACTCATAGTGTTAATATATGTTGATGTGATTTATAGAAAAATAAAAATAAACGAACGCATAGAAAGGGAAAAATTCATAACAAGAAGGAAACCAAAAATTGATGGACACATCTTAAGAGTAAAGTAAGCAGAGTAGCAAAACGAAATAAGAAAAGAATTAAAAAAACATTAATTAATGAAATTTTGACGAATATCTTGGTGAAAATAGGAGAGTAAATAGCTAAAAAGAAGAGCAAAAATATGGAGCATAAAAACGGAAAACTGTTTGAGGAAATTTACAAAACCCTTAAAAAGTCTATTAAGGAAGGTGCAAGACAACAGTTAGAGCCAAAGATAAAAAAAATTATAGAACAGAACAAAAATATAAGAGCACTCAGACAGAGTCTAGGAAAAACTACAATCCACAACTTAAGGGGTAAAAATGGAGAAGATGTGAAAGATCGAAAAGAAATAACACACCTGATTGAAACGTATTATCAGACCTTGTATGAACAAAAAAACTGCCCACTAAATGATCACAAAGTCGTTGAAATCGAAAGATAATCAAGTCGTTGAAATCAGAAGAAGAAATATAATAAAAAACAATCAATAAAACACCAGGATCTGACGGAGTATTAACAAAATTAATGAAAGAAGGGGGAACTTGGTGGTATAGGTGCTGAAACTCTTATTCAGTAAATGTCTAGAAAAAGAGAAGGTATCAGAAAATTGGAACACAACCCCGACATTCTGAAAGGTGATAAGACTAAGTTAGACAATTGTCGTCCAATATCATTACTTTCAGAAATATACAAACTGTTCACCAAAATAATACTTAATAGATTGGAAAACAAGCTGGAATTAAACCAATCGGTAGAACAGGCTAGCTTCAGGAAGAGTTTTAGTACTTGTGATCTCTTAACTATCAGAAACTTAATAGAGAAAGCAACAGAATATATTGATAGTATCGAGAGCTGGGCCATCGAAAGAGCCTTGTATAACAGTAGAATAGAGTACTGAGCTCCCAAAAACAATTTACAACAAAGCTTAGATGATAGTGGAGACGGATAGTAAAACAAATCCTATACCTATCAAACGCGGAGTAAGACAGGGAGATTCCATGAGCCCAAAACTATTTGTAGCAGCATTAGAAGAAGTTTTCAAGGAACTCGAATGCGGGAATCTGTATAAAGGAAGCAAAGTTAAATCATTTTGATAACATACAGGAAATGATTACTGAGCTACAAAAGAAATCAGAGGTGAGGCTACTGCTGAATAGAGGTAAGACGAAGGCTATGGCGAAGATAGTCCGTGAGGTTTGAGAATAGAGGATAGAACACTTAAATACGTAGAGGAATACATCTGCCTAGATCAAATGATGAAATGTGGAAAAGTACATCAAACAGCAGAAGTACAAAGAAGAATCAGACTGGCATGGGCGGCATTTGGCAAACAAACGAAAAATACTACCCACAAGATAATTTATCTGAAACTAAGATGGTATTCGATGCATTCTACCTGTTCTCACTTACTCGGCCCAGACATGGACATTGACTAAAAAGATGATGGACCAACTGAGTAAAATACAGAGAGCAATGGAACGCCAGATGCTGAATATAAGATTACAAGACAGAATTAGAAACGAACGTATAAGTCAGAAGACCAAAGTGATAGACGTAAGAGAACAGGTAGCAGGTGTGAAATAGAGAACGACAGGACACACAATGAGACAACAAGATGAGAGATGGAATGAGGGAATACAAGAATGAAAGCCATTAGTTGGGACAAAGATCCAGAGGAAGGCCCCAAACAAGATGTAAAGATGACCTGAAAAAAACGGCTGGTTTAAGATGAATCAGAAAGATGCAGGTCGGATAGACAAAGGAAGGGGAGGCCTATGTCCGACACTGGATGGAAGAAGGCTTATTAGATAGATAGATAGATATTTAGAGAGTTGAAAAAGCTACTCATCCAGTAAATTTATTCACAAATAAAAGGTCTATCAGTTATTTTCTACTCATATTCGTATGTGTGGATATTATAAACCATTGATATATGTGGCAAATGGTACTATGTACATCTCTATATATGTAAAACTCAACGTCAGTCTGTATGTATGTGGAGGTATGTGTGAAAGTATGCCTAGATATAATTAAAGAGTAAATAATTCAATCTTTATGCGGTTTTCTTATACGTGTAGGTCGGATTCCAGCCATTTGTCACCGTATCTCGATATTTGATATATTGAAGTGACAAAAATCAGCTAATATGCAAAGTACGAAATCTTTCCATTTTATCCTGTATGACTTTTTAAACGTATTAATCCAAGAATCTTTGCATTTTTATCCTTAGTGTATATTTTCAAGTTATTTTTTATGATCTATTGTGTTTATTTTGTGACATTCTGTGAAAGGAACGTTTTGTAACTTATGATTAAAATGCAGTATTACAAACGGCTGAATAGATCTTGACAAAATTGGGCACTGCGGAAAAGTAGATTCGGGGTTAAATTACTAGGTGTACAAGTATGAAATGCGGATTTCAGACAACAGATGGTACACGAGTTTGCGCTATAAAGATTTGACACTGAGCCATTTTGTTGTGTCATTAACAAGTGTCAGACGCGCACGAGTGATAAATTGGAAAAGTGTGTGCATAGTGTTGTGTTGTTATGTTCAATATGTCGAAATTTATACCGAACAAAGAGCATTCGCGGACAGCATTAATTTTTTGTTTTCATTTGAAGAAAACTGCTGTTGAATCATACCGATTACTTCGAGAAGCTTATGGTGAACATGCTCCATCGCAAGATACGTGTGAACGATGGTTTCGACGTTTTGAAAAAGTGGTGACTTCGATGTTGCAGGCAAGGAACGTGGAAAAAAAAAAACGCCAAAAATATACGAAGATGAGGAACTGCAAGCATTGTTGATTGACGAAGATGATTCGCAAACACAAAAACAACTCGCCGAGCAATTGGGCGTTAGTCAACAAGCTGTTTCCAATCGGCTACGAGAGATGGGAAAGATTCAGAAGACCGGTAGATGGGTACCACATGAGTTGAACGACAGGCAAATGGACAAGCGCAAAAATACGTGTGACATTTTGCTCGCTCGATACACAAGGAAGTCGTTTTTGCATCGTATGGTGTCAGGGGATAAAAAGTGGATTTATTTTGAGAATCCTAAGCGCAAAAAATCATGCGTAGACCCAGACGCACCATCCACATCGACCGCAAGACCGAATCGCTTTGGCAGAAAGACGATGCTCTGTGTTTGGAGGGATCAGAGGGGCGTGGTCTATTATGAGCTGTTAAAACCTGGGGAAACGGTTAATACTAAACGTTACCAACAACAGTTGATCGTTTTGAACCGTTCGCTGCTTGAAAAAAGTCCAGAATACCGAAAGAGGCAACACAAAGTCATTTTTCTTTATGACAATGCTCCATCACATACGGCAAAACCAATTCGCGACACGTTGGAAGTACTCAGCTGGGAAGTTCTACCCCATGCGGCTTACTCGCCAGATTTGGCTCCTTCCGATTACCACTTGTTTGCATCGATGGGTCACGCACTTGCTGAGCAGCGCTTTGGTTTGTACGAAGATGTGAAAAAATGGCTCGAAGAATGGTTCTCAGCAAAAGGGGAAGATTTTTACTGGCGTGGTATTTACAAATTGCCCGAAAGATGGGACAAATGTATAACAAGCGATGGAGCATACTTTAAATAAAGTATTTTTTATTATTCTTCCGAATTTAACATGTTTTTTTAGAAAAAAAAAACCGCATATCATACTTTTACACCTGGTAAAAGCTACATTTTATTTCGAAAATTGTATACGGAGCGCGCCACAAAAATAAAAAATATCTTTACTGAAAAATTCCTTCAACAAAAGAAAACTTTCACTTGAAGCGTATTATAAAATAATATAGGTACTAAAACTATTACTGATATGACATAAGAATGGACCATCATTTACAGTGAAAGGATTTTTAAAGTCCTCAAAACTGCTACTCATGTAACTCCTATACAGGGTATGTCTCAGATATGGACCATTATTGTTATTCAATGAATTTGAAAAATAACTTAAAATCCATAAGCGGCGATTGACTTTCGTATTAAATTTAGTAATCAATACGAATCAAATTCTTTAGAAAGCATACGGTGATGAATATTTATCCCATACGTAAGCGTCCTGGTGATTTAAGCGATTTCAAGGTGGTAGGGCGGCACTTAAAGATATAAACTGATTGAGCAGAGTTAGCATTTAAAAAGTACGTTATCACTCCTCTGATTAGTTGATGACGAATTGGGGATTACGAAGTCAACTATGGACAACATTTTGACTATTCGTAATGATTCAAACTTCCTTAAACTGGTCGTTACTGGTGATGGAACATGGTTGCAAGGGATAATTTTGAGTAAAATTATCCCTTGCACTTCCTTTCCTTTAAGTAATATCGCTGAAAAACTACAAATTACCACCCTCGCGCGAGGAGTAAAAAGGCGGTACCTACTAAAAACTGGTAGGTATACTGGTAATAAACCAATACCCGGACATTAACATAATTTCTTAATTTATACCACCTTGAGCTTTAACGACCTAACGTGATGATAATATTTACAACTGAGAACTTACATTTTATCACTCAAAAACTATGTTTCTTTTCTTCGTACGTAATTTTTGTATACCATATTTAAAGCCCATATCTCAATTCGAATCAAGGGTTATACTGCCAACAGATTAATACACAAACCGACGCAAGTGGAAAACTAGGTTTGTCTAAATGTAAAATTTCAGGTGATTTTTTCAAGAATACATATGGTTTGAATACACATAAAATACACGGTTTTATTTTTTTTTATTGTCTGTTTATCGATGTTGTTGGCATCTAGTTATATTTATTCTTCAGTTTATTTAAAGGCTGGTTACATAAAGCGATATTAAATTTAAGTTTTAGCAGTAGCCTAGCTTGGTTTAAGGACAGGACAAATATGGATACGAAGGGTGTATCTTTAAGTAGAGAAAAATACTGAAGGACGAAGCTACTTATAGGGGGGGGGGTAATCGAGAATCGAGAGAGGGGAAGGCGAATACTCTTGATGAAAATAAAAACCTCGCTTCCACCGAAGCTTTAAAAGCTTACTTATACTTACTCAAAACAGATGATTGAGGTGAGATGAAGCAGTCATTTTAAAAATTTATACTCAATTTACAAATTGATGGCCAGGTGTTCCACAAAAAATAACCGGCCAAGTGCAAGTCGGACTTGCGCAATTAGTGTTCCGTATGTTGATTGCTTACAAAATAAATATTTTTTTGTTATGAAGGTAAAAAATGATCAATGACTTCACAAAACATACCGCACATGAGTTTTCAACAAAGTTTGTTTCCGATCTTTGTTGAAAACCGATAACCTTGATATTTTTGTTTTTTTTTTTATATTACCTGATAAATTATTAAAGTTAATGCACTCGTGATAATTTTCGTTCAATCTATACCCTGTTGAGAATATTCCAGATTTTTTCAAAATTTTTTTGGTGAATACTTTTTGAGATAAGGGGGGCAGCGATTTTTCGAAATTCTTTAAAAATAATACAAAGAAAAGTGAGCGCAAGTATTACATTAGATATATTTTTAAACTGATTTCACAAGCAAAAATTTTTTTTTCGCTTCGACTTTCATCCCTCAAAACTAACTCTTTAAGTTAAAATTTAACTTTCAAAATTACAGGGCTCTGATGGGGCCATCAATTCGTATATTAGTGCCAAATTTCAACTTTCTATGACAAATAGTTTCGGAGAAAACCGGGTGTGACAGACAGACAGATGGACAAATTGACAGACGGACAGACAGGCAGATAGACAGACGGACACCGAAGACGCATTGGAACATATGCCACCACTGCAATGTTTTTTTAAACAGTCCCTTTTTAAACTCCAGCAGTAATCTGCCATCATGTGCATGTCCCATCTTCCTTGGTACCGGTGTCGAGGTTTTTTGAGCTGATTCTATATCAATTTGATGTCCTGAATTCAAATAACGTATTCATTTGTACCTAGGAGCTCAAATTTTTAAGATATTCAATTTTAGAGAAATATAAGTTACATTATTGTAACTCAAATCCGTAAGTGTAGTAAACAAAAGTAGATACGAAATTTTTATTTTAGTTATACAAAATACAATATTATGTCGTACTTACAAACAAAAAAAAAAAACATTGAAGAAATGAAATAGTCACTCAACATTTGGAAAGCTTCTTTTCCGCGACATTCTTGAATGTTTTTTTAAACAGTCCCTTTTTAAACTCCAGCAGTAATCTGCCATCTTGTGCATGTCCCATCTTCCTTGGTAGCGGTCCTCCATAACTTTAATATCTTGGTGAAATCTTTCACCTTGTTCCTCACTCATGTCTCCTAAATTTTCTGGAAAACGGTCTAAGTGGCTGTGTAAATAGTGTATTTTAATACTCATATTGCACCCTAAGGATTTGAAACTATTAAGCATCTTGTTAACCATTTCAACATAGTTTTGAGCTTTATGTTTGCCTAGAAAATTTTCTATAACTACAACAAATGATGTCAAAGCTTCTCGTTCAACTTGATTCATTGAATTTATGAAGGCAGGATCCTTAATTAATTGTCTTATTTGTGAGCCGTCAAATATCCCTCCTTTGAGTTTTTCTGTGCTCAACTGATGCATTTTTACCCCTATATATGCAAAACAAGACCCATTCTTATCAAGAGCCTTTACAAATTGCTTCATTAAGCCCAACTTTATATGTAACGGAGGAAGTATGATTTTTTCTCTTTCAACCAAAGCGTCGTTAATGACATTCTTTTCCCCAACGTCCATGTTTTCTCTCTGAGGCCAATCTTTTCTAACCCAGTGGTGTGTTTTGTCCCTACTATCCCAGAGGCACAAGAAACACGGATATTTCGTGTAACCACTTTGCTGCCCAAGAAGAAAGTTTACCATTTTTAAGTCTACACAAATCATCCATTGATGTTCGTATTACTTTATCTTCTGTAAGACCAAAGCTATGGTATTATATTCTTCTTTCAGTTTCGTTGAGTGAGCTAGTGGTATTGAACCATATTTATTCCCATTATGTAGAAGGACACATTTTAAACTTCGCTTTGAACTGTCAATAAGTAGGCGCCAATCATCTGGAATATATTCAGAAAGTCCCATTTCTTTCATGAGTCCCCTAATTTCGTGACAAAATACAAGATTGTCTTCTTGAGAAAAGAATGGTAGCAGATCTTTTTTCTCTTGTACGGTAAAAGGTAATTTTGGTTCCTTGTTCCAGTAAATTTTTGTCGTTCAACCTAGAAGCCAGTACTTCAGAAGCTTTTTTCGATAAATTGAGATCCCTGGTGAGATCATTTAATTCATTTTGATTGAAGCGTTGAGGAACTGATGACGTCCCCTCATAGCCACTGTTAGTTTCATTAGCATCAGAACTTTTATTAGCATCAGAAGAGCGATCAGAGGGAAAATATTCGTCATCAGAGATATGTGGTAGCTGATGAAATGTTGGAATCGGTATTTCATCTGAGTGCGGGATAGGGCGTATTGCCGAGTCTAAATTGGGATAAGTCCACTTACTGCGGTTATTTCGATTGATTCCATTAGTATTTACTAAACAGAAATAATAATCATTAAAGTGGTTTTTTGGTTCTCTCCAAACCATTGGTACGACGAATTTTAGACATTTTCTTTTCCCGGTAGTCCACTGCCGCAAATGCTCTGTACAAGTTTTACATACGAGATGCGAGGCCCACGTTTTGTCCTGATCACCACGCTTAACTCCAAAGTATCCAAGATACGCTCGCTTTACAAAGTCAGTAATAGTTTGTCTGTTTTGTTGAAACATGTATTCTCCGCATATATAGCAAAACACATCAGGTTGATTTACACAACTTCTTCTTGAACTGGAACCTGAACTCATTTTAATTCTGTTCAATAACACAAAAACACTCTTTTCTTAACATAAAATAACAAGCCGAATTCGATCTACTCTCATTAGTAAGAACGCACAAACTGATGAGACTTACCCGAGTTAGGTGATTAAAAGGGTCAGTTCAGGTACCTGATAGGCAATGGTTCCACTATTTATAGATTTACCTGGAATTTACTCAATTACAGACTGACAATAAAACCATTGTACCTACATTAATGAATATATAATAATTTTAGAACTCTCATAAATGAATATACTGAATAAAAACCACATTGGTAGATAAGTTGATGTATCTAAAAAAGTAGAGCTGATAGAGAAAAAACGGATTGCATGTATAGATTTAGCGTCCCAAATATAGTTAAAATCCCAGGCACCAAAACAAAAATGTTTTTTTGTTGCCCTGTGTTATTATTGGTAACTGTTAAGTGTATGGAGTCTTTTTTGACATTAATTTTGTTTACATTTTTATAACAATCAGGTAACTTCTAAATAAAATGTTCCGTGGTTGTTATGATACTAATCTTCGTTGGTTAAGTTTCAAATATTAATTTAAACATGTTTTCTCATAGTTCCAATTAATTAGTTAAACATAACAGAAAAATAGTATAGAAAGCAGGTGGGGTATGGAGATTTTTTGGACTGTCTATATATATGTAGGGGAATCTCTAAAGCGCTACAGGCGTAACACTTGTGCGGAAAAAGGGATTCACGTTGGTCTTGAAACGCTATAAATTTTACTCGGTACGGATATAGAATTTGTTCTAGGTCTTCGTTAAGTTGAATGACTTCTTGCTGTTTGCGGATAATTGCACGAATAACTTTCGAGCATTCAAAATGAATAAATAAATGAAATAAACGTGCTGTCATATATATATATATATATATATATATATATATATATATATATATATATATATGTATATATATAAATATATATATATATATATATATATATATATATATATATATATATATATTATATATATATATATATATATATATATATATAAATATATATGTATATATATATATATATATATATATATATATATATATATATATATATATAATATATATATATATACATATATACATACATATATATATATATATATATATATATATATATATATATATATATATATATACATATATATATGTATATGTACATATATTTCTTTATACTTCCAGTGAAAATTAAATCTTACTCAACGGAGCAATATCATGTTTTCTACATTTCCATCAAACAAATAATAAAAAATTATCAACGAAATGATAAAAGTCAATATACCTAAATCTGCAAAAAGATATATATATATTATTCACTGAGGTAGCCGTTACTTGATGGAAATTCATTGTAAATTAATACCGAAGTAAAACGATAGATGTTTTTTAAAATTCCACTATATTTATAAACCGTAACAATTGTTTCGACATACAATGTCTTCATCAGACGGATGATAACTTTAAACTATATATATATATATATATATATATATATATATATATATATATATATATATATATATATATATATATATATATATGTAGTAGTGGTCATGACATTCAACGCCAAGACACCGACCAGTGATCAACGCTTTGAAAAAGATGGATGAGATTTCATCGAAACGTCAGCGAAACCGTCCATCAAGGGACTTTAAGCTAACACGGGATACCCGAAAAAACCACTACTACATTTCACACCCGTGAGAACATTTCGTCTATATATATATATATATATATATATATATATATATATATATATATATATATATATATATATATATATATTATATTTATATATATATACATAAAATATTCATAGCCACAATGAATTGGTGTCTGGTTTCTTTTTAATAAACATAACTTAAGTAATTTAAACTATACCTCCAAGAATATATATACAGTACAATCCCGATTATCCGAATCGCGATTATCTGAAATCCGGCTTATCTGAAACAAACTGTTAAAAAGCAAATTGTATTCTCCTTAAACGAAAAAAATCCTCATTATTCGAAACAGACGATGAGTGGTTTCCTCAACGCGTCGGAGACTTCCCAACGTCTAGAGTTTCACCGCTGTCTATGTTTTGGTTAGTCGGCGAGTGTTATAAGTTATTCATTACGTCTATTATTATCGCAGAGGTAATAGTTTCGTTTTAATAAATATTTTACAAAATGGAGAATCATAATAATAAGCGTAAACGTGTTGTTATTACCTTAAAAGAGAAACTTGAAGCAATTCAATGTTTAGATAATGGTGGCCTTCTTAAAAATATAGCGAAGGATTTAGGTGTAGCCGTGAGTACTGTAGTGTTTTGTCATCGCATACAGGCACGAAAAAGTATGAAAAGAGGTGAATACCAAAAACTGGATGATTCTTTATTTTTATGGTTTACACAGAATCGAGAACGTGGAATACCAATTTCAGAAACAATTTAAAACATAAGGCAGTGAGTTTAAGCGAAGAGTTGCCGGTTATTGAAGCGCCTGTAAATTTGTCTGCAAGTGATGGATGGCTAGACAGGTGGAAAAAAAGACATGGTGTACGTCAACTGAAAGTTTGTGGAGAAAGATTGTCGGCTGATGTATCTGCTGCAAAAAAATTTGCAGAGAATTTTGAGCAGCTCATGAAAGAACATGGTTTACAACCAGACCAAATCTATAATTGTGATGAAACAGGCTTGAACTACAAAATGTTGCCGTCAAATACCTTAGCTTCAAAAACGGAAGCTGGAGCACCTTGTTACAAACGTAGCAAAGAACGTATTACTGTTCTTGCATACAGTAATGCTTCTGGAACACACAAACTCCCATTATTATGTATTGGTAAGTTAGCAAATCCACGACCCTTTAAGAATATTCGTCGCAATGCTTTTCCTGTTTTGTATAAAAATCAAAACAATGCCTGGATAAACGCGACTCTATTTAAAGACTGGTTTTTTTTGGAGATTTTGTACCCAAAGTGGAACTTTTTTTAAAAGAACATGGACATCCTAGAAAATGTATTCTGTTACGAGATAACGCCCCCACTCACCCAAGTGCGGAGCAACTTGAAAGTGGGGAAATAAAAGCAACGTTTTTGCCTCCTGCTGTAACTTCTCTCATTCAGCCTATGGATCAGGGTGTATTGGAAAATTTAAAACGCAATTACAGGCGTTTGTTATTGAAGCATATTTTAGAAGAAGTAGATGAAGGTGGCTATCTTACTGATTGTCTAAAAAAGATAAATTTGAAAAATGTTATATATTGGATAGCTTCAGCCTGGAATCAAGTAAAGAGTATTACTCTGGAAAAATCTTGGTGAAAATTGATTCCACAAGAGGAGAGACATTACTCACAGGCAGAAACAGAAGATAATGAAAGTTTACATCAAATTATTACAAGAATATCAGGATATGAAAGTGTTACGATATTTGTGAATGGTTAAACAGTGATAGTGTGGAAGATGAAATGACTGACCAAGAATTAATTAAAAGTGTATGCAAAAATGCTAAAAAAATAGACAGTGGTGACGATGATGATAACGAAGTAGAAGCCACTGACAATATTCCAATAAAAATATCACATTCAGAAGGACTAGAAAACGCGTTTAACTTATGTAGAACAACAAGAAAATGCAACCGCCGCGGATGTTTTGCTTATCAAACGTTGGAGA
Source organism: Pachyrhynchus sulphureomaculatus (assembly GCA_019049505.1). NCBI lineage: Eukaryota > Metazoa > Arthropoda > Insecta > Coleoptera > Curculionidae > Pachyrhynchus > Pachyrhynchus sulphureomaculatus. The sequence goes on along the minus strand of CM032454.1, from coordinate 27,676,079 downwards.
GACATTGCAGCCAAAAACAGAACTAACGCAAAACGAGTGCAGTTAAAAATTACCTCATTTTTAAAACATTAAAGTTAAGAATGAAACTGTTTTATTTTCGATTTTCCGTACATATACATAAAATAAGTAAACTAATTATTCTATTCTTTGTATATATATATATATATATATATATATATATATATATATATATATATATATGTATTTATATATATATATATATATATATATATATATATATATATATATATATATATATGTATGTATATATATATATATATATATATATATATATATATATATATATATATATATATATATATATATATATGTATATAGATATATATATATATATATATATATATATATATATATATATATATATATATATATACATATATATATATATATATATATATATATATATATATATGTATAATATATAAATATATATATATATATATATATATATATATATATATATATATATATATATATATATATATATATATATATAGATTTTTTTATATTTTCAGTGAAAATTAAATCTTACTCATCAGAGCAATATGATGTTTTCTACATTTCCATTAAACCAATAATAAAAAACCGGTCAAGTGCAAGTGGAACTTGCACAATTAGTGATCCGTACGTTGAATGCTTTTAAAATAAAAAAAAATTGTTACGGTTGTATAAAATGATCAGTGACTTCACAAAACACATCTCAAACGAGTTTGTTTCCAATCTTTACTGTATATTGATGACCTTGAAATTTTTGTTTTTTTTATATACCAAATAAATTATTAAAGGTAATGCACTCGTGATAATTTTCGTTCAGTCTACACCCTGTGGAGAATATTCCAAAATTTTTTCAAAATTTTTTGTTCAGTACTTTTCGAGATAAGGTGGGGGGACAGCGATTTTTTAAAAATAATACAAAGAAAAGTGAGCCCAAGTATTACATTATATATATATTTTTTACTCGTGTTTTCACAAGCTTTCATTTGACACCACACTCGATGACCTAGTAAAAAATTTTTTTTTTTCACTTCCGATTTCACCCCCAAAACTAACCCCTTAAGTCAAAATTTAATTTTCAAAACTACACGGCTCTGATGAGGCTATCAATTCCTATATTTTTACCAAATTTCAACTTTCTATGACAAATAGTTTCGGAGAAAATCGGGTGTGACAGACAGACAGACACCGAAGTCATCTTATAAGTGTTCCGTACTAAAAATTACCATCGTGAAATGATAAAAGTCCATATACTTAAATCTGCAAATATATATATATATATATATATATATATATATATATATATATATATATATATATATATACATATATATATATATATATATATATATATATATATATATATATATATATATATATATATATAATAACACAATGAATTGGTGTCTGGTTTTTTTTTGATAAACATAACTCAAATATTTTAAACCATACCTCCAAGAAGACATCCTTAAGGCTGCCGCTTTATTAGAGTATAAATTTCAATAGTCACACACTATTCCGATCAAATAACATTCATCAACAAACGATCTAAAATATTCAGATGTATGACACCGATCCGACTTGACGATACTAGTAACGTAAAAAATAAAATTCGTGTGAGTACCACTCGCTAACCGATTGTGTTTAACCACCCGCTAAAATTGATCGAAGAAACAAAAACCCCCCTTACTTAACGACCGCCTAGAATGTTACCGATCATGGCCTACTCGAAATCACATGCCTTCATTGATTGCGAAATTGAGTTTATAGCCATCTCGTGATCTAAATAATGGTCGACAAAAGTAAGAGTTAAGAAAGTCAGACAAAGACCTATTCGTAAGGTTATGATTTATGAAGTACTGATTCCGGCTTTAAACGAAGATCAAAAGTACAGTTAAAGATTTATTTTTGCCCTTGTTTTTGACTCTGAGAATTATGAAATTTGCAGATGTATATTACTGATAAATTATTTTACCATATATCAACATTTAACGTTGAACCATTTTTCAATGATACTTTTAAAAGCGAACCACAGATGTTCCAATGGTATTATGAGCTTAATATAGTAATGTGTTGAACCCAATGAGAGGTATCGTGAAGAGAAATCATTTTTGGAATTAGATTGTGTCAAATTGACGAGACATGTTCGAGATTAGAACCCTGAACATGCCCGAAAAGGCATACGTAACACGTAGGCTGAAAAGTTTTTAGTCTACACACAGATGGCGCCCTTTTCAAAAAATCCATATGATTTTTAGGAAGTACCAACGTTCAAACGATACGTGTCAAAATCTCATGACATTTCGAAGATTAGTTTACAAGTTACAGTGGTTTTAGTGACGTTACTTTTGATATTTTCAAAACAATGGAAAAATTTCATGTGTTGATTAAACACTATTTTTTTATGTAAAAAAATAGCGTTCAAGCAAAGCAATGGCTTGATAGGTGTTACGGGGACTCTGCTGCTGAAAAAGCACTCATCATTTATTGGTAGGCTGAATTTAAACGCGGTCGTACATACAGAAATGATGCTGAACCTCTGGACGCCCAAATGAGGTGGTTACACTGGACTGGATCACCGTAAAGTGAAATTGCGTGAGATAGATGACACCCCAAAGATATCAAAAAAACGTGTTGGTAATATTTTGCATGAATATTTGGGCATGAGAAAGCTCTATTCAAAAGGGATACCGCGTTTGCTCACAGTGGACCAAAAACAACAACGTGTTGATGATTCTGAGGGGTGTTTGGACCTGTTTAAGCACTATAAAAATTTTTTCATGCGATATATGACAGTGGATGAAACATGGATCCACTATTACAAATCGGCAGTCCGCTGAGTGGACAGCAGCCGGTGGAAGCCGCCCGAAGCGACTAAAGACACAACAGTCGGCTGGTAAGGTTTTAGCCTCTGTATCTTGAGATGAGTATGGAATAATTTTCATCGACTATGCTGAGAAGAGAAAAATCATCAATAGCGAATATTATATAAAGTTATTAGTGCGTTTGAAGGCAGAAATCGCAAAGAAACGGCCCCAAATTAACTAGAAAAAAGTGCTCTTTCATCAAGACAATGCACCGTGTCACAAGTCAATGGTTACGATGGCAAAAGTGCATGAATTGAACTTCGAATAACCACCGGTTATTCGGTTATCCACCGTATTCATCAGCTTTGCCGCCAGCAACTATTATCTATTCGCAGACCTCAGAAAAATGCTCGCAGGACAGAGATTTGGCTTTAATGAAGAAGTTATCGCCGAAACTGAGGCCTATTTTAAAGGCAAAGACAAATCCTTCTACAAGAAAGGGATAGAAATGTTAGAAAAGCGTTTGACTGATTGTGTCGCTCTTGGAGGAGACTATGTAGATGAATAAATTCTAATTTTCCAAAGTAGCTAGGCCACAAACTACGGGTTATTTATAACTGACCAGTGTTTACCGTTAATGCAGACCGTAACCTGTATTTCTATTAATGTTGTTTCTAGAGTTCTATTAGTTGATAAATTGGAGAGTGAAACAAGAACATGCGTCTCTTACATTTACATGTGTTCTTAGAGTATTGAAGTTCAGCTACAGCAGATTCTATAACCTCTATATACAGGGTGCCCCATATGTATGAAATAATGATTCCACCGCATTTATTAATCAATGTATCAAAAAAATGTTTAGATAAAAGTTATAGGGCATAGAGCATACGCCGCACGCGGACGTTGAAAATAAAATGTTTTGAACTGTTAGTTCCAAGAAATTACGCCATCTTGATTTTTTTTAAATCGAAAGCCCTATATATTATTTTTATTTTTGAGTCCTCCTAAAAATTATAGATATTATCTGTCTAACATACCATGTGTCTAAATTGCCCTGTTTTGGAATTATTGTCACTTGAAATTTAAAATTAAAAAAAGTCAAAAAAACTGTTAATAAATACTCTAGGCTTATTTTTAAGGTAACAATTTTTCAAAATGTCTACAATGACCCAATCTGTCATAAACAGCCTGAACAGAGTTTTGCAGAGAATCCGGGGTGATCTGTGCTACTTCATATTGAATTCTTTGTTGTAAATTTTCTACAGTTTCAGGTCGACCTGGGTAAACTTTGGTTTTCAAACGACCACTTAAAAAAAATCGAGTGGCGTAAGGTCGTGACTCCTTGTAGGCCATTCAACAGTACTTCCTCTTCATCGATTAGGAAAAATCGCATCCAAATATCTATGAACGTTGATTTCATAGTGAGGAGGTGCTCCGTCCTGTTGATACCACAGATTCTTGTTAGGGATATCCAAATTATTTTCATCCGGAAAAATACTTGTACAAGTTGAAATAACTTGCTCTTGGAGTAACTGTAAATACCGCTGTCCTGTAAGATTTCCATCGATAAAAACGGGACCAATGATTTGACGTCCACACGTTTATCTTTTGTGTTCTTTGAGAATGACTGTCGATTATCCAGTGGGGATTCTTAGTAGACCAGTACCGGCAGTTATGCCTGTTAACTCTTTCGTCAAGACGAAATGTGGCCACGTCAGAAAAAACAGTATTATGTTAATATCATTAACAAAGTGATTCCTTCAGTTTCTGTTAAATATACCATTATGATATTACGCTCAAATTGCAGTTTCACAAAATGCAGCAATAAACGTTAAGCCAGCTTAAATTTTTTTTTAAGTTGATCGTCTGTCAGGGGAAATATCAATAATTCCAAAACTGTTCAATTTAGACATATGTTATGTTAGACAAATAATATCTAGAATTTTTAGTAGGACTCAAAAATAAAATAATATACACAGCTTTCAATTTTAAAAAAATTAAGATGGCGTAATTTCGTCGAACCGACAGTTCAAAACATTTTACTGTCAACGTCCGCATGTGCGCCGTATAACACCCTATGACTTTTATTTAAACATTTTTTTGATACATTGATTAATAAATTCTATGGAATCATTGTACCATACATATGGGGCACCCTGTATACATTCTCTAAATATTTTGTGATCTTTAATTTTAACAGGTTGTTAAGGAATTGTGAAAACGATAATTCTTATAGATAATTTGGCTTTTTTGTCTATAGTATCAGCGTAGCGTGCAGTATCTTTCTTGCTATGTTGTCTGGAAAGTTGGGTTTTTAAATAGGTTAAACACAGATCTAATATCGCCAGTTTCCCGACCAGGTCAGTATGTCTCTTTCTGATGCGATCGAATGTGCATCATATATTGATGGAGGTCTAAATACTAACAGATTGATGACAGATAGTTTCTGAGAACTGTAATTGTGTGACCTAGTATTCATGTATCGATTTCTATGAATTGGTTGTAAGTAAATCGAAAGTCCTAAAGTTCCATTACTTCTTCCATGTCCAAGTATATCTAAAAATGGAAGGGCATCAATTGATTCAGTTTCCGCTGTAAATTTTATATTTAAATAATGTTGATAAAGTTGATTCAAAAAGGCCTTCAGGTCTCCTTTAACATATGGTCAGATTCCAAATTTGCCATCCACATATCTACACCAAATTTCTGGTTTTAGAGGAGTGACACTGCACTTTCTTTAAAAGCTTTCATGAAAATGTTAGCAACTACAGGAAATAGTGGCACACTCATGACTGTTTCTGAAGTTTGTTCATCGAATGTTGATTGGAATATTAAATATGTAGAAGATGACATGTTTCTGTTAAATTTACCTTGATGAGTCAATATTATTATGTATATAATTGGAACATTTGTGTAAAATGAATAAATTACCAGAATGTCGTTAGGGTTCAACTTGATAGTCTCAATCTGTCAAAATCTGCAGAAGTTAGACTAACATTGTTTTAGCTTATAATAAGTCCCTCGATTTAACTGGCTGGCACAGTTTAAATAATTCTGTAGGTGTTGCCATTTAACAGTTCGTTTAGCCACATATTTGTTTAGTTCCTTAAGGCTCTTTTTTAGTTGGATTAGAGATTCGGCTTAGATAGCTGAGCAGATTTTATTTTTTTTATGGGCCTAGCACACATGTTCCAGGGAAATCCCTAAAGCGCTACAGGAGCGACACGTGTGCGGAAAAAGCGATTCATGTTGGTCTTAAATCGCTGTAAATTGTATTAAGTCGGAAACACAGTCCCGAACAAGTTATTTTAAAGAGAATAGGTTCTCCATATAAAAGACTACTTGAAAAGGATTGTACGAAAGGTAACAAGCTGAACCTCATATGGGTGTGAAGTATTAGCGCGACGTGTACTTCTAGCATGCACCGCTCTGGAAGGAATTAAGCGGGCTACATCCATCGAGCACTTTCCATGAAAATACTTGTAGAATAGACTCAAGTCGCCAACGATTCTTTGATGTTCCAACGAATTAAAGTTGCTGGCCAGTTTCGGGTCTCCAATCAGGCGAACAGCTCTCTTCTGAATAGAATTCAACAAATTCAGTGTATATTTGGGAGCAGAGCCCCAAACATGGGGGCAGTATTCCATCGTGGGTCGAATTTGAGCTTTGCACAGAATTAACAGTTGTTGTGAAGTATGAAGCTTTTTAGTTCGAAATAATATTCCTAGCTGTTGAGAAACTCTCGTTGCTATGCTTGCAACATGTTCATGCCAAGACATATTTACGCCTAAATTACCGCCCAGCAAATTAAGTGACGATGCTAGATGAATGGAGTGCCCCGACATAACTATGTGCGGTTGAACAACGTTGACTTTTTTAGAAAAAACTGCCTCCTAAGTTGAACGATCTCCTGCTGGCTGCGGATATTTGCATGAGTAGCCGATGTTCGAGCATTCAAAGTGAATGATGAGATAAGCGTACTGTCATCTGCAAAGCTGTATATTGGATTCCCGGTCTTTTCGAGCAGATCGTTAATGTAAATGAGAAAGAGAGTAGGAGACAGTATGGAGCCCGGAGGCACACCGGAGTTGATAGTGAAACTGTTAGAAAGAAAACCGCCGATTGCCACTCATAAAGAACGCTCTTTGAGGAAACTTGAGAGGCATAAACAGAACGTTTCAGATATACCAGAAGAGCGTAGCCTTGGATATATCAAGAGCAACCGCTCGAGATTCTCTACAGTGTAAAATTGCGTTATTCCAAACATGTATTACATAAGTTAGAAGATCTCCTGTGTACCAGTGTTTACTAAAGCCATGTTGATGGTCGCTAATAATATTGAATCCTCCAAGATTGATAGCCTTTTCAATGACTTTTGATATTATTGAAGACGTGCAACTGGTCGGTAGTGGTTTGGCAAGGTCTTCTTGCCTTTTTTGGATATCGGCTGAACTGTGGCGCATTTCCAGCAGGAAGAAAATATTCCATTGCTGTAGGATAGGTTGAAAAGTCTACAGAACACCAGTGTTAGTTCTCTCGCGCAGTTTTTGCGGCAGGTATTCCGTCAGCGCCATCATAATCCCAGTGCCATAATCAATTTCTGTCTGTTTGGTTAATTTGTTATTTTCTAATCGAAGCTGGAGTGGACTGGACTCTAAGTATTCTCTCTAATCTCTACCAGTAAAAATCCTTGAAGATGTCTCGTGGGAAAGTTACTATAATTTGACATGATCTTATAACAGCAACAATTACTTCTAGTCTAACTAAAGCCGTGAAAGCTTCCGTTCTAAGTTAGGTGTAAATGATTCCATTACTTCAATCTCAGCTATTCCCAAACTTTACTAGTACTTCTTTGGGGTCGTTCAAGCTTGTTCCTAACCTCATTATTTATATGATTTCAAATTCGTTTTGAAAGTGCATTGAGAATTAGAATTTTTTTTTATGGAGTAAAGTATACGCTATGGGATGATATCTACATTGTATATCACAATGATGAGGTTCTCTATAAAGAAGAGTTCTTGAAGAGGGCGATACGATAGGTGACAAGTTGGACCTCATACTAATGACATGTATTAGACTTGTTTCCCTAATTAAATGGGCTCTGTCTATCGAATACTTCCAATGAAAGTATTTATGAGATCAACTCGGTCACCAATTTTTCTTCGACGTTCCAAAGAATTAAGGTTTCTTATGAGTTTCGGGTATAGTATTCTATTAATGGTCGAGTTTGAACTTTGTACAGAATTAAAAGCTGTTGTGGAATATGCAGTTTGCTAATAATAAATACTGATATCGAAAATTATCGGTCCATATCCCTTCTGTCACACATGCTATTCACTAAAATCTTAACAAATCGTTTAACAGTAAAACTAGATTTCTATCCACCTGTGGAACAGGCGGGCTTCAGAAAGGTATTTTGCATAATCGATCACCTCTATACAGTACGTACTGTAATAGAGAAATATACAGAATATAATGTACTAATATATTTCACTTTCATTGATTTTGATACTGTTGAAATCTAGACCGTTCTAAAGTCCCTGGCGAATGCAAAAATAGATTCCAAATATATAAAAATAATAGAGAATATCTATAAAGATGCATCTATATATATTAAAATTGACGAAACAACTCTCACTAACAACATACCATTAAAAAGAGGAGTGCGACAAAGAGATACTATTTCCCCTAAATTATTTACGCTGGCTTCTGAAGACGGCTTTAAGAAGTTAAATTGGGATGAGAAGAGCATCAACATCGATGGCACTAGACTGAGTCATCTTGGGTTTGCAGACGACGTAGTCGTGATCGCTAATAACATCAATGATCTACAGGAAATGTTAAACCAGCTGAATGTGGTCTCTGCAAATGTAGGTCTTAAAATGAATTTTAAAAAAAGTAAATTAATGAGCCCTGAAGATACCAACATACAGATGGTAAATAACTCCATAGAATGCGTCGACGAATATATCTACTTAGGTCGCATTATTAAGATCAGAAAGGAGAATCAGCATGCAGAAATTGCCAGGCGAATAAGGCTGGCATGGGCAGCTTTTGGAAAACTAGTACATATGTTAAAAAATACTATACCCATATACCTAAAAACTAAAGTTTTCAATACCTGTGTCCTACCTGTCAGCACATATGGACTAGAAATGATGTGCCTCACTAAAGCATTTGCTAAAAAGTTCGTAACTTCACAGAGAGCTATGAACAGAACTATCCTTGGTACCTTAGATAGCATTCATAAGGAGACGAACCAAAGTCTATAACATAGCTTTGGAGGCGGCAAGGATGAAGTAGCGATGGACGGGTCATGTGGCTAGATCATCCCGAGGCAGATGGGTATATAGGATGACCGTATGGAGAGTCAGAGAAACAGGAAGAGGCGTGGGACGTCCACAAAAACGATAGGTCTATGATATAAGGGCAGTACCAGGTAAGCAGTAGTTAAAGGTGGCAAAAGGTAGGGAAGCATGGAAGAGATTAGAAGAGACCTACGTCCAGGAGTGGACAAATTTGGATTGACAAGAATAAGGAATAATATTCCGAACATTTGCAAAGCGTTCTTTGCTATGTATGTAACATATAATGATCGTGCATCGTGCAGATATATTTGTTCGGAATTGAATGCCTAGTAAGTTGAGTGCAATGCTAATAGAATGGAATATGCCAACATACTATATTGAGTTCTGTAACGTTAACTTTTTTAAAATGAGTGTTGTCTGGGTTTTACTCCACGCCTATTTATTCTGTTGAGATCCATCTGTATACCAGATGAGTCTTCAATTAAGAAATATGGTTTCACTAATCCAGTTCTCCTTCTCGGGTATCAGAAACTTTAAGCACTTATTGTTATGTTTCTATTGGGTACTGTGTATTCTGATCTGTTGTAGGGGGCATTCCGCCATTATTCTGGCCTATATATTGCAATAACCTTCACCTCTTATTTAGATGTCTTTTGATAAGAAGCTATCAAAAGAGATTTAAAGAGTTTTAGAAACACTTGAGTTCATAATGTCGTCGTAATTGAATATATGTAACTGCTGCGGTTCATTAGTTTTATTCAGACAATTGGCTGTATTTTGGTTAAAGCTGGAGCTTTTACTTCATTTAGAAAGGTGGAAAGATTTCAGTAATTACCGCAATTATCATAACTGCTAGTCTAAAGACAAAAAGTCTTTTCGCTGTACGGAATTACTGTTATTATTAGATTGTGCGTGCGAAAGTTTGATATGTTTGACACAGAATTATATACCCATGGTTCAAAATTGACAGTATTCTTTTAAGTATTTTTATAATTTACTCGTTATGAACACATTTACGGAAAACACACTTTGTTACATCAACATAGTTATTAACATTACTTTCTATTAAGTTCATATCATTTTTCATATTAGTTCAGGGTCTGCATATTGCACATATTAGGTAAAATATGGTACAGGTCATTGGGTTACTAGTTTAATAAAACAATTAAAAAATCTTATTTAATAGACATAATGTGTATAGTAATGTTTTTTGGAAGTTACAATAACCCATTAAATTTAGTTACTTCATACAATTGTAAACAATAAAAGACAGTAAGAAACCCAGATAAACAATAGGAAGGGACTTGTGAGTATACAGATTTTTCTTTTATGTAGGATACCAATATACCAATAATCACAACATGAGTTAGACAAACATGTAGGTGAATACATTTCATGCAGTCTTAAGGCGGAATGAATTAAGTATTAATAGTAAAAATGTGTAAAAAATTGGGCACAATTTTATACAGTTCTAGAGCAACTAGTGTAAAATAACATATTTTTCTATAATTTTCTAGAATATTCTTTTTGGAAACAAATATGCTGTTTTTTAAATTACACTGGTCGACAAAAAAAACTCTCGGAAAAATAGTGCATTTTGTATGTATTTTTTCCCGCTGACCACGAATTTGAGGTTCATTTTGTTCCAGCACGTCAGGATATTTTTCTAACCCCAAAAAAACCCCTGAAAATTTACCAAAATGCTGTTTAATGGTTAAATAGAGACCCATTGTATATATTTTTCTATGTTTTTTGAGTTGCTGAGTTCAAAATCAACGTAAAAATTGCATTCTATGGCAGTATTCCTTTCTAACCTCAAAAACTACCTAAAAAGTGAACTATGACTCTAGATGATTAAAGAACTGTTAAAAATCACTTTAGGGTAGTTTCTCGGGTTTTTAAAACTTCTTATTCGGGGGCTGATTAAAAATTTGAGGTTAGAATATTGAAATTTTTAAATCAAAGATGGCTTATACGAAATGACGGACGTAAATGTTATGAAATAAAGTGCAAACTGTATGGATGGAACATGTTTTTAGATTATAATCTCCCTGACGTTATGGAGGATAACTGGAAGTCCCCACCATAAACTTACAAATTAACCCCCCTGTCCAAATCACCCTCTGCCCCCATGTTAAATTACCTCTCTTTAGCACCTACTTATCAGAGTTCTTCTCAAAACAAAATCAGTGTATACAGTTTGTATACATTGAACATGTTTTTATCCTTAATTGGACCGCTAGATACCTCCTACCGATTCCGAAATTCCCTTTACTTGTATAAGTAGGATGTATTATAATGCTGTTATTAAACTTACAAGATTCAATTTGGAAGTTATATATATATATATATATATATATATATATATATATATATATATATATATATATATATATATATATATCAGTTTTTTTTGTTCTTGGGGTAAGCGGTCTTTAGGAAAGAACTAAAAATTTTTGACAACTTTTTAGCTACGCCAAGCTTTCGAAAATATTGCATTTTTTCTTCTGGTAAATTAACCACAACCTAACCAAGAGATAGAAGAACGCTGCCCTTAACAAAGTAACAAGAAACCATATTTTAAAAAAATCCTTTATAAATTAAAATCACCTTAGAACCACACAATTCTTTCGTACCATACTAACAAAATGGAGTAAAAGCATATTATATTTCCCAGAGAGGATTATGTCGAGATTTTCTCATATTTTTTCTGATAAATAAGTGTAGTAATGTGCCCACACAAATAGTGATTCCTGAACACACCACTTAGCAGTAAGTACTTTAATATTATGAGTAAAATACGAGCTGTTCTTTGCTTTGAATCTCAAAAATACTGATAATCTGCTATAATTGTAGCCCTGATGAAGAAAATGAAATATTTTCGAAAGCTTGTCGTATCTAAAAAGGTGTCAAAAACATTTTAGTTCTTTCCTAAAGATCGTTACCCCAAGAACAAAAAACTGGTATATATATGTATATACATATATATATATATATATATATATATATATATATATATATATATATATATATATATATATATATATATATATATATATATATATATATATATATATATATATATATATATATACGAGGCTGGTTTGAAAAGTCCGTGCAAAGTCCGAGAGATGGCACCACCGGCGCGTATCGAGGTCATGTTTAGTTAGTAGCATCTCTTGAATGAACGCACACCAAGTTTCAGCCATATTGGTCTATTTCTTTGTGTTTGGCATTCGTGTGAATCAAGGAAGTCGAGTGATTTTCAAGAAATGGACGAAAAAGAATTTCGTGTGGTGATTAAACATTACTTTATGAAAGGCAAAACGCCTCAGGAGACTAAAGAGAAGCTTGATAAACATTACGGTGACTCTGCACCTTCGATTAGAACAGTTTATAAGTGGTTTCAAAATTTTCGGACTGGCCATATGGGCACAAGTGACGCTGAACGTTCTGGACGGCCTGTGGAGGTTACGACTCCAGAAATCATTGATCAAATCCATGATATGGTGATGGATGACAGAAGAGTTAAGGTGCGTGAGATTGCTAGTGCCGTGGGCATCTCGACTGAACGGGTACATAATATTTTGCATAAATATTTGGACATGAGAAAGCTATCCGCAAGATGGGTGCCGCGATTGCTCGCGCTTGACCAAAAACGAAATCGTGTAAAGTGTTGCAAGGATGGTTTGCAGCTGTTCCAGAAGAATCCGGAGGACTTTAAGCGTCGTTTCGTCACTGTGGATGAAACATGGATACATTACTATACTCCTGAGACCAAATAACAATCTAAACAATGGGTTACCAAGGGGGAATCTGCACCAAAAAAGGCGAAGACCGTTCCTTCGGCCGGAAAGGTTATGGCGACTGTCTTTTGGAATTCGCAACGGATAATCCTCATCGACTATCTGGAAAAGGGTAAAACTATTACAGGTGAATATTATTCATCGTTATTGGACCGTTTGAAAACCGAGCTGCAAGAAAAACGCCCGCGATTGGCCCACAAGAAAATCCTTTTCCATCACGACAACGCACCAGCACACACCTCAGCAGTTGTGGTCGCAAAATTAATGGAAATAGGATTCCAACTCGTTTCACATCACCCCTATTCTCCAGACTTGGCTCCCTCGGACTACTATTTGTTCCCCAATTTGAAGAAATGGCTGGCGGGACAAAGATTTTATTCAAACGAGGAGGTGAGTGCAGACACTAATGGGTATTTTGCAGACTTGGACAAATCCTATTATTCGGAAGGGATCAACAAACTCGAACATCGTTGGACGAAGTGTATAAGCCTAAAAGGAGACTATGTCGATAAATAAAAAAGGTTTACCCCAAACACATAAGTAGTTTTTATTTTTGCACGGACTTTTCAAACCAGCCTCGTATATATATATATATATATATATATATATATATATATATATATATATATATATACATATATATACCAGGTGTACGAGTATGAAATCCGGATTTCTTTTTCTACAAAATGTGTTAAATTCGGAAGAATGAAAAAAAGTGCTTTATTCAAAGTATGTTCCATCGCTTGTTGTACATTTTTCCCATCTTTCGGGCAATTTGTAAATTCCACGCCAGTAAAAATCTTCCCCTTTTACTGCGAACCATTCATCGAGCCATTTTTTCACATCTTCGTACGAACCAAAGCGCTGCTCAGCAAGTGCGTGACCCATCGATGAAAACAAGTGGTAATCCGAAGGAGCCAAGTCTGGTGAGTAAGCCGCATGGGGTAGAACTTCCCAGATGAGTGCTTCCAACGTGTCGCGAACTGGTTTTGCCATATGTGATGGAGCATTGTCATGAAGAAAAATGACTTTGTGTTGCCTCTTTCGGTATTCTGGTCTTTTTTCAAGTAGCGAACGGTTCAAATCGGTCAATTGTTGTTGGTAACGTTTAGTATTAACCGTTTCCCCAGGTTTTAACAGCTCATAATAGATCACGCCCCTCTGGTCCCACCAAACACAGAACAACGTCTTTCTGCCAAAGCGATTCGGCCTTGCGGTCGATGTGGATGGGGCGCCTGGGTCTAACTATGATTTTTTGCGCTTGGGATTCTTAAAATAAATCCACTTTTCATCTCCTGTAACTATACGATGCAAAAACGACTTTCTTTTGTACCGAGCGAGCAAAATGTCACACGTACTTTTGCGCTTTTCCATTTGCCTGTCGTTCAATTCATGTGGTACCCATCTACCGGCCTCTGAATCTTTCCCATTTCTCGTAGCCGACTGGAAACAGCTTGTTGACTAACGGCCAATTGCTCGGCGAGTTGTTTTTGTGTTTGCGAATCATCTTCGTCCAACAATGCTTGCAATTCCACATCTTCGTATTTTTTTGGCGGTTTTCTACGTTCTTTGTCTGCAACATCGAAGTCACCACTTTTGAAACGCCGAAATCATCGTTCACACGTATCTTGTGAAGGAGCATGTTCACCATACACCTCTCGAAGTAATCGATATAATTCGAATGCTCTTTGTTCGGTATAAGGGGCGACATATTGAACACAACAACACAACACTATGAACACACTTTTCCAATTTATCACCCGTGCGCGTCTGACACTTGTTGATGACACAACAAAATGACGCAGTATCAAATCTTTATAGCACAAAATGCATTGGTGCACCATCTGTTGTCTGAAACCCACATTTCATACTTGTACATCTGGTATATATATATATATATATATATATATATATATATATATATATATATATATATATATATATATATATATATATAAACATATCTAATACATTTAAATTCCGGGTTTCAATCCGTTCGTCTAACAATGAATTTGCACGACGTTTCGCTAAAATTTCATTCGGCATTTTCAAGTGCTCTTGCTGCTGCTGCTACTCGATACTGTGATCTTGTTGTTGCTGCCGCACGAAGCTAACTCAAGCGAGCGCGGCAGCTGCAGCAAGATCACAGTATCGAGTAGCAGCAGCAGCAAGAGCATTTGAAAATGCCAAATGAGATTTTGACGAAACGTCGTGCAAATTCATTGTTAGACGAATGGATTGAAACCCGGAATTTTAATGTATTACATTCCACCATCCGTGAAAACCTCTATTGTAACATATATATATATATATATATATATATATATATATATATATATATATATATATATATATATATATATATATATATATATATATATACCACTCCCCGAGTATTAACTTACTTTGCGATATCTTTATGTATTTTTACCCCCAAATTACGAATTTACCACCTACAGTTTTATTATGGACTGCATAAAAATTAATAGATTTTCAAGCAGTTAAAAATTAGTAGTTGTTAAGATTGCAAAAAAGCTTTGGTTATTCCAAAAGTTCATCCTCAATTTTTATGCGTTCATTTAACTTAACTAAACTAATTTAACTATCTGCTAGAATAAAATAAATCTGTTTATTGTATTGACAACGTTAGGACAATTTTTGTGTCGATTCAGTATCAATTAGGGAATTAAGCGCGATTCGCATTTTCTTAGTACTCTGAGCTTAAATTTATTATAAAAAATCTAATTTGTAAGGTTATGGTGGGAACTTCCAGTTATCCTCCATAACGTTAGGGAGATTATAGTCCAAAAATACGTTCCATCCACACAGTTTGTACTTTATTTCATAACATTTGGTCCGTCATTTTGTATATGCCATCTTTGATTTAAAAATTTCAATATTTTAACCTCAAGTTTTTAATTAGTCATACGAAAAACCCCCGAATAAGAAGTTTTAACCCAAGAAACTACCCTGAAGTGATTTTGAACAGTTCTTTAATCATTTAGGGTCGTAGTTCATTTTTTAGGCACTTTTTGAGGTGAGAAAGGAACCACAGAGTATAATTTTTACGTTGATTTTGAACTCAGCAACCCAAAGAACATAGGAATATATGTATTGAGTCTTTATTTTATCATTAAACAGCATTCCAGTCCATTTTCAGCTGTTTTCTTGAGGTTAGAAAAAAATCCTGACGTGTTGGAGCAAAATGAAATTCAAATTCGTGTTCGGCGGGTCAAAATACTCAGGTCTCAGTTCTTTTTTGTCGATCATTCTTACATGAATTATCTTGAAAGTGACGTCATGCTAAAAGTAATTGGTTGTCAAATAACAGTCGCTGTTATAAGTACAATATTTTGTACGAGATTGTTACGTCTTGCAGTTTTTAAGATTTTTTCCTTCTAGTACGGTAAAAAAAGGTCAAAATAATGATTAGATAGGCATAGTTTAGATACAGCAATATTATGATTTTATCCTCTCTGGAGTATCATTAGGAGTATTGTCCTGAATTTTGGACCTCGAAAAACTTGAGCTCTTTGGTTTATAAACAATTGAATTTTTCAAAACGCGTTTTTTGACCTTAAAATGTGAACAACTCCGGTTATATCAGTCGGATCGAGACCAACAAAAAACTGAATTCTTCGTAATGAAATTTCCAACAAATCTTCGTTGGTTTTAAATCGCTCAAATCTGTACATAACCTATAAAATTAAAAAACAGGCAAAAATCTGTTTTTCTTTTCATTTTATTGTACAGATGGATTAAGTGAACCGATCGGTTTGAAACTTTCAGAAAGTATTCCTTTTGTTATAGCAAAATTACCCTGAAAGTTTGGTAATAAAATATTGAACCCAGTGGACACAATTGAATTTGTTATTTAAAATTTGAATTGCCCGCCATTTCATGCCATTTAGTCCAAAATGAATATATTTTTTTTAAATCTAAGGTTTGACATCAGCTTTCCGATGCTATCAAATTTTTTTGGAGTCATTTTAACCGTTTTTATTTTGTTTTTAAATTTGTTTATTAATCAAATAACAATTGGCATTTTGAAAAAAAAATTGTTAACGAAAATGAAATTTTCTTTTTAAATAAAAATTTTCAATTTTTTTTTCAAAATGACCGAAAAAACGCAGTTGTTTTCGGTCATTTTTCAATTCAAATTTTAAATAACTAATTCAATTGTGCCCACTGGGATCAATATTTTTGAACCAAAATTTCAGGGTACTTTTGCTATAAGAAAAGACATATTTTCTGAAAGTTTCAAACCGATCGCTTCACTTAGTCGGCTTGTACAATAAAATGAAAAAAAAAAAATAGTTTTTGGTCGGTTTTTTTCAATTTTGTAGGTTATATATACATTTGAGCAACTTAAAACTGACGAAGATTTGTTGGAAATTTCATTTCGAAGAGTTTGGCTTTTTTTGTCTCGAGCCGACATATACGAGTATAACCTGAGTTATTCGCAATTTAAGCTCAAAAAACGCGTTTTTAAAACTTCAATTGTTTATAAATAAACACAGTACAAGTTTTTCGAGGTCCAAAACTCAGGACAATGCTCCTGGTGATACCCCAGAGAGAATAAAATCAAATATTGCTGTATCTAAACTGTGCAATTTCAAATGTGATAAAGACTCTCACTAAAGAGGGAAATGGAACCAAAATTATTTACGAAAGAATATTTTAGATGTGTACGACAATGACGGTTCATTCTATTTTCAAGCAAAATTTTAGTCTAAATAGTTTTAATGGGGCTTCAGTAAGATCGGTTGAGGCAAGAACTCAAAAAATCATCAGGTTTGTTGAAGATTTGCTGCTATCAGATCGATGAACGAAGATCCTAGTGCTTCCTGCAAAAGGTGCCTATTAGAACCTACAACTCTTAAGATAAAAATAGCTTCTATTCCATGGATCCTCAAACCCCTTACACCATAGCAAAAATTGATGAAGAAAGAAATTTTTTCGAATATTTGGTAGCTTTAAAGAAAAATGAGAGTTACGTGTGGGATCTTGCCACGAAGTGGGAGTTAATGTAATGGTTTCATAAGGTCTCTTTACTTCCGAAGAAGCTGAAAACGTCTTCTCTCTTTTCAAAAATTAGTCTTTTGTTAGGACTGAGAGGGAATTTTGCGTATTGAGTACATGAAAAAAAAAGTTCATAATTAATGGAATGGAATAGAGAAAGACGATCGAAAATCTAAACCAGCACATTAGAGAGAAAAACGCCCGAGTTCATCAAGAACCAAAACTTTGTTGTTACACACAGTTGAGTGTCCACAAGGCTTGCACAATTCAAGCCATTACCAAGAGCTGGGGATTCACCGAGTTATAACATCCAACCTTTGACTCTAATTTAGCGCTTTCCGACTTTTTTTTGTTTAAATGTGTGAAGAAAACCTCAGAGGTCGAAAATTTTCGCAGAGTAATAAGTTGAAAGCCTCTGCTGCGGCGTTTTGAGATTGTTTTTCTCTATGGCATCAAATCAGGAAATGCTAAACTACATTAATGTAGACCGTAACTATGTAGAAGGCAATTTTTTGAAGCTTTGAGAGTTTTTCTTCATAACTAAACAGACAACATCCTGGTAAACAAGCTCGTAAACATGCGATGCCGTATTTATATAGAGAACGACGAGGCTACTTTAATAATTTAAGTAAAATAAATTGGAATAATCAGCAGCGAAAACAAAGTGCATGACAACATCTAAAACACCGTTAAAATGCAAGGTTATTGTCGAAAAAATATGCAAGGATTAAAGTTCAAATATCTCGTAATAAATATATCGATATTGGTAATATCGAATTAAAAATGTCACTAGCATACCTAAACAGTGTAATATGGCTAAGAATTAAAATGAAATCAGTAACAAGGAGTAACAAGCTGAACCTCATACGGATGTGAAGTATTAGCGTGACGTGTACTTCTAACATGAACCGTTCTGGGAGGAATTAAGCGGGCCACATCCTTCGAACACTTTCCCTGAAAATACTTGTAGAATAGGCTCAAGTCGCTAACCGTTCTTCGATGTTCCAGCGAATCAAGGCCGCCGGTCAGTTTCGGGTCTCCAATCAGACGAATAGCTCCTCTCTGAACAGAATCCAACAAATGCAGTGTATGTTTGGGAGCGGAGCTCCAAACATGGGAGCAGTATTCCATAGTTGATCAAATTTGAGCTTTGTAAAGAATTAACAGTTGTTGTGGAGTGTAAAGCTTTCTGGTTCGAAATAATATTCCCAACTTTTGAGAAGCTCTCTTTACTATGCCTGCAACATGTTCATGCCAGGACATATTTGCTCCCAAATTAACGCCTAACAAATTGAGTGACGATGTTAGAGAAATGGAATGCCCCGACATAACTATGTCGGGTTCAGCAACGTTAACTTTTTTAGAAAAAACTGCCGCCTGGGTTTTTGTAGCGTTAAAATCCACTTGGTTACTGCCACCCCAAGATAAAATTTGTTCCAAGCCTTTGTTAAGTTGAATGCCTTCCTGCTGTCTGCGGATATTCGTCTGAGTAGCCGATGTCCGAGCGTTCAAAGTGAATGAAGAGATAAGCGTACTATCATCTGCAAAGCTGTAGATTGGATTCTCGGTGTTTTCCAGAAGATCGTTAATGTAAATTAGAAAAAGAGTAGGAGGCAGTATGGAGCCTTGAGGTACACCGGCGTTGATAGTGAAGGTGTTAGAAAGAAATCCGTCGACTGCCACTCGTAAAGAACGCTCTTTGAGGAAACATGAGAGCCACAAACAGAACTTTTCAGACATATCATAAGAACGTAGCTTAGCCAACAGCCCATCGTGTCAAACACGGTCGAAAGCCTTGAATATGTCAAGGGCAATCGCTCGAGATTCTCCAAAGTGTTCAATTACGTTGTTCCAAATATGTGTTACATAAGTCAGAAGATCTCCTGTTGATCTATTTTTACGAAAGCCATATTGGTGATCGCTAATAATGTTGAATCCTTCAAGATATTTTAGAAGATGCTGATTGATAGCCTTTTCCATGACTTTCGATATTATTGAAAGCAGTGCGATTGGTCGGTAGTTATTTGGCAAGGTCTTCTTGCCTTTTTTAGGTATCGGCTGAACTGTGGCACATTTCCAGCAGGAAGGAAATATTTCCTTTCTGTAGGATAGGTTGAAAAGTCTACAGAACACTGGTATTAGTCCCTCGCACAGTTTTTAAGAACTATGGCAGGTATTCCGTCATCGCCAGAAGCTTTTTTGGTGTCTAGCTTCATTAAAATACGTTTTATGATACGCTGTCTGAAGACAATATCGGGCATCCTTGACTGCACTATGGGAATAGTAGGTGGTGTTTTTCCTTGGAAATCGACAGTAGAATGTGAAGCAAAGAGTTCAGCCAACAAGTTCACTTTCTCAACAGGTGCCGTTACAATAGAATTATCTGGCCGTGTGAGTGGTGGTATGGTGGATTTAGTGAAATTTTGACTGACTGCCTTAGCGACTGATCAAAAGGACCTGAAATTGTTGGAACAAGCGAGAAGTTTGTTTCTAATTCGTTGATTGAATGCCTCTTTGGTTTCGTCGATAATTTCTTTGCATCTGTTCCTGGCACGAACAAAGGTGTTACGGTATATGGTGTTAGGATTTTCACGCCATTGTCGGTAGGCAAGATGTTTAGAAGCAACAGATTCTTTGCATTTTCGGTCAAACCAAGGCTTGTCGTTGGAAGGGCATTTCTTCGAAAAAGGGATATAAGCCTCCATACCGACCAAAAAATAACATCGGAAACCTCCCTGGCGCAGTCAGATGGGTCTTCGGATCGAAAATAAACGTCTAACCAAGGGAAAGTTCGAAAATATTCCATGAGATCTTCCCATTTAGCAGATTTGTAGTGCCAAATCTTGCGCGGTTTAGACGCCCCTTTGTCTCTGAATCATGAATCATGAATTTATAATGCATTACTTCGGCCTTTACTCAAGTCTATAGTGTCCCAAGACATCAAAAATAAGACAAATACTGGAAATAACAGAAATAAAGCATCCTAATACAAGGGTCATTCAATAAGTAATGAGATAAATAGCTCTAGCTCAAGAACGGTTTATTGGATTCCTACAAAATTTGGTTTACTTTTCGACATAATCCCCCTAATGTTAATACACTTGTTCCATCTTTCTGCTAGAATTCTTTTGATTGATGTCGAGGCCACTCTTCTTCATTGTCGGTGAACGTCTTTCCACTTAGGGCATCTTTAAGAGGTCTGAACAGGTAAAGATCACTCGGAGCTAGCTCTGGGCTGTATGCGGGATGAGACAAGATCTCCTAACTCAGTTCTCGAGTTTCGATTCTTTATGAGCTCCTGTAAACTGCCTGGGAACCCATCCGGCACACGTTTTTCGGTACTGTCAATGGTTCTGAATAATATGGTGAACAGTTCCAACGCTTATCCCAACTTCCTGAGCTATCATTTCAATAGTCATTCTTCTGTTATCACGAATAAATCCATCAATCTTGGACTGGGCGTCCACTGCGCTGCTTGTTACACACTCTTGTTCGGCCACTTTCGAATCGGTCTATCCACTTATAAACGTTCGCACGGTTCATGCAACTTTGTCCATAATGTAATAACATTCTAGAATGTATTTCACTTGGCTTAACACCTTCTGCTATTAAAAAAATCTGTTTACAGAACGCTGTTCTTCTAAAGTGCAGCTTTCTAATGGACTCGCCATGGTAAACTGTTATGTTTACATTACATGATCGAACAGCTGATTAAAACCCATCACAAGGGCCAACTTGCACTCCTAGAAGTATGGAGCGGTTTCGTTGAATGGGTTTTACTTTACTTATTGAATGACCCTCGTAGATAGAGAGAGAATGACAAAACACGGTTGAATACCTTGGATATATCAAATGTAATCGCTCGAGATTCTCGAAAGTGTTCTTTGAGGAAACTTGAGAGGCATAAACAGAACTTTTCAGATCGGAAGAGCGTGACCTTGGATATATCAACAGCAACCGCTCGAGATTCTTCAAAGTGTTCATTTGCGTTGTTCCAAACACGTATTACGTAAGTTAGACATTGATGGTCGCTAATAATATTCAATCCTTCAAGATATTTTAGAAGATGCTGATTGACAGCCTTTTTCATGACTTTGGATATTATTGAAAGCAGTGCGACTGGTCGGTAGATATTATGAATGACTGGGTGTTGAACAGGAAAATAGAATGGAATACATACATAGTTAGAACGACAGAAGAGAAAATGGTTAGAGTCATACAGATCACCAGTAGAAAAAAAGAAAAAACTGGACTAACCCGAAAAGACGTTAAAAGAACAACCTCTTTATGGATAGATTAGCACAGACCGGCAGTCGTACTTATGCAAAGGAGAAAGAAGAATAAGAAAATTCTTAGTTGAAATAGGCAATGTCCTTTAGTACAAGAATATTCTTAGTAATTTAAAAACTGACCTAATTTATTCGCGCAGTTGTGTGTGCAACTACTAACATAACTGTTTAACTCTAGTCAGAGTACCAGAATCGCCGGGGTTAAGATTTTAATAAATTACTTTACATCTCTTGTGGATTAAAAAAAAAAAATAACAACGGAACTGTTTCTCTTAGTTTCTTTATTATTTTGAACAGTGTCTATTTTTATTTTATTTTAATATAATATTTATTTTATTTATATTTCGATTACACAAGAATTTGATGATCATGGTTTATAATTAAGTATCCTTGTAATTAATTTCATTGTTGTGGTAAACTGAACGTTAATGAAAGTTGTTAATTTAATATAAGTATAATGTTCTATCAGTGGCTGATCTGATTAGTTAATAATGGTTTTTACATGTTGGGTAAAAATTTTGATGAAAGTCTGATATTTTTAAGCACGTATAACGGACACGCTCAACGGAGGATCGTGTGGACGCATGCGCATACGTATCCCCGGAGTAAGCTCAGCTGGTACAAGTTTGTCACATGGATTTGCATCTTAAAGTATATTTTGAATTTAGAACAGCAAAGAAATCTTATACATTAAAACTCATTTGAGTACTTACAATGGCAAATCTACCATTTTCAAAATAACGTGTATTTCTTATTACAGTTCAGGAAGATTTTGTATTTATGGATAGGCACCCCTTGGTTGGTTGGTTGGTTGTCGGGGGGTAGGCTATTGTGCCGGTTTGTGCACTGCAGCCTCTTAGCTTTTTGTGCTCCTCTCTCTTGTTTACATGAGCGTCGCCCCTTTAAGAAGATTTATTAGCTTCCTTGCAAGCCCTTTAGGTGGTAATATACAGTCTGTCAAGTAAGAACGTGACCGCTCGTATTCTTGAAAAGATGTGTTTCGAGAACATTTTTTGCCATTAATATATTTTTGGGTGTGCTAACAATGGCGCAATTACTTTAGTAAGTTGTCCAATCGCCTCCTGCTTCAATAATCGCCTGGTATCTTCGAGGCTTGCTATCGACGAGATCTTCTGCATATTCTACAAATTTTCGCGGATCACGCGTGTCTAAGTCCTCAGAGTCTTTTATCTGAGCTTTCTCTTTACGAGGGATCAAGCGTTTTCAATAGAGTTGGTGTCCGACGATACTCTAATATCTTATTGTAGGCCCAAGCTAGCCGTTTCTCGAGGTGTTATTCGCCTAATAAAGGTTTCTTCAACGTGCTTCGGAATTTGACACCACGAGGATGAGGAAGTTGTCGAATGGTCTCATGGGACACATTCAAACCCGATTTTCTTAATTTTGCCACTCCTTGACACAGCGTTAATTTCGGGTCCCGCGAAAACAAAGATACGATTCGTTTTTCGACTTTTGGAGTGACTTTGACTACCGAGCCACTTTTTGGCAAGTCATTACTGGCACGTTGTAAAGATCTCGAAAACGTCTTGACAGATGGTGATTCGTCCGATCTTAACGCTTTAGATCTGGCTGACGTACTTTTAATTAAGAAAGAAGGTCCAGTTGAGGTTCTTAAATTCATTACTTCCCTTAAAATTGGGTCGAATTTGAGCATTGCTCTAAGAATTTTGTTCACGTTGCCCATAACTGTTGCTACCGGCGAAAGAACTTTTTCTAAATTAAAAATAATAAAAAATTATTTAAGAACTATGACAGCACAAAATCGTCTTAATGGGGTAGCAATGTTGGCCATTGAACACGAATTGAGTAGTAAATTAGATCTGAAAGAAATTATTGGCGATTTTGCAGAAACGAAAAAAATTGTTTTAATTTAGGATTAGAGTTTGTATATTATTGTACTAGTTTTGTTCACTGTTTTAAAAGCATATTTAAATTATCTCTGAAAATAGTAGGTACTAGTTTTAGTTTATAAGTTCGTTGTCGTTAGCTCGTTAAAAATGTAAACTTGGTTTTTCAATAAAACAATTTTTCGTAAATCTGTATTAGTATTATTGTCTTAATTCAATTATACTCGTATGTCATTTCCTGGTGAACATAGTTTTCTTTAAGCTTGGGTGCGGCGGCATTTTTTGAGTTTGCCTACGGTGGCAAAAAAGCTAGGGCCGGCCCTGTTCCAGATTCTCACCTGGGCGAGCAGCTTTCCTCTCGAAATACAGAGAATGACCGGGAGGAGTACTTCATAAAAGGCTGAATCTCAGCTTTCTATATGATTAAAAGCTTTTTTGGAGTATAAAGTTTTTATTTTGCACAAAATAATGTTCCGAGCGTTCAGAAGCCCTCCTGGTAACATAGTTTAACTGACGATGCTAATGGGAATAAAGTATTTCGAAATACCGATGCACCGTGAAGTTTTTTTAGAAAAGACCTAGATTTCTGCAGTGTTAAATTATTATTATCTCAAGACAGAATTTCTTTCGCGTTTTTTATAAAGTTGTATAACTCGTGCCTGTCTGCGGATATTTTCACTGGTGGTTGGCATTAAAGCATTTTAGGTAAAGGAAGAGATAAGTGGACTTTCATTAGCAAAACTATGATTTGGATTATTTGGTTTTTCTAGCATACCTTTTATATAAAGAATAAAGGAAGACAGAAGGGAGAACTAGAGCACCTTGGCAGTGATAATGAAATTAATGAAAGTTAATCCATTAATCGCCCCTTCCAAAGAACGATATTTGAGTTAACTGGACCCTTTAGGAATATTATAAGTTATATAAAATATTTTATATTTTTTTTTATATATCAGGGTGGGTTAAAAAAATCTTCTTTTATTTATTAATTTTGTACTAAGAGATGGATGTTCTGAAAAGGTATTTGTGCAATCATACCCTTTAAAATAACCGGCCAAGGGCAAGTCGGACTTGCGCAATTACTGTTTCGTACGTTGATTGCTTTAAAAATCAAAAATTTTGTTACCGAGGTATAAAGTGATCAGTGACTTCACAAAACACAGCCCAAATGAGTTTTCAATAAACTTTGTTTCTGCTCTTATTTGAAAACTGATAACCTTGATTGGTTTTTTTTTATATACCAGATAAATTTTAAAAGGTAATGCACTCGTGATAATTTTCATTCAATCTACACCTTGTGAAGAATATTCCAGAATTTTTTAAAAATTTTTTGATCAGTATTCTTTGAGATAACGGACAGCAATTTTTGGAATTTTTTAAAAATAATACAAAGAAAAGTGTGTGAAAGTCTTACATTATATATATTCTTAAACTCGTGTTTTCACAGGCTTTCATTTGACACCCCACTTGATGACCTGGTATTTTTTTTTTTTAGTTCCGATTTCACCCCCCAAAACTAACCCTTTAAGTCAAAATTTCAAGCCTACATGGCTCTGATGGGGCAATCAATTTCTATATTAGTACCAAATTTCAACTTTTTATGTCAAATAGTTTCTGAGAAAATCGAGTGTGACAGACTGACAGACGGATAGATAGACGGACAGACACCGAAGCAATCTTATAAGTGTTCCATACGGAACACCAATTATAAAAATGTAGGGAGTTCAATAAATAAAAAAGCAAAATATTTATTACTTTTACAGGTATGAGATTACTATATGTCTGCAGTTTTATGTGTTTCCAGATTATCAAAAAATTATGCGCGTGTCAGTGGTTCTAAATCTAAATCAATATAAAAGGCAGAAAAAAGACGGAGCTGCTTATAGAGGGATACCAATCAACAAACAATGGGGGACGTCAAACGAAAACCAGTGAAGCGAAACTCCTTGATAAAAAAAGACTCTCTTGCACCAGATCTCTAAAAGTTTAAACCTCCTAATACACTAAACTAAAAATCGACGATCCGGATGGTGGAGATTTTTCACAAAAAGGACACTTGCCTACAGAGGCACTCTAAAAATTTACACCTGCATTAAAAATCGATGACCTACGAAAAGAACCCCTTTTTGCCAAAGAACTCTAAAAATTTGCATTCCATTTTAAAATTCGATGGGAGCGTTTTTCACAAATAAAAATCTTCTATAAAAAAAGTCCTGTTTCTAAGAGGCGTTGTATTCAAGATCCACAAGGGCGGGGGAGCATATACCCCTCGATTTCCTTTTAGCTAAGCCATAAGTGTACATATAGTTACCAGTAATTAATATCAACATGCTAATATGTTCGACGCGATGATTAAAAACATACAATATTATATTAAATAACACAAGTCTGCAAAAAAAAAATTGAGAGCTGTTTTGGTTTTTTTGCGTAATTCTTATGTATTTGGGTGTACTGAATCCGAAAATGACTTTCGTTTTGTCATAGAACGTCACATTTTCTGACAATGTAGGTATCTATGTTAAACAAGTTATCATCTTAAAATAAAAGATAAAAGACTAAAAAAAATTTTTAAATTTATAATTGCGTAACAAAACTTATTTTTTTATCTAAAATACATTCATTAGTAAGCACTAAACATATTTCTTTTTCCCAGTGAGACTCCTTTTGGTACATTTTCGCTTGTAGGAAGCATCTGGAAGGTCTCTCTGAAGCGTTCAATAGTAGTCTGCCATCATTGAGACGCTCCATCTTCCCTGGTATCTTTTTTCCATCTCCTTAATATCTTGGTGAAATCGTTCACCTTGCTCTTCACTCAGATCTCCTAAATTTTCTGGAAAGTAGTCGAGGTGGTAATGAAGAAAATGTACTTTTAAACTCATTAGGCAACCTAAAGCTTGAAATGCTTTTAATATTCTTTTGACGATTTGTTTGTAGTTAGGGTCTTTCTTATTGCCTAAAAAATTTCTCTATGACCTCTTTAAAGGCAATCCACCCTTCTCTTTGAGGATCCGTCATGGTTGTGATGAATTGTGGATCAGCCATAAGCCGTCTAATATCTGGTCCAACGAAAACACCTTCCTTCAACTTTGCCTCCGAGAGGCCTGGAAACTTTGATATTAAGTATTTGAAGCAATTTCCATCTCTTGGAAGTGACTTTTACAAATTGCTTCATCAATCCCAGCTTTATGTGAAGCGGTGGTAGAAGAACTTTATGAGGAGGCACCAAAGTTTCATGCAGGACGTTCTTTTCGTCAATTTTAAGCTCCCTCGGAGGCCAACACTTTGTGGTCCAGTGATTTGCTCGGTCTCTACTATCCCATAGACACAAAAAGCAAGGGAATTTGGTAAACCCAGATTGTTGTCCGAGCAACATGCCCAAGATTTTTTAAATCACCGCACACTTGCAAACCGTGGTCTTTATATTTTAATTTGCAAAGAACCAATTCCAAGTTTTTGTAGGTTTCCTTGAGGTGTACGGAATGACCGACAGGAATGGAAGCATAGAAACCGCCATTGTGAAAGCAGAACTGCTTTAAGGCTTCTTTTTGAAGAATCTATGAAAATACGCCACTGTGCTGGGTCGTATGAGATCTTAAATGTATCCATCAAACCTTCAATATTGGTACAATAAACCAACTCGTCCTCTTGGGCAAAGTAGGAAGTTAACTGCTTCTCACAATATCTAAATCAGGAGGAAGACGCTCCCGGCAAAAGTAAGTTCCTGCTTTTGAGCCTTGATCCAAGCAACTCAGCAGCGTTTTTAGGAAGATGGGAAAACAATTTCGGACTGCTGTCATCTTCAAATTGAAAACTTGACTTGTCATCGGGTTCAGGTACAGCACCATCTCCATCAGAACTTGGAATCTCTTCCAAGGTAGCAGGGGCCTTGGGCACTGGTATTTCGGTCCCATGAGGGATGGGACGAATAGCTGATTGCAGATTGAGGTATGAAATGGACTGCTTCCATTTTGAATTATACCCTTTCACATTACACGAACAAAAGTAACAATCATCACTATGGTTCTTTTGCTCGCGCCATACCATAGGAATAGCATATCGGAAAGCTTTTTTCTTGCCCTTAAACCAATTTCGAAGGTCTTCAACACATCGTTTGCAGACTTTATGAGGTGCCCAAACTTTATCCGGATCTCCAAGTTTTAAGCCAAAATACGTGAAGTATACTTTTTTTACAAAGTCCGTAATATTAAGTTGTTGCTTTAATACCATATATTCGCCACAAATATAACAAACTGTCAGACGAATTCACACACTTCCGCACAGATGACATTGCACTATATTGAACCAAGATCTATAAAACAATGACGAGTTAACACGTAATTGTACCGCGCCACTTTCTACACTATCGGAGCGCGCACGTTCTGGTTACAACGTTTATGTTTGTTAATTTAGCTCACACAGGGCGCGTTCTTTATTTAGTAAGTAATGATAGTTATGGCCTGTATACATTTAAAAACAGTAATCAAAATAAAATTGTACCTATTTATTTATGACTTCAAGTTAGCCCAAAAAAAAAACCCTTTTTATAATAAAATTTTGCGTTTTGCAAAATAACCTGACGTTCTGGAATTTTTTGAGTTTTCAGAACACCTAAATACATAGAAATCAGTTGAAAACATCCAGACAGCATTTTTGTTGCAGACCTGTGTAATTTTTCATTGCTCTTATAATTCACGATTTGTCATTTACAATGGTATCAATTAGAAGTACAACTATGTACCTAAATATAGTAGTATATATTTAGTCACATTTACGAACAATTAGATTTTACTAATATGAGTATATTTATTTATGAAAAATATTAACTGCCGAATATTATTTTTAATTAACTTATTTGCTTTTGCTTGCATAATTTCGACGTTTATTTCGTTGAATTAACTACTTTCATTTGCGTGTGTTACCATTCAATTTGATTGTGTTAAAATGTGGTAATTTTGAAGTCTTGTTAACAACGTGTATATTTTATATTAAACTAGCATGAGCCCGCAGCTCGGCCCGCGTGGAACCCACGATTAAATGGCATTAAATCTTTTGTTATAGAAAAAGTAACTGAGCTCTATTGATTGAGTGCTTTTATCATATATCATCATGATCGATAAAAATCTGTGTTGCAGAAATAATGTATATATATATATATATATATATATATATATATATATATATATATATATATATATATATATTTATATATAATTTGTTTTAAAACCGATACTCATTAGACTCAATTTAAACCCGACCTCCAGAAATAATTATTCACGGGTGAACATGACTTTTTTAAGAACCTTTTTTTTACAGCTAGATAAGTAAATTTTTCGAGAAAAAATGAAAAAAAAAACCCGCTAAATTGCCGTAAAAAGCATCAAAAATCAATAAATGGTGAATCCTGATAACGTTTTTATATTTTGCCCATTTTATATCTTTTAGTCAGATTAACGTCCAGGTACACTTTTCTTATGTTCTTTGACCTGCTGACTTCGAACTTTCATGTACCTTGTTGATATTAGGATATCGTTTCTAAGCTATGGTCAAAATTTAGGTACTTTTTTGTCAGAAATGGCCGTAAACTAAAAATGGTGTATTTTACCGCCATTGTATATACACATGTATTTTTACAGTTAGTGCTATTGATTTAATAGCGGTATTAGTAACCTATTCATTCATAAAGATATTAAATATTATTTTATCATTGTAGTTTGCTATTGAATTAAAAGTTTAACGGTTTCATACCGGATGGCGTTGAAGTTTGTTGGTTATTAACACTTTTGGGTATATCTCTTTTATATCTCTCCTGCTGATACTGGGTGTTTGTAATTTGTCTCATCACCTAGGCTTGTTGATGAGCTCTGATATGAAGCATATGGAGCAAAACATGCATATGGATTGTCTATAGTTTGGAACGCCCGTAATTTTGATGCGCGGTAAAGAGCAGAGCACGGTTTTCTTCCGCCAAAGATCCTGTCTGTTTATAGGCACAGATGTGTGTATGTACACCCGTTTACAACTTTAAAGTGGCTAATATAATTTGTATGCAGATTTTTTCGTATGGAAGTAAGACAATTAATATTTCCTTAAAAGTGTAAAATCTAAACTCATATAATTAGTATGTTTAGAACTTCAAGTAGAATTCAAAAATAATACAATATATAGCGGGAATCATTTAAAAATGAGTTTATTTAGTTTATCACAGAACATTTTCCAACCACCATATATAATTAAAAACCTTATTTTGTTCACCCAGCATCTATTATAGCTTTCTGCCAAATTTTCTTAAAATTCATTCTGCCGTTTGGATGTAGGTCTAACAAATGTTCTAAAAATTGCCATGTCTGTATGTAATAAATCAACATTTTCGATATAGTTTTTGTTCAATTTGAACTTAAATCCCTTGTTGATGATAAATATTTATAAGTACATATAAAATTACTGTTAACTCAGGTTAGTCCTAGCTGAACATTAACAGTACTATACATTATGAATAAGTCAGAAACCAAAGTTTTTGCTTCAGTGTCTGGTTCTTATGAACAAATGATTAGTCAATCAATAAAACTTTACTAAAACTCTAATAACACAAATAAAGATATAAGTTACAGTTGCGAGGGACGGCTTTTAAGTTTTTACAAACGACCACTAGTGGCAGCTCAGAAATTGGCCGAGTAGTTTGTTTACAGTGAGCTTTTAAAAAAACAATTTTGTGTAAAAATTTCACATAAAGGTTTTGGGATGACTTTTTACGATTTTAGTTAAGGCCTAACTCAACAACAATGCCTCGAATCGCTTCGTTCAACTTTTGGTAATGAATCACCAATTTCGTGAAGATCTAACAAAATCGGTTGTTATTTCAAAAAATATCGACGCTGTGCGCAATTCTTGATTGAAGAGGATCGGCATGTGACTTACCGTGAAATAGAGGCATATTGAGGACTGCAGTACATTCGATTTTGCATGCACATTTAGCTGTAAAAAAGATCTGTTCCCGTTGGATTCCGCATAATTTGACAGAAACTGAAAAATAGGCTGTGCCAATTGGTGTAAGGAAATGTTCAAGAAATTCAACCGAGGACAATCAAAATCCGTATACAACATCGTAACAGGGGACGAAACTTGAATATATTTGTACGAGCCGGAAACTAAGCAACAATTAACCGTTTGGGTGTTCCAAGATGAAGCGAATCCAACAAAAGTGGTTCGTTCGCGAAGAACTTGCAAGAATATAATCGCTTGTTTCTTTGGACATACTGGACACATTACAACCATTTCTTTAGAGGATCGAAGAACAATTAATGCTGAATAATACAACAATTTGCTTGCTAGAAGTCAAAGATGAAATCAGGACAAACAACCGAAAACGTCGCATTATTCTTCATCATGACAATGCCTCTCACACAGCACGTCAAACAATTGATTGTTTGACGAAGAAAAACATTGAACTAATATCTCATTTTCCATATTCACCTGATTTATCACCTAAGGATTTTTTTTTGTTCCAGAATATCAAAAAAAAAGAATGCGTGGACAGCGATTTTCATCACCTCAAGAAGCTATTGAATCTCTCCAAAACCATCATCTTGAGGTACCAACTTCATTGTTTTTGTAAAAACTTAAAAGGTAGCTCTCTACTGAGGATTTTAATCGAGATGAAGTTGAGATAAGTCAGCCGTGGTAATGCTACTCTTAAAGCAGCGATATGTATGGTAGTGTCCGGTTTTGAAAAGAGTTTACGTAAAAAAACTTTTAAATTTTTAAATGAAATGAAACGAATTACTTTGTTATTTGTCACTTATTTTTAGTGTTCCGTACGGAACACTTATAAGATGACTTTGGTGTCTGTCTGTCACACCCGATTTTCTCCAAAACTATTTGTCATATAAAGTCGAAATTTGGTAATAATATAGGAATTGATGGCCTCATCAAAGTCGTGTAATTTTGAAAGTCAAATTTTGACTTAAGGGGTCAGTTTTGCTGTGTGAAATCGGAAGTGAAAAAAAATTTTTTTTAGTAGGTCATCGAGTGTGGTGTCAAATGAAAGCTTGTGAAAAAACGAGTAAAAAATATACATAACACATGGGCTGAAAAGTCCCGGGCCTAACAAAGAAAACACGGTTTTTTTGGTTCAAAATTAGCTTTATTCATCAACGTAATCTCCATCAAGAGCAACGCAATCATTCCAGCGCTGCTCTAACATTTCAATACCACTTTTGTAGAACGATTTATCTTTTGCCTCAAAATAGGCCTCAGTTTCAGCGATAACCTCTTCATTCGTGCGAAATTTCTTACCGGCGAGCATTTCTTTCAGGTCTGCGAACAGCCAGTAGTCGCTGGGAGCCAAATCTGGCGAATACGGTGGATGTGGGAGCAATTCGAAGTTCAATTCATGTAGTTTTGCCATTGTTTTGATTGACTTGTGACACGGTGCGTTGTCTTGATGAAACAAAATTTTTTTCTTTGCCATATGCGGTCGTTTCTTTGCAATTTCGGCCTTCAAACGCTCCAATAACGCTATATAATATTCACTGTTGATGGTATTTCCTTTCTCAAGATAGTCGATGAATATTACACCACGCACATCCCAAAATACCGAGGCCATAACCTTTCCAGCCGATTGTTGTGCTTTCGGGCGCTTTGGACGAGGTTCACCAGTTGCTGTCCACTCAGATGACGATCGTTTTGATTCCGGAGTGAAGTGATGGATCCATGTTTCATCCATTGTCACATATCGACGCAAAAATTCCGGTTTGTTACGTTTAAACATGGCCAAACACTGCTCAGAATCATCAACACGTTCTTGTTTTTGATCAACAGTGAGCAAACGCGGCACCCACTTTGAACAGAGCTTTCTCATAGTCAAATGCTCATGCAATATAAAGCCAACACGTTCTTTTGATATCTTTACGATGTCAGCTAACTCACGCAACTTCACTTTTCGATCATCTTCAAAACGATTTTATGGATTTTTTTGATGTTTTCTGGTGTTACCGCCTCATTTGGACGTCCACTGCGTTCTGCATCATCGGTGTCTCTACGACCACGTTTGAAGTCAGCAAACCAACGTTTTATTGTTGTTTCTGATGGAGCGGAGTCCCCATAACACTTTTTAAGCCATTGCTTCGCTTGAACGGTATTTTTTCCCATCAAGAAGCAGTGTAAAATTAAAACACGAAATTGTTTTTGATCCATTGTTTTGAAAATAACAAAAGTAGCGTCACTCTTAGCACAATAACTCACAAACTAATGAATAGAATATCATGAAATTTTAACAGCTGTCTTTTGAAGGTTAGTATTAACTGAAAAAAAGGTGACTGCAATAAAACTACCGCCATCTATGTGTTAGGCCCGGGACTTTTCAGCCCATGTGTTATAATGTAATACTTGCGCACACTTTTCTTTGTATTATTTTTAAAAAATCGCGAAAAATCGCTGTCCCCCCACCTTATCTCGAAAAGTACTCGTACTTATCAAAAAATTTTGAAAAAATTCTGGAATATTCTCCAAGGGGTTTAGATTGAACGAAAATTATCACAAGTGTATTACCTTTAATAATTTTTCTGGTATATAAAAAAATATATTCAAGGTCATTAATTTTCACTAAAGATTGGAAACAAACTTTGTTGAAAACTCATTTGGAGTGTGTTTGTGAAGTCACTGATCATTTTATACCACCGTAACAACATTTTTTATTTTAAAAGCAATCAACGTACGGAACACTAATTGTGCAAGTTCAACTTGCACTTGACCGGTTATTTATTTATCTGCTACTGCAGTTTCGTAGGTTTTCTACATTATCAAGCGTAATACTATCCATAAATACCAAAAAATAAGTGACAAATAACAAAGTAATTCGTTTCATTTCATTTAGAAATTTAATATGTACTGTCACAAAGTAACGGACACCTCAATTATGCAATTAAAAACTTTTATTTATTGTTACAGCATTTTTGTTCAGCTTTTGCATTTTATAAGTTTTTGATGAAACAATGAAAAAGTATGTTGCGCGATACAATAAGAATGTTGGAAGGAAAAAGAAACTTCATAATTTTCTCTTAGCATTTTACATGTATGAAACTTATAAAATGAAAATATGATAAAGTAACAAGTTTTTTTAGTATTTCAATCGATGAAAAAATGAGAAAATTGGAAAATGAAAGATTTATCGAATTTAAAACAAAATATTTTTTTGTATCTCTATGGCAACCTTAATACGATTGTCGCCGATTAAATGTTAGTCAGCCATATTGAAAGATCTTTATTTCTGTTATTTTAATTAATTAGATGAGATTCCCTATACGAGCTCTAATTATTTAAAAACTCCCAAGTTACGGTCTGCATTTTTTTTTTATGGGTCTAGCACACGTGCTACAGGGAAGTTCCTAAAGCGCTACAGGAGCGACACGTGTGCTGAGAAAGCGATTCACGTTATTCTTGAATCGCTGCAAATTGTACTCGGTTGGGAAACACAGTCCTGGGCAAATTATTGCAAAGGCATGATGTTCTCCATATAAAAGACTGCTTGAAAAGCGTTGTACGAGGAGTAACAAGCTGAACCTCATACGGATGTGAAGTATTAGCGCGACGTGTACTTCTAACATGCACCGCTCTGGGAGGAATTAAGCGGGCCACATCCTTCGAACATTTTCCATGAAAATACTTGTAAAATAGGTTCAAGTCGCCAACCGTTCTTCGATGTTCCAGCGAATCTAGGCCGCCGGTCAGTTCCGGATCTATAATCAGACGAACAGCTCTTCTCTGAATAGAATCCAACAAATGCAGTGTATGTTTGGAAGCGGAACCCCAAACATGGGAGCAGTATTCCATAGTTGGTCGAATTTGAGCTTTGTAAAGAATTAACAGTTGTTGTGGAGTGTAAAGCTTTCTGGTTCGAAATAATATTCTCAACTTTTGAGAAGCTCTCCTTGCTATGCCTGCAACATGTTCATGCCAGGACATATTTGCTCCCAAATGAACGCCCAACAAATTGAGTGACGACGTTAGAGGAATGGAGTGTCCCGACATAACTATGTCGGGTGCAGCAGCGTTAACTTTTTTAGAAAAAACTGCCTCCTGGGTTTTTGTAGCGTTATATTCCACTTGCTTACTGTCACCCCAAGATAGAATTTCTTCCAGGTCTTTGTTAAGTTGAATGACTTCCAGCTGTCTGCGGATATTCGTCTGAATGCAGAGATAAGTGTACTGTCATCTGCAAAGCTGTAGATTGGATTATCGGTCTTTCCCAGCGGATCGTTAATATAAATGAGAAAGAGAGTAGGAGACATTATGGAGCCTTGGGATACACCGGCGTTGGTAGTGAAGGTGTTAGAAAGAAATCCGTCGACTGCCACTCGTAAAGAACGCTCTCTGAGGAAACATGAGAGCCACAAACAGAACTTTTCAGACATACCATAAGAACGTAGCTTAGCCAACAGCCCATCGTGTCAAACACGGTCGGATGCCTTGGTTGTGTCAAGAGCAACCGCTCGAGATTCCCCAAAGTGTTCAATTGCGTTGTTCCAAACATGTGTTATATAGGTTAGAAGATCTCCTGTTGATCTATTTTTACGAAAGCCATATTGGTGATCGCTAATAATGTTGAATCCTTCAAGATATTTTAGAAGATGCTGATAGATTTTCCATGACTTTCGATATTATTGGAAGCAGTGCGATTGGTCAGTAGTTATTTGGCAAGGTCTTCTTGCCTTTTTTAGGTATCGGCTGAACTATGGCACATTTCCAGCAGGAAGGAAATATTCCCTTTCTGTAGGATAGGTTGAAAAGTCTACAGCAAACTGGTGTTAATTCCCTCGCACAGTTTTTGAGAACTATGGCAGGTATTCCGTCAACGCCAGAAGCCTTTTTGCTGACTAGCTTCATCAAAATGTGGAAACTTATTATTCCACTAGATCATGGTTCTGTGAACATTACTTAAGTAAAAATATTTTACGTAGTTAGGTTCATTCAGCATTCTAATTTTAAACAGCAAATTTATTTAATTTTAATATTCCCATGCATAATAAAAGTGGTTGTTAGTAATGCATATTGCTCCCTCTTTTAGCAATTTATTTTTAATTTATTTAATTTTATTTAATTTATTTAATTTTTTTATTATTTTTTTATTTTAATATATTATTTAATTTATTTTAATTTATTTAATTATTTAATTTTTTTAATTTTTAATTTATTAATTATTTATTTATTTTAATTATTTAATTTTATTTAATTTATTTATTTATTTAAATTTTTTATTTTATTTAATTTTTTTTAATTTTTTTATTTAATTATTTATTTTTAATTTTTTATTTATTATTTTTTTATTTAATTTTAATTTAATTTATTTATTATTTATTTAATTTATTTAATTTATTTAATTTATTTATTTTTTTAATTTTATTTTATATTATTTATTTAATTATATTTAATATTTTCATTATTTATTTATTTAAATTTTCATTTATTTAATTTATTTATTATTTATTTATTTATATTAATTTATTTAATTTATTTATTATTTTTAATTTTATTTATTTATTTAATTTATTTAATTTATTTTTTATTTAATTTTTTAATTTATTTTATTTCATTATTTATTTAATTTATTTATTTTATTTTAATTTATTTATTTTTTAATTTATTTAATTTATTTAATTTATTTAATTTATTTAATTTTTTAATTTATTTTTTATTTTAATTTATTTAATTTATTTTATTTTTTTTATTTATTTAATTTATTTAATTTTTTTTTTTATATTTAATTTATTTAATTTATTTAATTTATTTAATTTATTTAATTTATTTATTTATTTATTATTTAATTTATTTAATTTATTTAATTTATTTTATTTATTTAATTTTTAATTATTTTTTTAATTTATTTAATTTTTTTTTTTATTTTTTTTTTTAATTTATTTAATTTTTTTAATTTTTTTTATTTATTATTTATTTAATTTAATTTTATTTTTTAATTTATTTAATTTATTTAATATTATATTAATTTTTATTTTATTATTTATTTTAATTTATTTTTATTTTTTTTTATTTATTTTTTTATTTATTATATTTATTTATTTAATATATTTTTTAATTTATATAATTTTATTTATTTATTAATTTTTATTTAATTATTTATTTTATTATTTTTTAATTTATAATATTTATTTATAAAAAAATGTCGTAACATGTATTACAAATTCAAGTTTAAAATTAATTGCAGGTTAACATTTCGTTCAACAAGTTCACATATTTTTAATTATCATGTAAAATATTCCATACGTATATCTAAAACTGGATTGCAAAATATTCAAAACAATCATCATAATTTATTAAGGACAGTAGCAGCAAACACTTTGTTAAAATAGGTGTCATGACGAAATGTGTTCTTGTTTTGAATCATAGATACCACATCAATAATTTAAAGAATTCATGGACCATTATTAAAAAAATGTCTATATGAAAATTACGAAATACCCGAACTAGTTTAATTATATCCAACGGCAATAAAACGGCAACTTCAGTGTAGAACAATAATGTACTGAATAAACTTATCAACTTTTGAAATGAACTATTATCAAATCAATATCTAATTTCTTCTGATTTTTTTGTGGTCACAGTACATGCGCTTCAGGGAAATTTCGAAATTACAAAGGAATATCACATATATGGAAGTAGCGATTCAAATTAATCTTTAATCGCTGCAAATTGTCCTCCAAGGAAAATACAGATAGTTCATTACAAGGGCATGAGACCTTTCATATAAAACAGTTTTTGATGAGGATGTACAAGAGATAACAACCTGTATCTAGGAGGATCTAAGCATGCTACATCTATCAAACACTTCCCATGAAAGTATTCATGAAATAGACCTTCTTTCGATGTTTCAAAAAATTCACTACTGGATAGAATTCAACAAAGGCAGTTCATGTTGGAGAGTAGAATTCCGTTTAATGTAGAATTAGAGGTTTGTATCGAATTAAAAGCTCTTGTTGAATAATAATTTTCTAGTACAAAATAATATTCCGAGCTATTGATAACACAGGTATACAAAACAATCTTTTAAGCGAGACACGTGTTTTCTTAAGTACTTGTTTTATACTGAATCCAAACAAATCATAAAATAAAACATCCACCGTGAAATTTTTTCCAGAAAACACAATTAAAGTTGCCAGAAAACTATTAAATTGAAAAAAAAATACATTTTGATATGTGAAACTGTATAATCATAAAAATTATGGAATAAAACTATTATTTCGGACATCTTTGAATATTCTGAATCTATATTTATCATAGAAACTTAAAAAATATTAGGTTTTAGTGTTCATGTTTAACAAAAAACACGCATACACCACCTTCAACTAAGCTACGTAGCAAATGCTGTTTAAAATAAATATGTACAAACCCATAAATTAAAAAATTGTTTTTAATTGTTATTAATATTGAACCAAATTATTCTTTCCAGTGTTTTTTAAAGTTCTTAATCCTGACTTAACATCAAAAAATAAAGTTTTATGTTCAGTTTCAACAAAAAACTCGTTTCTAACACTTAAGCTATGTGGTTGGTAAAATGCTTTTTTAGATAAATAAATGCAACATCTAAACAACATTTTTTTTTCCAACATTTTTAGTGGTTTTTTAAGTTTCAAATTCGAATTTGATATCAAAACATGAGGAATAATATTTAGTGTTGAACAAAAAAAATAACCGTTTACTATTTAGAAACAAAAGGGCGCAAAATGCAGTCTAATGTATATACCTAGACAGTTTTAGAAGTCAATTTTGTGGATAGATTGATATGAGTGAATGAGTGAATATGAGGGAATGTGAGTGGGTGAGTGAGTGAACGAGCGAGTGAGTGAGCGAGTGAGTGTAGAAGTGACTAAGTAAGTAAGTTTGGGGGTATGTGAATGAGTGAGTATGTGAGTTAGTGAATGACTGAGCGAGTAAGTAAGTAAGTGTCTTAGTTGGTAAGTAAGTGACTGAGTGAGTAAGTGAGTATGATGATATGCGAGTGTGTGTGGTTAGTATGTAAGTATTTCAGTATGTGAGTGATTTGTTTACTTATTTACTATTTATTTTACCTGTTTTACATAAAATTAAAATTAAATCTTCCGTTTATAAATTCTGATTTTAATTTTCTTTTTTTTTTCGTTTTTTTATTAGAATTTTTTTTATTTAGTAGGAGTAATTTTTTCTTTTCTTTTTTAGTCTTTTCGTTTTATGTTCAAGTGACTCAAGCTTTAAGTGTCTTTTCTGAAAAAGCCTCACGTGGATGTCTTTTTTTACGATTTTTTGGATTCAGCATAAAAGAAATACTTAAGAAAATACGTGTCTCCACCTAAAAGACAGAGATTTTTTTTTGTATGCCTGTGTAATTTTTCTTTGCTTCTTAGTTAACGGCTGGGACGTTGAATGGCTATGTTAGCAGGTTAGTGTCATGTCCAGTTCTTCAAGAATTTTTTTTTTTTTAAAAATCCAGTCAGCAATATGACTTGATTTTTGTAGCGTTAAATTCTAGTGGGTTATTGACACACTACAACACAAAATTCCTTTTAATTTATTGTTACATAGAATTCAAGTAATTTTAATAGTTTTCCGGAGAGCTTTCTGAACTTTTAATTCTATGCTATTATTTTTCGAGATAAAAATAAATAATATAAAATTATAATATTACCTTAATAAATCAGATGGCAAACTTTAAAGTATAACTGTGAAGAGTTTACGAGGGAAGATCTTTTTACAGGCACAGTACAGACGCTGCAGCGATATTCGTAAATTGCTATAAGAGCGTTAATCTTGATTCGCTGCAGGTCATACTACTTGAGAAATCCAGGTCTGGGGCATTCGATCCAAAGGGATGAGGTTGTCCATATAAAAAGTCTCATATCGCACACGTGCCGCTCCTTGAGCGCTTTAGGGACGTCCCTGCAGCATGTGTGCTAGACCCATAAAAAAAAATAAAAAAAAAAGTAAAAAAAAAAATACAGAAAGTGGTACAAACAGTGTCACGTTGACCTCTTTGTGGTTGCGATGCAATCTAATGAAACTGTGTAGTGTTAAACCTGCATATAAAACATCTAAGGTTAGAACGATCTTTATAGTTAAGTTTGTACTGTTTGGAAATTGTTTTATGATTAATATAATTGTAGTATTCTTTAAAATAATACTTTGGTACGATTACTACAACTGAGCTCATTTTAACCTTTGGATATTTGAAACGAAAGCGTTAAAACAAAAACAGAAAAACGGTATTTAAAATTCTCCCTGCAACTTAAATATGTATAACTTGTTTTATAAGAATCAAGTGAAATTCCAGGGCTATAAATTGCTTTTTGAAATTAAATGAATCTAATAACTGTCTATACCAAATGTTGAGAAGTGTATATGTACCTGCAACAGGTAATAATGGGATCTTTAACTAAAATTTTGATGTTTTGCTGAGTATAGAATAGCAATTGTGGCGGCCCGTGGCTCCGTGGTGCAGTACTTGCTTGAGGTGCAGAAGGTCTCGAGTTCCAATTCCGGCAAGTCGGTATACTTATTTATAGTATATTTAGTCTGGTCACATACATATGTACATAGTAATTGTTTGCAGAAATGCGCTAACGTCCGTGGCAGCACTACCGCGTTGTCTATGCTGTCAAATAGAAAAATGTTTGTTTCGGCACTTGGACAACGTTGACAAGTATTAGGATATCCTTACCCATTTCTTTAGGATATAAAAAGTATAAAATCCCCTACGCAGGGAGGTGAACAATAAAAAAAATGACAATTTTAATTTTCCGTTTATACTGAAAATATTAAGAAATAAAAAAGTATTTCTAGAAAACGCAGATGAAATTGAAATAGAGTCAATTGGTTTTAGACATGAAATAACGACTGGGTAGTATGGCCAAAATGCTTAGAATTCAAATATTTCGATATTCTGGAAGAATCTGGAAAAATAAACCTACCTACTGGTGAAATTGTGTTCTTAAAGGTTTGGCATTAAACCGGTTTAAAGTACTCACTACAATAACGGTCATATGGGTGCAATAATATTTGACATTTCTAAAGCATTCGACAAGACTTAGCACCAAGGACTGGCACTCAAGTTCGTAAGATACACGAAAAAAGGTATTAGAAGCCCGATTTCATCAATGTGATTCAACATTTACATTGCTGACATACCCAAGACAAACCACACAAGCTTGACACTGTTTGTGGACGACATCGCTGCACATAGGGGTATTTCAGCGTTTTGGGCGGCCTGAACTTGTTCCAGGTAGAAAAAATTTGCTACCTATTAATGTTGAATAGGCATAGAACAATAAGGGACCCCTCCCGTTATCCATTTGAGAGCGCGCGTCTCA
Source organism: Pachyrhynchus sulphureomaculatus (assembly GCA_019049505.1). Lineage (NCBI taxonomy): Eukaryota > Metazoa > Arthropoda > Insecta > Coleoptera > Curculionidae > Pachyrhynchus > Pachyrhynchus sulphureomaculatus. The sequence continues at coordinate 27,634,616 of CM032454.1, read as the reverse complement.
ATCGGAATTTGATCGTCACTCCGAGTGTTCATTTCTCTTCTCGGCATTCGTTACAAAACAGTTATTTAAAAAAATGATTTTTCTTTTTTGAAGTTTATCTTGAAGAAAATTGTGATGGATTTGAATATTATAGGAGCACATACATATTCATCATTTTTATGTATTTTCTTAAAAATAACTAGTAATGTTTTGAAAGTAGAAAATGTGGTACGAAAACCTGTTTTTCGGTATTTAAAAAGGTATTTGTTACACTTCAGGCTGCGTCCCAGTGATTTTATTGGGCAGTTGTCAAATATATCAATATTAGCCGTAATTTCCCGTGAAATCGAGGTTTTTATGGTCTTTAAATCAGACGATGAAAACCACATGGTATTTTATATTTATTTATTTTTTAAATTTAAACAGCTTTTTTTTATTTTATTCTAAGATCCGAGGGTACTTCAGGTGCTCGAGTAGTAACGCGTACACTTGCCAAATTTTAAGGAAAAATTGATATATCTTATCGCAGGATAAATATTGTCATGAGCAAAGAAAGTAAAGCATAAGTTCTCCTATTTGAAGTCACAATTCAAGAAAAAGTGGACAGAAGCGCATAACAAAGCAGAAGTCTTTCTTAAAAGAATGACGAATGGTTACAAGGAACGTTTGAAATACCTAGGGTAAAACGCTGTTCTTCTGGTCGATCAACAAAGTCATTTGAAGAATCAAGTGAGAGGAGCAAACGTAGAAAAACAGAGGAAGTACGTAGTGCTGTAGACAAAGAAGTAATAATGAGTGCTGCTCAAACATCCCTTTAAAGTTCTGAAGAGAGAATTGCATCCAGTATTCTAAAAGACATAACTAATTCTCCCCAGACATCCCAAGCATACCAGAAAGCATACAAAGTGTCAAAGCAGCATGAAAAACAGCCACAATTAAATCCAATAGCCACCCTCTCAATGCACTGTCACTATCAAGTTTAGCAAATTGCAAAGGCACCCTATCAGTTTGTCAGATTGGTTCGACTATTAAAAGGTCAGGATCAACCTGGACAAAATTGAATTGCTGAATATGATTTCATGTCTGTAAAAACATGCAGAGTCATAGTTAAGCCAGTACGGAACAAAGCTCTAAGGAGTATAATCATGGAACTGTGGTTCTTTAGGAACGATCAGCTACAACGAAAGTGGGTTCAGATGTTCCAACATTCCGATAAACGATAACAAATCAGGTTTTCGTAGAAAGCAAGAAAGGAGAAAGGACAGTCATAATGTAGTGGTCTAGATGCCTTCTACGCAGGAGACCCGAGTCCGTAACTTGGCTCGGAAAAAAATTAAATAAATAAAATTAAAAAAATAATAATAATAAAAGTCAACGTGACGGTCGCCTCTCTCGGAAATGACAAACTCCCCGTACTATCATGCCTAGTAAAGCCCTTTCACTTTGGTGGTTCGGAACCGGCATTAAAGTGTAGGTCCTCTTTGTCTGTGGGATACTTAAAAAAGGCACCAATCACAGCGAAAGGCGAGAGGGTCGGGTCGTCTACGTCCGTATCGGATATGGCACTTTAAGAAGAAGAATGAGACTTCAGGAGTAATGACAACGGCAGAGACAGATACTTGAAACTGAGTGATCTACAAGACTAACTTGAGGAGACTTTAACTTCATCGTCATTACCCACTTTTCAAGATCTATGGTAATTTTATTATTAGAAATTCTTCTTCTTCTTCTCCTTTATAAGCCACTGCTTCTCCACTGAAGGAGATAGGACTCTTCAAGTTTCTTCCAATTGTCTCTATTCTGTGCCAGATAGAGCCATTTACTGCTTGCTATTAAGCTGATATCATCAGCTAGCTCATCTTTTCATTGGTCTTCCGATACTTCTCCTGCTCTCCCAAGGTCACCATTAAAGTAATTTTGTTGCCCATCTACCATCATTCGTTCTAGCCACATGTCCCGCCCATTGCCAGTTTCATTTTCTTTCAATTCTTGTTGTTCGTCTGATATCCTCCATTTAATGTGTTCTCGTGAACTAACACCTAACATCTGCCTTTCCATGGCTCGCTGAATACGTTAGAGTCGACAAAGACTATTTTTTTGTAAGGGTCCTGGTTTTCAGCTTATACGTACTTACTGGAAGTATGCAGCTCCCCGTTCTTTTTAAGGTCATTGGGATATGTCTGTTTTTTAGAATGAATCTTAGTTTTTGAAATGCAGTCCAGCTAAGACCAATTCGTCTTGGTATTTTCGCTGTTTGATTGTCCTTATCCAATCTAATCTTATTTCCCAAGAATATATACTCTTCCACTCTCTCGATCTCTTCCGTGCCGATCTTAATTTTTGTATTTTGTGGGCTTAGAAGTTTTCTTTCTTCAATTTTCTGTCAAGCTTCTTTAAGTTGTTCTGTCATAATTTTGAGTTTTTCTAGATCTTCGCTAGTCGAATCGTAAGTGATGTAAATATATGCCATCGATTTTAATTCCCTTCTCTTTCCATTCAAGACTTTTAAATATATCCTCCAAGGCCGGGGAAAAAAAATTTTGGTGAAATTGTGTCAAAATTACCTTTTCTAATCTATAATATAAAGTGTTAGTGATCAATTTGTTAACTTTAGTTATAGTGAAACACCCTATTGTAAAAGCTGCTTTAATAGATTATTTTATTAGGAAAGTGACCCTGGGTGTTTATTCGTTAACAGGATGATGTATTTATGTTTAAGATTACCAATGGTTAATTAAGGTGTGCCAAAAATTTATTTCAAAACATATGTATAGTTGCATGTCAGTATCGACCTATCGATTTAAGTAACGTTTAATTGGTCTTGTATTTATTCTTTACGTTTTAAAACCCGAGCTATTTCACCCATCCATGTAACTATAGTTAATTAATGTTTCAATATATATTAATACGATTTTAGAGTTATAGTTAATTTAAAAGACATATATTTCAAATCGGAATCTTATTATCTTCATTAATAAGTCAACATTTTAAGTTTTTCCCATACTGCAATTTCTTCTTCTTCGGGTACCATGACCGTTAAATGATTGTTGGTTATCATGTTGGCTACCATGTTGATGATGATCGTTTTATTGACAGCTGCTCAGAAGAGTTGAACCGTATACTTTCCGTACCACTGCCTCAAATTTTTCAACCACGATGTTCTCCTTCTCCCTGGACCACGTGTGCCTGGAATCTTTCCCTCTATAATCAGATGCAAGATTTCATATTTTTCTGGATATTTCATAATGTGGCCAAAATATTCTAATTTGCGTCGCTTGATGGTCCTGACCACCTTCAAGTCCTTCTCCATGCGAGTGAGAACCCTGTTGTTACTAATTCTGTCCATTCAACTGATTTTCAGCAGTCGTCGATACACCCACATCTCGAATGCCTTCAGAAGTTTCAGCATTCCTTCAGTTAGCATTTACGATTCCATGCCGTACAGGAGAACCCGAAAGACATAGCGGCTTACCATTTTCATCCGTAGTTTCAATGATAGTTTGTGACTAGTTTTTTTGTTCTTTATAAATGCGGCTCGGGCCATCTCTATTCGAATTTTGACTTCCAAAGTCCTGTCCCCATGGTCGTTGATATTGCTACCGAGATACATCAATTTATCAACTCTCTCTATCTTTGTGCCACTGAATGTAATACCATCATCTTCAATATTAGATTCTTTCCTTAAAATCATATATTTTGTTTTATTTGCATTGAGTCTCAAACCAAACTGTATACAAGTATTTTACCCATAAGTTTTTGTAGATCTTTTCCGTTATTAGTGATAATGTATCATCGGCGTATCTGATGTTAGTTATGTTAACGCCGTTAATGTTGATTCCTTCAGTGGTACCAGTGAGTGCTGAAGATGAAATAGGTTTCTGCGTGATTAATCACCAAACTCCTTACACCAGAGCAGAAACTGGAGTGAAAAAAATTTGTCAAGAACATTTACCTGCTTTAGAAAATGATGAAAGTTATTTTTCACGAATTGTTATAAATGATGAGACTTTGGTGTTCTACTCGGATCCTACCATGAAGCAGAAGTCGATGCAATATGTATTCATAACGGTTCTCCACCTTTAAAGAAGGTGGAAACTCAGTCATCTTCTAGATAGTGGCTGGCGACCGTTTTTGCACATTGAAGGAGTTATGCTTATTCAATATATGGAAAAAGAATCCACAAATAATAGAGACGTTTACGGAAAAGCGATCCAAAAAGTAAAGGAGGTCATTTGAGCCAAACGTCCGAATTCATGAGGAATAAAAACTTTGTTCTTGCACAACAACTGCAGATCCCACAAGGCTCTCACAGTTTAAGCCATAATTGAAAGCTATGGATTGACCGAGTAAGAACGATCACCCTGTATCTATGTTTTAGCGTCCTATGCCTTCTTTCTATCCAAACTTTTGAAGCGGGACCTCTGGAACCGGAAATTTCCCTCAAATGATGAGGTGAAAGCCGACGTAGTGTGGTTTTTTAAGTCGCAGACAAAACATTTTTAGTGTTCCGTACGGCACACTTATAAGATCACTTCGGTGTCTGTCTGACAAAAAATGTTGAAATTTGGCACTACTATAGAAATTGATGGCTTCATCAGAGCCGCGTAGTTTTGAAAGTTAAATTTTGACTTAAGGGATTAGTTTTGGGGGGTGAAATCAGAAGTGAAAAAAAAATACTTAAAATTTTTTTACCAGGTCATATGAAAGCTTGCAAAAACGCAAAAAAATATATTTAATGTAATACTTGAGTACACTTTTTTTTGTATTATTTTTCAAAAATTGCGAAAAATCGCCCTCCCTTATCTCGAAAAGTACTGACCAAAAAATTTTGAAAAAATTCTGGAATATTCTTCACAGGGTACAGATTGAACTTTAATAATTTATCTGTTTTGTGAAATCATTGATCATTTTATCCCTGCCTAACAATTTCCTTTATTTTAAAAGCAATCAACTTACGGGACACTAATTGCGCAAGTCCAACTTGGCCGATTATTTTGTATATAATGAAAAACTCTAGAAACGCTAGATTAGGAGTACAAGTGTAGATAGTAGTTATAGAACTTTTTTTTTATTAAATCCTGCTAGTTTTCCTGCATACCTAACTAGACTGTGAAAAAGGAAAGGGGATTTTAATAGAAAATAAAACTCAGATCAATTAGAATTGTCCAAATAATTTATTTCAATCAATATGCTCTATCTTCGCGTCGATACAGAGTTTACATGGTAAATAAATTTACTAAATAAGTTTCCTACATAGATTTTAGGATGATAGACATTGCCACTTGGAGATTTTCGACGACAATAAAGAGATGAACTGAACATGAACTGAATTAGTCGCACACCGCAAAATGTCCGAACGTTAAAAATGTTATGGCTCCCTTTTAGGGAGGTTTCAGAGCTTATGAGCTTGAATTGAATTTGGTAATCTCAAACATTGATCCGTTTTTAGTATTTGGCTATTTTGTCTTCGGTTTCGTGTATATAGGGTAAAACCTAATAGCTGTCTACTAATAGATTACTTTTACTGTCTTCTCTTCTTGTAAAATACTTAAAGATCGTCTAATATCATTATGGTTTTAATATCATAAGATCTAATCTCAAGACTAACAGCTCGTCAATATATTATTTTATTATTTTATATCCATCCATTGTCACAATAGCCCGGAGAGGTCTTCATTTGCAGAGAATTTCATCGATTAAGTCAATCAAACAACTTATTTTACGTGTTGATGTTTATGGAGTTTTTAATACCGTTTTGACATCCTGCGAACATTATAACTTTGCTTTAATGTTGATGAATAAAAAAGTAGACGTGGTTTTCTTCGCTCCAAATTTATAAATTTAAATCAACCTAAATAGTAAGATATACTTTTTAAAAGGTATACAGCCCAATAAAATACATGAAACAATTTTATGTCTGGTGTCATGAGCAGTAAACTCACCTCGCGCTTCCCCCCTTGAGTCAACACTTACGAAAAGAGGAGAGCTACCTTTTAAGTTTTTATAAAAACAATGGAAGAAAAAAAATTTGAGTACAAATCATTTTATTGTTTCTCAAAATATTCGCCTTTAAGATTTATACCCTTTTGCATGCATTCGATTCATTCTCGAAACATTTTTTCCAGTCTGACGTTACCTCAAAAACATGGTTTTGAAAGGATTCAACAGCTTGTTGAGGTGATGAAAATCACTGTCGAGGCATTTGTTTTTTGACATTCAGGAACAAAAAGAAGTCGTTAGGCGATAAATCAGGTGAATACTGGCAATATGATGTTAATTTGTTGTTTTTCTCCGTCAAATAATCACCTGTTTGACGTGCTGTGTGAGAGCAGGCATTGTTATGATGGAGAATTATGTGACGTTTTCGGTTGCTTTTGTCCGGTATAACAAAAGAAACAAGCGATCATTTTCTTGGAAGTTAACGAACCACTTTTGTTGGATTCGGTTCATCTTGGAACACCCAAACAGTCGATGGTTGCTTAGTTTAGTATGATTTTTCACATCTAAATGTTCATGCAAAATCGAAAGTACTACACTCTTCGATATTGCTAAGTATGACTCTACCTCACGGTAAGTCATATGCCGATCCTCTTCAATTATGTTGCGCACAGCATCGATGTTTTTTGGAACAAAAACCGATTTTGGTCTACCTTTATGAAATTCATCGCTGACGGAAGCAGAACCTTGACGAAATTCTGCAAACCGATTGTAAACAGTCTTTTCTGATGATGATTCATTGCTAAAAGCCAACGAAGCGATTTGAGGCATTATTGTTGAGTTAGGCCTTTACTGAAATCGTAAAAAATCATCCAACGAAAAAACCTTCACGTGAAATTTTCATTAATTCACAAAACTGTTTTTTTTAAACGCCCACTGAAAATGAACTAGTCGGCCAATTTCTGAGCTGCCGCTGTTTGAACAATAGCAAATATCAAATTTTACAACAATGGTAATGTCACATCTCAATAGCGCCATCTAGTGGTCGTTTCTAAAAACTTAAAAGGCTACCCTCGTATTACATAGTGAATTAAGCTAAGTTTGAAAAATTTTGTTTATTGCTCTCGAGTTTCCTTAAAGATCGTTCTTTGCAAGCAACAATCGCAAATTCAACAAAGTTTTTGAGAAAATTGCATTCTGGTTGACAATAATACAGGCCAACGATGAAAATGGCTAATAGTGGTTGTAAAAACTCTCCCAACACTTTTTGTTATATATGTGGTGAGTTTGTAGTTAAAAAACATCAAAGAAACATTACTAACTTTGTAAAACAAGTATAGTTTGCATATTTTGGTGTAAAAATCGGTAATCAAGAAAAATGTTGGGCTCCTCACAAAGTATGTTATGTTTGTGTCGAGGATCTTAGGAAATGGTATAAGAAAGAAAATAATGCTTTTAGATTTGCAGTACCCATGGTGTGGAGAGAGCAAGAAACCATTCAAATGATTGTTATTTTTGCAGCGTTGATGTTTTTGGGTATAACTCCAAAAATAAGAAAGTAATTGTCTATCCTAACATTACTTCAGCTAATCAGCCGGTAGGACATGGACCGGGACTTCCTCTCCCTGAGCTACCTCAGTCTATTGATGATGTTTTACAGTCCAGTCTCGAATTTATTGAAAGTCGACCGGATGATGATGAGTTTCAGTGTTCTCTAGAAAATTTAAAACCACAGTTGTTTACACAAGTTAAGTTAAATGATTTAGTGAGATATTTGGGTTTGACTAATGAAAAAGGCACAATTGCTTAGTTTTAGATTGAAAGAAAAACATTTATCGGAATTTGGAACATCTATTTACCATTATAGAACAAGAGATCAACAGTTTGCTCAGTTTTTCAAGCAGGTAGAGGATTTGGTTTACTGCCATGATATTGGTAGTCTAACGAACGAATTTGGCATTGAGTACAAGAAGGAAGATTGAAGGTTTTTTATAGACTCATCAAAAATTAGTTTATAAGGGGTTCTGTTACATAGCGAAAATACTTATGCTTCACTGCCTGTTGCTCATTCAATCCATATGAAGGAAACTTACAAAAATCTTAACATGATTTTACAGAAAATTAACTATCCACCTCACGATTGGATGCTATGTGAAGATTTAAAAGTTATCTCTATGATCCTTGGTCAACAAAAGGGATTTAAAAAGTTTCTATGTTGTATATATGAGTGGGACAGCAGAGCAAGAGATCAACATTGGTCCAAAAAACAATGACCCGTAAGAAAAACTTTAACACCTGGCGAGAAGAACTTTTTCCTAAAACTTTAGTAGACTCGAAAAAGATTCTTCTACCACCACTACACATCAAGTTAGGCTTAATGAAACAATTTGTGAAAGCCTTATCTAAAGATGGTGAATGTTTTAAATATTTGTGTAAAAGATTTCCTCATTTATCAGAAACCAAACTGAAAGAAGGGGTTTCCGTTGGTCCTGATATTCGTAAAATGATGTTCGATTTCAACTTTGAAGCGAGGAGGATTACAAAGGAAAAGGAGGCTTGGATATCATTTAAAGAATTTGTAACTAAGTTTTTGGGTAATGTGAAAGACCCTAACTATGAACTTATCGTAGCTAATATGATAGACAATTCAAAAGCTGGGTTGTCTGATGAGCCTTAAAGTCTACTTCTTGCACAACCATCTTGACTAGGTGATGTGAGTGAAGAGTGGGGGGAACGGTTCCATAAGAACATAAAGGAGATAGAGAAACGGTATCAGGAACGGTGGAATATCAACATGATGGGTGATTACTGTTGGTCACTTCATAGAGAACAACAAAATGCATCACATCGGAGAAAAAGCTATACAAGAAACTTCACAGAGAAAGGGAAAGGAAATACAAAAAACTAAGCACCTAAAATATTCACATTAAAGTGAAATATGTTATCGTGAGTAAAAATTGTAGCCTAATCAAATAAAAGTACGGTTTAAGTTTTTATTTTTTTATGTATCAAATTTTCTCTATTTTGAAATTTAATCGATGTCATATTGTAAGAGAACTCTGGGTGATGATACCAGATATGGTTTCAGCACTTCACACTTAGATGTATTGGTTTAAAAAGTTTTTACAAATATTTTTTTTGTTGGCCTGTGTAATTAGACAGAAGACAAGACTTGTAGCAATTTAAAAATGTGTCGCTTCTTCCGGACACGCACAACTCTTCTAGTGATTTAGGGAATTTTAGGGGAAATTTAAAGTTTGAACATTTTTATCGAAGTGAGTTGCAAATGAAATCATCCGTAACTATACTTTTTTATGTTGAACTAAATATACATATTTTTTAATTACATCATAATATCCAACGATATGCAAGAATTGACCTTTTAAAACAGGTAATTAAGTTATTATATTAAAAAATACTATCTAATTAGTACGAACGAAGAGAAGTTTACTCTATATTTTTTAAATTTACATAATAACTATCTATGCATATTGACTTCCTGAAATGCTGTTAACTATGTAAACACTGTGGTACCAAGCCCACACGAACAATGAGAACAAACTTCCTTGTGCAATTTTTTTTTGCGAAAAAAAAATTATTTGTTTATTCTTACAACCTCTTTGTGAGATTTTATTAGTTGCGTCAATTAAACTGTTAATATTAGTAAATAACCGTATAAGGGAACAATGACTTTATTGTTAATGGATTTTTTTTTTCAGGGAAAGCAATGAAATTAACTAGTTTTATTGTTAAGATGACATTAAATTACAAAACATTATTATTATTATTATTAATTACCGATTATCTGACGAAGATACTGTGTACCGAAACAATGTCATAAGATACAAGATATAGTATAGCTATTATTAAAAACTCAAAACTATATAATATACAGTATAAACAGTATGGACGCAATATCTTATTTCTCTTATTAGACAGTTAACCGTCGTACTGAATTTGAAGTAATTGGGTTAACTCACTCTAATCATTTATTAAGTTTTAGGACTTAGGATTCTTGTTTTGCTTCAAGTGGTTAAAATGTGTACAAAAGACTCGTATTTACTTTCATCACTACTGCCATAAGAGGAGCGTAACTTGTTTGGGAGGTTACTACATATGAGACTGTTTTCTGCCCACTAAGAAAAGCGAGGATAGAAGGCGCCGCGAACCACGTGATAAAGTAAAAAATATATATATTGGTTCTCTGATAATCTCACAAAAAAGGTAATATTGTGTAATTGTTTGGTGTGCTTACCATTCAGGAACGAATTATATTAACTAAACATTTGTTAGAATTATGTTAATTCTGGAATTGTGCTCTAAGTAATAATGAATAATAACATGAACTTAACAATTGTATTATATAGACTCTTCACTCAAATGGCGGCTACTACATCTTCTCCCTCTCCTTTATAAGCCACTGCTTCTCCACTGCAGGAGATAGGCCTCTTCAAATTTCTTCCAATTGTCTGTGCAAGATGGAGCCATCTACTGCCTGATATCATCAGTCCATCTTTTTATTGGTCTTCCGACACTTCGTCCGCTCTCCCAAGGTTTCTATTTAAGTAATTTTGTTGTCCATCTACCATCATTCGTTCTAGCCACATGCCCCACCCACTGTCATTTTAATTTTGTCACTTTTTCACTGTTCTATAATTCTTGTTGTTCGTCTGATATCCTCTCTTTTAATGTGTTCTCATAAACTAACATCTGTTTTTCCATGGCCGGTTGAGTACGTTGGAGTCCGCAAAAACTATTTTTTGTAAGACCTTAAAAAGAAAAGTACACTTTTCTTTATAAGGTCATAGGGATATGTTTGTTTTTTAGAATGACTCCAACTTTTTGAAATGCAGTCCTTTTCGCCTTGGTATTTCCCCTGTTTGATTGTACTTATCCAATCTAATCTTATGTTCCAAGTATATATACTCTTCCACTCTCTTGATCCCTTCAGTGCTAATCTTAATTTTTGTGTTTTGTGGGCTTAGAAGTTTTGTTCCCTTGATGTTCATCTCGAGTTCAGGTTAGTTCAGGTTTCTGTGAAGCTTAAGTTGTTCTATCATGATTTTGAGTTCTTCTAGATCTTCTACATCATCTGCGAATCGCAAATGATGTAAATACATGCCATCGATTTTAATTTCCTTCTCTTCCCACTTAAAACTTTTAAATACATCCTCCAATGTCAGGGTAAACAATTTTGGTGAAATTGTATCGCCCTGCCTAACACCTTTCTTGTTCTTTATGGGTTCTGTTTTTCGATCTTCATCTAATTTAACCGTTAAGGTGTGCATTTTCATAAATGAATTTTAGGAGTTCGGACTCTTGAGTCTATTCTGGCATAAGATAAGGACTGCATAATTGCCCAGTATTCCAGGGTGTCGAAAGCTTTCTTGTAATCGATGAAAGCTAGGTGCATCTTAATATTATATTCGGTAGCTCTTTCTATTAAAAGGCGAAGCGTCTGGATATGAGCCGTTGTTCCAAATTTCTTGCAAAAGCCCACCTGTTCGACTATTTGATAGTCATCGAACTTATTTGTTAGACGGTTTGTGACAATTTTAGTAAGAAGCTTGTACAAATGCGATAACAAGCTGATGGGACGATGGTTCTCAAGGTTTTCGTGATCGCCTTTCTTGAATAAAAGTAGGATCTCACTGTTTTACCAATGCACAGATATTCTTTGTTCTTCAGTGCGTACTTACTGAAAGTATGCAGCTCTTTTTAAGGTCATAGGGAAATGTCTGTTTTTTAGAATTACTCCAACTTTTTGAAATGCAGCCCATTTCGCCTTGGTATTTCCGCTGTTTGATTGTCCTTATCCAATTTAATCTTATGTCCCAAGTATATATACTCTACCACTCTCTCGATCCCTTCAGTGCTAATCTTAATTTTTGTGTTTTATGGGCTTAGAAGTTTTGTTCCCTTGATGTTCATCTCGAGTTCAGGTTAGTTTAGGTTAGTTCAGGTTTCTGTGAAGCTTAAGTTGTTTTATCTTGATTTTGAGTTCTTCTAGATTTTCTACATCATCTGCGAATCGCAACTGATGTAAATACATGCCATCGATTTTAATTCCCTTCTTTTCCCACATCCTCCAAGGTCAGGGTAAACAATTTTGGTGAAATTGTATCGCCCTGCCTAACACCTTTTTTGTTCTTTATGGGTTCTGTTTTTTTATTTTCGTCTAATTTAACCGTTAATGTGTGCATTTTCATAAATGAATTTTAGGTGTTCGGAATCTCTTAAGTCTATTCTGGCATAAGCTAAGGACTGCATAATTGCCCAGTATTCCAGGGAGTCGAAAGCTTTCTTGTAATCCATGAAAGCTAGGTGCATCTTAATATTATATTCGGTCGCTCTTTCTATTAAAAGGCGAAGCGTCTGGATATGAGCCGTTGTTCCAAATTTCTTGTAAAAGCCCACCTGTTCGACTATTTGGTAGTCATCGAACTTATTTGTTAGACGGTTTGGGACAATTTTAGTAGGAAGCTTGTACAAATGCGATAACAAGCTGATGGGACGATAGTTCTCAAGGTTTTCGTGATCGCCTTTCTTGAATGAAAGTAGGATCTCACTGTTTTACCAATGCACAGATATTCTTTGTTCTTCAGTGCGTACTTACTGGAAGTATGCAGCACACGTACACTTTTCTTTTTAAGGCCATAGGGATATGTCTGTTTTTTAGAATGGCTCCAACTTTTTGAAATGCAGTCCATGTCGCCTTGGTATTTCCACTGTTTGATTGTCCTTATCTAATCTAATCTTATGTCCCAAGTATATATACTCTTCCACTCTCTCTATCTATTCAGTGCTGATCTTAATTTTTGTGTTTTGTGGGCCTAGAAGTTTTGCGCCCTTGATGTTAATCTCGAGTTCAGGTTAGTTCAGGTTAGTTCAGGTTTCTGTGAAGCTTAAGTTGTTCTATCTTGATTTTGAGTTCTTCTAGATCTTCTACATGATCTGTAAATCGCAAATGATGTAAATACATGCCATCGGTTTTAATTCCCTCCTCTTCCCACTTAAAACTTTTAAGTACATCCTCCAAGGTCAGTGTAAAAAATTTTGGTGAAATTGTATCGCCCTGCCTCATCTTTTTTGTTCTTTATGGGTTCTGTTTTTTGATCTTCATCTAATTTAACCGTTAATGTGTGCATTTTCATATATGAATTTTAGGAGTTCGGAATCTCTCGAGTCTATTCTGGCATAAGCTAAGGACTGCATAATTGCCCAGTATTCCAGGGAGTCGAAAGCTTTCTTGTAATCGATAATAGCTAGGTGCATCTTAATATTATATTCGGTCGCTCTTTCTATTAAAAGGCGAAGGGTCTGTATATGAGCCGTTCCAAATTTCTTGCAAAAGCTCGCCTGTTCGACTAGTTGGTAGTCATCGAACTTATTTGTTAGACGGTTTGCGACAATTTTAGTAAGAAGCTTGTACAAATGCGATAACAAGCTGATGAAATGATAGTTCTCAAGGTTTTCGTGATCGTCTTTCTTGAATGAAAGTAGGATTTCACTGTTTTACCAATGCACAGATATTCTTTGTTCTTCAGTGCATTTGTTGAGTAATATCCGTATCGCTTCAGAAACTTCATTCCCTTCCATTTTCAATCTTTCAGATGTTTTTTTTTATCCTCAAAGCAGTTTCCAGTTCACTCCGGCTTATCTCAGGAATTTCTTCCGAGCCAACGTTAAAAATATATTTTTGCTGCTGATTTGGATTTGGTTTAGACCACAAATAGAATTTTATGTAGGATTTCTTTATTTATTCCGTTATTTTCTTCCTGTCAGTTACTATTTTACCTGTTTTATCTCGTATTTTTATTATTTCAGTTCTATCTTATGACCTATTGGATTTCAGTACTTTCATATTTTTGTTTTCTTTAATGGTGTTAATTATTAAATTTGTATTGTATTTTATAACGTCTTTCCGGTTTCTTTCTTTATGTTTCATACTTGTATGTACCTCATTCTTTCTCCTATAAGTTTAATTGCTTCGGGAGAGAATTTGTGTACTTTCTGCTCTGGTAGGACATTTTATTAATTGTTACTTCGATACTAGATGCTTCTCAATAGGAAATAAAAATACTTAGAAAGGGTAAGAATTCCAAAGGCGCATATTTTATTCGCAATTATTTTGGAAAATTTTACATACTCTATGTTATATCGTGTCCGCGCGTCCTCTGTTGTTGCCATTCGTCCAGAGACGCTTCTGTTACCCCAGCTACTATTTTAATTATCTAAAATTAACATTAAGTCTATGGGAAAAATAATATAATTCTTTAGAACATTGTTGCTATGTTCTGGATAATACTACCAGTAATAGTTTTCCCGATTTTTGGCAAAAAAAAAACTAAATTTAAAAAGGCTTTATTTCGATTTTTTACTTTCACATTAAAAATTCTATGTTTAGTTTTATTTTTAAGTTTATTCAGCAATGAGTATTACATCTTTTTAAAAAAAATTTGGAACTTAAGACACTCATTTTCCTGTTATTTTGTAACTACATTCTATATTACTTAATCACGGCGGTATCTTGAACTATAGTTCCATAGATATCGGCAGCATTATCTTATAGATTGTAACATTCATTTTTTCCTAGATTTTAAGACCATATAATGTTACTGATTTTTCTCTTAATAATGTATTTCTTTCCATTTTTGTATCGAGCAGTGTATCACTCTGGAATTTTCTAGCCGCGTGGTACAGTGTGCAGTGCGGGTTGCCGACCAAATCCATCGAATTTGTGGTACGCCGGGATTGGTCTAATATTTGTACCGAGAGAGTGCCCACGGTTTATTTAAGGGTCCGGAGGACAGGAATCTGGGCTAATTTCCATCAAGCCGCCGTGAAGGCTGACGATCACCGAGCCGCAGCCAAGCTTACTTCGACCGAGCCGCAGTAGAGGCTCATGACAATATTTACGAGAGCCAAGTAAAGCACGAGTTTTTCTTTTTTAACGTAAAGCCGTAGTGGGCTCTGAGTGTTTTCTACATGGGGTAGCCAAAGTAGGCTCTTCTCAAAAGTGTGAAATCAGTTTTGTGTTCCATCGAAGGCCTAGAAGCCCATATGAAAACAGTAAGTTACCAGAACATTCCTCAATAGACCTATTCCCGCAAATAAGTGTTTTTACAGCAATTTGAACTGACAAAACGTGAAGTGAAAATCACGATTCTTCGATTTCGGGTGTAGTCAGGTTATAGAAGTAAAATGTCTGATTTAGAGACTCTAATAATAATAACTACCTGTTAGGCTAGAATTTTTTTTGTAATCCTTAAAACCACAAAGGTTAGAACTTTTATTTTAAAATCATGAATAAATTTTCTTTTTGTTGATTAAAGCTAGTGTCTCACTGAATACCTATCTTACTTTTCAGGATAATGACGGCTGTACCAAACTGTTTTTTTATTTAACAACTGTACACCCTTTCAGTATTTTTTCATTTTTTTAGCTGAAGTTAGATCCTTTCTATTTTAAAATGAATGGTGCCCAAAAGTCGTACAGCTGAGGCTTTTTAAAAATAAAAAATAATTCCAAAAAGACGTACAAAAATTATCTCTTACCCATATCTCTCTACCAAGGAAAACTGAGCTAGTGTGTGATTAATTTCTCTAGCTCTTTTAAAATCAGGATTCACTCAATTCATTATCAGAAATTAAAAAGAGGTTGCAAGAAAATTGCGCCCAAGCGTGGGAAAAACAATTTTCACAGGGTACAAAAAGACGCCGCAAAAAGCGGGCGAGTTAACACCGTACAAAAAGACGCAGTCTACGTGGGGCGCAATTAAACACCTTTTCATAGGCTACAAAATGACACCACAACGTGCGGGCAAGTTCCCATGTTACAAAATAGCGCTGTCAACGCGGGGCTTTTGGAATTTTATTTTTTTTTTAAAAAAGGGTTCAGTGTACTAGCTTTCGAACAAAGTAAAAGCTCTAACTTTTCAGATATTTTTATTTCATAATATTTATTAAACGAAACTACACAATAGCAATAAGACAAAAGCAGGAAATTTGTAGAATTATTTATTTCAATTTATCTGATGGTGGTATAGATATTTGAATTTTGTTAATCGACTCTAAGATAAGTGATTCCTACTTTTTCCTTAAAAGCTAGCTTTATAGTTCAGATTAGCAGATGTGCTGGTTTACTTTAATTTTTGCAGTGTTAGATTTATTTTGCGGAACCGAAGAAAAAACTGTACTTTTTTTCTCACCGATGTTTTGCATGAATATTAAAAATACTTTGCTGATACGAAACGGTATTTGGAGATTTTTTTGTTGAAAATTCTTAAGATATCTAGTAAAGGAATTTTAATACAAGGCGATACTTAGAAATTTTTTTTAAAATTGTCGAAGATTTTTTTTAATGTTTGGTAAAGAAGTTTACATATTTTAAGTGCCTTTACATATTTTCTATTTTTGACTATTGGGAGCACAGGAGAAATATTTTCACGACTTTTTAAACAATTCTTTTAAATTGTATTCATTTATCATGGAAGCCTTCAATTTTAAAGTCAATCACCTACTGGAATATGAGTTAGACTATGAACTGAAAATCCGTCGTACTTTCTCAGAACGTCCGGTCGCGGATAAAAGAAAGATTCTAACGAGGATCTTAAGTAAAGAAATTAATGAGCCCGGAAAAAAAAAACGATAAAAATAGGGGATGACACTCTGTCTATTAAAGAAGAAACGGCTGGTATCGAAAAGAGTTTAAATTCTATCCAAAACTTAATCGATAGTTATGACGGCGATCCAAATGATTCACTTGTACACCGGGTTAAGTCACGTTTATCGCATGTTGCGGGTCGCGTACAAAGAATTGCCATGCCGGATGACGAAGAGGAAGCGTCGAAGTTTTCCAGATATGTTCAGGAAACAATAGCTACGTGTGTGCTCATGGAAGCAAATCTTGCAGAAAAGATAGCTCCTGGTCATGAGTTACCACAGTTGCCTATTACAACCCCAGTCATAAACGTACCAGCTCCAATCGTGAATTGCGCAGCCAGAAATATTCCTGTCAGCGAATGGCAATTGAAATTTAATGGAGACTCAAAGAGACTCTATCCTTTTTTGGAGAGGCTGACTGAAATAGCTCAAGCTAGGAAAGTATCGGAAGATGAACTTTTCAGCTCTGCTGTTGAATTCTTCACTGGCGATGCCTTCATTTGGTTTAGAAGCCTAAAATCAAGTGTCAACGACTGGCGTTCCTTGGTAGATAGGCTAAAGAAGGACTTCTTGCACTGTGATGAGGATGAAGAATTGTGGTCGGAAATAAAGAGGAGGCTACAAAAGAAGAATGAGTCCACTGTGATTTTTATTGCCCACATGGAATCTTTATTTGGTAGGTTATCCACCAAGCCTTTGGAAAGTACCAAAGTTAAATTTATACGTAGGAATATTCTGCCTAGCTTCGTCAATCGGTTAGCTCTACTAGATATTAATTCGGTAGCCGAACTCGCCGGGTTATGTAGAAAACTCGAAGAGTCCGATTATTTGTTGGAAAAGAGCAGACCAAAAGGCGAAACTAATATACATCAAGTAGAGTATAATCCAAATGGCCGAAGTGGAGTCTCGACAAATAAAGTTGGGAATGTAAATCGGAACTCTAGGAGTAACCAGAAAACGGGTAAAAGAAAAGATAAGGATTCTAAAATTAGCGACACTGCAGCTAAAGTGAACGACAAGTCGGTCTCACCTAAGGCTATTTTCACTTGTTGGAATTGCACAGGTCCGAATCACACTTACCAAAATTGTACGGCACCAAAGAGGGTATTTTGTTTCAAATGTGGAACAACTGGTGTGAGACTAACATCATGCCCCAAATGTACAAAAAACGAGTAAGGACGGTATATTACCGAGGCGGATACCCTAAGTCCAACAAAAAAGCCTCTAAACATTCGGCTAAGTCACAAGCTCACGCTAGCAGTATAGCCCCTAATCCAAAACGTTCTAGAAACACGGATGGACAAAAATATTCCAATAGATCAGATTGGACTAAATGGTTACAAAAGGTTTCTGATTTTTTAAAGTCTAATAAAAATTCTCCTTCTCAAGTTAAAACTCCTGCTTCTCCAAATGGTCACATGTCTCCTTTATTCGTGCATAAATATTTAGATAATAGACCGCATATAAAGATAAATCTATTAAGTGCCAATTTCTCGGCTTTACTTGACTCTGGTGCAAATACCTCCGTTGTAGGTCAGAATGGTATTAAAATTTTAAGTCGTTTAAGTATAAAAATATGCCATGTCAAAAATAGAAGTGTTACCACTGCAGATGGCAGCCGTCTAAAAGTTTTAGGTACGGTTGAGTTGCCGTTAGTCTGCAATGGTCATTGTTTAGTAATCTCTGCTCTAGTAGTACCTTCTCTATCACATACTTTGGTTTTAGGATGTGATTTTGCACAAAAATTCGGAATTTTAGTAAATTTTAAAGATAATTCGTGGTATCCACAGTCCCTAGAAGTCAATTCTCATACAAGTTTTAAAGATTGTTATTCAGAAAGTTCATTAGAAAACCTTTTCTCGCGTCTATGTACCCTAGATGATCTCTCGCGGACGGAACGCTTAAACGCAGAAAACGTAATAAGCTCTTTCAATGAAATAAGTAGTAAAGATAGGTTAGGCCGAACGAATAAAATCACCATGTCTATAGATACGGCTGAGGCTAGTCCTGTAAAGACAAGGCCCTTCGCCATGTCTCCGTACATGTCAAAAGTATTAAATAAAGAGTTAGACGAAATGTTGAAACTCGGAGTGATTGAAGAATCAAACAGTCCCTGGTGTTCTCCAATCTTATTGGTGAAAAAGGCCGATGGACAGTATCGTCTATGCTTTGACGGAAGAAAGCTCAACGAGGTCAGCAAATTTGATAACTATCCATTACCGAACATCGACAGAATTTTGACATCACTCAGGAATGCTAAGTATGTATCTTCGATAGACCTTAGAAAGGCTTTCTGGCAAATTCCTTTGGACAAATCCTCTAAGGAAAAGACCGCTTTTGCAGTAGTAGGCCGAGGTCTATTTCAGTTCGTCACTATGCCGTTTGGTCTAAAGAACGCTGCTCAAGCTCAGCAACGTTTAGTGGACGCTATATTTGGTCCGAAATATGAGCCACATATTTTTACCTATCTCGGTGATATTTTAGTAACATCGGAAGACTTCGAATCGCATATTCGCTTACTTAAAGAAGTAAAAAATAAATTGAAAGAGGCCGGACTGACGATAAATTTGAGCAAATGGGTTTTTTTTCAAAACTTCTCTAAAGTTTTTAGGCTATATAGTAGGCTCAAATTCCTTGCGTACCGATCCGGATAAAGTAGCAAGCATGGTTAATTATGCGAGACCTACTAATACTACGGAAGTTAAGCGTTTCGTAGGAATGTGTTCATGGTATAGGCGTTTTATTGAGAATTTTTCTACCTTGTTGTCACCTATTAATGATCTTTTGAAAGGACGAAAAAAAGGACAATCGATAGATTGGACAAACGCAGCAGAAAGATCTTTTATAAAGATTAAAGAGCTATTGGTTTCAGCTCCAATTTTATCCCAACCAGATTTTTTCCAACAGTTTTATATTTCTAGTGATGCTTCTAATACCGGTTTAGGGGGCGTCCTAACACAGAAAATCAATGGTGAGGAAAGAGTGATAGCGTATGCCAGTAGAACTTTATCAAGGGCTGAACGTAACTATTCGGTTGTTGAAAAAGAATGTTTAGCAGTACTCTTTAACATCGAAAAGTTTCGACCTTACATAGAAGGTGTTCCTTTCACGGTCATAACAGATCATTATAGTTTATTGTGGCTTAATTCTATTAAAAACCCTAGTGGCAAACTAGCGCGTTGGGCGATTAGGCTGAGACAACATACGTTCAATTTAATTCATAGAAAAGGAGTCCACAATGTTATTCCTGACGCTTTGTCAAGAATCCCAGGTCATACAGTGGACGAAAACAGTCTTAATGCACAGATTGGCGTAAGAATTGATACAGTAGACATAGATCGCATAGATCCATGGTACGATAATTTACGGCAGCAAATTAAAGAATTTCCTCAAAATTTTCCGCAGTGGAAGGTGGAAAATGATTTCGTGTACAAGTTTATCCCAAACCAGTTGCCTTTAAAAGTTAATGTACCCGAGTGGAAAATACTAGTTCCTAAACCACAGAGAGAGGAAGTTAAAGACATGTGTCATACTCCTCCTACTTTTGGTCATTTTGGTTTTTATAAAACTCTTCACAGGGTTCAGGAACAGTATTATTGGCCAAAAATGCGTTATGATATCTTAAAGTTTGTGAGGACTTGTGAAGTATGTGGAGCGCAGAAATCTCCAAATACACTACCTATGGGACTGATGGGAAAAGAGAAAACGGTTAATTACCCTTTTCAAGTCATAGCAGCTGATCTAGTAGGCCCATTCCCACGTTCAAAAAGGGGAAATAAATGGCTTCTCGTGGCTTCTTGCTGGTTTACAAAGTATATCATGCTATTTCCTTTGAAAAGCTCTAAAGCTGAATATATAGAGAGAATTTTGGAAAATAATGTCTTTCTAATCCACGGTGTTCCATCGCTCTTGATATGCGATAACGGTACTCAGTTTACCTCTAAGAGCTTTAAGAGCTTAAGTGAAACTTATGGTTTTAACATCCGTTTTAATCCCGTGTGCACAGCAAGACACGAAGTAACAGGGTTTACACCGTCTTTCTTAGTTTACGGCAGACATATAACATACCTCTAGCTGGATCGTATTATAAAAATTTAGATTTGGATGTCAGTGTTGACAGCGAAATAATTCCGGGTAACAGGGGTGCGTATGCCGAAAATTTAAAGGGTTTAAAAGATATTTTCACCGACGTGCGTAGTAAGATACATAAGGCTTATGAAAGGAACAGTAAGTCTTACAACCTTAGAAAAAGGGATTTTTCCTTTAAGATAGGTAATCACGTTTGGCGAAAAAATAAAATTCTTTCCAGTGCAGCAGATAAATTCACATCTAAGTTAGTACCTAAGTATGTGCATTGCGTGATAAGAGAAAAGATTTCAGACTTAGTTTATGGTTTGGTTAATTTAGATGGGACTAAAGTAGGACAATGGCATATTAAAGACTTAAAACCATTCAATGAACCTAACCCTAATGAAAGTTTGTCAGAAGAAGAATAATTTATATTTACATTATCTTAATTGCTTAACTTTATTTTTTTTTGATGTTGCTCTGTAGAGGTGACGACCTCGTTTTTTTTGACTGTTATAAAAGTTGAGCAGAGAATAGCTTACTTTTGTTGTTTAATGCTAAGGTTTTGGGTACTGATCATATCCAAACTTAGGTTGATTGTAGTTGATGTTTAGCATCGACTCAGCTGTTGCGAGCTTGCGAAAGAGTCACACTCAGGATATATCATAAGACTGGTATGTCGGTGGTCGCGGGATTTGATTTGCTTATGACCCCAAATAATATCCAGTTCTTGACACTTGGAAGCGAAATTTTGATTAGAGGCAATCCAAGGTGATCTTGAGTTAGGACAAGCGCAAGATGTAGCTCGTGTAGTGTGATGTAGAGTCAAAATTTTTATGAGCAATTTCAAAGTTTGTTACCCGAGTGGGTGTATTTCTATTACCTTAGTGGTATATGTTGGGTGCAATTAAGAGTAAATTGATTTTGGTTTATCCAGTAAGTCTAAGACTTGGATTATTTTGATTTAGATCTTCTTCTGAATTGACAAACTGAGGGTATACTTTATTCTTTTCGGAGCCGTTTAAACGTTACCTTTGAGTCACTAATTTTTTTGCATGGACTCATAGGCGTATATTGAGTTTTTTCGGTATACTATCAGATTGATAGGAAATTGAAGTCCTGCAGGAGGACTAAAGGCTGATCATTTACAAGAGATGAGAGCAGAGTAAGACAGTCGTTTCACAAAGAAATGATCAAAATCTGATACCGAGATGAGAACCTTGTCAAGAGAGGCTAAGCGCAGTGAAGGAAGATTCCTAACCGAATTTTTAGATTTCCAAGAGGTAATCTAGAAGTTTGGGCTGACAGAAAACGGTTATGCCTGATACCTGTAGCAGTTTCTTCTAGAGGCTAGTGTCTAGGGAGACGATTAACACCATGATCGAATATTTTAGCTGTCAATGATGTTTTCTTCTTGTTTCTGATTAAGCTGGAAGAGCTCTTGTCGTCTTCAAAAGTTTTGTTGCGTTGCCACCGAAAAATTGAGAAATTTTTACTTCAAGTAGCTTTTTAAGCTCATTTTCGTTTTTTGGAAATTTCCGTTAGAAGCTTGGTTAAGTCAACCTGGTAAACCTTTTAGGTTGTATCCCATGAGTTATCTATTTTTACAGGCTGTGATGCACCGGGTGCTAACAGATGCCGTTACGACGTTTGGCAGGAAATTAGTCTTCCTGAGGAACAGACTGATTGGAAGGGTAGTCTATGGGGGGCAAACGTTTGACCTTTGGGACCTTTTAAAGGTTTTGTTACTCAATGGTTATTTCTATTTGAGCCAAAGGAGAGCCTAGCTACTGTAGTCGACCTCAGCTCCAATTAGCCTATTAGTGGTGACAGGCTGTTGGCAGTAGTGTGTTTCGGAACACCCTATTGATTAAATTTTTTTGACTTATGGTGGTGTGGTAGACACCGTTTTAGTTTAGTGGATGCTATAATCTACTCCCTTTAGTTGGTGGACTCCAGGGTCACCATTTCCGTATTTTATTGTCTCCACCTTTCAGTATATCGTGGTGAGGTGTTTGTCTCCTGTTATGTGGGATGGATTGAATGTTTTTCGTTGTTGTTCTAGGGCGAGACCAGTACACGAGGGTTCTTCATGCAACTTGAAGAAGCGCAATGCTGGTTAAGTTTTATATCTCTGTGTAGCCACCCTGAAGGATGACGGAGGGCGTTTTTTTTGGCTCATGTTTCTAGGCAGATTTGTCACTTTGGTGCGATGTGCCGAAGATTTGATTAGCTTTTGCTAAGAGCTTTCACCAAGCTCAGTATGGAGTTATCATAACCAAGAGTTTGGGATTTGAACTCCTGTATATATTTCTGTATATATTTCTGTATATATTTCGGTGTATGTTGGTTGCCTGAGGGCATGTGCTCAAAATGCGTGATTTTGAGTCGTTTTGCTTATGGACTCCTATATATAGGATTATAACTTTAAGGAGGTCCTATTTCGAGACTAGCTGTCTCATACAGTTATATTGGGAATGTTTCCTAGAATGTTAGTTGTGCGCAGACTAATCATTCTGTTCTTAGTGAACATTGCTTTTTGAAGCAGGATCATTCAGTTTGGTGAATTTTAGCTTTTATAGCTATTCACTGTGTTTAGGGTGAATTTTAGCTTTTATAGCTATTCACTCTGCTTATAGTGATATTGTTAGCTTTTATAGCTGCTCACTATGTTAATGGCGAGATTGTTCTTTTAGAACGCAGACTTTGTGTAGTCGAGGACTATTTACAGAGTGTTTTCTTGGCGAGGAGCCGAGGCTTTTTTCTGGCGATATACCAGAGTGTTTTCTTGGCGAGGAGCCGAGTTTTTTTTCTGGCGATATACCAGAGTGTTTTGTTGGCGATGAGCTGACGTGTTTTCTGGCGATTAACCAGAGCGTTTTCCCTGGCGATTTTTGCATGTCTGGATGTCTCAGGACGTCGACATTGCGATGTAGAGTGCGATTATTTTCTGAGTGCGACTAGTAGTGATACTAGATTTGGAATGTTCTTTTAGCGATGAGCTAGAGCATTGATAGCGATTTTTCTCGAGCGTTTGTCTGGATATTTATCCAGATATTATTTTTTTTTGGCCTTGTGCTAAATGGTCTGACAAGACTTTTTCTTTTTAGTGTAAGTGTTTGCACTAGAATCAGTTTTTTATTTTTCTTTATTTAAGAATTTTTCTAAATTTCTTTTGCTGAAATAGAAAATTTTCTGACAATCCTTAAACTATTTTAAGGGGGGTGTTCATATTTTGTTTCAGTTCACTTCTTTTGATTTAGACAAGAGTCTAGACAAGGTTATATTTTTTTTTGTTTTGGTAACAATAACAGAGCTGATTCTTTTATAAGAAGACCGCGATTGTTACTTTAGAAAGGTATTTCTTATGTTCATGCAAGGATTTTTATTTACTTTTTGATGTACTTAACCTTAGTGCTTAATTAAGTTAAGTCTAGTTATAAGATTCTTGTGTACATGCAAAGATTTTCATTTGGTTTTCATTGTACTTAATATTAGTGCTTAATTGAATTAAGTCTAGTAGTAAGGTCCGAAGTTTGTAATTTTGTTTTAAGTTCTGACCTTAGTATTAAGTGATAGTGTACCACTTTGTACCTTTTCATAAGTAGCCTTAGTTTAATAGACTAGTGTAGTCTATTTCTTTTTGGAAGGGGGTAAATGTAACATTCATTTTTTCCTAGATTTTAAGACCATATAATGTTACTGATTTTTCTCTTAATAATGTATTTCTTTCCATTTTTGTATCGAGCAGTGTATCACTCTGGAATTTTCTAGCCGCGTGGTACAGTGTGCAGTGCGGGTTGCCGACCAAATCCATCGAATTTGTGGTACGCCGGGATTGGTCTAATATTTGTATTCGGAGTTTTGGTTCCGGCGTAGCCATATTACCGAGAGAGAGTGCCCACGGTTTATTTAAGGGTCCGGAGGACAGGAATCTGGGCTAATTTCCATCAAGCCGCCGTGAAGGCTGACGATCACCGAGCCGCAGCCAAGCTTACTTCGACCGAGCCGCAGTAGAGGCTCATGACAATATTTACGAGAGCCAAGTAAAGCACGAGTTTTTCTTTTTTAACGTAAAGTCGTAGTGGGCTCTGAGTGTTTTCTACATGGGGTAGCCAAAGTAGGCTCTTCTCAAAAGTGTGAAATCAGTTTTGTGTTCCATCGAAGGCCTAGAAGCCCATATGAAAACAGTAAGTTACCAGAACATTCCTCAATAGACCTATTCCCGCAAATAAGTGTTTTTACAGCAATTTGAACTGACAAAACGTGAAGTGAAAATCACGATTCTTCGATTTCGGGTGTAGTCAGGTTATAGAAGTAAAATGTCTGATTTAGAGACTCTAATAATAATAACTACCTGTTAGGCTAGAATTTTTTTTGTAATCCTTAAAACCACAAAGGTTAGAACTTTTATTTTAAAATCATGAATAAATTTTCTTTTTGTTGATTAAAGCTAGTGTCTCACTGAATACCTATCTTACTTTTCAGGATAATGACGGCTGTACCAAACTGTTTTTTTATTTAACAACTGTACACCCTTTCAGTATTTTTTCATTTTTTTAGCTGAAGTTAGATCCTTTCTATTTTAAAATGAATGGTGCCCAAAAGTCGTACAGCTGAGGCTTTTTAAAAATAAAAAATAATTCCAAAAAGACGTACAAAAATTATCTCTTACCCATATCTCTCTACCAAGGAAAACTGAGCTAGTGTGTGATTAATTTCTCTAGTTCTTTTAAAATCAGGATTCACTCAATTCATTATCAGAAATTAAAAAGAGGTTGCAAGAAAATTGCGCCCAAGCGTGGGAAAAACAATTTTCACAGGGTACAAAAAGACGCCGCAAAAAGCGGGCGAGTTAACACCGTACAAAAAGACGCAGTCTACGTGGGGCGCAATTAAACACCTTTTCATAGGCTACAAAATGACACCACAACGTGCGGGCAAGTTCCCATGTTACAAGATTAAATGATAATAATAAAATAAATCAAACTATCTAATAGATAACAATAGTTTCCCTATGTGGGAAAAATATGTCCTATTCAATTGTGGTTAACATAACCGTTAATGTGTGCATTTTCATATATGAATTTTAGGAGTTCGGAATCTTTTGCATAAGCTAAAGACTGCATAATTGCCCAGTATTCCAGGGAGTCGAAAGCTTTCTTGTAATCGATGAAAGCTAGGTGAATCTTAATATTATATTCGGTCGCTTTTTCTATTAGAAGGCGAAGCGTCTGGATATGAGCCGTTGTTCCAAATTTTTTGCAAAAGCCCGCCTGTTCGACTAGTTGGTAGTCATCGAACTTATTTGTTAGATGGTTTGTGACAATTTTAGTAAGAAGCTTGTATAAAAGTGATAAAAAGCTGATGGGACGATAGTTATCAAGGTTTTCGTGGTCGCTTTTCTTGAATAAAAGTAGGATCTCACTGTTTTACCAATGCACAGATATTCTTTGTTCTTCAGTGCATTTGTTGAGTAATATCCGTAACGCTTCAGAAAGTTCGTTTCCTTCCATTTTCAATCTTTCAGATTTTTTATCTTTAAAGCAGTTTCCAATTCACTCCGGCTTATCTCAGGAATTTCTTCCGAGCCAACGTTAAAAATATGTTTTTGCTGCTGATTTGGATTTGGTTTAGTCGAGAAATAGAGTTATGTGTGGGATTCCTTTATTTATTCCGTTATTTTCTTCCCGTCAGTTATTATTTTACCTGTTCTATCTCGTAATTTTATTATTTCAGTTCTATCTTATGACATTTTGGATTTCAGTACTTTCATATTTTTGTTTTCTTTAATGGTGTTAATTATTCAATTTGTATTGTATTTTATAACGCTTTTACTGGTTTCTTTCTTTATGTTTCATACTTGCGTATACCTCTTTCTTTAGATTTTCTTTCTCTTATAAGTTTAATTGCTTCGGGAGAGAATTTGTTCACTTTCTGCTTTGGTAGGACATTTTCTTAATTGTTACTTCGATACTAGATGCTACTCAATAGGAAATAAAAATACTTAGAAAGTGTAAGAATTCCAGAGGCGCATGTTTTATTCGAATTTATTTTGAAAAATTTTACATACCCTATGTTATATCGTGTCCACGCCTCCTCTATTGCTGCCGTGTGTCCAGAGACGCTTCTGTTACCCCAGCTACTATTTTAATTATCTAAAATTAACATTAAGTCTTATGGGAAAAATAATATAATTCTTTAGAACATTGTTGTTATGTTCTGGATAATACTACCAGTAATAGCTTTCCCGATTTTTGGCAAAAAAACTAAATTTAAAAAGGCTTTATTTCGATTTTTACTTTCACATTAAAAATTCTATGGTTAGTTTTATTTTTAAGTTTATTCAGCAATGAGTCTTACGTCTTTTTTTTTAAATTTAGAACTTAAGACACTCATTTTCCTGTTATTTTGTAACTGCATTCTATATTACTTAATCAAGGCGGTATCTTGAACTCTACTTCCATAGATATCGGCAGTATTATCTTATAGATTAAATGATAATAATAAAATAAAACAAACTATCTAATAGATAACAATAGTTCCTCTATGTGGGAAAAATATATCCTATTCAGTTGTGGTTAACATAACCAGTGTATATGCTATTTTAAAATAGTATCCAGTTGCATATTAATCAGCGATAGATCGCTATTGTTCTAAGCTCCGAGGTATATCCTAAGATCCGTCAAGCAACAAACTGGCAGCAGCCAAGGGCGTATTGCACTAAAGATTTAAATTTATATTCGACTCAACGCCTAGCAGTTCAAGGGGCTAGAAGAACATGTACAAAAGGCGTTTCTTTAGCAAACAAAAGACAATGTGACCGGCGAAGTGGTTCTTAGAAGGGGCACTCTCTTACACTGTAAATACACACTGTGTACACACTAGAAACTTAGACCTTTTCGAAAACAGTATGCCTAAAACTGAAAACCGGAGATTTTTCACAAAAAAGGTTTTAAAATTTACTCCCATTTTAAAACTTAATGATCAAGGGGTTAAGATTATTTACGAGAAAGAACCTTTTCACACATTGGAACTTTACAAATTCCCCTTGATGAACAAAACCTGTGTTTCTAACAGGACAAGGCGTTATTTTCTACATCTATTCTTTAATGTAAGATAATGCATTACTAGAGGTGAATGATCCGGGCATATTTCAAGATCCGATTTTTGGGTCACTAGAGTCCACCATGGAGACCTCGTCCACTGAACTAGTATCCTGGTTGCTATAACTTCAGGGTTCCCATCGTCGAAATATACTGAGTAGATATACGAGGATGGATTGAAAAGTTCGCGGCCTCACCAAAAAATAATTATAATATTTTTATTATAGTACCCTCAATAAGTTCATACTTTCTTTGGTTGTCACAGTGTAAAATTTTATTGCTGGAGAATTTGTGGTTTTTAGGTTAGAACGAGTTTAGTGAGACTAAGTGCAACGTTTTTGGAAAAATGGAAAAAACTGAACAACGTGCCTGTTTAAAAAAAGATTAACACCAAAGGAGGATGATATGAACACTAGGGGAATCTGCTCTGTCATATATCACTGTAAAAAAATGGGTTGCAGAACTTAAACGTGAACGAGAGAGCATCGAAGATGACCATCGCTTCGGCCGGCCCACGACGTCTACGACTGAAGAAAACATCGGCAAAGTGTGTGATCTCATATTGAAAGACCGAGAAGATTAACTATCAGGGAGATTGCAGACACTATAGGTATCTAGTATGAACGAACACAAAATATCATTGCCAACGAACTTGGATTTTCTAAGGTTTCCGTTAGGTGGGTCCCCAGATTGCTTTCAGTTAAAAAAAAAAACAAATTCAGCTTACGAATTCTCGCGACTGTTTGGAGATGTTTGAAGCTGATCCGCAAGATTTTCTCAACAGGTTTGTGACAATGGACAAAACCTGGCTTCGCCACTATACTCCAGAGTTAAAACAACAATCCAAGCAGTGGAAAAAAACCTGGTGAACCGACCCCAAAGAAAGCGAAGGCAATTCTGCCGGCTGGAACATTGATGGCGTCAGTTTTTTGGAATGCTAAAGGTATTATTATGGTGGACTACCTTCCGAAAGGCGAAACAATAAATTCGACTTAGTATTGCACCCTTTTGTGTCGTTTACGTCAAGAAATTAAAGAGAAACGCCCAGGAATACTGGGAAAGAAAGTTTTGTTCCATCAGGATAACGCTCGCGTTCACACGTCTGTTGAGTCTGTGGCTCAAATTCGCGATTGTGGTTTCGAATTGCTACCCCACCCAGCTTATTCTCCTGATTTGGCACCTTCGGACTTTCATCTATTTCCAAACCTTAAAAAACCACTCGGTGGACAGAAATTTTCATCAAATGAAGAAGTCGAAGCTGCAGTTAACCAGTACTTTGAAGACCTTGAAGAATTGAAGAATATTTGTCTAGAGTTGACAATGACTTAAGAGTTAACCTTGCGTTTTTTTGGAGACACGTTAACAATTCCAGAAGATGTACTTCTTATCTACATAACATGTTTTTGATGGAGTAGTTATGTGAGAGAGAACTGTGACTTTTCAGTCTGTAATATTGATAACGCACTGGACGTGAACGTTCTGAGGGTCTCATTGGCCGAAGTATATGAAGGCATTAATCAGCTTAAGATGAGTTATTCTCATGGCCCAGATGGGATTTCATCAGCATTCCTGAGACAATGTGTATTTTCCCTGAGCAGACCAGTGCACTATATCTTCTGTTTGTCGTTGGACTCCTGCTTTTTTTCGCAATATTGGAAAACTAGCTTTTTGACACCCATTTATAAATCGGGAAATCGTGAGGATATAACCAATTGCAGGGGTATTCGTATTCAGTCGGCTGTACCGAAGCTCTTTGATAAGCTTGTTGCGGGTCAACTCTCATGGATTTGTAGGAACTTTGTGAGATACGAGCAGCACGGCTTTTCTCGGGGAAGATCCACAGTCACAAATTT
This sequence comes from Pachyrhynchus sulphureomaculatus, assembly GCA_019049505.1. Classification (NCBI taxonomy): domain Eukaryota; kingdom Metazoa; phylum Arthropoda; class Insecta; order Coleoptera; family Curculionidae; genus Pachyrhynchus; species Pachyrhynchus sulphureomaculatus. Next base: position 27,605,009 of record CM032454.1, on the reverse strand, counting down.
ACTAAGTTACGAGCAGTATCTGTTGGGCGCGTTTGAGAGAGGTATGCAGGTTGATGCTGTATACACTGATTTCTCGAAGGCGTTTGACAGGGTTAATCATCAGCTTTTGGTGGGAAAGCTTCGAGCCCTGGGATTCGGCACGACCGTGACTAGGTGGATCAAGAGTTTTTTGACAGAACGTAGCCAGTGTATACGTATATTAAATCATATTTCAAGAAATATATCGGTATGTTCAGGTGTCTCGCAGGGTTCACACTGTGGACCTCTCCTTTTTAATTTGTTCATTAATGATATTGATGAGATGTTCAACCATTCTGAATATTTTTTATTTGCGGATGACCTCAAATTGTACAGAGGAATAGAAAGTGGAAACGATGTTACGCGTCTGCAGGAAGATCTGAATCGACTCTATCACTGGTCAGAAAGAAATGGCTTAAGTCTAAATGTTAAAAAGTGTTTTTCTGCATTTTCTTTGGTAGGAAGCGGAATATTGAGCGTGATTGGTATAGTTTGAACGGCGCCCTGCTTGAGTCGGTGTCGGAGATTCGTGATTTGGGTGTGCTTTTGGACAGTCAACTTAATTTTCGTGGCCATATTAATAATATTCTGAGACTGGGTCTCAGAAATCTTGGTTTTGTTACCAGATATAGTAAGCAATTGTCGACTAGCACGTTAAGAGTGTTATATTTTTCAATGGTCCGCTCTGGTTTGGAGTATGCTACGGTAGTGTGGTCACCATCTTACCAGTGCCGTATTGCCGAGATTGAGTCGGTCCAGCGTAGATTTCTACGAACTTTAGCATTTAAAGCTGGAATAAATATTTATAAGGATGCAAGTTTTCATATTGACTATGGGGTGATTATGAACGCTTCTGGTGTGGCTACTTTGGAGAAGCGTAGGGATCTCGCAGATGTTTTATTCCTATATAAACTCCTGAATGGCTTTGTTTCCTGTCCACCACTTTTGGAGAGCGTCCAACTTAATACTATTCATAGGACTCGTGGCAGTGTACTGCTCAGTATTCCGTTTCACAGTGCTAATTATGGCTATTACAGTCCTCTCACGAGAATGTGCTGATTATTTAATACATATAGCCTTGATCCCTTCAGTTGTAGTGTTAGCGAATTTAAAACGCTTGTAAGCGCGATCTGGATCTGAGATGTTAAACTGTTGTATTGCTTGTTTTTTTTTCTTCTCCTTTTTCACGTTATGAATTGTATATGTGCATTGTGTTTTAATATTAGTTTGTTTTTATATTACTATTGTAATTTTGTTTTATATTACTATTGTAATTGGCTTGTCCGTTAATATAAATAAATAAATAATCTTTTTTTTCAAACAGGTGTGGAAGCTTTGGAAAGCAGGCGGAAAAAGTGCATAGAGCTACGTGGAGATTACGTCCAAAATTAAAAATATTTTTGTACGTATTTTATTTTGTTTAGGCCGCGAACTTTTCAATCCATCCTCGTATTACTTCATTACTCTCGCTTTGGCTTATTTGATCTTAGCAGCCCGTACATTTTCGTCCTTCAAATGGCCCTGTTCTGTCGAACTAGTAGTTTATTAATGATGAACCTAGATGGCCACCGAATATCACACACTATACAGCTAATAAACGGTAATCTTATTTGATATTTCCATTTCGTTTCTGTACTTTCATGGACTTGCGGTTTATGATAACAGAAAATGTAGTAAGAAAGAAATAGGGAAATTTAGAACATAGAAGGAAAGTTTTATTGTCAACATTACATTTAGATTTTAGCAGCACTACAAACAGTCAACCTATTGAATTAGTTAGCAACTATCAAAACACAAGAAAAAAATTGAAGGCAAAATGTCATTGATTTAAATCATACATAGTGTTTCTACATTAAAACTTCGTGAGAATTTTTACCGGGTTTTCCACAGAAAACAACACGTCGCTTGGCCGCATTACTCCGGTTCGAAATTGACTTATGATTCAGGTTGAAAAGCGTAGTAGTAGCAGTTCAATCGGGTCCAGTAGAGCAAGTCTCTACTGGGCCCTGGGTCATAGAAATATTAATAAACAAAGTGAATGTAGCAGGACTCGGAAGTTTTGAGGACTTCACCTAAGGTGTCTTTCTGAATCTTATTTACTCGTCCTCCGAAAAATTACTTTTTGACATATAATAAAAGACTGTTTTTAGTCAATTTCCACTAATTTATTTTATAATTGTGATGACGCGTTTCGCTGTCAATGCAGCTTCCTCAGATCTACATTTTGCACTGTCAAGTTAGGTTTAATGTTTACAATTTTACATAATTTCTTAATTATAATATTACACCTAATTAAATTATATTGATAGTATTGGAAAACCTACACAGACATAGAATTAGGAGAATAAATTCAATAATGGTGAATTGTTTAAATCTACCTGGTCGTTGAGTAAAGTACCTGTAGTCCTTAATCGAATTATTTGCATTGTCTCTAAAAGGTTTAGTTTTAAACCTTTTTGTTGGGTATGTAAAATTTTGAAATTCTTATTAAACGTGTGATTCTCTGTTAAAAGATGATTAGCATATGTTGAATTAGACTTTCTATGGATGTTCTGTAATTCTTTGAATAAATGTAGGTCCAGTTTGTCCTATGTATGTTTTAGGACATTACCCACATGTTAATTGACATACCCCTGATTTATTATCTGTATTAATTTGTGGTTTGTAGTTTTTGAGATATTTCCCTATAGTATTGTTAGTCTTGTAAGCTATGTTGATATTTTTTTGATTTAAAGATTTTCCCAGTTTTTTCTGTTGGTTTGCTGAAATAGATTAAGCATTTAAATGTGGTTTTTCTGTCCTTAAAACATGGGCATTTCTGAGATAGTCTTGTTTCTAAGTTTTTTCCTAACGATGTTATCTATTAAAGTAACTGAATAACCGTTGTTAACGGCTACTTGTTTTATGTAATTTCATTCTTTAGTAAAATTGTCCTCTGATAAGGGGATATTAGTTAGTCTATGTATAAAGCTATGATAAGCCGCGAGTTTATGATGGTTAGGGTGGTAAAAACTATTGTGAATTGTGGTAGCTGTATGACAAGGTTTGTGATACATTGCAAATTCATGTTTTTTCATGGATTTTCTGATTGTTAAGTCTAGGAAGTTGATTTTTCCTTCGACTTCTTCTTCCATTGTAAAACTGATATTTCTATGTAAAGAATTAATGTACTGTAAAAGTGAGTTAATTGTTTGTCCGTACCTGTAGAGCAAACAATTATATCGTTTACGTATAGATACCAGTATAGACAATTATTAGTTTTTTTGATAGAGAACCTATTAACAAAAAACATTGTAAATGAAGTTATAAAAATGGACATAATTTATTAAGAACCTGCCTAAGACAAAATTATTTTTCATATAATAATAAATTCTACAATAGTAAGGAAGGGTTAATTATGAGGAGCCCATTATGCCCATTACTTGCCGAAATTTTCATGAACAGTATTGAAACAATGATATTTAACAACCATAATAACAATATTAATAATTGTCTATACTGGTATCGATACGTAGAGGATATAATTGTTTGCTTTACAGGTACGGACAGACAACTCACTTTTTACGGTACATTAATTCTTTCATAGAAATATCAGTTTTACAATGGAAAAGAAGTCGAAGGAAAAATCAACTTCCTAGACTTAACAATCAGAAAATCCATGAAAAAAAACATGAATTTGCAATATATCACAAACCTTGTCATACAGCTACCACAATTCACAATAGTTCTCACCACCCTAACCATCATAAACTCGCGGCTTATCATAGCTTTATACACATATACTAAAGAATTAAATTACATAAAACAAGTAGCCGTTAACAACGGTTTATACTTTAATCGATAACATCGTTAGGAAAAAACTTAGAAACAAGGCTATTTCAGAAATATACCCATGTTTTAAGGTTAGCAAAACCACATTTAAATGCTTAACCTATTTCGGCAAACTAACAGAAAAGCTGGGAAAATTTTTAAATCAAAAAACATCAACATGGCTTACAAGACTAACAATACTATAGGGAAATATCTCAAAACTACAAACCACAAATCAATAAAGATAATAAATCAGGAGTATATCATACATATATATATACATATATATATATATATATATATATATATATATATATATATATATATATATATATATATATATATATATATATATATATACATACATACATATATACATACATATATACATACATATATATGTATGTTTTAGGACATGTAGTCATGTCCTAAAACATACATAGGACAAACTGGACGTACATTTATACAAAGAATTACAGAACACGAAAAAAGTTTCATCCATAGAAAGTCTAATTCAACCTGTGCTAATCATCTTTTAACAGAAAATCAGACGTTTAATAAGAATTTCAAAATTTTACATACCCAACAAAAAGGTTTAAAACTAAACCTTTTAGAGACAATGCCAGTAAATCGATTAAGGACTATAGGTACTTTACTCAACGACCAGGTAGATTTAAACAATTCACCATTATTGAATTTATTCTCCTAATTCTATGTCTGTGTAGGTTTTCCAATACTATCAATATAATTTAATTAGGTGTAATATAATTAAGAAATTATATAAAATTGTAAACATTAAATCTAACTTGACAGTGTAAAATGTAGATCTGAAGAAGCTACATCAACAGCAAAACGCGTCATCACATTTATCAATAAATTAGTGGAAATTGACTAAAAACAGTCTTTTATTATATATGTATAATGAATTTTCATCAAGTAGAAGCTACAACCTTCCGAAATTTATTACTTTTTGAACTTGAACCGAAAATAACATTGCTGCATCTTAAAATATAGATAATTTTTATCTTTTGTTTTATTATTTTAAACAATAATTCATATTAATTGCAAAATTTTACTTTTGCCACTATTATTAATTCTATACCAATAAATATTCGTCATTTTAGTTACTTAAATTAGGTAAGTATCATCAATAATCTGTAACCGTGCGAAAGAGAAAGGATGTCTTAAAGATTGCTATTTTATTATAATTACTTAAATGCTTTAAGGCAATCTATTTACTTTATATATACGCATTGCAAAATAGGAACATTATATTATTTCTGTTTGAGTAGTTTATTTACAAAAAGTTGAACAAATATAATTGGCAAAAGCTGGAGTTTATTATTACTATAATAATTATACGGCTTAGTGGAGAAAAAGGAAAAGGTGTAACATTATTTAATTAGACATTCTTTTTTTTTTCTTTTGTGACGTATGTTTCATCTGTCAGCATCAGCGATTTTACCCCTATCCAGGATGTTGCGAAAATATGAATTAGTGTTATTTTCGACCTGATTTTGTTTTATCTTCGATTTTTCTCATAAGTATGATTTTTAGAAGATTCTATCTAGGACAGGTACATTCCGGTGTTTTACAATATCAACTGTCTCTCTTTTCAGTAATCTTCTTAGGACCACATTTCAAATGGTTTTATTTTGTTCAATAACCGTGTTGCCGCTCTATAGAGTTGGTCAGATGTAACATTGAATCTGAGGTTGAAGAGTATTATCTAAATATCAGATGAATTATAAAGATATGTTATTTTTCTTAGTAATTATAAAATAAATGTAAGTAAAAAATAATAAAATAATAAAAATTAAATTGTTTTTTAGTGTTCCGTACGGAACACTTATAAGATCACTTCGGTGTCTGTTTGTTTGTCTGTTCGTCTGCCACGCCCGAGTTTTCTCCGAAACTCTTTGACATAGAAAGTTGAAATTTACTACTAATATGGGAATTGATGGCCTCATCAGAGCCATGTAGTTTTGAAAGTTAAATTTTGACTTAAGGGGTTAGTTTTGAAAGATAAAATCAGAAGTGAAAAAAAAATTACCATGTCATCGAGTGGGGTGTCAAATGAAAGCTTGTAAAAACACGAGTTAAAAAATATATATAATGTAATACTTGCGCACACGTTTCTTTGTATTATTTTTTAAAAAATCGTGAAAAATCGCTGTCCCTCCCTTTATCTCGAAAAGTACTGATCAAAAAATTTTAAAAAAATTTTGGAATATTCTCCACAGGGTGTAGATTGAACGTAAATTATGAGTGCATTACCTTTAATAATTTATCTGGTATATAAAAGAAAAAAAAATTAAAGGTTATCAGTTTTCCGTAAAGATCAGAAACAAACTTTGTTGAAAACTCATTTGGGGTGTGTTTTGTGAAGTCACTGATCATTTTATACCACCGTAACAAACATTTTTATTTTAAAAGTAATCAACGTACGGAACACTAATTGCACAAGTTCAACTTGCACTTGACCGGTTATTATTTTTATTAGAATAGCCCACCTACTGCAAGAAAATCCCTAAAGCGACGCGTATACCGAAAAAGCAATTCACATTACTCTTGAATCGCTTCAAATTTTGCTAGGTGGGAAACACAATTCTGGGCAAATCGTTTAAAAAGGGTGAAGTTGTCTGTAGAATAATTCTTGAAAAGATTGGCACGAGAAGTGGCAAGCTGAATATCATATTGATCTGATGTATTAGGGTGACGTGTATTCCTAGCATGCATCGCTCTGGGCGGAATTAAGCTGGCTACATCCAACGAACACTTTCTATAAAAGTACTTGTAGAATGGTCTCAAGACGCCAACCGTGCTTCGATGCTTCAAGGAATCAAAATTGGTGATGAGTTCTGGGTTTCCAATCAGGCGAGCAGCTCCCAACTGTATGTTTGGGAGCAGGGCTCCAAGCCTGGGAGCAGTATTCCATCGTTGGCCGAATTTGAGCTTCGCAATGACCAAGAGTTGTTGTGTAGTGTCAATACTGGCTAGAACGAAATAATATTCCCAGCTTTAAAAAATCTCTATTTGCTATGCATGGAACATGTCGATGCCAAGACATATTTTCTCCCAAGTTAACGCCCAATAAGTTGCGTGTCGTTGCTGGATCAATGCAGTGTCCCAACGTAACTATGTCGGGTTCTGCTACGATAACATTTTTAGAAAAAACTATCGCCTGGGTTTTTACAGCGTTAAATTTTACCTGGATAGAATTTGTTAGGTTGAACGACTTCCCGCGATCTGCGTGTATTTGCATACAAGAGGTAATAATATACATATATGGCTGTCGAACTGCTTGAGCAACGATAATGGCTTCTGTATGAAGAAAGTAATAAAGTTAAAGCATCATGATTGTTATCGAATGCTTTTTACTAGTCGGTAAATCATAGGAATACATTTTTTTGATGGTAACATGGTTGTATTCGCATTTGCAAGCAGTAGAGGGCTTCCCATGTACCAAATAACCAACCGAAACTTGGTTTTGCTTTTGTTCCGCATTTTCGATATACTCGTACCATTTTTAGAAAAGGTTCGTATCTCATCAGACTGATAAGTCAATGTTGTTCACATTTTTTTTGGATCGTGAGAAAGCTTGACTTGCCAGTTTGAAGATATATTGCCTGTTTTATATATGGCATTAAATAGGTTGCTCAGTTTTTTCGTGTCTATTAGTGTTAGCACCCTCTCCCTCTCAATCCTCACACTATGCAGTTGCTGCCTTAACAGTCAATGTCTAGGCATCTCGATCCTGCGCGACTTGACTTGAGTCGTGCATACCCATACCAAGGAGAGATCTTACTTGATCGGACCATCTTGTTGGAGACCGTCCCCGTTACTACAAGCTTTTTCATGGCATCCACTGTCTTCATAATGTGACCAAAATATTTTAGGTGCCGTCGGTCATTTACACTAAGCTCTTCAAGAATAGATACATTAGTATGGTGTTCGGTATATGATACTCTGAGGATTCTTCGATATGCCCACATCTAAAAGGCATCGATTCGTCTTTTGTCAGCTTGTATAATAGTCCATGTTTCCGATGCGTAAGTTGCTGTGGGGAATATAAGGCTGGATAGCAATCTTATTTTGAATATTTTGTGACAGCTGCATCTTTCCAGACCTTAGCGAGTTTGATCGTCGAGTTTCTAGCCATAGTCAAACGTCTTCTTACTTCCGCTTCACAACCTCGATTGTTAGTTATGAGGGATCCCAAATAGTTGAAATGGTCTACAACAGTGAAACCAGCAATTTTATTTATGTGTGACAGATCTTCATTACGACTAATAATCATTACTTTGGTTTTCGCTATATTAATTGTCTATCCATAGTTTTTGCTAGTGATTTCCAGGCGCTCCTAATTGATTCTAGGTCTTGTATTGAAGTTACAAGTATAACAGTATCAACCGCATGTCTAAGATTACTTAGTTCTTTTTCCACCGATTGTCACACCCCCACTCCAGCCATCCAAACCAGACCTCATTATATGTTCACTATATATGAAAAATAAGGGTGATAGAATACAGCCCTGTCTGACACCCGCTTCTACGTTAAAGGGATCCGAAAAAGAATTATTCATTTTAATTCTCCCATTTGTTTTCGCATACAGGGATCGGATAAGGTTTACAAGGTGTATAGGTGTTCCTATGCTGATTAGAATCGACCAAAATTTGTTCCATTGTACAGATATAGGTTGTTATTATGAAATTCTCTGACTTTTTGTATTATCTGGCGTATGTTGTGAATTCGTTCTCTAGGCCCTCTTCCTGGAATGAAGCCTGTTTGTTCGGTAGATATTTACGGTAGCAGAAAAGTTTTGGGTCTTTCATTTAGGATCCAGAAAAACACCTTAGCAGCGTGTGACACTAGAGCGATTCTATAGTTGCTGCAATCCAAAGGGGGATCCTTTCTTAAACAAATGTATAAATGCAACTTCGCACCAATGTTCTTAGCACACCTGTGTATATATTGTTATGACCAAGTGCTTTATTGTTTCAGAATATTGTTCGGAACTGTAATTCGAATTCGAGTGTCTTCAAGCAGTACGAGGTTGGATTAAAAAGTTCGCGACCTCACCAAAAAATAATTATAATATTTTTATTATAGTATCCTCAATAAGTTCATACTTTCTTTGGTTGTGACAGTGTAAAATTTTGTTGCTGTAGAATTTGTGGTTTTTAGGTTAGAACGAGTTTAGTGATACCAAGTGCAGCGTTTTTGGAAAAATGGAAAAACGTGCGATCATCAAGTACCTGTTTAAAAAACAACACTAGGAGAATCTGCTCGGTCTTATACCACTGTAAAAAAATGGGTTGTAGAATTTAAACGTGGACGAGAGAGCATCAAAGATGACCCTCGCTCCGGCCGGCTCACGACGTCTACGACTGAAGAAAATATCGGCAAAGTGTGTGATCTCATATTGAAAGACCGTAGATTAACTATCAGGGAGATTGCAGACACTATAGGCATCTCGTATGAACGAACACAAAACATCATTGCCAACGAACTCGGATTTTCTAAGGTTTCCGCTAGGTGGGCCCCCAGATTGCTTTCAGTTGAACAAAAACGAATTCGACTCACGATTTCTCGCGACTGTTTGGAAATGTTTGAGGCTGATCCGCAAGATTTTCTTAACAGGTTTGTGACAATAGACGAAACCTGGGTTCATCACTATACTCCAGCGTCAAAACAACAATCCAAGCAGTGGAAAAAAATCTGTTGAACAGACCCCAAAGAAAGCGAAGGCAATTCTGTTGGCTGGAAAATTGACGGCGTCAGTTTTTTGGGATGCTAAAGGTATTATTATGGTGGACTACCTTCCGAAAGGCGAAACAATAAACTCGACTTAGTATTGCACCCTTTTGTGTCGTTTACGTCAAGAAATTAAAGACAAACGCCCAGGATTACTGAGAAATAAAGCTTTGTCGTCTGTTGAGTCTATGGCTCAAATTCGTAATTGTGGTTTCGAATTGCTGCCCCACCCGGATTATTCTCCTGATTCGGCACCTTCGGACTTTCATCTGTTTCCAAACCTAAAAAAACACCTCGGTGGCCAGAAACAGGTGTAGAAGCTTTGGAAACAGGTGAAAAAAATACATAGAGCTGGGCGGAGATTACGTTGAAAAATAAAAATATTTTTGTACGTATTTTATTTTGTTTTCTTGACTAGGCCACGAACTTTTCAATCCATCCTCGTATTTCGAACCAGAAAGCTTTACACTTTACAACAATTCTTTACAAAGCTCAAACTCGACCAACTATGGAATACTGCTCCCATGTTTCGGGCTCCGCTCCCAAACACACACTGCATTTGCTGGATTCTGTTCAGAGAAGTTCGTCTGATTAGAGACCCGGAACTGACCGGCGCACATTGGGGCGACGGCGTAAAAAATCGGATATTGGATGAAAAAATGTATTTTTCGAATATTGACGATTTTTTCCTTTAATATAAATCATAAACCATACTTAAATATGTTTATAACTAATTTATTCCTTCTGCCTTCCTTAAAATTATCCATTGAAGTGTGACATTTTCGTCAATGTTGGAATTTCTGTAATTTGAGAAATTACATTCTAAATTCTCTGTGGACAACATAACTACGAATATGAGTTAAACGCTTACTACAACTTGTTTATTAGGTTTGAAACAACAAATTAATCTTAGTGTAACGTCATTAGAGTGCTACAATATATTAATAAACATTTGACATATTAGACACAAAAAATTATTCTTACTTCAATATTCAAAGATGTATAAAGTTTTTGGAATGAGGTGGAATGAGATGGCGCTTTCACCATCTGATAGAGCAAAGTCTCTAGTTTCCGGAGGTATCCTATTTTTATCCCCCTTCGTCCCCCTTTGGTAAAAAAATTAAAGTTCTCCCGACTTGATCTAACGTTCTCCACTCAGCCATTCTCTCGGGCAATATTCCAATGAAATGAAAAAATGACGATATACTCCTCATTTCTTATGAAGTATACACTTCTAAAAAAAGGGCAATTAAACTCTTGTTGCCTCTTTTCGGCAACGCGGCTTGACTACTTTGAAATTTCTATCTCAAGGCGAGTGTTTGCTTACATCGCGCGCCATAGTGCGTCGTTGATCCTGGGTAACGCTAAGAGCAGATAATTGATATTCGAAATATTATTCGCTTCATGAGTGTATTTTGATGGGTTAATGTTCCGTTACATGTCGCATGCGTAGGGCAATCGTAACACGGGACAATGATATTAATGCTGCGTAAGCGCAACCAGTGTTACTAATTTTAACTATACCTCGAAAATAAAAAAAATGTACCAAAACGAAACAAAAGGCATTTTAAAGCTAAATGTTGATACTTACGCGTAGTATTAACGAAATTTATGAGAAAAATATTTGTGCCTGTGTTATGTCATGAAAATCCTTGAAACCGTCGTTTTTTTGCAAATTTCCGTCATTTTTCTCAAAATTACGACGTGGTAGCCAAATTTGGACAACGAATTCGTGTTCAGCAGGCAAAAATACATTGAAAATGACTATTCGCCCTCATGTAATTGAAAAATTGTCAATTTGTTGTCTAGTATTTTGAAATAATCATCTTTACGCTTTATCGCGCACACGATAACAGTATATAGTACGATTTTTATTTCAAATACAGAACATATATTAATCGTACATTATGTGTATTAAGTTTGAAGTCATTCCAATAACAAATGTGGAAGTTATAAGCAAATGACCGAAAAATAACGCATTCGCCCCATTGTGCGGCGGCCTTGATTCGCTGGAACATCGAAGAACGGTTGGCGACTTGAGTCTGTTCTAGAAGTGTTTTCATGGAAAGTGTTCGAAAGATGTAGCCCGCTTAATTCCTCCCAGAGCTGTGCATGTTAGAAATACACGTCGCGCTAATATTTCACACCCGTATGAGGTTTAGCTTGTTACTCCTCGTACAACGCTTTTCAAGCAGTCTTTTATATGGAGAACATCATCCCTTTGGAATAATTTGCTCAGGGCTGTGTTTCCAACCGAGTACAATTTACAGCGATAAAAGTGGAAAGTGTCGTGTAATACTAATTACGTTATTCTAATTAGTTAAATTTGAAGATATATAAATATATTTTTAGTAAATGGTGATTAATTATTTTATTTAATTGTTCATATTCAATATTTATAATGCTCTACCACAAAGTATCAGCCAAATCTGTAAATAACTTTATTAACTAAGTTTCTTTGTAATATTTTCGATATATTAGTCTTTCTTGACTTCTTAAGATGTTAATGAAATGATATATTGAGATACTGATCACCTCAAGATAGTAATGAAATAAGAATATATAGAATGTCGTATATTGTTAATATGACATTGTATAAGAGAAGCAATAACACTCTTAAAATTTTCTGAACCGTGGTATAACGTTTAATTTAAAATTGCATAAGAAAAATTCTAATTTAGTTCTATTGGCACTGGGAATTAGTACTAGTATTATCGTTATTTAGTTTTAACAAAAGAAATGACCGATACTGGTATGTGTAGAAACAACATTTGCAATATTTTTTCTCTCTAATATAATGGTTTGTAGCTTTATTATGCTAAGTATTTTAACTGATACAATGTTCATCAATTTTATCAATCTATTAGTTGTATTTGAAAAATGATAAAAATAAATTATTTTAAAGATTTAGTCATACTTGTAGGAGATGTTTCTCTAACTATTATGGTTAGACGTTTGTTTTCGATCCGACGACCCATCTGACTGCGCCAGGCAAGCTTCGGTTTGACAGAAAATGCAAAGAAGCTGTCGCTTCTAAACATCTTGCCTACCGACAATGGTGTGAAAATCCTAACACCATAAATCGTAACACCTTTGTTCATGTCTGGAACAGATGCAAAAAAATTATCGACGAAACCAAGGAGGCACACAATCAACGAATTAGAAATAAACTTCTCGCTTGTCCCAACAATTCCAGGTCCTTTTGGTCAGCCGTTAAGGCAGTTAGTCAAAATTTCACCAAGTTCACCATACCACCACTCACACGGCCAGATAATTCTATTGCAACAACACCTGTTGAGAAAGCGAACTTGTTGGCTGAACTCTTTGCTTCACATTCTACTGTCGATTTCAAAGGAAAAACACAACCTACTATTTCCATAGTTCAATCAAGGATGCCCGATATTGTCCTCAGACAGCGTATCATAAAACGTATTTTAATGAAGCTAGACACCAAAAAAGTTTCTGGCGCTGACGGAATACCTGCCATAGTTCTCAAAACCTGTGCGAGGGAACGAACACCAGTTTTCTGTAGACTTTTCAACCTATCCTACAGAAAGGGAATATTTCCTTCCTGCTGGAAATGTGCGACAGTTCAGCCGATATCCAAAAAAGGCAAGAACACCTGCCAAATAACTATCGACCAGTCGCACTGCCTTCAATAATATCGAAAGTCATGCAAAAAGCTATCAATCAGCATCTTCTAAAATATCTTGAAGGATTCAACATTATTAGCGATCACCAATATGGCTTTCGTAAACATAGATCAACAGGAGATCTTCTGACTTATGTAAAACATGTTTGGAACAACGCAACTGAACATTTTGGAGAATATCGAGAGGTTGCTCTTGAAATATCCAAGGCATTCGACCGTGTTTGGCACGATGGACTATTCACTATCAACGCCGGAGTGCCCCAAGGCTCCATACTGTCTCCTACTCTCTTTCTCATTTACATTAACGATCTGCTCGAAGAGACCGGGAATCCAATCTACAGCTTTGCAGATGACAGTACGCTTATCTCTTCATTCACTTTGAACGCTCGGACATCGGCTACTCAGACGTCTATCCGCAGACAGCAGGAAGACATTCAACTTAACAAAGACCTGGAAGAAATTCTATCTTGGGGTGAGAGTAACCAAGTGGAATTTAACGCTACAAAAACCCAGGCGGCAGTTTTTTCTAAAAAAGTTAACGTTGCTGAATCCGACATAGTTATGTCGGGGCAGTTCATTCCTCTAACATTGTCACTCAATTTGTTTTGCGTTAATTTGGGAGCAAATATGTCCTGGCATAAACATGTTGCAGGCATAGCAAGGAGAGCTTCCCAAAAGTTGGGGATATTATTTGGAACCAGAGAACTTTACACTCCACAACAACTGTTAATTCTTTACAAAGCTCAAATTCGACCAACTATGGAATACTGCTCCCATATTTGGGGCTCCGCTCCCAAACATACACTGCATTTGTTGGGTTTTATTCAGAGAAGAGCTGTTCGTTTGATTGGAGACCCGGAACTGGCCGGCGGCCTTGATTCGCTGAAACATCGAAGAACGGTTGGCGACTTGAGCCTATTCTACAAGTATTTTCATGGAAAGTGTTCGAAGGATGTAGCCTGCTTAATTCTTCTCAGAGCGGTGTATGTGAATCTCATATCGTTTCTTCAAAATAAATTAATCTTGGTTAACAAATATGAGGGGGTATGAGACCACCACTGCCGCTCTCCCTGGTCAAAATTTAATTGAATTTTTATATTTTATTTTTGTTTATCTGTGTTTATTAATTATTTGTTTATTTCAGTATTTTCAAATGCGATTTTAATAATTTACTTGTTACTTATCTTACCTAAGTTTTATATTGAAGTTGGATATAGTTTTGCATTTATTTTCATTAAATGGTTATATTCCTATTTCTTCTTAGTAAAACCAGTTCTATTTTTTTTAAGTGTATAAGATATTTGATGTTATTCTCACGTATCAGAGAGAAATGTCAAGTTAGTAACATGAAACATCAAGACAACAAGTCATAATGTGTGAATAATAATAAATACTGCTTAAATATAATGCTTACAATAGTTGAGTTAAGTTTTAACCATGATAACAGATACAATTAGAAACCTCTTTTGCAAAGTGAGAGAAAAAAAGATTACCTAAAATTGGTCTTACTCGTAATTTACCTAAACTCTGGGAATCTTGATATTTCATATGTCAATAGTTATTTTTTTCAGGAAAAATATTGGCACTGTGTTAATTGTTGATGATACGTGGAAGAAGACACAAGATTTTTAAAAGACACTTACAAATCTATTAACAGATCTTAAAAGAAATAAACACTGTATAAGAAGAAACTTACAATTACATAGCTTATATAAATGAACAGAAAGGAAATAATAAAACATTATACTCGTAAATAAAGCATATTAACTTCTTTAATGTAGAGGAAATGAAAATCACGTCTCGAGACCTCTTCGAAAAACGAAATACTGTCTTAAAATTTCCCCTTAAAACAAACTCGCTCTTAAAAGCTTCTCGTTATCAAACATCCATGGTAGGTTTAACTTGCTCTGATAGGTTACCATTTCTTAGAGTACGAACCTTCAAAACGGATTTACCTGTGAAATAATATTTGAAATTCCTTTAATCTCTTTTCGCGAGCTTTTCATAAGTCAAATCTCCCCTTTCCTTGAGTTAACCTATTGGTTGGTTATTCTTCTTCTTCTTCTTTATAAGCCACTGCTTCTCCACTACAGGAGATAGGCGTCTTCAAGTTTCTTCTAATTGTCTTTATCGTGTGCAAGATGGAGCCATCTACTGCCTGCTATCAACTTTAATTTCGCCACTATTTCACTGATATCTATAATTGTTGTTGTTCGTCTGATATTCCCGGTTTTAATGTGTTCTCGGAAATTAACACCTAACAACTGTCTTTTCATGGCTCATTGAGTACGTTGGAGTCGACAAAGACTTTGTAAGGGTCATGGTTTCCAGCACATACGTACTTACTGGAAGTAAGCAGCCCTCGCTCAATTTTCTTTTTAAGGGCATGGGTATATCTCTATTTTTTAGAATGAATCCCAGTTTTTGAAATGCAGTTGGTTATTAGATTGGATAATTTAGGCCGCTAGTGTAGCTGGTAATAGTGCCTAAGTATTGATTTTTTCACCTTCTGGGATGCTCTCCTTAGAGATAAATTAAAAATAGCTAGCTCCTTTGAGGCCAAGCAGTTTAAATATCAATCGGTTACTAGAGTCCGTAGAAATGAACTAAGGAATGGACGGTGAACGATCAAATCACTTAAGGTTCGCAGATGATATCACTCTGATCGCCAACACAAAAGAAGAATTACAAGAAATGCTGATGGAATTAAATAACAAGTCTTGAGAAATAGGTCTAAAAATAAACTTCACCAAAACCAAATATTTGAACAACGAAAGTGAAGATAACAGCCAGGAACTATTAATAGAAGGTGAAAGAATAGAAAAGGTACAAACATTCATATATTTAGGACAAGAAATCGAAATATCAAAAATAATTTAAAGGCTGACTTGGATAGAAGAGTCTCATTAGCTTGGTCTGCGTTCGGAAGATTACAATCTACATTCAAATTGGACCACCCAAATATAATAAAAGTCAAAATATTCGATCAGTATGTACTGCCGGTATTCACATATGACACTGAAACGTGAGCTTTAAATAAAAGTATAATAAATAAACTCCAGGTAACCCAAAGAGCAATGGAGAGGAGAATGCTAAATACTGGATTCCAAGATCGTATCCCTAACATCGAGATACGAAGAAGATCAAAAGTGACAGGTGTAGTGCAACGAATATGTAATATTAAGGTGGAATTGGGCGGGGCATAACGCAAGGCTGAATGATAACAGATGGACCCGTCATATAGTTGAATGGAGGCCTAGAGAACACAAAAGATGCAGAGGTAGACCACAGACACGATGGGCATAAAAAGATTAGCAGGAGACGATTGGATGCAAAAAGCAAAATTATGTCCCATTTCTTTCTTCTTATCTATTTCTTTGATTATCTTCTTATGTATTCATTTTACTAGTCTTCTCTTCCGTATCCTTTATCATTGCCAGGGTCGTCGTCAATCTACCTATCTCTCTCCTTTGTCTCAGTTTTTTGACTTGATGGTCGTAGTATTCTTTGTCTGTTCTTTCAGTTTTTCTTCCTCAATGTCCCATTTATATTCTCTTCCTTCGATTACGATTTTTTCATATCCTATTTTCAACCTTATTCCATTCTTTCTCTCGTTTTCTGCTATATGCTTCAATTTCTTTTGAATTTCTCGTTCATGTTTTGTTAAATCGTTGTTTATGTAAGCTCTCTTAGGTTTCTCAGTTTGTTTTTATTTTTCATTACAGCTTCTTTATCTCCGTGTGTGTTTCCAAATTCTATCTTGTATATAGTCGCCCCTATTTTTATCACATCTTGAATCTGTACTTTTGTGTCCATACTCCTCTCCATAAAATGTTCTACACCTATTTTCAAATCTGGTTGGCTATTCGCTTCAAATCTCATTCCCGATATTACAATATTATTCCTTACGTTGTCTTTTTCCAGTCTACTCAACTTCAAATCCATACTTCTCATGTTTTCTCTAATTATCTTATTTTCCTCTTTTAATACTTCATTCTCCTTTTTTAGTTCCTTTAACTCTTGTTGGTATTTCTTCTGATCTTGTTTTATGTCCTCTATATCTGATATTAGCTCTCTGATCTTCTAACAAATTATCTACCTTAACTACTCTTTCGTTTTTCTTTTTCTGTGGTGTTCTTATCAGCTTTTTACTCTTCTTGAATAACCCCACTGGCTCTTCTTTTTCTTCGACTCTTCCTCTTTTCGAGTCTCCTGAGGTATAATCATCGCTATCCATTGTTCTTTCTGTTATGAAAACTTTACGGATGTTCCTCGAATATTCCATTTTCAAACACGGGAGAAAAAAAACTGTTTTTTTATATAAACCTCCAAATTTTTTACTTATTGTCTTAATTCTAACACTACACTCTGCTTTATTTCTAGTCCCTCTCGTTTGTAATCGACAAAATAATTAAATAGATCGAAACACTACCGTAATAATGTTCGTTGAACGAGTTGACCATTGCCGGGACTTCGAAGTATTTACCCCTTTTTGGGCTGAATCCTAGATCCACTCAGGGGTGGTTTTAACTAAGAAATACTTAGTTAAATTACAATTAATTAATTAAGCAATCAAGTTGTTTAAATTCCTAATCTTTGTTTAATGTAAACTATTATACATACACATCTGCTTCTTAAAAAAAACATTTTTCCTTAACCTTCTTAATCATGATTTCAAATATCATTATAATATAAAGGTTTTTTTTATAAGTATAGTTTTGATAGGTTAATAATAAAACTCTATTTATTTTCCCAACAGATTATTCTATATTTTAGTAATTTACATTTTTACAGAACATTTGCTAAAAATTTCCGTTTTATATTCTTATATCCCTAAATAAGTTTTTACCTATTACTGATGACTTTTTCTTCCTGTTACCCCGCAAGAACGTTTTGAAATAAAACGGCTCAGATTCCTCCTCAATCAAAATCCTATCTAAGACAAATTAATTTAAATTATTTAGTAAATTAGGACCGGGATATAGATATAAAAAATACAACTTAATATTAACAGCCTAATATAAAAAATATTAACTAATTAGTTCACAGTTGAAATCGAGATATCCTATTTAAAGAAAAAGTAATCAATATATTTCTTAATTAGCTCTATTTATGGGTCTGAATTTGAGAACAATTTTATTATCTTGGCTGGCATAGTTATGTCCAACAATATGTGGCGTAATTTCTTTGTGTGTTCTGTCACAGAAAGATATATCAAATTTGTTAATAATGTGAGATAATCCGGATTTGGTGCTGTTTAATCCAAAACGCATACCTGAAATGAAAATAAAAATAATGTTTGATTTATTAATATAATATTTAACTTCAAATAAATTATATTTGATTCTACATATCAGCTACCAGAAACCATAAAGATCGTTGTACGGAACATCGATTAACATTAGGAGAACACTCCATTCTTTAACTCCCAAAGCTATTATTTCCAGGAACTATTAGGTAGACGATTCTGACTATTTGGATAGAGGTCGTATTAAGAATCTGGTAATAGACAAAGAAGCTTCGAACAAACTAATAGATTTAGGAATGATTTTTGTGCTTGTGTCGAGAAACCGAGCTGATGCGAAAATGATATTTAGTCAGTAGGCATATCTAAAAAATATACAGAGAATTTAGGCATTGTCAGCTAAGATTACGAGATTAGGTAGCAAATCTTCCCAGATATAATTATATTCTACCTTGCAAGTTAAACCAATAACAAAATTTTACCCACTTGTACAGGTTACTGAAAAAGAAGAAAGAAACAAAGTTAAAATATCATCATCTTAACATCATCAAGTAACTACAGTCTGGAAGGGTATTATGAGGATAAAAATCATTAATATATATAATTTGGCATAGAGGGTTTGTAATCTACAATAGCAGATCAAAATTAGTCTGATTATCACAAAGGAAGATGTTTCAAGTGCTATTAAAAGTAGGAAGATCTAGCTAATAGCTCACGCTTAATACGTGGTTGAATGAGAAACAGGCAATTTCTGAAGATGACTGAAAGTATTTCAGAAAAGACTAACTTGACCCATATCGAAAACTACAGATCGAACACGGTATCACCAGATCTCTCCTGATTAATTATTATTCCTTACAAGGATTAAAAGTGGCGACTCCTTTAAGTATGCAAATATAACGCCTAAAGTCGCTTTGGAAAACTAAATTTACTATTACATCATGTATTTAAAAGATAGAAAATATATAAAAAAAACTTCTTGAGCTCACTTTTATACAATATTTCGTAGCTTCAGTTGTCTTACGCCAAACCAGAAAACCACATATTTCTCAGATGAATGGTGGAGACTTTATGCTTCTTCAAAAGGAAACATAAGTTAATTATTTGAAGTAGTTGAGGGATATAAACGAGATAACGGTAAGAAATTTAGATTGCATAAAGGTACCGTTATAAAGCAGGGAAGAGTACGATACCATAAACATTGACGCTGTTATAAAATGAAAGCAAGGTAGTGCACAACATCGCAAGTAGTTATCAAAATAGTCTTCCGCAGCAAATAGAGTTAGCTGGCTAAAAAGATATGATCGTCAGACTTTTCAGAATATAATTGAATTGTTGTTACCAACAGCTTAATAGTTCGACACTTTTCTATTCTTTTGCAGTGGTGAAGTAAACGAAAGGACTATCACATCGAATCTTCTGTTTCTCGAATACATTTTTCACACTATCAAAGTAGATAATTGAGTTGTTGTGGAAGTTGTAATGAGCTAGAATTATTTGGTTCGCTACCATGAATTAAGGTATGGAGATTTTTGTCTACTTGAAGAGGAAGAAGGCGAAGTGAAAAAAATATAAACTTTGGCAATATCACTGAACGTCAAAACGACCGAAGGTGGCATTCTAGATTTAGAGCCGCTTAGTTTTAATATAAGTATATAAAGATAGCATGTCACAAAAGCCCTGACCTGGAATATTCTACAAAAATATTAATTCGCAGCATTTATTATGACCAATATCATCTAATTTCTTACATTCATCAAATCCTAAGACATAGATTAAGGAATTTTTACTTGCTTCTTAGAATAGAGTAATCAATGTAGTAGTCGACCTTATTGGTATTAAGTGCAGGATATAAAAAGAGCAAGAATTACTTAAGTAATTGCTTTCAGTCTGCTTACAGTCCATGCTGTATCATTACACATCGATTGTTAAAATGCGGCGTTGCGTGTTCTATATTACCATCTTAGTGGGAACACTCTAAATTCCCATATCTGAGTTGTGGAAAACAAACTTTGCCTTATTTATTAGAATTTTGTTTTTTCTACCATAAGGTGCACATAAGTCAACAAACCTGTATTCCACAATAGGGCAAAAATAAAAATTATTGTAATCATGTTCATGGGAAATGATAAGAAATAACTGTATTCCACAATAGGGCAAAAATAAAAATTATTGTAATCATGTTCATGGGAAATGATAAGAAATAACCGGTCAAGTGCAAGTTGAACTTGCGCAATTAGTGTTCCGTACGTTGATTGCTTTTAAAATAAAAAAATGTTGTAACGGAAGTATAAAATGATCAGTGACATCACAAAACACACCCCAAATGAGTTTTCAACAAAGTTTATTTCCAATCTTTACTGAAAATTGATGACCTTGAAATTTCTGTTTTTTGTTTTTATATACCAGATAAATTATTACAGGCAATGCACTCGTGATAATTTTCGTTCAATCTACACCCCGTGGAGAATATTCCAGACTTTTTTCAAAATTTTTTGATATGTACTTTTCGAGATAAGGCGAGTGGACAGCGATTTTTTAAAAATAATACAAAGAAAAGTGCGCGCAAGTATTACATTATATATATATATATATATATATATATATATATAAATATATATATATATATATATATATATATATATATATATATTACTCGTATTTTCACAAGCTTTCATTTGACACCACACTCGATTACCTAGTAAAAAATTTTTTTTTTCACTTCCGATTTCACCCCCTAAAACTAACCCCTTAAGTCAAAATTTAACTTTCAAAACTACATGGCTCTGATGATGTCATCAATTCCTATATTATTACCAAATTTCAACTTTCTATGACAAATAGTTTCGGAGAAAATCGGGTGTGACAGACGGACAGACACCGAAGTGATCTTATAAGTGTTCCGTACGGAACACTAAAAACATAGTCAAAGAATGAAAAAGGTTCTAAGTACAGGGATAACAGTTACAATGGTGGTAGTCTTAGATGCTATGCTATTGATATTCTACTATTAAAATCTTACCAATGCAATTTCTTGGTCCTTCGCCAAAAGGTAAATATGCCATAGGGTTGATGGTAGCAGCATTCTCTTCTGAAAATCTTTCTGGAATGAACTTTTTAGGTTCTGGGAAGTATTTTGGATCTTGGTGCATTCCAAGTGGTAACATAACTACATTTGTCCCTTTTTGAATTATATCTTTTGTTCCGGGAATTTGGTAGTCCTTGTTGCATGTTCTTAATAGAATTGGGATGACCGGGTTTATTCTCATACTCTCTGAAATTTGAAATAGATTCTATCGAAGTATTTAAAATACAAAGTTTTATAGTTTAATAATACATGCTATAGACAAGTATGATACGTTTGACAAATATGAAAAGTACTTTTGAGGCAATAGGTACAATTTTTCTGGATTTCGATTGAAAAAGTGATGCTGACGTTTGTTGGCTTCTTCGAGGATCTAACACGAAACTGATTTAATTCCTCTCGCACACGCCTTTTTATATTACTAGACAAGAGGGGAGGGGATTTCGCGATAGATGATCTGTTCTCAGATTGGTTGGTGGTGAAGACTAGTGTCACGATTAAGATTGTTGGGATGTTCAGATATTTCGATGGACTCCTGCATTTTCTAAGGATAAAAAAATTAATCTGTTTCAAGGATCTCCGATTAGTCAAAAAGAATCCTGTGTCTTGTTGCATGCTGGTGTTTTGCAAGTGCGGAAGTAGACATTTAACGAAGACGTACTGCCCTTTAATGTTCTTGAATTCGAGTACATATTTTCTGATCGTTTGGCCGATATAGATTTTAACACCGCTAAGTGGGATATTGTAGATGCCTGGATTCTCAAGGGGAACCTTATCTTTGATAGATTTGAGATGGTGTGAGAGCTTAAGGCATGTAGAAAATCGTTTTATTATTTCATGTTTCCGTAGAATTTTCAAAATATGATCTTTGATATTCTTAATGTATGGAAGGACTACAATCTCAAGAGACTGATCTGCTTGACTAGTAGTATTCGGACACTCCTGGGGAGAAGTATGTTTTTCAATGGAGCGTTTTATATCTCGGTAATAGAAATTATTTAAGTGAAGAATGGTAATAAGATGCTTTAATTCTGATTGAAAAGATTGTGGCTGAGATAGTGATTCCCTTGTTCATAGAGTTGTATTAAATCGATACAGAAGAAATCGAGAAGAATTGTACCTATACGAAAAAGCTTTTCTGCCCTGTTACCCACTACACCTCTCTATATTTACATCAAATATGCATAGTATACCTATAGTCATGGACGCTGGGAGGAGTGCACTTGCACCCCCCTGCCATGAAAGAAAATACACAGAAAAAGATTAAGAAATAAAATTTTTATTATTAAAGTCACTGTTTGAATAAAAACTTGAGATGTCTAGGTTGTTGTCCAAATTGGTTTAACACCTTGTCAATGAATTCAGTGCCCTCCTCTGCCCTTTTCCTATGAACACTGAGCATGCACAGGCCATTTAGCCTCGCGTGCATCGTTGACCGATTGCACGTCTTGACAAGTCGTAACGTTCTAAATGAACGTTCAGTACTACATGTTGTCGCTGGAACAGTTAGGCCAATCTTGATTGCCTCGAATACCGCTGAGTAAAACTGGGTGGCTTGGGTAAACAAATATGCGTGAAAATCTTTCCGGAATAAACTTTTTTAATTATATCTTTTGTTCCGGGAATTTGGTAGTCCTTATTGCATATTCTTAATAGAATTGGGATGACCAGGTTTATTCTCATACTCTGTGAAATTTGAAATAGGAACAAGGAATTCATTTAAGGCCGCAGCACTCACTTCATCTGTCTTAAACATCTCGTACCACGTGATAGCCTCGGCAATAAAATTCTGTAGAAAACCTCCGTAAAGGTTCTGTAACTAACTACGCAATACAATCTTTTATTTGCAAATAGTGCAACAGCGTGAGCTGGCGCAGTGGCGGGCGGATGAGATGCGTTCTAGAGACACATATTCAAATATCGGCGTGATTTGAATTTAACATTAATTTAATTGACATTACGCAAATGCCTAATTTTATATACCTACCGATAATTATAATAATGCCCTGTTATAAATTATATCTTATTAGTTAATAGTATAATGTGTAGATACAGATGCACCTCCCTGTGTGTTAAATGAATTATCTTATCGTACCTTTAATAACCATATCCAAATAAGTCATGCTTTGTAAACCTTCATAAGTTATTCCTCCATACTTTTCAATAGTTTCATGAATTTCCTGCCTTAATTTCTCTTGTACATCTTTGTGTATAGATAAGATGTAAAGAGCGAAAGCAATTGTGGAACTTGTCGTTTCAAAACCAGCTGTGAAGAATTGGATGCCTTGGCCCAAAATGTGCTCATCCTCTAAAATAGAAATTATTTAATAAATAAACAGAAATACAGGAAAGATTACACCAAATATTATTGTGTGAACAGATAGATAGATAAATTTTGAATACATTAAGATATAGGCGGTTATATATTTGACGTACTGATCCCACCTTCTACGTATAGGACATATCGCCGTTGATATTTTGGCAAAGATCAGTGTTAAAATAATAAAAGTTCAGCTCTACTGGCTTATTTTGGATTTATATGCAGCGGAATAGGTGGACTACGAAGAATTTTGTTGCTTCAGCTAGCTGTGTTGAACACAAAATAGCCAGTTTTTAAGTATTGCGAAAATTTACAACTTATAAAACCGAAGCAATGAATCCATATTCTTATAGATATTTCTAAGAACTCTGATGTCCCAAATACTGCTACTTAAAGATATGCAACGAGATGTAATAATTCATGACCCTGAAGAAACTGGAACAGCAACTGAAGAACATTACGTGCACAGGTTATATGATAAACTCCTAAAATACCATAAAAGGAAAATTATTGCAAGAATTCTACAAAAATATTATAAATAGTCTACAAAAAGACACGTAGGTAGTACCCGGATTAAAAAATAAAAATTACAGAAAATAAAAACTGTCTTGGAACAGACAGAACAGAAACATTGGCGCCCCGAAAAAACAATTTTACTTTAAATGGCTTAGCAAGAGGGCGACGGAGACAAACACCTTGAAATAAACATATACCAGGTGTACAAGTATGAAATGTTGATTTTTTTTTCTAAAAAAACATGTTAAAATCGGAAGAATGATAAAAAGTGCTTTATTCAAAGTATGCTCCATCGCTTGTTATACATTTTTTCCCATCTTTCGGGCAATTTGTGAATACTCCGCCAGTAAAAATCTTCCCCTTTTGCTGCGAACCATTCATCGAGCCATCTTCGTACGAACCAAAGCGCTGCTCAGCAAGTGCGTGACCCATCGATGCAAACAAGTGGTAATCGGAAGGCGCCAAGTCTGGTGAGTAAGCCGCATGGGGTAAAACTTTCCAGCTGAGTGCTTCCAACGTGTCGCGAACTGGTTTTGCCGTATGTGATGGAGCATTGTCATGAAGAAAAATGACTTTCTGTTGCCTCTTTCGATATTCTGGCCTTTTTTTCAAGCAGCGAACGGTTCATATCGGTCAATTGTTGTTGGTAACGTTTAGTACCAAAGCACCACCACCAAACACAGAGCATCGTCTTTCTGCCAAAGCGATTCGGTCTTGCGGTCGATGTGGATGGTGCGCCTGGGTCTACTCAAGATTTTTTGCGCTTGAAATTCTCAAAATAAATCCACTTTTCATCCCCTGTAACTAAACGATGCAAAAACGACTTCCTTTTGTACCGAGCGAGCAAAATGTCACACGTGTTTTTGCGCTTTTCCATTTGCCTGTCATCTGACTCATGTGGTACCCAACTACCGGTCTTCTGAATCTTTCCCATCTCTCATAGCCGATTGGAAACAGCTTGTTGACTAACGCCTAATTGCTCGGCGAGTTGTTTTTGTGTTTGCGAATCATTTTCGTCCAACAATGCTGGCAATTCCACCTCTTCGTATTTTTTTGGCGGTTTTCCACGTTCCTTGTCTGCAACATCGAAGTCACCACTTTTGAAATGCCGAAACCATCGTTCACACGTATCTTGCGATGGAGCATGTTCACCATAAGCTTCTCGAAGTAATCGGTATGATTCAACAGCAATTTTCTTCAAATGAAAACAAAAAAATTAATGCTGTCCGCGAATGCTCTTTGTTCGGTATAAATTTCGACATATTGAACACAACAACACAACACTATGCACACACTTTTCCAATTTATCACTCATGCGCGTCTGATACATGTTGATGACACAACAAAATGGCGTAATGTCACATCTTTATAGCACAAATTGTATTGGTGCACCATCTGTTGTCTGAAATCCGCATTTCATACTTGTACACCTGGTAATAATAATAATAACAAAGCTAACAAAGATATGTGGAATAAAAATGCCAATGAATACGGATTTAGGACGGAGGGAGGACTCAAAACCATGGAATTTTATCCAAAGAGCAAAATTATCTGAGAAGATATGCAATTTGTGCCCATGGAAAAGTGGATTAACAATATGAACAACTGCTAATCGAACAGAGATATAAATACACAATAAACTCATCAAATATTCTGATTTAGGGTTAAGAAATCTACAAAGTCCATGAAGACTTAGTGTAGAAATAATCTAATTCAGAACAACAAGACTGTTTAAAGGACTAACGTGGCGCATGAATCAATGTCCAAATGATGTTTCCATATCGGATAAGTGCAAAGTTACATAACTTCCCTCCTCTATCATATAAGATTCATGACTATGCACTTGAAGTTTAAAATCTATCATTTTTATAAAACGCCAAATAAACTAAATTAGAATAATTACAAAAACAGTTAACTTACCTAATTCTTTATTTGCTCTCATGTTTAGCAGAATGTCGATCAAATCGTTTCTTTTAATTTTAGTCTTTTCCCTCTCTTGCATAGCACCCCAGAAGGCTTTTTCCATGAATCCACTGCAGTGCTTGTCAATAAAAGGAATAGAGAACCAATCTACGAACTTAGGAGCAAAGAACCACAACGTTTGTGAGAGAGCCATCCAAAAATCATTAAAGTCAAACATTTTAACTGCAACCTTTTTAAATTCAGAGTTCTCATTTTTAAAACATTCAGCTTCAATACCAAAAGCTGTAGAAACAATGTTCTCAGTACTGTAAATAGCTGTTAGTTCCTTAGCATCCCATTCAATATCAGGATTGCATTGTTGTTCCAAATACTCGACCATTTTCTTTCCACTCTCAGAAGTAATTGGGAAGAGAGCTTTTACTTTTCCCGAAGTAAATACTGGAGTAAGCTTCCTTCTAATTTCTCTCCATAAAGTGCCTTTTAGGATAAACAACATGTTTCCTCCAAGAGGGTCACTTTTGATGTTTGCACTGAAAGTTCTATCCATGAAGTTATCGAAATCTTTTATCAAAATGTGCTTAATTAGTTCTGGATCTTTGACCATTAAGGTAGGTTGATCAAAGAAATAGAGTCCTTTGTATGGAAGATCATCTTTAAAGTATATGTCTCTTAAAATATCGTATGGAGATCTTCTAAGTAATACAAAATCTTTTAAATTTCCAAAGAATGGAAGAGGTTTTTCATACGGGATATTTTTCTTTTTCCAATAATTAAATTTTCGGGTAGCGTATAGATAAATTCCCAAGTAGACTGATGTAATCAAAAGTATTAGATAGATGAGCCACATCTGTAACACGAAAAATAATTCTAGAATTCTCAAAAAATTGTTACGTTGACTGAAGCTCATATTGTTAAAGATTCTTGAATTTTCACGCGATATTTTACCTCTTCTTAGTGTATAGGGGTAATTTATGTGTGTATATATTTTTCAAATCCTTCCCAAGGTATTTTATACTTAATAATTTTTAAAACATGAAAATTTATTTAAACAGTACTTCCCTCGTAAATATAAATTATAACACAAACCCTGAATTCCATTTGAATTATCTCTTCCCCCTTATGTATTTAATTACAAATAATTACATTTAAAATTGCTTTTTTTCTCTCGATAAGAAATAAGGCACACCTCGAAGAGGGCTGTGTTACTATAAACCTACTTCCCCTAACAAGAAAAGTAAAAATGGGCTATCTTAGGGTCACTTTGTTAAAAACACATGTGTTACAGTTAAATTTGGAAATAATAAAAATATAACATGATTTTTAGATTCCTCTACTCTGAGCAACCTACAAACTACATATCTTCTTCTTCTAACAAATATATCCCTATTCTACAAATAATAAACATCTAACTTTAAACTCTGCTAATGGACATATCGGTTTTAGTTTATTATTGCCGAACATTAAAATAAATATCAACATAAAAAGAAATATAAAACCTGCATACTCCGCACAAGAAATTAACATTTTCACTTTAAGACAAAAGTTATATCACGACCAATTAAAAGAAAAAATTTACGAAAAGCCGGTAGCGCAAGAAGAAGATATCAATACTAGCTGGGAAAAATTGAAAAGAAATCTTAAAGAAGTACTAGTTGAAGCACTAAGAGGATATACGAGTAATATAAACGTACAAAACCTCAGACATAACATCACGTTATATTTCTGCAGGAAATCATGAGCAAAATAAAAATAAAAAGGTAATTCTATTAAATTATTGGAAGATATAATCTGCAAAATGATACAAGAAGGCAAATTAAAAACGGGAACTGAGAAAGATTCACAAATACAATGAAAAGAAAAATTACAAGCTTCAAAAACAGACATTAAGAGTTTAATTAGAGCTTAACGAAAAGGAGCTAATGAATTTATAACCACTAAGTACATAGAAATCAAAATTAAAAGAGGAATTAGACAAGGTCACTGAGTATCCCCGAAGCTGTTCATGTTCAAATCGCTAAAGTGGGAAAATAATGGAATACTAATAGATGCTGAATGATTAAATCACTTAAGGTTCGCAGATGATGTCACTCTGATCGCCATCATAAAACAAGAATTACAAGAAATGCTGATGGAATTGAATAACAAGTCTCGCGAAACAGGTCTGAAAATAAACTCCACCAAAATCAAATATTTGAACAACGAAACTGAAGAAAACAGCCAGGAACCATTAATAGTAGGTGAAAGAATAGGAAAGGTACAAACATTCATATATTAAGAACAAAAAATCGAAATATGAAAAATAATTTAAAGGCTATCTTGGATAGAAGAGTCTCTTGTTAGCATCTGCGTTCTGAAGGTTACAATCCACATTTAAATTGGACATCCCTAATACAATAAAAATCAGAGTATTCGATCAATATGTACTGCCAGTATTAACATATGGCACTGAAACGTGGGCTTTCAATAAAAGTATAATATATAAACTGCAGGTAACCTAAAGAGCAATGGAGAGGAGAATGTTCCTCCACGTTCGTATTCCTAACATCGAGATACGCAGAAGATCAAAAGTGACAGATGTAATACAACGAATATGTATATTAAGGTGGAATTGGACCGGACGTATCGCAATATAACAGATGGACACGCCATATGGTTGAATGCCAGCCTAGAGAACATAAAAGATGTAGAGGTAGACCACAGACAAGATGGACAGACTACATCAAAAGATTAGCGGGACACATTGGATGCAAATAGCAAAGAATAAAGCTCAGACAACTTAGGGATGCTTACATCCGACTAAGGATGGAATAAATAATGGTGATGATGAAATACACAGAAAATGAAACATGACTAAAATAATTGATAGAACTTCCCACGAAAGAAAAGAAAGACAGATGCCCAGATCCCACCAGGCATCGCCCGTTGTGACACCATCGCATCAGCTTAGGCTGCGTGAAGTTGCTTAACGTTTCGTGGTTGTGCCGATGTCCCTGGACGGTGGGACCAAATAACATGGAGAGGCACCTGGATACAAAAAATTCGAATCTTCGGGTGGGGGCTGATTTAAGAGCTTCAACATGCACAGATTACAACGTTAAAATATATTTTTCAACATACGAGGTTTAAATTCGAACGTAAATTCAGTGCACGAACATCTGCAATCAAATAAACCTCATGTACTTGCTCTGTGTGAATCCACAGTCAATTCATCGAGCAACAGAGTCAACTTTCTATCCTGGGTATAACTTTTATTCTCGGCTTAGGCGTAACTTTGGAATCTGTCTTTTCGTCAGAAGCGATCTCTCTTGCCAACGAGAGGAAGCTCTGGAGCCCTCAAAATTGGATATTATATAGTTAAAAATAACAACTCAACAAACCATAAGGTTTATCTGCTGTCTCTATCGACCACCAAGTGATACTAACTTTAGGACATTTTTCGCTTCTCTAACCGATACCATCGATCATTTACAGATTGCGCAAAATTGCCATCCTGGGCGACTTTAATGTTCACAACATCAAGTGGCTTAAGTATTCAAATACTACCGACGGGTAAGGTCGTATAGCTTAATCATTCTCACTCAGTTAAGGCTTAACTCAGTTTATTGACGAGCCAACACAGATTTCTGATCGAGACAGAGAGTTTCCCAGAGTTCTTGATCTGTTTTTAACCATCAATCCAGAGATTTACACTGTCACCGTAAATGCGCTGTTAGCCTCTTTCGACCATAAACTGCTTTCGAGATCGAGTATTCTAGCAATCAGTGACAGAGGGGCGCCTTAACCGCGCAAGATTTGGCACTACAAATCTGCTAAATCGGTGGAACTCGTGGAATATTTTCGAACTTTCCCTTGGTTAGACACTTGTTTTCAATCCGACGACCCATTTGACTGCGCTTTCGAAGAAATACCCTTCCAATGGCAACCTTGGTTTGACCGAAACTGCAAAGAAGCTGTTGCTTCTAAACATCTTGCTTATCGACAGTGGCGTAAAAATCCTAACATCATAAACTGTAACATCTTTGTTCGTGCCCGGAACAGATGCAAAGAAATTAAGGCAGTTAGTCAAAATACCACCATTCACACGGCCAGATAATTCTATTGCAACAACACCTCTTGCGAACTTGTTGGCTGAACTATTTGCTTCATATTCCACTGTTGATTTCCAAGAAAAGACACCACCTAGTATTCCCATAGTGCAGTCAAGGATTCTCGATATTGTCTTCAGACAGTGTATCACTAAACGTATTTTAATGAAGCTAGACACCAAAAAGGCTTCTGGCGCTGACGGAATACCTGCCATAGTACTTAAAAAGAGAAGAGAAGAGAGAGAACTAACATCAGTTTTCTGTAGACTTTTCAACCTATCCTACAGAAAGGGAATATTTCCTTTCTGCTAGAAAAGCGCCACAGGTCAGTCGATACCCAAAAAAGGCAAAAAGACCTTGCCAAGCAATTACCGACAAGTCTTACTGCTTTTAATATTATCAAAAGTCATGGAGAGGTCTGTTAATCAGCATCTTCTAAAATATCTTGAAGGATTCAATATTATCGTAAACATAGGAGATCTTTTAACTTATCTAACGCATGTTTGGAACAACGCAATTGAATACTTTGGAGAATCTCAAGCGGTTGCTCTTGAATATCCAAGGCATTCGACCGTGTTTGGCAAGATGTATTGTTGTCGAAGCTTCGCTAAAAAGTTCTGTTTATGGATCTCATGTTTCCTCAAAGAGCGTGTTTTACGAGTGGCAATCGACGGATTTCTTTCTAACACCTTCACTATCAACACTAGGGTTCCTACTATCTTTCTCATTTACATTAACGAGCTGCTGGAAAAGACCAGGAATCCAATCTATAGCTTTGCAGATGACAGTACGCTTATCTCTTCATTCACTTTGAACGCTCGAACATCTGCTAATTATGCAAATATCCGCAGATAGCAGGAGGTCGTTCAACTCAATAAAGACCTGGAAGAAATTCTATCTTCGGGTACCAGTAACCAAGTAGAATTTAATGCAACAAAAACCCAGGCGGCAGTTTTTTTTTTTAAAAAAAGTGAACGTTGCTGAACTTGGCATAGTTATGTTGGGGCACTCCATTCTTCTAGCATCGTCACTCAATTTGCTGGGCGTTAATTTGGAAGCAAATATGTCTTGGCATGAACATGTTGCAAGCAAAGCAAAGAGAGCTTCTCAAAAGCTGGGAATATTATTTCGAACGAGAAAGTTTTACACCTTACAACAACTGTTGATTCTGTACAAAGCTCCCATGTTTGGGGCTTTGCTCCCAAACGTACACTGCATTGTTGGATTCTATTCAAAAGAGAGCTGTTCGCCTGATTGAAGACCCGAAACTGGGCAGCAACCTTCATTCATTGGACCATCGAAGAATGGTTGACGACTTGAGTCTATTCAACAAGTATTTTCGTGGAAAGCGTTCGATAGATGTAGCCCGCTCCCAGAGCGGTGCATGCTAGAAATACACGTCGTGCTAATACTTCACATCCATATGAGGTACAGCTCCTTAATCCTAGTTTAACCCTTTTCAAGCAGTGTTTTATATAGAGAACCTTATCCCTTTGGAATAATTTACCCAGGACTGTGTTTCCGACCGAGTACCATTTACAGCGACTCAAGACCAACGTGAATCGGTTTTTTCACACACGTGTCGCTCCTGTAGTGCTTCACGCACGTGTGGTAGGCATATAAAAAAGAAAGATTTCGATAAAAAAGATATGTAGAAATAGCTCTCCAAAAACTTAAAAATAAAAATGGTACAGTATAAGATGATGTAACCACTGAGCTGCTCAAATAAGAAAGAGAAAAAATGATTCAACAACAAGTAGCTCTAATTTACAAAATTTTGATAAGAAATAAAATTCTAGGCTAATGCAGATCCAGCACAGAAAGTAGTTAAACATTTTCCAAATTATTTAATTGTTTTATATTTATTGACAACCAAAGTGTTATCATATTATTTCAAGTACAGGAAAAATTATAATATGACACTAAGATAGAACGAATTGTACAAAATACGCATACCTAGTACTCAATCGGAGGCTGACACAGCAGCCACATCTCTATCTTACTGTTCTGTAAGTAATGGAATAAAGTACTTACGGCGAAACGTGTCTCGGGATGGATAGGCGAATAAGAGAACAGTGGGCAGACTGCTGAAATATGGGCTTTGCCTATTTTCAGTTGTTTTACAATAAACCACATAAGGTCTGAGGTTGATCTCTCGCAAATCTCGCTGCCTGCTTTTAGTGTTGGCTCTGCCAACCACTCTGTCAGCCTCCGATTGAGTACTAGGTATGCGTATTTGGTACCATTCGTTGTTTCTTACTGTTGTGTTCCGTAAGTACCGGAATAAAGTACTTAAAATTCTGTTCTCTTCTTTGTCGATCCCAGCCCGACTGATGAGCCGTGATACGGCGAAACGCGTCTCGGGATGGATGGACGAATAAGAGAACAGTGGGTAGACTGCTGAAATATGGGCTTTGCCAATTTTCAGTTGTTTTAGAATAAACCACAATTATAATATGCTTGGAAAGACAAAAGGGAATAAACGGCAATTTTGTTGAAAATATTTTTGTTACATACAGTCGATTGGTTATCATAGAAAAGCTATTACTCAAATCTTCAAAAAGTTTTTAAAGTATCACTTTCTCAGCAAGTTTTATATTTTCAAGAGTCAATTTTAGGAAATAGTGTTTAAAACAGATCAGACAGTTTATTCCTTCTTACCATTCAACTGCTAATTTCGAAAAATTAAATTTTATTTGTTTGTTATCTATTACAAAATAGTAAGTACAAAATATTTCATTTTGATATTATTTCAAGTTTTTTTTTAGAAAAAAGGAGATCTTTTATCGTTAAGACATTTAATATTAAATAAAAATATCTATTACTGAACTAAAAGCTCTCAAAAACTATTGTAAAATTAAAATATTTAAATATATATATATATATATATATATATATATATATATATATATATATATATATATATATATATATATATATATATATATATATATATATATATATATATATATATATATATATATATATATATATATATATATATATATATTTATATATATATTTAATAAATGAGTTTTGTGATTTAAATAAGTAATTTATTTAACTATCAATAACTTTGGTACTTACTTTTATTCAGCCTTTAAAGTTTTGGACCTCGCCAATAAAACTAAAGATTTTCTGAAGTCAAACTTTTTCAAACCAGCCTATTTATGAATAAACGAAGTAAAATATTTATTTTGAAATTTTGGTAAAGAGATAATATATATTTACATAGTGGTCAAACTTGTATTTAACTAATTAATTTTTGAAGTACGATACTAATTCAACATTTTTATCGGGCATCCATAATGTAACCCGCCTTCCTGGAACCTGTGGAATAACTTGAGATTTATTAATTTAAAAATTTTTGGCTAAAGTTTGGGCTAATGAGTGTCATAAGTATAAAAAATGCCCTTAAAAACATTTTTTTGTGTTTAAGGGAATATTGTTTTCGCCTTGATGCAAAGAATATTCTTTTGAAGTATAAGGAATCAACAATTTGACATGTGAGCAGTCCAGATAATGCGTAGTAGTCTACGAAATGTCCGCAGTTTAAAGATTTCAATTTTGTTCTAGCTCTATATGACCAAGTTACAATACTACATGGTAGAATTATGCATATGTAACAACCAATTACTCGTAATCAGGTGTCCAATGGCAAATTCCTAAAAAGAAGGCATGGGCGTAGCTAGTCTCTGAGCTGAAGAGGCAGCTTCTCAAAACTCAACCATATATATATATATATATATATATATATATATATATATATATATATATATATATATATATATATATATGTATATATATATATATATATATATATATATATATATATATATATATATATATATATATATATATTACAGGCTCAGTTATAAGCAAATTAACCATATATATATATATATATATATATATATATATATATATATATATATATATATATATATATATATATATATATATATATATATATATATATATATATATATATATATATATATATATATATATATATATATATATATATATATATATATATATATATATATATATTACAGGCTCAGTTATAAGCAAATTAATAACTGAACATAGCTATCGCCGCATGCCCGTTCCTCTTCTCCAAACCTTTCGATCCACAGCTTGTTCCGCTTCCAAATTCCTAGCTTCCATGGCGCTTCTAACCCCATCATTCCACGAGCGTCTTGGTCGACCTCTTTTTCTCTGTCCTGGTGATTTCCATTTAAAAATTTTTTTTGGCCAACGATCTTCCGGTATTCTATGCACATGTTCAAACCATTTTAAGGCTCGTTGTTCCATGCGTTCCACAACAGACTCCCTGACGTCCATAAGCGTTCTCACTTTCTCATTAAATCTTCTTTCCAATCTCGATATCTTGGCGCTTCTTCTGAGGTAATCCATTTCTACAGCTATCGGCCGTCCTTTCAGATCGGCATTTAGAGTCCAGACTTCATCATCACCTTCCCTATTCGTTTCTTCTGTCGATTGGATAAGTTCGGGTCCCACCACAAGAAGTTAAGATATCCCAGCACCTTTCGGGCTTGAAAAATGCGCTGCCTGACCTCCGTCTCTCCCAGATCATTTGAATACTTGAATTTGTAGACTTGCTTGACCCAAATATCGTCATCTAGATCATATGAGTCTTGGACCAAAACTACCTGATCGTCGGCAAAACTGAGCGAGAACAGAGTTTCTTCTCCAATGGGTAACCCCATTCCATTGCATGATCTTTTCAATCGCCTTAGTACAGCCTCTAGATTCAGGTTAAATAGGAGTGGTGACATGCAGCAACCCTGTCTCAAACCCTTACTAACCATAATTGGTTCGGATAGGCGGCTCCCATTTCTAATTTGGAAGCTGTTGTTGCTGTAAAATTCTTGGATTATATTTAATACTAGCCGGGCCCGCGGCTCCGCTCGCGTGGACTTGATTCACCACTATCGTCACTGCTTATTCCTTAATTTACCCAACGTAATAAAATATCTCCCATTATTTCCCCTTATTTCTAATTTTTCTCCTTATCTCCCATTATCTCTACATAATTTCGATTATCTAGGCTTAACTCTGCCCATCTCCCATTATTTCTCCTTATCTCCCATTATTTCTCCTTATCTCCCATTATTTCTCCTTATCTCACCTTATCTCCCATTATCTAGGCTTATCTCGACTTATTTCTCAATATTTCTCCTTATCTCCCATTATTTCCCCTTATCTCCCATTATCTCACCATAACTCCCATTATCTAGACTTATCTTTGCTTATCTCCCATTATTTCTCTTTATCTCCCATTATTTATATTTATCTCCCATTATCTCACCTTATCTCCCATTATCGAGCCTTATCTCGACTTATCTCCCATTATTTCTCCTTATCTCCCATTATCTAGGCTTATATCGAATTATATAGAACATATGTTTAAATTTATAAAAACACGTAAATCGGATAAGTGGTTCTCAAGTGATAAGCGCACTAACGGACAGACAGACAGACAGGAAGACGTTGCATTTTATATATATTCTAGATAGAAGATTATAGATAACCTGGCCAGAGAACAAATGTATGAATTAAAAAAAAAACACGTAAATCGGATAAGGGGTTCTCGAGTGATAAGCGCACTAACGGACAGACACACAGACAGAGAGACGTTGCATTTTATATATATTATATTCTTTGCTATATGATATTGTTCCATGTTTAATGCTTTAGGCAGTGTATTGCAAGAGAACGCGCTAGTGGCAAACTTTTCTCCGACTTGATTCATTATTATCGTCACTGCTTATTCCTTATGTCACCTAACGTAATAAAATATATTCTATAACCTGGCCAGAGAACATATGTATGTTTAACAAAAAAGCACGTAAATCGGATAAGTGGTTCTCCAGTGATAAGCGCACTAACGGGCAGACAGACAGACAGACAGAGAGGCGTTGCATTTTATATATATAATAGATATTCTTTACTACATGATATTGTTCTATATTTAATGGTTTAGCATGTTTAAAAAAAAGCACGTAAATCGGATAAGTGGTCCTCCAGTGATAAGCGCACAAACGGACCAACAGACAGATATACGTTACATTTTATATGTATTATAGATGTAATAAAATATATATCTATAACCTGGTCAGAGAACATATGCATGAATTTAAAAAATCACGTAAATCGGATAAGTGGATCTCGAGGGATAAGCGCACTAATGGACAGACAGACAGACAGAGAGTCGTTGCATTTTTATATATATTATAGATATAGATTATTATTATTATTATGTAACCTGCCCAAAGAATATATGTATGAATTTAAAAAAAAGACACATAAAACGGATAAGTGGTTTTCGCGTGATAAACGCACTAATGGACAGACAGACAGACAGAGAGACATTGCATTTTATATATATTATAGATTATAGATTATAGATATTCTCTGCTACATAATATTGTTCCATATTTAATAGTTTAGGCGGTGTATTGCAAGGCAACGCGCTAGCGGCGAACTTTTTTCCGACATCATTCACTATTTTACGTCACTACTCATTCCTTATAATACCTATCGTAATAAAATATAGCCTATAACCTGGCCAGAGAACATATGTATGTTTAAAAAAAAAAGTACGTAAATCGGATAAGTGGTTCTCCAGTGATAAGCGCACTAACGGACAGACAGACAGAGAGACGTTGCATTTTATATATATTATAGATGTGTTTATTGAGATTAAAACTGCGCAACACGTTCCACAGATTTTGTCGCGGCACGTTATCATATGCTTTCTCCAAATCTATAAAGGCTGTAGAATAAATAAATTGTCTGAGCATGATCTACCTGGTACAAACCCACTTTGATCCTCTCCCATCTCGCTATCGATTTCTTGCCTAATCTTTTCCTGAAATTTCAACCATTAATGGTAAAAAAATGTATTTTTAAGGAATATATCTATAAAAAATAACTAAATTAAAATTAGTTTATTAGCACAACATTAATTTTCCTTGGATTAGCCCTAATTTAACCACCATTCCTTTTAAAAATTCTTCATAATTTTTAGAGATTAATGTTTTGTGGACCTTCATTATAACGAGCCCTGTCAAAGATCCGTTCCCATCGTGCTTCGCAGCAAACCTTTATTCTTCTAAGGGTGCTGAAAGACCGCTTAAGCAGTCAGCAGAATCAAAAGAGCTTTCTTTATGGTAGGAAAAAAACAATCGGCTTTGTTAATTTCTTGTCCGTCCACATATTATACCATATTTCTAGTTCGGCATCTAATTGTAAGCCACCCAATTGATAAATACTGGCAAAACAACATTTCTTTTGCTTTAAAGCTTTGATATTAATATTTACCATTTGCAAAGGATATAGGTAAGTGAGTGCAAAAGCTGGTGAGTTCTCATTAGAAAATCGTAATTCCAAACATGTAATTATGGAGTCCAGATACGGTCTGACCAGAGACCTCCTCCAGAGTTCGGACGCGTTAAGTGCTGGAGGGTTGCACCTGTGCTGTTGCCTTCCTACAGTCCTCGGCATGGTCAGTTCCATTTCTACCTGTTCTGCCAGTTGGTTTGCATCCTCCAGAAGTTCATCAGCAATTGTTTCTGTATTGTTACGATGGTTTTTTAACAAACTCACGATTCGATTAATGTGCTCCGACTCTTTAACCAAATCAAGGGTTTTTGATTGCAAAGCATTTACGACAGGTTCTAATACTACAGAGTACTTTGAGATCAAAAGAATAGCCATTAAGAATGATGTTTTGATGGCTGCTCAATGAAGCTGGAACGCGCTTTTGCGTCTTTTATCATTTCCTTCCACAGAAATCGTTTCTAAGGCTTCAACAATCTCCTTGAAATACTCTTTAAAAATTCTAATGCTCTTATATTTCTCCGACCATCTAGTTCGACTCAGCCGTGGAATATTTGAAATGGGTTTTCTCCTGCGAACTGATTCTCTAAAAAACGTGCCGATGTCTTTTACAGTCGCACTGGTATTTCGAAATTCGGGTACTAAATTTAGATCATTCATTCCAAGATTAAGTCTATGTGATGAACAATGAAAGAACAGAGCGGTATACTCTTCTCTCAGTATGGTCTGTACCCCACCTACGTTGCCAGCCATTATAGAACAGCCATCGAAACCTAAACCCACGCATTTCTCAGGTAGAAGTTCCTGTTCAGTAATAAACTCATCTATTGCTGTTGCAGTTAATTTGGAGTTAAGTGCTTCTAACTCCATGAAACCAACGAACTCTTTTCCTCTTTTAACAATGTGCTCTCTAATAACACCGCCTCATAAATTGACTATTACATTTTGAGTTTGAAGAGGTCGATAGCTTGCATTTTTCCCAGCATTTTGAAAGGGTCGTTTCAATGATATATTTCCAGCTTCGATGCGAAGGCGATACATGTCTTCAAACACTCCTTCATCGTGATACCATAGATCATGAGTGCCAGAAAAGGCAACCCAAGATATGATAGAAGTAGAAGTACCTGGTAGTCATTACTAGCCCTTGTCTGTACAATGTCTTACAATGAGTGTAAGAAAGTGTCTAATGTAGTGGTGATAACTGTTATGTAGTTTGATAATGTGTCACTTTTCTTTTCAATTCATGATATGGGCATACAAAGATATGTTTGCTTCACATGGTTCACTTGGTATATTAACACTAATCAACGAAACAATTCAAATCTGCAATTTGGATAATATTTATCAATTTAAAATAAAAGCAAATTGCCAAACGGTTCCAATATTT
This sequence comes from Pachyrhynchus sulphureomaculatus, assembly GCA_019049505.1. Classification (NCBI taxonomy): domain Eukaryota; kingdom Metazoa; phylum Arthropoda; class Insecta; order Coleoptera; family Curculionidae; genus Pachyrhynchus; species Pachyrhynchus sulphureomaculatus. The sequence continues at coordinate 27,565,843 of CM032454.1, read as the reverse complement.
GCATCATCATCGAGAAAATTTAGGCTCTTTTATTTGTTTAAGTATATTTCCATTGATATTATAAAACAGGTCAAAGTTCCAACTAAACAGATTTTAAAAAATACCGATAATGTCGTTTAAATAGCATGGTTTATTATCCATTTTAACAAAATTGGCCGAGGACTAAAGAGCTCTTTTTTGATATTTAAGGGCTTTTCTAAGAAAAACTTCTGTAACTAGAACTGTCATTAAGACCTAATAGTATTAATTGTGAGTGATCCATTATGGACCCATTAAGTTAAACCGATTTTTAAATTTCAGACATTTTTGATTTTGCAATAAGTTTCACCAGTAAAATTTTACCACGTGTAATTTGACTATCTACTAGGGACTAAAAAATATTTTACCATTTGTAGAAAAGCCGATTTTGTATAATTTATTTTGTATTTAACCTCTTTTCTCTATTATTGAAATATTAACTTTGCTTCCTAAAAATGTAATTGTGTTTTGTTGAAAAAAATGTTACTAAAATGGTGAATTGTGTGTGCTCTAAGTGCGCGTGTTTTTAAGTGTTCCGTACGGAACACTTAAAGGATCACTTTGGTGTCTGTCCATCCACCTGTCTCACTCGATTTTCTCCGAAATTATTTTACATAGAAAGTTGAAATTTGGCACAAATATAGGAATTGATGTCCCAAACAGAGCCATGTAGGTTTGAAAGTGAAATTTTGACTTAAAGGGTTATTTTTGGGGGGTGAAAACGGAAGTGAAAAAAAAGTTACCCAGTCATCGAGTGGGATGTCAAATAAAAACACGCTTGTGAAAACACGAGTTCAAAAATACATATGATGTATTACTTACGAACACTTTTTTCGTATTATTTTTAAAAAACGGTAAAAAATCCCTGTCTCTCCACCTCCTATCTCAAGAAGTACTGACCAAAATATTTTGAAAACATTCTGGTGTTCTTCATAAAGTGTAGATTGAGTGAAAATTATCTGGTATAAAAAAAAACTAGGAAAACTATGTTTCACGACAATATGGTGAAAGATTTGTTAATATAGTTTCAGTACGTTACTGCTGTCATACAACAAAATAATTTTATTTTATTTGTTTCTAATTAAACAAATATTTAGGTTATTACTAGATTCTAGATTGAACTAGATTGATTTATTGGCTGTTAGGTAGCTAAAATGCTATAACTATTATATATTACTGAGTAAAACAAAACGTGAAAATACATTTTGGATCTTAAGATACATTATAGGGATCTAATTAGCTCAGCCTAGGTAAGGATTTTATTTTATTTTAAAGGCAATCACGGTGCGGAACAATAATTACGCAAGTCTAACTTGCACTTGCCCGGTTTTTTTTGCCATTTTTATTAATAATAACACATACATGTTTCTCTATTCTCTAGTAACATCGAAAATATTGTGAAATATTTAACATTTTTTCGCGAGTGGAATTGCTTATACAGTTATACTATAAATTCACACGGTAAATATTAGGCTCCATTTTATTCAATAACAAAAGGAAACAGTTTTATCACCCATCAAGTTGGGTATCAAATGAATTTTAACGAGTATTTCTTCCTCTTTTCCATAGGCACGATTTCGAGTTTATTACGAGTACTGTCTTCAGCTATTTTAGATTGATGACCTGTCTTTTATAACTCCAACTATTCTACCAACTGTCATCCATTTTATCCATGTTTTAACAACCAGTCATTCATATTATCTATTTTACATTTACACAATTTCATTAATTTGGTAAAGTAACTTTTGGTCTCTCTTATCAGCACGATGTTGTCAGCATAGCACAGTATTTTTCTTTCTTTATCTCCAATTCTAGAACCCTCCAGTTTACGAACTTGCATCATATTATATTGAAAAGTAGTGGGCTTACAGAGTGTTTCCTCTTTCTTTCGGAATTGCCTCTTGTCGTTCGTCATTTCTGTTGCTTAGTACGTCGTTTTTTAATAGGCTTCAAACAAAGGAGGTTCTTAAATCAAACCCTATGCATATAATATTGTTCAAAAGTCGTAATATTTATTCATATTAGACCATATATGCTTCCGAACCAATATAACAAATTTCCTGAATGTGTGTTCTCTAATATTTACAGACCTACCCACAAAGATTATATATATATATATATATTATATATATATATATATATATATATATATATATATATATATATATATATATATATATATATATATATATATATACATATATATTAGGGTGACAAGCCAAAAACTTTTTTTTGATATTCTTTGGTCCTAGTAATATTTAGAGGTCGCATCCAATGATTGAAAATATATTTTTTCTTCCCAATCGTTTTTTCCTCTTCAACAGCCCCCTTTTAGACTTCTGATTTGAATTTAAAGATTATGAAGGTATATGCATTTCTTACTGCTGGATCCGTTCTCAAGGGCCGTTTCCCCCTAAAATCCTTCAGTTTTCCGTAATGTGCATGTTAAGTGCACATTAAGGGTGAAAAAATGCGTTTTCCTTTCAAAGAAGTTCGGCAAAATTTGTGGGAAGCATGTTAGTTCAAGTTTTGTGATGCAAAATCATAGATGTGATACAGATCTTTGAGAAATTTTCATGGCGTACCAATAATATAGGACAAAGACAGTGAAAGCGAAGCGCTTTATTGGAAAAAAATCAGCAGCCACTTCAATTAGTGGTTAATTCCATCCACGATATCTTTTTTTGACGAGGATGGAAATGTCTTGCCATGATATGATATTCCTTGCAACAAAATTGGCTTGTCACTCGATTTTTTACCTTAGTTATTAGCTTTTAACACGAGTGTAATACTTTTCAAGTGCCGCATTTTATTCCAGTTCCAATCAAAATACAATCTTTACTCGGACGTAAAATTCTCGCTGAATTCAAATATGTATTAAAGTTCTCCACTTAAATTTTCAATTTTGGGACTTACAGAATCCTAACAGAGCGTTGGGCTCAAAATCTAATAGGCCATTCAATTCCCAGGGAAAAAAAAATGGTAAAACTTTTGGCTCAAACATTTTTTCTGTTGAGTGTTTTAGGTGTGTTAATCTTTTTTCCCACAAATCGCTTCGTTATCGCTATGTTTGTCCAATATTACTCCTGCGCCATGAAAAATTCTTAAACCTCTGTGTCATATCTATGAATTTATGCGCAATACGCATTTAACATGAGCATTGCAGAAAACTGAAGGATTTTGAGAGAAAACAGCCCTCGGGAACGAATTGAGCATCAAAAAATGTACAAGGACATACCTTCATAATCTAAATTCACATCAGAAGTCTAACGGGGGGCTGTTGAAGGGGAAAAATCGATTGCGAAAAAACATATTTTTTCAATCGATGGATGCGACCACTAAATATTAACATTTTTTTCTAAAAATTTAGGGGCTTCATTTTTTCATAGGATTGAACATTTTATGGGGATAGGACAAAGGAAAATCTATATATATATATATATATATATATATATATATATATATATATATATATATATATACATGTATATATATATATATATATATATATATATATATATATATATATATATATATATATATATATATATATATATATATATATATATATATATATATATATATATATATATATATATATATATATATATATATATGTACATACATATATATCACGGTGTACCATGTAACAGATTTTAATGATTTCGGCGGTTACCCACACTGGAAAATTTCGAAATAAACATAATTTTCTACATTAATAATGATCATTGAATTTATTTACTTCATATTTATGTGATATTATTGCAACTCTCTATAATAGCATATGTGAAAACCATGATTTGAGACGTAATAGAAGTCTGTTGGTGCTCTGGAACCAAAATTATGGTAATTTTAAGATTTTTAAAAATTCAAAGTCAAAAATCAAAGTTAATTTTCTCGACACTGCATAAATGTGCATGTGATAGATATATGATAGATTTTAGTTTAAGTGAGGTCAATAATGTTATTAATTAAATTTAATAAGTTGGCTAGGTATAAACTAGAAAATAACAGTTGTCAATTTCTTTGCCTTATTTATGAAGAAAATCAAGAAAAATAATGTTTATTATGTTTATAAAAAATGATGAAAAAAATTGCTGGATCTTTAAAAGATAGTATTTTAAAAGTCATAAATTTCGACTCAGACAATAAACAGTCTTCTCACAGCAATTTACACCTCTTGTAAAATCTTAGTTTCTGAGGCTGTTAAAAAAAATGAAACAATTAAATCAACTGAGTTTCCTAATTATTCAACATTTAAAGCATTGCATAGAAATACGAGGTCTCAAGAATAAAAATTATGTGAATGCATTTTGTATGATTTAGCGCGAACATCATGACATATTAATTTTTTAAATAGTGAATCTAGAGTGAAAACAAAAGAAATAGTTGCAAGGTATTTACCCAAAATGTACTATGGAATTGAGATGAGGAAAGCCGCTCAAATAATTTCGAAAATTTAAAAAAATATGTAAGTGATACTCTGCTTCCGAAAGAAAAAGAACATTTAGTATGTGATTTATTAAAAAACAATAAGAAAGAAAAATTTGTTGACAAGAAACCATCTGAAGTAGCCATTTCTTTATCTCAAAAAAGGGAAATCATTAAATGTTGTGCTAAAGATAAATCATATTATTATTTTGACGTAATTAGCAAAATTATATCTGGATGAGAAAACATGTTCATATTAGATTATGAAAATAGAAGTTAAACCTTTCAATATCATTTCTTAAAGAAATTTCTAGATGATCTAGAACTAAAGTTATGAAAATTTTAAAAAATAAGAAAAAATTAATACAATATGTTTTCACAAAACTTTGACCTGGAATTTCAATATTAAAATTACCACAATTTAGGTTCCAGAGTACCAACAGACTTCTACTAAGTGTCAAATTAATGATTTTCACGTATACTATTATACATAAATATCTTTTAAATAAATGCCATGAGCCTTATTAATGTAGAGAATTATGTTTTCTTCGAAATTCTCCATTTTTAATTTTTAGATGCACTTTTTTCAAAATAGTTTGAATGCTGGAAGTTTTATTAAATAAATATTTTTTGGCTTTTGAAAGTGTAATCTGGCACGTGTCTTTCGAAAAAGGGATGCATATTTTTTCCTGAATATGTTTAATTAAAGTACTTTTGAACGGAAAAATGTACAGAGCGTCCAAAAAGCATTCTAAGCAACAAACAGTGTATGGGATCCAAACTATTAAATTGATTTTATTAGAAATAGCTTAAGATGTTTGTTATGATCATTAATAGTTTTCCTCTTGGGTTTGTGATTGACTGAATAAAAACTCATATTTCCGTTTTAGTTCATAGCGGAGTTATTCTAGATAAGATATTTTGTTTAATAAGCATTTTCGTAACTTACTTAACACGTAGGCTGAAAAGTTTTTGGTCTGAGACATATATGTCGCCCTTTTCAAGAAATCCATATGATTTTTAGGAATTACCAACCTTCGAATAATACGTGTTAAAATTTCATGACATTTTGACTATTAGTTTACAAGTTACAGTGGTTTTAGTGACGTTACTTTTGATATTTTCGAAACAATGGAAAAAATTGAATTTCGTGTGTTGATTAAACGCTGTTTTTTGATGGAAAAAATACCGTTCAAGCAAAGCAATAGCTTGCTGAATATACTATAATAGTATGCTGAATTTAAACGCGGTCGTACAGACACAAATGATACTGAACGCTCTGGACGCCCAAATGAGGTGGTTACACCGAAAAACATAAAAAAAATCCATAAAATTGTTTTGGATGACCGTAAGGTGAAATTGCGTGATATAGCTGACACCCTAAAGATATGAAAAGAACGTGTTGGTCATATTTTGCATGAACATTTGGGCATGAGAAAGCTCTGTTCGAAATGAGTACCGCGTTTGCTCACAGTGGACCAAGAACAACAACTTGTTGCTGATTCTGAGCGCTGTTTGGACCTGTCTGAGCGCAATAAAAATATTTTTTTCATGCGATATGTGACAATGAATGAAACATGGATCCACCACTATACATCGGAATCAAATCGGCAGTCAGCTGAGTGGACAACAGCCGGTAAAAACCGCCCGAAGCGACCAAAGACACAATAGTCAGCTGGGAAAGTTTTGGCCTCTGTATTTTGGGATGCGCATGGAATAATTTTTATCGACTATGCTGAGAAGGGAAAAACCATCAATAGCGAATATTATATAAAATTACTGGTGCGTTTGAAGGCAGAAATCGCAAAGAAACGGCCCCAAATGAACAAGAAAAAAGTGCTCTTTCATCAAGACAATGCATCGTGTCATAAGTTAATGGTTACGATGGCAAAATTGCATGAACTGAAGTTCGAATTGCATCCTCATTCACCGTATTTTCCAGATTTGGCTCCCAGCAACCATTATCTATTCGCAGACCTCAAAAAAATGCTCGCGGATAAGAGATTTGGCTCCAGTGACGAAGTTATCGCCGAAACTGAGGCCTATTTTGAAGGCAAAGACAAATCCTTCTACAAGAAAGGTATAGAAATGTTAGAAAAGCGTTGGACTGATTGTATCACTCTTGAAGGAGACTATATTGATGAGTAAAGTCGAATTTTATAAAAAAAAATATATATATTAAGTAACTAGACCAAAAACTTTTCAGCCTACGTGTTTTACTAAACGTGAAACGATTATCATTAACAACCACTTTTGCTCTTAATTTTCGAAAGTAGTCTAAGCTAAATGGTTATCAATACGCATAGTACGTGGCCCTTTAGCAAAAACGTTTTACCCCTCTGCATATTTTATTCTTTATGATAAAATCATAAAAAGGAACATTTTTTTTTTTAAAGTCATTTTGTTGTTTGGTTACTATTGAACTCTCTTTAGATTTACCGATTATTTTAATGAAAAGAAAAACTATAAGCAGAGTTAACAAGTTTTCAAATAATTTTTTTCGTTTTTAATGGGACTCAATACTTTGGGCCCAAAATGTTAAACGTTGGAACCTAACAGGTAGAGTGATAGTAATATGGAACGCATGCTTTAACACGGTCTTATCCTAAGAACCATAATTTTTTCTACAGTAAAGTGTAAGCCTAGCTTTCAGTGATTGTTATTTAATACATAAATGCTCTTTTAATTTCACTTGCGGGCTATTAAAATCTAAAACAAATTGTTTTATTTTCATAACAAAACTGATACCTTAATTATCAGATAAATACAATTTTTTAATAATAATGTAGCAGGGCGTGATCTTAACCAGTTATATCCAGCTCTAAGGAAACAAAAAATATACATAAAAATAGCATACAGACTGTCTTTACTAGTTCTTATCAAATTTTTGGCTTGTAACTATGTTGATAGCAATTGTTATTAATAACTTGTTTTTACTTGGCAAAATCCAATAATTAGTATTTGAGGCGTAGTTTAAACAATTTTATGTAGGGGAGCTAGAGGCTTGTTGTAACAGGGGTAAGTAGTAACACGCAACTTTTAGAGGAATCTGAACTCTATAAACCCATATTTTTTGCTCAATTTAATTCTTATGTCATTTCACATCACGTCATCACATATTGGTTTCATAAAATTTGGCTTTTCGTGTCTATAATTAATTAATTTAAAACTTTTAGGTTTGCATGTAGTTCCAAAATGTACTTAGTTTTAATATTCTTTAAAAAGTTTAGCGATATAATTTTATAAAATTTTTGTTAAATGTAGCAAATTATGTTACGGGGCTTGTTAGAACAAAATCTTTTTTTTATGGGTCTAGCATATGTGCTGCAGGGAGGTCCCTAAAGCGCTACAGGAGCGATACATGTGCGGAAAAGGCGATTCACGATGTTCTTGAATCGCTGTAAATTGTACTCGGTGGGAAACACAGTCCTGGGCAAATCATTCCAAAGGGATGATGTTCTCCATATAAAAGGCTGCTTGAAAAGCGTTGTACGAGAAGTAACAAGCTGAACCTCATACGGATGTGAAGTATCAGCACGACGTGTATTTCTAACATGCATCGCTCTGGGAGAAATTAAACGGGCCACATCCTCCGAACATTTTCCATGAAAATACTTTTAGAATAGGCTCAAGTCGCCAACCGTTCTTCGATGTTCCAGCGAATCAAGGCTGCCAGTCATTTCTGGGTCTCCAGTCAGACGAACAGCTCTTCTCTGAATAGAATCCAACAAATGCAGTGTATGTTTGGGAGCGAAGCCTCAAACATGGGAGCAGTATTCCATAGTTGGTCGAATTTGAGCTTTGTAAGGAATTAACAGTTATTGTGGAGTGTAAAGCTTTCTGGTTCGAAATAATATTCCCAACTTTTGAGAAGCTCTCCTTTCTATGCCTGCAATATGCTCATACCAGGACATATTTGCTCCAAAATTAACGCCCAACAAATTGAGTGACGATGTTAGAGGAATGGAGTGCCCCGCCGTAACTATGAGGGGTTCAGCCACGTTGACTTTTTTAGAAAAAACTGCCGCCTGGGTTTTTGTAGTGTTAAATTCCACTTGGTTACTGTCACCCCAAGATAGAATTTCTTCTATATCTTTGTTAAGTTGAACAACTTCCCGCTGTCTGCGGACACTCGCCTGAGCAGCCGATGTCCAAGAGTTCAAAGTGAATGAAGAGATAAGCGTACTGTAATCTGCAAAGCTGTAGATTGGATTTCCGGTCTTTTCCAGCAGATCGTTAATGTAAATGAGAAAGAGAGTAGGAGATACGAGGGTTGTGTAAAAAATAAGATTCCCACATTTTTTTCAGGTGTAAGGCATTTTTTATTTGAACTGAAAAATACATCATTGGAAAGCTTAATTTCTTAGCTATTTTTCAACATAATCTCCAGATTTTTCCACGCATTTTTGTTGACGACTAATCCACTTTTGGAATCTCGCTTCAAAGAAGTCCGCCGCCAGTCCGTGGAGGAATTTGGTGACCGCTTCCTGCACTTCTTCATCAGTCTCGAAACGTTGTCCACCCAAGTGTGGCTTTAATTTTGGAAACAAGTGGAAGTCACTCGATGCAAGATCAGGGCTGTAGGGAGCATGTTCAACGAGATCCCAGCCAAAATTGTCGATTAAATCCTTGGTTTGGCGAGAGACGTGCGGGCGCGCATTGTCGTGGTGCAGTCTAACGCCTATTGTCAGTCTTCCTCCTATCCTCGAGCAGAATTCGCTCAATCTTCGACACAACTTCGTCGGAGATCGATGGCCTTCCGCTTCTTTGCTCATCGTGGATGTCTGTGCGTCCTTCGGAGAACTCCCTACACCATTTGCGGACGTGTTGAACGCTGATACAAGCTTCCCCATAAACTTCACACAACTGCCTATGAATATCAACCGGTGGTAACTTTTTAGCGTGCAAAAATCGGATTACCGCACGAACTTCGCACCTGGCGGTGACGGCGATCGGAGGTTCCATCGCGGATGGCTGTCAGGCCGGCACTAAACGTCGCAGCGAGTTCTACCAAGGCGGGATCTAGAGTGGGGGAATCAGCGCACACAGCGGTGTTCCCGGATTTCGCCTAGGATCTCGCGTGGAGAGTTTACAGCGTTGGGAGCCTTATTTCTTACACAACCTCGTAGTATGGAGCCTTGGAGCACACCGGCGTTGATAGTAAAGGTGTTAGAAAGAAATCCGTCGACCGCCACTCGTAAAGAACGCTCACTGAGGAAACATGAGAGCGACAAATAGAACTTTTCAGACATACCACAACAGTCCATCGTGCCAAACATGGTGGAATGTCTTGGATATGTCAAGAGCAACCGCTCGAGATTCTCCAAAGTGTTCAATTGCGTTGTTCCAAACATGTGTTACATAAGTTAAAAGATCTCCTGTTGATTTATGTTTACAAAAGCCATATTGGTGATCGCTAATAATGTGGAAATCTTGGGGTACATTGTAACATTGTTATCCGGCATATGGCCTTTCAATGCCGATATCTTTCAAGACAGTGACTTTGCACCATCCTATGTTACTGATCGTTCAAATCCTATTAAAAAGGCAGAAAAAATTTAACGTTGGACCTTGAAAATTCAGAATTATTACGATCTGCTCCTGAATTTGATATAAGCACTTCTGAAATTATACGTGACATTGAAACTGCAAAAGACCCAACACCAAGTTGTTCAGGTTCACAAAAACATTTTTCACCTTTGAAGGTTAAACCTCTGCCAAAGGCTCCACCGCTGAAACAAACAACGCAGAGCAGACCCAAAAGAACATCTGCTGTTTTAACTGATACACCTGAAAAGGAAGCTTTAAGAAAAGAATATGAAGAAAAAATGACAAAGAGGCAGAAATAAGATGGTAAAGATGGATCAAAAGGAAAAAGAAAGGGGAAAGGAAAAGCCAAAGGCAAATTAACAAAAAAGAAATATGATAAAGAAAAAGTTGGAAGAATTTTGAGGTCTTATTCAAAACCTGAAACTGAGCAGTGGCATTGTCTAGTTTGCTGTGAAGTCTATAGCAATTCTGCTAAAAAGGAATAGGTAGAATGTATATCATGTAAAATGTGGGCACATGTGAAATGCTTGACAGGAGAATACTATATCATTTATTTATATTAATTGTTACATTGTGTAAAGTAAATTAATGTGATACAAAGTGTCATGTTTATAATCGACATATAGTTTATCTAACTAACAAATTAGTTAAATCTTTAATGTTGATTGTTTTTATAGAAGTATGTTTTAGTTCTACTGATGAAAAATATTATAGACGATGTAAAGTGTTATGTTGATTTGGAAAATAACAAAATTAAATCTCAAATATGTATCAAAATTTACTTTATTTTTACAGTTACTACCTGCCCCATGGCTGTTACATCTAGTCCCAAAGACGAGGCAACTTGTACCAACGGTCTTTTTTTAAGAAAATGTCTGGCGTGAAGTATATATTAATAATTTTGATCTTATTCCTTTTCGGTATATTAAAGGAATAGTTAGGCTATCGACAGACGCTCTTTTAATGTTAAAACAGCAAACAGATATTAAATTAAATTATTTTTTCTAGAATTTGTTACAACAAGCCCCTTGCTCCCCTACAATAGTAGTCATTTAAAGTAATCTCTGCTTGAAGAAACTATAAGCATTTTTTTCTTGATAAATCGATTATGTCAGTCTTACAGAGGCGCATAGAGGTGGTTAGCATCTACGGAAGATATCCATCCAATTGATAAAAAGTAAAGAGAGAGGAAAATGATGGTTTGCTGTGCCAAATTCAGGGTTTGAGGACTTAAAACAGCAGGATCATTACGTTTAATCCTCTGTCCTTATAAATACAGTAGACAGTAAGGTGTAAACATCTTGTTTAAGTATTAATAACTACAAAAATAACATATGGCCAGGAACACAGCCAGGTTCAAACGGAGGCGGGCACATATAGAAAAAGGGAGCTTCTTTAAAAAAAAAAGCACGCTAAGAGCGGAGCCGCATATAGAGGAGGGGAGCCAATTGACAAACAGAGGTCGTGAACAATCGGACTGCGGAACACCTTGATGAAGAAAGTACCCTTTCGCATTGGAACTTTAGAAGTTTAGACTCCTCCCAACATAGTAAACTAACAATCGACATATCGAGAGAGGGACAATTTTTCACAAAAGATAATCCATACCTACAGTGGAACTCTATCAATTCGCACCCAATTTAAAAATCGGTGACCAACGGGAGGTGAACAGGAAGAGAACCCCCATTAATAGAAAGCTCCATTTTTAAGAGGCCTATTTCCTAGACCTATAGAGAGGGGAGATATGACCCACCTTTTTAACTACACCAGATCGTATGAGATAATTAATTTTAAGTATACAATAGGAAAACATTTTAGAGACTTATAGTTTCGTATAAATTCAAAAATATTTTGACACTACTTTGCAAATGCCATTTGTTAGCGCTTTTATTTTCTGTTTTAGGTTTTTAATAACACCAGCTGTTAGGCAATGTAGTTAACAGTTGGAGGACATAAAAATTTAAGATATGCGCCCTAAGATAGAAAATAAAACTGTAAAAAATAGTATTTGTGAATGTCATTTGTAAATTAAATATGTCCAATAATTTAATATAATTATAATAATTAATAAACTAAGGGAGAAAAAATACCGAAAGGAGTACCAATTAATCCTAGAAAAGAAACTGAAAGACTGGACAAACAGCGCAAATATAGAGTACAAGTGGGAATATTTTAGGAACAGCACATTGTATGTAGCGAAAAGGAGCTGCGGTAAAACGAAAATACCAAATAACAACACAAAAAGAACTAAATGGTGGACGGATGATATACGAAGACAGGTAAAAAACAAAAAAGAAAAGTGGAAAAAATATTTGAGCACAAGAAGTGCCAAAGTTTATGAAGTATACAGAGAGAAAAGAAATGTGCTGAAAGCCACAATACAGAAGGCAAAAGACAAATCATGGGAGAAATTTGGGAGCAGAATGGCAGAAAACTACAGAGAGCCAAAAACTATTCTATGGTACATTAAAACAGCTCAGACAGAGAGGAGAATATAGCATGCTGAATATGAAAGATAAAGAGGGCAACATAATAACAAATGAAAATAAAATAATGGAACGACGGAGAGAATATTTTGAAGAACTAACAGCTAAAGACATAGTGGGACATCAGGAAGAAGAGGGGGAGGTAGCGATGGACGAAGAGGAAATGGAGACCATAAGCGAGGAGGAAGTGGAGAAAGCACTAAGAAGAATAAAACTAGGCAAAGCTCCCGGAAAAGATAATATCACACCGGAAATGATAAAATATATGGGAGGAGAAGGAATAAACAGGCTAGTGGATTTAATGAATGACATTCTGAAGAAAGCGAGAATACCCAAGGATTGAAAAACAGAAATTATATTACCAATATATAAGAAGGGTAATAAAAGAGACTGTAGCAACTATAGAGGATTAACACTTTCTAGTGTCCCAGGGAAGGTATTCGCAAGAATATTAGAAAAGAAAATAAGGAACAAAATAGAGTCAACGCTAGAAGACTGACAATGAGGATTTAAAAAGAACAGAAGTACACAGGATCTTATATTTACGATTAGACAAATGAGTGAAAATATATTAATCAAGCACAGACAAGCACACGTATGCTTCATAGATGTGGAGAAAGCCTTCGATAGAGTGCGAAGGAAGAACGTATGGGAGACGCTGAGAGTAAGAGGAGTAAACAGAAACATTATAGAAGTATTAAAAGATATGTACAAGGAAAATACGAACATAGTTAGAACAAACAATGAAGAATCAAAAGAATTCGAAATAAGACACGGAGTCATACAAGGATGCGTATTGAGCCCACTTCTGTATATAACGGTACTGGATGATGCAATGAAGAAAACCAAAAAAAAGATGAAAAAGTTGACGTTAGGGTACCAGCGAATGAGACCCACACAGCTGAATGAACTGATATTTGCAGATGACATGGCCTTGATAGCAGATACCGGGGAAAATCTACAATACAACCTTGAAGTAATAAAAGAAGAGCTGGAGAAGATAAACATGAAAATACAAAAAACAAAAACCATGATAATATCAAACACCAGAGAAACACACGAAATAAAGCTGGACGGAAAACTGATTAAGCAAGTAGATCATTTTAAGTACCTGGGTGCGATTATAGAAGAGAATGGGAGAATGGATAAGGAAATAAACGAAAAGGTGAGAAGAGCGGGAGGAATATTCAATGCAATGAAGACAATATTTCTAGGAAAAAGAAAAGTACCGAAAAATATCAAAACGGAGATTGTGAAAAAAGTGGTCAGACCAACACTTATGTACAGTAGTGAGTCATCGACACTAACTAAAGGACAAGAATCCCGCACCAACGCAGCGGAAATGAGATTCCTGAGAAAAATTGAAAACAACAGCAGAAGACACAAAATAAGAAATGAAACATTCAGACGAAACTTACAAATCGAACCCATCAACGAGAAAATTATAGAGGGACAGCTCAGATGGTTTGGATATGTGTGTCGAATGCCAGACGCTAGACTCACCAAAACAGTGTTCGAAACGCGAGTGTCGGGAAAAAATAGGAGAGAAAGACCAAGAGCAAGATGGATGGACAAAATCAGAGAAGAGATAGAGGGGAGAGGAATGGCATGGAGCGTAATACGAACTTTAACCCAAAACGGACAACAATGGAGACAAAAATGCAAAACTCAACTCCCCCAGCCTTACACTTATTGGTAGAAAGGCTTTGGACTAAGTAAGTAAGTAAGTAATTTAATATTAATCTCTAAAATAATGTATTCCTGATTACATCTTATGACTAATTTAAATTTAATTATGCGATATTATATTTTATTATTATACCCTTGCATAAGAAAGGATCACCTTTGGATTGCAGCAGAAATAGAACAATCGTTCTGGTATCACACGCTGCTAAGGTGTATCCGATCCCTGTATGAGAACAAAAATGGCAGAATTAAACTGAATAATCCTTTTTCTTTCTCTAACTTAGAGGTCGGGGGGGCGTCAGACAGGGCTATATTCTGTCATCCTTACTTTTTAACATATATAGCGAACATACAAAGAGGTTTGTTTTGGATGGCTGGAGTGGGGGTGTGACAATCGGTAGAAAAAAGCTAAGTAACCTTAGATATGAGGATGATACTGTTATACTTGCAACGTCAACACAAGACCTAGAATCAATTATGGAGCGCCTTGAAATCAGTAGCAAAAACTACGAATTGACAATAAATAGAGCGAAAACCAAAGTAATGATTGTTAGTCATAATGGAGATCTGTCACACATAAATGAAACTGCTGGTTTCCGTGTTGTAGACCATTTCAACTATTTGGTATCCTTCATAACTAATATTGGTGACTGTGAAGCGGAAGTAAGTAGAAGTTTGGCTATGGCTAGAAACTCGACGATCAAACTCACTAAGGTCTGGAAAAAAACCAGCTGTCACAAAACACACAAAGTTAAGATTGCTATTCATCTTTATATTCCCCATAGCAACTTACGCATCGGAAACATAGACCATTAAACAAGCTGACAAAAGACGAATCAATACTTTTGAAATGTGGGCATATCGAAGAATCCTCAGAGTATCATATACCGAACACCGACCGTACTAATTCTTGAAGAGCTTAGTATAAAGGGCCGACTTTCTGGTTTCAGTTCTTGCAATAGTTTGATTTTATTGGGGTAAACACATAAATTCTTACAAAGAATACATCGTAGCAAACTCCTGGACATATTTACAGCACTTGATTGTTTGCACTCCACGTTTGCATCGCTTCTTGAGGATAATGGGCGCTTTGCTTGAGTGCCTAAAATTTCACTGTCTCTCACGCACGCTAGTCTTATATAATAAGTCAAATAAATTTGAGTTTATTTATGAGATAATCTGTATTTTGAAATAAACGCAAAAAAATCTGAAACTTAAAATTTTTTTATATCACTATTTATTAGGGCATTCAAGAAAATAAAATTACCTACGGCAGACATAATTATTTTTTTATTGTCTAATATAATAATGGTCAAATATCTACAAATTTTAAAACACTACTTTTCTAAAATAAGATTTTATATTAAAGTGGATAAAATTCTATTTACATAGATAAACTTATATCTAACAATACTTCTATTATCACAAAACAAACATAGAACACCATGGGTGTCAAAATATTACTAAAATATGAGTGTTACAAGACAAACCCGCGGGGCCAGCAATTTTGACATTTTCCTGCTGAAACTGATAAAAATCAATATAAAGGACCCCGCAGTTTTTTTTTATAGAAAAGTGGTTTCGGTCAAATTGGTTGAATTTTTGATATGTCGTAGTTTTCAGCTTTCTGAACAAAAGTTCCATGGTTACAACCTTCAAAAATGGGTAGATTTCGAGTTATTTTCAATTTAATTAGCAATAAAATCCATTTTTTTTTAAACCATATTGATAAATATTAAATTAAGACACATCATATCTGTATGTATTTTGGAGCGCTAAAACCAAATTCGAGGTCTAAATTAACTTATTAAGTCATCGTTTCATCTCTTCCTTGAAAAACAATAAAATCCAGCTAGAATGATGATATAATAAGTTAATTTAGAGTTCGAATTCGGTTTTAGCGCCCCAAAATACATATACTTAGATATGATGGTTAGTGGATAAGTGCCAGACTTTTTTTTCTTGTGTCTTTAATTTAGTAATTATCAAAATTATCAAAATGGTTTTAAAAAAAATGGATTTTTATTAGTCCTTAAATTGAAAACAACTCTAAATATGACCATTTTTGAAGGTTGTTCCCATAGACATTTTATTTAGAAAACTGAGAACTACAAAATATCAATAATTCAGCCAATTTGACCGAAATCACTTTTCCATAAGAAAAGTGCGGGGTCCTTTAACAGACGAATAACTTCGATTTCTAAACACATTCATATTTGCCTATCCACCGGTCATGACTCATAACGACTAAAAATAATCGAGAGTTAATCAGGAGAAGTCCAATCTTCCTCCTTTTTTTGCACATCATTATTTTAATAATAGTGTAGATTGTTTAGTTTTTTTTTCGACCATCATTAAAGCCAACCATAACTGGTATATAAAAAGTTAGTTGTCCTAACTTAGAGGTAATAAGTCTGAAATTAAAACTTCAGGCTGAAAGAGTCTTTTAATATTGTGACTCTTAAGAAAGACAAAAAAAAGCTAACGCTAATTATTAGTTATCCCTACATAGTTTACACTCTTCTGTTGGTAATTCAAAATCAAATATACCATCTAATTTTTTTGGACAACTCGGTGAAAAACGTTCCTGGAGAAAGAAATGTCATTGCCGGTATCTCAGGAAAAACATCTCAATCTTCAGTATAACATCCTATCACCTAAAGAGAATTTCCGAGGGTACTTCGAGTTTTATTTACAAATCTGGAATTTATCAGAGACCGAAATGTTGAAGAAAGGTTTAAAATTGTGCCACACTCAAGATATGATGCAGCCCAACATAAAGTCACTTATCTCTCTACTAATCTCCTATCCTATCTGATCTTCAGGTATCTTGATAATAGTTATGCAAAGGTAGATTTTCATTTAGAATTAGACAGTTTTAAAATAATGAATTATATACTAATTCTATCAAAAATTTTTTCAAACCATTAAAATATTAATAAAATCCCTTGATCCTTGAATATCCGGTTATAACTGACAAGCAATCTTATAGATATAGTATCTAAATTTTTAAAAAACAATGACACCTTTCACAGTTTAAATACAAATTTCTACTTCAATAAAAAACGCCGATACAATAAAATAAGGAAATAAAAAGGAAATAATTTGAATGTTAGTGTTACCCATGGATGTTAGGTTTTTTTTCTGGATAGTGTAGGTGATGGTGTATATTTTAAGAATCCCGACATCAAAAGTGTGAGGAAAACATTTTATTCCACTCTACACCTTGTATGCACCGCACAGCGATTCCGATGACGGTTTGTGTCTATAAGTTTCTTTTTCGTTTGTTATTTTTGTAAGAAAGCAGTTATACGAAGAATATGTAATATACCATTCGAATAAAATGAGGATTCTAGTAGAGTTGAGAAAAAGAGAATATAGGGTAAAATGATCATTTTTAGATATTTATTTAAAGATTTAAAATTTTTCTCATATACATTTTTTTTATTGTTTCAAAGAGATATAAGTATAAAAATATAACTTTATTAATGAATTCTTTGTAATATCAAATAATTTTTTATTGGAAATATTTTATTGAAAACTTAAATATTATTTATAGAGGTGTCCTTTCATTTATAAAATCCAGGTAATCAGCAGCCTAAAGTAACATACAAATATTTTAATATTTTACATTCAAAATACAAATGAATCTTTAAATATATAAGTTATTTACCAGAACTATGCATTCATCAGATAGTGTCAGAAACATCTTCGTTTTTTGGGATATCTTAAATTCATTGTCAATTGTTGGAATCATCAAAATTTACATTATAAGTGTTAGAGTTGAGGCATTCTGTTTCTTGGAATTTTCTGCAAATGTCTGCACATTTTAATCCTGCTTTTCGACAACTGCATCTAGCTATAGTGCAGTCACCAGTACAATTGCAAGAAATCAGTCGTAATATTGAGTCTGTGCAATGTTCTTAGGGGTTGAAAAAAACCCGTCAAGTTTCTGCCACCACCCATTTTCAGCTGGCTTTTTTTTTCCTAGCCATGTTTGCACTTCTACACTCTATATGAATGTTGAGTAGCGGATTCCGAAGTCGGTGGTAATGACTCTAGTTTAGGTTTGATTTTTTTCAAAGAGTTTTTTAAATGAACTGAATCTATATTGATCTAGAGAAATACTTAAATCAGTAGAAAAATTTTTTCTCCAGCTTTTCTGGCATTTAATTTCGTCGAATTTTCAACATTAAAAACTTCTTTACGTAACAGGTCTTTCTCCAGAAGCTTTAATCCTTTCTGATATATTGCATTAGTGCTGTCGCAGCCACTGAAAGCATGAGCCAATAAATATTTATTTTATTATCAGCTTATTTCTCTTATAAGTCTTGAGAAGAATACAGTTTTCTTTCAACAGTTCCTTTTTCCAATTTTTTTCTTTTGGAGCTAAAGCAATTAAAATCATTTAAGAGATCTACATCTTCGGCCACCATTGCAGTTTGTGTGTTTGCTGACTGCTTAACAGCTATTTTAATATAATTAGCGAGTCAGCATCATCAGAAGCCTGTTCGACGACAAATCCATGGCGTTAAAACGCACATTTAAGCATTAAAATCAACTGAATTCTATTTTTATCATTAGAAAAAAAATTTCTTGGAACTGTACCATCGAAGTACCTGTACAGCGCATGTACTCGCTGTGCGGTGCATACAAGCATTAAACTTCGTGTATAGTGGAATAATACATTTTCCTCACACTTTTGAGCTCGGAACTCTTTTGATTCTTCAAAGATATACCGTTATCTCTACTATCCAGCAAAAAAATCTAGCATTCAAATTATTTCTTTTATAATGCATTTTTTGTGCTAATTTACTACTACTAATACTATGTGAAGTTTCCCAGTCTTTAAGATGATTTTCTAGCCTGTACGTTTGAATTTTCGAATTATTCCTTGTAAGTCAAAGTATTTAATCTTTTTATAACTACTCAGTATATATCACCACTACACCAAACACTTTATTTTTGCAGTCGACGCGCGTCTCGCATGTTAGCTTCATCAGGAGCGATGATTGACTAAAGCTAAACTACAAATCTATTCTATTTATACTTAGCCTAACCCTTGAATTACTCAGGCGGAACTAATGGCATAGGCAATGCCATTAATTCCGGTCAAGTAACCAGTAGAGGGGACTATAAGGAATAGGCCCTCTGTCTTTATTTAAACTACTTTTACATTTCATAATTTCAATACTTTCGTATGCGTTCAACAATCTCCTATCAGATACATTTTTTATTAATCTTAGATTATCTAATGTTACAATATGATCAGCTTCAAGGGCATGTTCGGCAATGCTAGACTTTTCTGTTCTACTGTATTTTAAGTGTGCTAAATGTTCTTTAAATCGTACAAAGTTAACATTATCTAAACTTTGTATGGAACAAAATTATTTCCAATATAACAGTCAATTTTATGTTCAGAAAGAAGGAACAGCTATGGGTAATTGCTTATCACCTTTCATTGCCAATTTATTTATGAGTAAGTTTGAAACCGAAGCCAGTAAAGAAATCGAATATTTCCCAAGGGTATGGTATAGGTATGTGGTAGAACAAAGGACGATTCCCTTTTCTAGATATTTTAATTATTAAAAATAATAATAGATTAGAATTTGATATCTATAGGAAGGACACAGTAACAGATAGATATATTCCTAATGATTCATTTCATTGCAAACAACACAAATTAGCCTCATTATATTTTTTAGTTCATCGTTTGGTCACTTTCCCTCTGAATAGAGTAAACTTTAATAAAGAAAGGAATCGTATTAGAAATATAATTACAGTTAATGGTTATGACGATGACTTAGTAAATAAGCTAATAAATAGACATCAGTTTAGGTTTAATATTCAGAATTCCACCTTTTTTACACGCGAAGAAAATAACACCAAGTATGTCTCCATACCATATAATACGAAATATAGCAAGGGACTCAATAAGGTATTTAATAAGGTAAGCCTCACCTTAGTCTATAAGTCATCAGACAATCTGAGGAATATCTTAGGAAATCCCGAAGATAAGATTCCTAACTGTGAGAAAAGTGGAATTTATGAAATTAGTTGTAATGATATATTGTGATAAAAAGTATGTTGGGCAAACTAAAAGGTCAATTAAAACAAGATTTAAAGAACATTTAGCACACTTAAAATACAGTAGAACAGAAAAATCTAGCATTGCCAAACATGCCCTTGAAGCTGATCATATTGTAACATTAGATAATCTAAGATTAATAAAAAATGTATCTGCTAGGAGATTGTTGAACGCATATGAAAGTATGGAAATTATAAAATGTAAAAGTAGTTTAACAGACAGAGGGCCTATTCCTTATAGTCCCCTCTACTGGTTACTTGACCGGAACTGATGGCCTTGCCTATGCCATTAGTTCCGCCTGAGTAATTCAAGTGTTAAGCTAAGTATAAATAGAGTAGATTTGTAGTTTAGCTTTAGTCGATCATCACTCCTGATGAAGCTAACATGGTTAGCGAAACGCGCGTCGAGTGCAAAAATAAAGTGTTTGGTGTAGTGATGATATATACTGAATAGAATCATTGTGCCAAAGATTCCACATTCTCAACTTACTTTTTATAAATGACAACTTTTTTGATTTATAGATGCCCCTGATAATGGTCTGTATGATATAAAACTGAAAAGAAATAATCTAAAATAAATCATTAAAAAAAAGGAAGATAGGACTTACTTCCTCTTAAGTTCATCTTAAATTGCAATGTTCCTTCAGGAGAAGTTACAAAACAATTATTGATCTATTTTTCATGAATTTCTCAGTTAGAACCTTAACGTTACGTTACAGCACTACTAAAAACTATGTTAACTTTATGCTCTACGTGACGTTTTTTAGTTGACAGAATATTGGTAGAAAATTTACATATAATCATATATAAATGGAGCTAAAATCAAAAATATATATAATATACAAAATATTTACATTTTAGTTATTTTCCATAAGTTTATGGCCGGCTTTAGTTACAGTATGTATAAATTAATGGTTATTTGGTTAAATCTCCCAATAATTATTCTAAAAAAGTGTTCACTATTAAACTATAAATTAAAGCATTGTGTAAATGTTCAAATGACGTCTACTTAACAGCAAATAAAAATTTCTAAAAGGCATAACAACTTCAAAGGAGCCTATTTTATTACTACATTTTCTGTTAAATTCTACATACTATATTATATCGCGTTCTCGCAGCCTCTGTTGTTCCGTTTACCCAGGGATGCTTCTGCTGCGCCCTCTCTCACTATTTTGGTTGTCTAAAATTTACACTGATTTACATAGTCTTATAGGATAATGGATAAAAACATAATTTGTTAGTCTTTAAAGATAAATCCTTTTTCTCTGTATTAAATGGATTTATCAATCAAGAAATACATCCAGTAGTAGGACCTGTGTGATTGGTAGGCTATTAATATTTTTATGCTCAAACAAAAAGGAATCATAAGCTCATTTATATTGGAATGTTTAGCAAACCTGTAATAGGTACTAATGATATGCCATCACAACGATATCAAATCAGAATTGTACGTAAAATCGACTAATGAAAACAGTCCCTTCTTCGTTCACTTTATCTTACTCTTTTTCCATCACTCACGTCGAATTCTTGATTTTTAATCGGATAAAATATACCACTAAAATAGAAAGAAATAAATATCCAAGCTTCAACCGTAAAATTAACAATGAAGATCCTATCACACAAAATCAATGAGCACGTCTAATTGGTGAAGGGACACCAAGGATTTATATTAGAACGGTCTTGCTCGGATATTATTTTCATAATCATCATAAGGCAAATTGATAAAACAAAATTGAAGAGCGCTGTTATGTTTCATTAACTTAGAAATAAGGTTACTAGTAGGAAGGAGAAACATGGATACATCACAATGCTGAAGCAACAGTCTTTCCGCGCTATAAGATATGCAAAAACAGTAATCAACAGGAAAGGGAAAATAAAGCATATATAGCGACTGAAAAGAATATTTACAACGTAATAGCTGATTTAGGAGGGCATTGCACCCCTCTCACGTAGACTTAGTTTTTTTTTTTTTTCGGAAAAATCTCTTTTTTTTAAGCAAATGACGAATGAACCCCTGAAATGCCTCCCTCTCCCCTTGGCCAAATCCTGGATCTACCTCTGTTACAATAGTCTTAGTAAATAAATATTAATTACACTCACTTTAGGTAAAATTTTACGTAAATATATATATATATATATATATATATATATATATATATATATATATATATATATATATATATATATATATATATATATATATTATATATATATATATATATATATATATATATATATATATATATATATATATATATATATATATATATATATCTTTATATATATATATATATATATATATATATATTTATATATATATATATATATATATATATATATATATATATATATATGTACGTTGAAAACAATAAAATATGATTATCTAAATATTAAACTAAAAACAAGATTCATTTAATCAGAACACACTTACTTATTAACATTGCTGCTGCATATGTTTTACATATTTTATTATCGATCCGGAGTCATCATGAGAATCTATTATATCTTTGATTTATCGCACAGGGGTAACACGGTAGAACTAATAAAAATAAATAAACACTCTTGTTTTGGTTTTAATTTTGGCTTGCTTTTACTACTCCACTGAAGAGTACATGAAATTATTTTTTTATACATTTAAAGCTTATACAGAATTTTTCTACAGTTCATTTCTGGTTTTTATTCTTAATTTTATTTCTAATATTTAAAATATCAAAAAATGATAATATTGACAAAAAAATTACCGCAATCTCTTTATTATAAATCCCAATTTAAAAAAATTGTTAAAGGAAAATTTATAACTGTAATTACCTCTTTCAGTTTGTCTGGATTTCTACGTAACACGTTCGAATTATTTCTCCTCCGTATGCAAGTACCAAAGAAGATTATTAATTGATTATTTCATATGACGTATTCATACATCTACTGTACAGCATTCTATCTACCTATCTGTATATATATATATATATATATATATATATATATATATATATATATACATATGTACTTTTTCTAAGATAGGGAATACAGGGTGGTCCAAATTCGACACTTTTAAAGGTAAACCCCTTTATCTAAAGGAGATAGATAAAAACTGATGTCAATGTCTGAGGCTCAATTTTTATATATATACAGGATGTTTTTTAAAAAATCTTCATTTTGGAAAAATGTTTGTAATTCTTTTCCTATTGAAAAATTTTGATTTCTGTAAAAACATTCTCAAAGCACTTTTTCACGTGGATTTCAACAGTGTAAGTTTCATTTTTGTACAACTAATATTTTAATAGTTATTAACGCAAAAATATATTTTTTAAATGGGATACCCTGTATATTTTTCCTTATTCGAATAGAGCTTTAAATTGTCATTCTAGAAATGTAGATACTTTATATTTTGCTTAAATCTACTTCAAAATATCAATTGTTTACCGATAGCAGTCAAATCGTAAAAAAAAAATTCCCAAAAGTAACAACAATGAAATTTACTAAATGTTATAGTACTTTAAACTAAGTAGAAAATAAAACAAAACAACAATAAAACAATTTATTCCGAGTAGAGCAAACAAAAAAAAACAATTTTTTATAGGAAATGTTTAAAATGTCGACCAGTTTCATTTACACATAGGCGGCACCTTTTCTTCTTCCCCAGAGATAGAAGTCCATGGATGATAAATTCGGTGACCCTGCCGGCCAACGGTTCGGACCTTGGTTGGTTATCCAGTTATTGTCGAAATTGGCAGATAAAAAATTACTAATAACTGCAGCTTTGTAAGGGGTGCCCCGTCGTGTTGAAAAAATATATTTCTAAGGTCCATTAACGGCAGTTCATCAACAAGAGGTTCTATTTGCTGTGCTAAAATTTCTAAATATTTCTGAGAGGTGAGTGTTCCTTCGTAAATAAATGGACCTATAACCCTGCCTCTAAAAATTCCTGCCCGCACATTAAAATCCAAATCTGCCTTGATTTCTTTGCTCCACAACTAAATGAGGATTTTCTTGTGCCCACGTATAAGAATTGTAACGGTTAAAAATACATGCATTGCCTACATAAGCTTCGTCTGCCCAAATGCAATTTAATGAATAATTCGGAACATGGTTACGATTCTCCAGAAACCATTGGCAAAAATCCATTCGCCGTTGAAAATCTCCGTCTCTAAGGTGATGAACTTTTTTTGTCCTATATGGCCTGAATTTGTTCTTCTTCAAAGTACGATTTATGTTAGTTCTTGGTAGTCCAGTGGATTCTTTTAACTGTCGGGTTGAAGTGTTGGGATTATTTCCGATAGTTTTTAAAACTACTATTTCTTCTAACTCCTTATACCTGTTTGATGCATAATTTTTGGGTCGTTTCTTCTCAAACTGGCCACTATTAACTAAGTTATGTCGCAATCGAGCTAATATATCCTTGAAGGGTTGACGCCTCTCTGGATACCGTTCGTGGTACTTGTCGCTTCCGAATTTTCTCTGGTTTGTATGAAACACACTATCATATCCCATTTTTCGTAATTTTCAACCTTCATTAAAATCAAAAAAATCATTTGACCATTTAATAACTGATCCTGAAGTAAAATTTGACAACTACGAGTAAACAATTGAATTAAACCATATGGCCGCTCCGTCCAAACCCTACTTCACAAAATGAGCATTTAAAACTCGCCTAAAAACTGAAAACCTATATATTTTGAAGTAGATTTAAGCAAAATATAAAATGTGCTATATTTTTGAATTGTAATTTAAGCTTTATTCGGATAAGGAAAAATATACTTAGTTTAAAGGACTATAACATTTAGTAAATTTCATTGTTGTTACTTTTGGGAATTTTTTTTTTACGATTTGACTGCTATCGGTAAACAATTGATATTTTGAAGTAGATTTAAGCAAAATATAAAGTATCTACATTTCTAGAATGACAATTTAAAGCTCTATTCGAATAAGGAAAAATATACAGGGTATCCCATTTAAAAAATACATTTTTTGCGTTAATAACTATTAAAATATTAGTTGTAAAAAATGTAACTATACTGCTGAAATCCACGTGAAAAAGTATTTTGAGAATGATTTTACAAAAATCAAAAATTTTCAATAGGAAAAGAATTACAAACATTTTTCCAAAATGTAGATTTTTGAAAAACACTCTGTATATCTGAAACGGTAATAGATATCGAAATGCGGTTTTCACCATTGAGTTTATCATAAAAATTGAGTTTCAAACACCGACATCAGTTTTCGTCTATCTCCTTTAGATAAAGGGGTTTACCTTTAAAAGGGTCCAATTTGGACTACCCTGTACAGTTAGAGAAAATCATAATCAAAATGTCATCTTTTTTAAACTGATCGGCCTTGTCATACGATTTAATTTACGACATGACTAAAATGACATAATTGTAGATTACTCTTATATAAAGCATATTCTATTACAGCTTATTTTATTCTTTCAACATTGGCGCGTATAAAGGCTATAAACACTAACTGTTAAAATGCATATTTAAAAATTTATAAAATATTTTAGAATATGATATTAGTATATCCACAAAAGAGTTAAATAACATTTCTCTAACGTATTCCTTGGTACAGTTAGTATTTACAACAAAATATTTCTTTCTTGTAAATTGCTTTTCACTCGTAACAGTACTAAAGCCAGAAATTTTTCCTAAACAGCATATCTATTCTAAAAGAAATTGGTGTATACATAAAAGGGTACGAGAAGCAACAGCACGAAACTTTAAGTTGTCGAACATTCTCAAAATTTCAGCTTGATTGAAAAGAAACTGTGCTAAAAACTTATAAGATGAATTTTCATGTGAAACTACTAAGTTGCAATATTTTTTTCGAATATTCCTTAACCAGTTTTTTTTTCAATAAAAAAAACTTTCTATCTGACTATCCTTAGCTTTTTAAAAATTTAATTCAATTATACTGAAAATTCCAAATTACATATGGTTTTCGGGCCAGTTGACTTTTTCTTAATTCTAAAAGTTAAGCAATAAAAGTGTAATAGGTTTTGATAACTTGTTTTAAAAGTTCTTTAGTTTTAATCCAGGGTAGATTTAAGTAAATGACCAATCCGTTACCGGGTTAAGTTAATCATTTTAAAGGCGCTCGAGCTAACATCGATTAATATTCAAACTACTTAGCCTCGAAGACGCTAGTTCTTTCAAATTTGTAAAGATGACAGTTACTTAGTTAAAAAAAAGTCAATACTTAAAAGCGCTGCTACCAGTGACACTAGCGACCTAATTAAACTAACTGGTTAATTCAAAAGGGAAATTTGATTTATTGCGTGAACAAAAGGTGAACGGAGTTTCAGTATTATTTTGCCAATAATTGAGTTTTGACGTTGGTTCTCAAAGGGACGGAGCCTATCGAGGAATGTTTAAAGACCGTGAGAAATCAGATAATGACAAGTTTTTAGAGAGGAGTCAGGTTAAAAGAGAATTTGAAAACAGTACTAGATCTGTCCGAGATTTCGAGACGCAATTTTCATTTCCACCACATTAGGAATTATTGGTCATTAATGTTCTATTCTTTCCTTTTTCTTCCGTAAACTATTTAATTTGAAGTTTCTTTTTGTACAGAGAATTTTACTTGTAAAGTTTGTTAAAAGGCTTATAAGTATTTTTGTGTGTTTTCTCATACTAATACCAATCAAATGGCAAATTGTTTTAGAACGAAAAAAAAATCTTAAATATATATATATATATATATATATATATATATATATATATATATATATATATATATATATTTATATATATATACTACCGTTCGAAAGTATTTGCCCACCTAGAAATTTCAATGTAACTGCCAAAATTTAATACCTAATTAAACTCTTTTATTATATTAGCTAAATTTAATTGTTCTTAACAAGTGTCCGTCATAAAATTGTTTAGAAAAGCCTTTTTGGTGAAATCACAAATTAAAAACCAATTAGAACAAATTTCCAAGTTTTGCATGATAATCGTTTTGAGATGATTTCTGAGAGTTCCAGTTGAAATAAGAACTCATTTCAAGTTTCTAGGGATTATCGAAATTCCTAGTGATATTTTATGATAAAAACTGTTCTATAAATACTATTGCCCTTTTGGAAATTAACCATTCGCAAGCAGTACTTTGTCATCGATACAGGCTCAATTGTTTTGTGAAAATGCCAAAACGAAAGAAGTTTCTGTTGAAAATCGGGATCTGATAATTGCGAAACATCAAAATGGCCACTCAAATCGACAAATCGCGAGTGAAATGCGGATGCCAAGGACTACATCGTAAAAAATTTTCTGCGGTACATGGAATTTACAACCAAAAACGTTCAGGAAGGCCTCGAAAAAACGACTCCCGCTGAAGACAGAGCTATAACAATGTCCAGCAGACGCAATCGCCGCCTAAGCGCACCAGAAATCACGGCTCAAGTAAACCTGGAGCGGCCCATCTCCATCAGCTTGACAATCGTGAAGAAGGTTAGCAGAAGGTGGACTACACGGGAGAGTTGCAGTGAGAAAATTACTTCTTAAGCAAGTGAATAAACGTAAACGATTAGAATGGGCCCGAGAACAATTGGACATCAGAACAATGGAATTCCATCCTTTAGAGCGACGAATCTAAATTCGAAATTTTCGGTTCAAATCGACAAGTTTACGTGCGGCGGTCAGCTGGAGAGAGCATGTTGGAAGTATAGTAAAACATGGTGGAGGTTCAGTAATGGTTTGGGATTGTTTTGGCAACGATAAAATTGGAAAAATGTTTAGGATAGAAGGAATCATGCGAAAAACAGTATCAAGAAATTTTGCTAACTCAAATGCTTTCTTCTGGAAGAGATATTTTTCAGAGGAAATTTATTTTTCAGTATGACAACGACCCTAAACATTCTGCTAAACAAATTAGAGAACTTTTGGACCAATAGAAATCCGATGACGTCCTGGAAGTGATGACGGCCTCCACAATCACCCGACTTAAAACTCATCGAATTGCTGTGGGACCATTTGGACTGGTGTGTTCGAAAACTCAATCTAACATCAGAAAATCACTTGTGGGAACTTTTACAAGCAGAATAGTTAAAATAAACGAAGACACTCTGAAGAAACTACTGGACAGAATGCCGAAACTCTGTAAAGCGGTAATTAAAACAAAGGAGGTCACATAGATGAGAAAAATCCTGGAAAATCATGAATATTTTTCTGATTTTGTAGATAATGTGAAAATTAATAATAATTGATTAAAATTTTAAAAATATATATATTATCTGGGTTTTTGAAGTCTTGGGACTGAAATAACTAGATGGGCAAATACTTTCTGACGGTAGTGTAATTGAACTGATTAGTTCAAAAGGGAAATTTGATTTCTTGCGTGAACAAAAAGTGAACGGAGTTTAAGTATTATTTTGCCGATAATTGAGTTTTAACATTGGTTCTTTGTTTCTCTGTTTTTGTATGTTTTCTCATACTAATACCAATCAAAAATCTTTAACAAAATCTCATTATTTCTTTTGGCAAATTGTTTTAGAACGAAAAACCGTAAATATATATATATATATATATATATATATATATATATATATATATATATATATATATATATATATATATATATATATATATATATATATATATATATATATATATATATATATATATATATATATATATATATATGGTATATATATACTACCATATTCTCCCATGAAATTTTTTCAGATTTTGAACTTTTTCTTTAACAAGGTTCAAGGAATTTTGTTATTTAAACTTCGTAACAGCTCCGTCTAATGACTAGCTATCAAAATGTTGATATAATATGTTTCTAGTTTCCAGATATAAATGGCAAGTTTTATGTAGACCATAGACCCTTATTTCTGTATGCTCTTTATTAGAATTTTCTTTACGGATATTACAAATCTTGCATTTAAATGAATAAATTAGGCATTTTTTAACTGTTTTTTGTTGTGTTATTACACAATATTTTTTTAATAAATTGTGACCTCCTGTGAAGAAAACAGGAACAATAAAATTATTGTTGACTATAACTTTGGAGAAGAAAGTATATGATAAAACTGAATTAGAAAATTTGTAAATTTTTTTGTTGTCGAATGCAAAACCGGATTTTCATTTACCTAAATTGTAAGGAAAATTTAAAAATGGACGTGAATCGTCTGGAGGAATAATCAAAATATTTCCAATTGTAAAATCCTATTATTTTCTTTTAAAGATGAACAGAACATGTCTTGAATCTATGTTGAATATAACTCTTTTGAATTTGTGCCAATAAAAGTGTAAAGAAGATAAAGTACCATCACTGACATTATTGAAATTACCACAAATTAAAAAGTGATAGATAACGTATCTGCAAGATAATAGATATGGCTAAGGAAGAATGATCGAAATAGGCGAAACAGATTTGAAACATTATGATAAACACTTAAAAAAATAAAATGAGATAGGAAATAAAAGAAGACAAAAACCGGCAAATATCATTACTGTTAGTAATTAGAAACGGTTATAATAACACCTTTGTAGGGTTTAAGCTTCTTTTGAAATCATCGCATTTAAAATACAAATAATATGATACAACCAATTAAAAGATGACTCATGTAAAAAATAGTTTTAAAATTTATTTGTCCCTCAAAAGAACAGTTATAACTAATTTCGAATTTTAAATTTTTTTAACTTTTATCGACGATTTTGGGTTATAAGGCTTTTATAGCTTGAACCCACCGATAACTAGGTAATTTACTACTTAAACAAAAAACTTGAGAGAAGCAAAAGCGTCTCTGGGTGTACCGCAGTTTTAGTTAGCCATATGTTTTGAAAAC
The DNA here is from genome assembly GCA_019049505.1 of Pachyrhynchus sulphureomaculatus. Lineage (NCBI taxonomy): Eukaryota > Metazoa > Arthropoda > Insecta > Coleoptera > Curculionidae > Pachyrhynchus > Pachyrhynchus sulphureomaculatus. The sequence continues at coordinate 27,535,798 of CM032454.1, read as the reverse complement.
ACTGTATCTACTTTATATTTGTATAAAAATATCAATCACAATGCAGTCACGTCAATTACTCGGCCAATTACGTCGCTTGCTCTTCGCTCACGCGCTTTCTTATCAGTAACCCAAAAGGTCATGTTTATAGTTGATATAAGAAGATAGCAAACAAGCAAATCATTCTTCTATATGTCGATGGGTCTGAAACCTCATAATTAAAAAAAGTTCCATACAAAAAAAACTTTATACTCAGAGTGCGTGTTAATAATATTGAAATACTGAGAAACCCCTATGTCTCCCTCAGACAAATAAATCCATTTAAAAGCGATTTAGGCTCTTTGTTTCATTCTACTCGTAGTACGAATGAAACGAAGTTGTTCAATGCTTAATCTTAAAAATGCTCTTTATCCCATTTTTAACACAAATAGGTACCACCATTCTCTTTTAGAAAAACATCTTTTCGGGAAAGGTTTACCTGCTATAAAATCAATATTTTGACGTGACAAGTAAAATGTAAAAAACTATTTGTTTTTTGAAATAATGTCGCTAGTAGGTGCTAAATTTCCAGAGTTTTATTTTTACTGTTTTTCGTTTTCATTTTCAAATGCAGGATTAGCAATTCCATTTTCAGCAGTTTTTCTAAATCCATTTAATATGGGCGAACCAACTTGGACTTCCTTTGGTAGAATCGTAAAAATAGCAACATCTGGAAGTGGGTTTCCGACTTTGGAGACGTTTTCTTCATCCAGTCGAGGATCTACAAGTTTTCGATCTTTCTTATGTTGGATGTAAAACCACCTAAAATCAATAATTAGTCCTTAGTTCTTAGACTCTAAGACCGTAAACATTATCGGAAAGTTGGTAGCTGTCAATAAATTTATATATACATATATATATATATATATATATATATATATATATATATATATATATATACATATATATATATATATATATATATATATATATATATATATATATATATATATATATATATATATATATATGTATACAGGCCCTGGCCAAATTATTAGACGCACTGCAAGATTTCATGTAAAATATTAATTACCGAGTGATATTGTACCGTTTTATTATTTTAAATTAATTTGTTTTTTATTTTTATATTATCCAATCAATTACCTATTTATTTGACATAAATAAAACAGCATTAATTTAGAAAAGCATAAGTTTATTAAGTTTTAAAAAAAAGTGAAATTAATGTTAGTAAAAGTCAATATTTAGTTGAGCCACCTTTAGCCGCTATCAAAGCTTTAATTCTGCGCGGCATGCTATCAATGCAAGATTGTACTGTCTCCTGCTTTTGAGGATGATGATTCCACACATGAATAATCTTTTCTAGGAGCTGGGTTTTGTTGGTAATCACATCTTTAGCCACTTCTCTTTTCATCAGCTCCCACACATTTTCAATGGGGTTCATATCAGGGCCAATCCAACAGAGGGATATTTTTTTCTGCCAAAAAAGCTTTAACAGACCGAGCAGTGTGGCAGAGAGCTCCATCTTGCATGAAAGTGAATGGTTCCCCATTTGGAAACCATTCTCTGAGCTGCGGAATCAACCGATTTTGTAATACTTCTTTGTACTGATCTTGCCTCATTATTCCTTTGACGACGTACAGACGTCCAGTGCCCTTGCCGCTGATGACTGACCAAATCATCACTTTGGTATGATGTTTAACCGTCAGGACGACACAATCAGGATGAAACTTTTCTCCATGACGACGACGCACATACTGAGCTTTATTCTGCAAAATTTCGAATGTGCTTTCGTCACTGAAGCAGACCTGTCAAAAATAGGAAAAATATATAAACTTCCATGTTTATTTGCTTTATTTAACTGAAAATGATAATAATGTATCAATTATTGATTAAATTGCTGTATCTTACCGATCTCCAGAAGTCCACATCTTTGTCTTGCCGTTGTTTGGCCCACTTCAGGCGCTTTGCTTTCATTGCAGCTGTTAACTTGGGCTTCCTGGCGGGGCGACAGGCCTTAAAATCTAATTCTTTCAATTTTCTTCGAACAGTGCGCTCAGAAGCATTTACGCTAGCATCCTGGAGTTGTGATTTTATTACCTTTGTGGTAGCAAATCTGTTTTCTACACAAATTTTCTTCAAACATCTCTCTGACCGTGGAGTGAAAATTGGTTTTCTACCGCATCTTTTCTTTCTTTTCGGGCTTAATTCTTTCCCTGACTCAATTTTCTTTTTTATGCGTCGTACACTAGCTTCAGAAACCTCCAATCTTCGTGATATTTCTCGGTTTGTAAATGTTTTCGCAATCACAAGGGCCTTCACTTCAGCTTTTTTACGTGGTGAAAGATCGCCTTTTCTACCCATAATGAAAATAGTCCAATTACTTTTTTAAAACACTGCATACAAAATAAACTAATAACTGAGTAGTATAAAACTGTTAAACAAACAATCACAGTCCATAAAGCCACAGAAACACGTCCGTACCTGACTCGATTCCGATCGCGACTGATACAGGTTTGTACTTGTTTACGTTCATGTATCACTTTGTCAACACAGTGTTGCCATATGTTAAAAATAAATACAAATATGTAGTCTACAACAATTCTTTTAAATAAAAATCAATAATATTGTAGTTTAAATATACCATTATTGCATAAAAACTCTTAAGAAACATAAAATTACTAAAAAAAAATACGGTGCGTCTAATAATTTGGCCAGGGACTGTATATAAAACATTTATTTATACTCTTAATTTCGAGCTTTTGCTAAAAACATTGTTAACTTCTTCAAGGAATTCTGAAAAACAAACATCAGGATAAATAATCACTTTGAGTGGAATATTTCGGTTATTTTAACTTACAGAAAATTTCTAAAGTGATTCCTTAGAGAAATAGAGAAGATTGGAAGATGTATACTTAACTCTTTACTTATTAGAACGTTTGTCTGTTCATTTTTCCCTTGTTGCACAGATCAGAACTTAAGACTATTTTTATGTTGCAAATGGAGGTATATAGGTATTATTATTACATTTATTAAGACACAGGACTGTTTAAAAAGATTATTTAAGATGAACGGTATATCTTTTCAGTTTTAATGTTTCGACAATAACTTGATTTTTGACAAATCTGTCTGTCAATAATGTCTAATTACTTGGTACGTTTTCCTCCAATTTCAAAATAAAAATGAAGGAAACATGTGAATAGTTTAATTAAGTATTTTAATTCTGTGTTTTTAAACAGTCCTGTATCGTAATAAATGTAATAATAATACATATATTCCTTCGTTTTCAACATAAGAATAGTCTTAAGTCCTGATCTGTATAACAAGGGAAAAATGAACAGACAAACTTTCTAATAGTAGTTAAGCATACATCTTTCAATCTTCTCTATTCCTCTGAGGAATCACTTTCGAAATTTTCTGTAAGTTAAAAAAACCGAAATATCCCCCCCCCCCCCCCAGTGTTTTTCAGAATTGCTTAAAGAAGCTAACAATGTTTTTAGCGAAAGCTCGAAATTAAGAATATGATTAAAGTAAAAAGAGTACATCTTTCATTACTCTATATTCAGGGCTGTCAAGGTCATGCACAGTTCGAGCCAATTTCGGAGGTAATGCCTCCCGCTGCCCCCACCACTGCTAGACGTTAAGCGGCCGAGCCGCCGATCGCGGCTTGGCCGCTTACCAAACACAATGCGCTCCTCCTATGTCTCTCTTAACCGCTCCTGAGACTGCGCGAACGCCGGCAGCAGCAGTGGTGGGGGCAGCGGGAGGCGTTACATCCGAAATTGGCTCGAACTGTGCACGACCTTGACAGCTCTGCTCTATATATATATAAATATATATATATATATATATATATATATATATATATATATATATATATATATATATATATATATATATATATATATATATATATATTCATCGCATGGGAGTTGTTGCTTTTACATTACTGTTATAATTTAGTGTAGACAAAAATACCATGCCTAAAATAATTTTTTAAGATAGTAGTAAATAGTTAAGATATTTCTTTAAACACCACATTAAGTGTCTCACCCATGTGCCAGAACAAACAGATTATATTTGGATGTTACACGTAACAGGGCCATATATAACTGACCATGCGAAAAACATTGAACGCTATGGTCTACGCCAGATGCGTTTAATGTTTGTCCCTGAGCTTTATTGATCGTCATCGAGAAACAGAGTTTTATAGGAAACTGGAGCAGTTTAAATTGAAACGGTAAGCCGGTTGGCTAGCACCACAGCCAGTTAGAATTGTATATGTAATCAAATCATTTTTAAGAGCCTTTATTTGCAATCTAGTACGGTGGCATAATTTTGGGTGGACTTAAATTAAGCAGCAATATTACAGGAGTCCCTACCTGTAGAATCATTTTGTGGGTGCGGGGAGTTCAGAAATATTCTGGAAAAATCTAAACTATTCATCCAAATGTTATAATTTAAAGACAGTTTTTATCTTGCACAAAACAAAAAACGCATTTAATTTGATACGGATTTATATTTTCCTACATAAATTACTCTTTAGTTTAAGCATTTTAACATGCCTATTTTTAATATCCTTACTTCGATAATCTGAATTAACCACTGTAGGTAAACATATGCTGTCGCGAACTTTTTTGTAGAATTATTTGCATACAATATTGCCATACATTGTTTTCACGCAACTTACGCGAAGATATCTCTTTGATTATTGATTTTTTTCTGACTTTATTGATTTTACACAAATTATCTACAATTTATACACCTAAACCTTTCACGTGAAACCCTCTATCCATTAGTGAAATCCGGTATAAAATTCGTTCAGTAGTTACTGAGAAAATCGTGCACAGACAGATAGACTGACAAATAGATAGACAGATGCGGCGGGAGATTTTATTTTATACTAAGTATTGATACTTAATGTCATCCAAAAATGAGGGTCAATTCCTCTCATAAAAAATATTTTTAGCATACCCTTCATTGTCTTCTTGGTCAGCCCACACCTCATTGTTATAATAAGGACTTTTTGGTCTAGTCTAATCTACACCTAGTCATCATCATCATCATCTTCTTGATAATAAAAAGGACTTTTTGGCTTATCTTCTTCTATCCTAATCCTATGTAAGTAATCCTTTTTCAACATATTTTTAGCAAAAAAAAAACAAAAAGGCTTTTTGGTCAGTTAACCGTTACTCCCTTCTACCCTCATATAAGGCCTTTTTTCAACTACTTTTTAACAAAAAACAACCCACATTAGATCTTTTTGACAACTTCTTTAAAAACACCTCATATTAGGCCTCTTTCGTCAAATTTTTATCAAAAAAAAAACCCACTAACTTAATAATGCCTTTTTTACATCTACACACGCACATGTCAACCCTCTTCTAATGCTCTTTTAGCAACCTTTTTATCAAAAAACAAATCACTAACCCTCTTCTGATGCCTTTTTGACAAACTTTTTATCAAAAAAAATTACTAACTTCATTAACGCCTCTTTCGCATCTAACCTCCCCCGTTACACACTAAAGATTACCAAGAAAATTCGAACAATAAACCTCATTATCATAATAAAGACATTTTAACCGAGTCTTGCACACCTCTTATCATCATAATAAGGAATTTTAGTCAGCCAATCCCTCATCGCTATTTTCATTAACGCCCGTTTGACCTACAACCACCACCACCGCACACACACATACATACCACGACGACGATGAACATCTTTAGTCAAAAAAATACTACTTCATATAGAGTTCCTAACACTGTCTTATAACGCCCTTTTGACATCTAACCGAACTGCATTACACACCAACAATATCCTAGACAATCAGAAAACTATTTCTTTACGCAGAGTTGGTAAAACTGTCTCACCGGAGTACGTTCAAAAATGGCAGGTTTGAGGCCTAGAAGAACATACATGGGATCATAGACATGGAGGGTGGACTGAGGTTTCCGTACTCCGCTATGAAGTAAATACGGACGCCAAAGTGTGAGAGAGATAAAGCGAATGTATGGGTACTGCGCCTTGGTTAACTGGCCTACAGAAAAGGGACAGGTATTGGCCGCACAGTCACATTGTCTCTCTCTAGAGAGTGGTCAATTTTGTGAGGCTAATACTCAGTCCATCCTCCATGTCTATGCATGAGATCTTGCGGCAGAACACTGCGCGAGTTCAGAACACCCTCGTAAAATCTAAACTGTTTATCCAAATGTTACAATTTAAAGACAGTTTTTATCTGCGTTAAATGCACAAAACAAAGAACGTGTTTAATTTGGTAAGGATTTATATTTTTCTACTTTAATTACTCTCGTTAGCTCAAGTATTTTAACTCGTCTAGTTTTAATATATTTACTTTGATAATTTGGGTTAACCTTTGTAGATAGACATGTGCTATCGTGAACTTTTTTGTTGAACTATTTGAGTCGAACGGTATTGCCTTACATTGTTTTCATATATCTCTAATTATTTAAGTAGCGTACGCGAAAATATCTCTCGGACGATTGATTTTTTCCGACTTCATCGACATTCATCGTCATAGGTCGGCTAATTTATATAAAATATCCACACATTAGACACCTACACCTCCTCGTAAAACACTCTATCTATTAGTGAAAGCCAGAATAAAAGTCGTTGAGTAGTTATTGAGAAAATCGTGCACAGAGAAACAGACAGATGCGTGGGACTTTGTTTTATAATAATATATATATATATATATATATATATATATATATATATATATATATATATATATATATATATATATATATATATACATATATACATATATATATATATATATATATATATATATATATATATATATATATATATATATATATATATATATATATATATATATATATATATAATTTGCAGAGAATTTTGAGCAGCTTATGAAAGAACATGGTTTCCAACCAGACCAAATCTATAATTGTGATGAAACAGGCTTGAACTACAAAATGTTGCCGACAAATACCTTAGCTTCAAAAACGGAAGCTGGAGCACCTGGTTACAAACGTAGCAAAGAATGTATTACTGTTCTTGCATGCAGTAATGCTTCTGGAAGACACAAACTCCCATTATTATGTATTGGTAAGTCAGCAAATCCACGAACCTTTAAGAATATTCGTCGCATGCTTTTCCTGTTTTGTATAAAAATTAAAACAATGCCTGGATAATCCCGACTCTATTTAAAGACAGGTTTTTTGGAGAGTTTGTTCCCAAAGTGGAACTTTTTTTAAAAGAACATGGATATCCTAGAAAATGTATTCTGTTATTAGATAACGCCCCCCACTCACCCAAGTGCGGAGCAACCTGAAAGTGGGGAAATAAAAGCAATGTTTTTGCCTCCTGCTGTACCTTCTCTCATTCAGCCTATGGATCTGGGTGTACTGGAAAAATTAAAACGCAGTTACAGGCGTTTGTTATTGGAGCATATTTTAGAAGAAGTAGATGAAGGTGGCAATCTTATTGATTGTCTAAAAAAAGATAAATTTGAAAAATGTTATATATTGGATAGCTTGAGCCTGGAATCAAGTAAAGAGTATTACTCTGGAAAAATCTTGGTCAAAATTGATTCCACAAGAAGAGAGACATTACTCAGAGGCAGAAACAGAAGATAATGAAAGTTTACATCAAATTATTACAAAAATATCAGGATGTGAAAGTGTTACGGAAACCGATGTTTGTGAATGGTTAAACAGTGATAGTGTGGAAGATGAAATGACTGACCAAGAATTATAAAAGTGTATGCAAAAATGTTAATAAAATAGACAGTGATGACGATGATGATAACGAAGTAGAAGCCACTGACAATATTCCAGTAAAAATGTCACATTTAGGAGGACTACGGGCCTTGAAAAAGCATTAACTTATGTAGAACAACAAGAAAATGCATTTGCTTATCAAAAGTTGGAGGGACATTGCAGCCAAAAACAGAACTAACGCAAAACTAGTGCAGTTAAAAATTACCTCATTTTTAAGACATTAAAGTTAAGAATGAAACTGTTTTATTTTCGATTTTCCGTACATATACATAAAATAAGTAAACTAATTGTTCTATTCTTTGTTTTAATAAATACCTAGGTACGTAATAGCGTATCGTATAAATGCTTTTAAGTCAATCTGAACTTTTATTTTATAAAAAAATTCGGATTAACCGAAATTTCGATTATCTAAAATCCCTTTGGTCCATATTATTTCGGATAATCGAGATTCTACTGTTATAGGGTCTTATACGACGCACATATTGACGTTGACAACAAAATGTTTTGAATTGTCAGTTCGAAGTAATTACGAGATTTTGATTTTTTTAAAATGGAAAGCCCTGTGTATTGTTTTTGAGTCCTACAAGAATGACTATCGATTGTCCAGTGGAGATCTTTGTTTTCACGGGACCTGAAACTGACGCTGCGTAAAGGAGCGGCAAAATTAAGAAAATCGGGTTTGAATGTGCCCCATGAGACTATTCGATAACATCTTCGTGCTCAGGGCGTCAAATTCCGAAACACGCTGGAGAAATTTTTGCTGGGTGAAAATCACGTCGTGAAGTGGCTCGCTTGGGCCCACGATAAGATACCAGAGTTTGGTTCCTTGTAAAGAGAAAGCTCAGAGAAAAGACTCTGAGAATTTTGACTCAGTTGTCTCGTGAGATTCGAAAAATTTGAAGATCATTGCCATAGTATGTAGAAAATCTCGTCGATAGCATGCCTCGAAGATGTCTGGCGATTTTTGATGCAGGAGGCGATTGGACAACAGAATACATTGATAGCAAAAAATGTTCTTGAAACACATTTTTTCAAGAATACCAGCGGTCATATTCTTATTTGACAGACTGTATCTATAGCACATAAGGAAGGAAAAAATTCAAAAAATATTAACTGTGGAAATGGTCATAATAAAGTACATTCAGCAAAAACAACTATGTTATTAAGGTCATGTCCAGACAATGCGCTACAACAAATACTCAAAAAAATGATTAGCTGGACGCTGACAAAAAAGGAGAAAAAGAGTCAGGTCGAAAGTCATATAATCCAAAGGAATCCAAAAAGCTTCTTAAGAACGGAGCCTGAAAGTAGCTGGAAAAGTAGGCATGAATGGAGGTTGGAAATGTGAAGGCACGAATGTATTGTTACAAAATTTGTTGAAAGATTCTCCAAATAATCATACGCCAGTTTTGGAATAGCTGTGCTGTTTCTTTTGCTGTTCATTGTGTATACCTGTGCATCGTGCCCTTTATAAATACTTGCGTTATATGCTCTATAGTTAGGTACGTCATAAATTTCAAAATATGTAAATATGTTTATCATAATATTCTCTATATATAGTAATAAACAAGCGATTATAATTTTAAACCAATGAAATGGTGATGTTTGAAACTAACCATTCAAAAGAAAGACCATTAACAAATTTGTTTATAAATTATAACGACGATATTGAGTAAACTCCGCCTATCTGCGTTTTAATAATTAAAGGACAACAAACATCAAAGTAGCGATTTTCTTAATTAATTTTTTTTTTCCATTTAATGACAACTGATTCTTTTGCACAACTATGATATCCATAACATTTTTGTATTTCGACACAAAGTAGTGTTTAAGCTGTTTAGGTTAGAATAAAACAGCATGGCAACACATTATAATCTAATACAGTGCTCCTTGTTCGCAACTTGTTGCAAACGATGCGAACAATATGACTAAAGCGACAATTTGTAGCGTGGTTGAGAGCAAGAAATTAAATTTAAGAGATTATATCCTGTGGTGAAAATAACCAAGTAGAATTTACCGCTGCACGATATCAGGCAGAAGTTTTTTTTAAAGTTCACGTTATGAAACTCCACACCGTTATGTTGAGACATTTCTGTTAGCGTCATTACTCTTACTGCGTCTCCTTTCAGAATCCTTAATATTATTATGCATTGAAAATATGAACATACCCGCGCACCATAACACAGCTCATGTACTGTGCCGGAGAAAAAACAATCCCATCAAAAACATAAAATGTAAAAAAATGTCAAGTCTCGCGAGGCAGTCCTTCCACCACAAAAAGTTGTGAGATCTCATGTAAAACCAAGTCAGTTATTTTAGTTAGTATCTATGGAAGCACCTATTCAAGAACATTGTCATAAATTGTTATCTATTTAGTTACCTACCAACATTTATAGTGACCGTATCAATATTAGACATCTTTACTTCTATAATAAATATAATGACTTGGCAATCGCACGGCAACATAATCACATAAGAATAATCTACTATTTTGATTGCTAAGTAAGTCTAAACAGTGTACTTAAGAATAAAGTATTTTAAATAGCAGATTATTCTTATCTGATTATGTTGCCATGCGATTGCCAAGTCATTATATTTATTATAGAAATAAAGATGTCTAATATTGATACGGTCACTATAAATGTTGGTAGGTAACTAAATAGATAACAATTTATGACAAAGTTGTTGAATAGGTGCTTCCATAGATACTAACTAAAATAACTGACTTGGTTTTACATGAGATCTCACAACTTTTTGTGGTGGAAGGACTGCCTTGCGAGACTTGGCATTTTTTTACATTTTATGTTTTTGATGGGATCTCATTTCTTTTTGTAAGTAGTCCTCTTTTTTTTTCTTCTCGGGTAATATTTCGTGTACGCCAGCTATGGATTTTCTTAAAGCCCACTCCCTGTCTCTATTGGTTTTTCTCAAAGGCTACGATGTAACAATTTTTGACAAGTCTGGACGATAAGTGCTTCTAAGTCGATTATATTGAACGATTGCGGACTCGTGAGCTTTGATACTACCGAAGTCGACATTAAGCCAAGTATGCTTGATCGCGTGTGAACACTGAAGAACCGATGTCCATCAGTGCACTGTTTAGACTTAGCCCCTGACTTTTATGTATGGTAATAGCATAGGCTATACATATCGGAAACTGTTCGCGATGAACATAAGCTCTATTAATAATTTCAAATTTAGTTTTGACTGGATCAAGCTCGTAAAGATGTTCATTATTAAATGTAATATGTATTTTTTTAAATTTTATTTGTATTTTCAGGATCAAGCTTTACTCCTTGTACTATACCGATAGAACCGTTGACTAAGCCAAGACTCACGTCAATATTTCGTCTTAACATGACTTTTACTCCTATTTTAATAACTATATTCTGTTCTAGCCCTGCTGTTATGGAAGCATCATCTTCATACTTTTTTATAATTAAAATATACTTAAAGTATTTCACTTAACAATTTTTTAATTACACTAAGTAAGTAGGTATTATTAAACGAATATATTTGATAAATGAAAAATATAATTAAATATAAAATATTAATTAATAAATAATACAAATTATTCATAATTATGGATTTTTTAGTGATTAGTTAACTTTATACGACGTATTATTTACCGGGACTCACGGTTGACCTTGCGTTATGCTATGTATGGCTGAGCGCTGCACGCTCTCCGCGCTCTATCTCAAAAACGGTTAAGCGTATAAAAAAATGTTTAGAACCAAATTTGTAGAGAATTTTATGCTCTACAATTTTTATAATAAATGTGAATATCATTGAAACTATAGGAAGCGAGATATTTGCGGAAAAACCGATTTTTGTGATCTTTGACCTTGAATATCTTAAGACGCGGACACGAGATTTTTTATGAGACTTTTGAGACAACTTTTAGAATGCCAAAATAAGGTTTATACAAGTTTACAGCTTATTATCTCTCATTCCGAGATTGACCCTCTTTTTTTGGCTTAAGTGTCTGTACAATTTAGAAAACGGGACTGAAATTTCTGAATGTTTCAGTTTTTCCTTCCTTTATAGGCTAAACACTAACCAAATTCAAAATTTGAAGTTTGTGTGTCCGCTAGAAGTACCTTAGAATTTTGATGATCGCTGAGTGTCAGTGACAAAATTAAAGAACTTCGACTGGCGATAATTCGTAAACTATAAGGTATAAATACTAGGTAATTTAGGAATAGCTATATTCCTAATATATATTATGTATATTATGTCCTCTTGGTCACTGAAAATTCAGGCTTCTAGCTTTATCCACAACGAAGTTACAGTGGGTGGCTTCGAGAAAAGGATGGTACGGCTGTGCTTTCTGCTCGACTACAGATAATAACACAGTTATACAAAAATAATCTTTTTTTTTTAAGTAAGACACGTATTTTTTTAAGTATTTTTTTATGCTGAATCCAAAAAAAATCATTAAAAAAAACATCCATCGTGAAGTTTTTTCAGAAAACACACTTAAAGTTGCTAGAAAACTATTAAAATATTTTTTAATTATATTTTAATAAATAATATAAAACTGTATAATCGTTAAAATTATGGAATAAAACTATTATTTCGAACATCTTTAAATGTTCTGAATGTACATTTATCATAAAAATTTAAAAATATTAGGTTTTAGTGTTCATGTTTAACAAAAAACACATGGACTTTTAACTAAGTTACGTAGTAAGTGCTGTTTAAAATAAGTAAGTGCAACCGCTAAATAAAAAAAAAAATGTTTTTAATTTTTTATTAATATTGAACAAAACTATTATTTTCAGTGCTTTTTGAAGTTCTTAATCCTGACGTACATCAAAAAATAAAGTTTTATGTTCAGTTTCAACAAAAAAACTCGCTTTTTTTTTAACACTTACAAGGATGCTATGTGGTTGGTAAAATGCTTTTTTAAGTAAATGAATGCAAAGAAATAGTAGTTTTGTTCAATATTAATAAGAATTAAAAACAATTTTTTAATTTGGCGGTTGCATATACTCGTATTTATTTTAAACAGCATTTTGCTACGCAGCTTAGTTAAAGGCAGTGGGCGTGTTTTTTGTTACACATGAACACTAAAACTTAATATTTTTATGTTTTTATGATAAATATAGATTCAGAACAATTAAAAATGTCCGAAATAATAGTTTTATTCTATAATTATAATGATTATGCAGTTTTAGATTTTTTATCAGAATTTATTTTTTTCATTTTAGTAGTTTTCTAGCAACTTTAAGTGTGTTTTCTGAAAAAAAAAAACCTTACGGTGGATGTCTTTTTTATAATTTTTTTAGATTCGTCCTAAAAATACTTAAGAAAACACGTGTCTCACTTTTTTGTATGCCTGTGTAATTTATATGACGTAAACCACAGAAGGAGTAGCAAAGTCCTATGATGTTGGTGGTTTTCCAGATTAACTAACAGTTTTTTTTTTCACTGGCTTTACTTTTTCTTACGGTCACAATCATTTTATTTTTTGAATCCAACCTGGTTTAAAATTTTGTGAAATTAAAAATATTTATATATTATTATTAGCTTACCCAAATATAATAACTGCTGGTACTGTTAATATTCCCCCAAGAATAAAGAATGCTCCTGGCATAGCATTGATTGTAGCAGCATACGTGGCACTATACATTGGGCCATATAGAAGAGGCATAAGTGCTTCACACGCTCCAAAAAGGGAGTTCACCTTTCCTAAAAAAATTAAAAAAGCTGTAGAAATAATAACATAGTATACACTGTCTCGCTAAACTGTTGTGTAAATAAATATCTTATAACAAGAGGCGATAAGAGAGGTAGTTATGTACATAAAAAATTATTTGCGAGCACGCAAGGTATATATATATATATATATATATATATATATATATATATATATATATATATATATATATATATATATATGTATATATGAGGGAGGATATGCAAAGAAAATAAGAAGAAGAGTGTTTTTTTTTATGGATCTAGCACACGTGGTGCAGGGAAGTCCCTAAAGCGCTACAGGAGCGACACGTGTGCGAAAAAAGCGATTCACGCTGTTCTTGAATCGCTGTAAATTGTACTCGGTGGGAAACACAGTCCTGGGTAAGCCATTCCAAAGGGATGATGTTCTCCATATAAAAGACTGCTTGAAAAGCGTTGTACGAGGAGTAAAAAGCTGAACCTCATACGGATGTGAAGTATCAGAGCGACGTGTACTTCTAACATGCACCGCTCTGGGAGGAATTAAGCGGGCTACATCCTTCGAACACTCTCCATGAAAATACTTGTAGAATAGACTCAAGTCGCCAACCGTTCTTCGATGTTCCAGCGAATCAAGGCCGCCGGTCAGTTCCGGGTCTCTAATCAGACGAACAGCACTTCTCTGAACAGAATCCAACAAATGCAGTGTATGTTTGGGAGCGGAGTCCCAAACATGGGAGCAGTATTCCGTAGTTGGTCGAATTTGAGCTTTGTAAAGAATTAACAGTTGTTGTGGAGTGTAAAGCTTTCTGGTTCGAAATAATATTCCCCAAATGCAGACTAAATCAGCCATGAATAGACTTACAATAATCTGGCAAGTCCGGAACATCACAAACAAGACAAAAATGAGACTTGTACGGAGTTTAACCTTCGGCATCTTCCTCTATGGGTCCAAAACATGAACATATTAGCAACGTATCCTTCGCATCCCTTAATAGCCAAAAGAACAAATAAATGTACCCTCGAACTAAATAATAACACAAGATTGTCCACCATTTGTTATAGCCTGTCCTAAAATATAAGATCCTGATTTTTGCCTTTTTAAGTGGGCAATATAAAAATTCTAACCTTTTTTTTATGATAGGTTGCAGAGATGGCCTTAAGAACAGCATTAATTTTTTATTTTTATTTGAAGAAAACTGCTGTTGAATCATACCGATTACTTCAAGAAGCTTATGGTGAACATGCTTCATCACAAGATACGTGTGAACGATAGTTTCGGCGTTTCAAAAGTGGTAACTTCGATGTTGCAGACAAGGAACGTGGAAAACCGCCAAAAAAATACGAATATGTGGAATTGCAAGCATTATTGGACGAAGATGATTCGCAAATACAAAAACAACTCGCCGAGCAATTGGGCGTTAGTCAACAAGCTGTTTCCAATAGGCTACGAGAGATGGGAAAGATTCAGAAGCCGGTAGATGGGTATCACATGAGACGAACGACAGGAAAATGGAAAAGCGCAAAAACACGTGTGACATTTTGCTCGCTTGGTACAAAAGGAAGTCGTTTTTTTTGCATCGTATAGTTACAGGGGATGAAAAGTGGATTTATTTTGAGAATCCCAAGCGCAAAAAATCATGGATAGACCCAGGCGCACCATCCACATGGCAGATAGACGATGCTCTGTGTTTGGGACCAGAAGGGCGTGGTCTATTATGAGCTGTTAAAACCTGGGGAAACGGTTTAATACTAAACGTTACCAACAACAACTGACTGATTTGAACCGTTCGCTGCTTGAAAAAAGGTCAGAAGACCGAAAGAGGCAACACAAAGTCATTTTTCTTCATGACAATGCTCCATCACATCCGGCAAAATCAGTTCGCGATACGTTGGAAGCACTCAGCTGGGAAGTTCTACCCCATGCGGCTTACTCACCAGACTTGGCTCCTTCCGATTACCACTTGCTTGCATCGATGGGTCACGCACTTGCTAAGCAGCGCTTTGGTTCGTACGAAGATGTAAAAAAATGGCTCGATGAATGGTTCGCAGCAAAAGGGGAAGATTTTTACTGGCGTGGTATTCACAAATTGCCCGAAAGATAGGAAAAATGTATAATAAGCGATGGAGCATACTTTGAATAAAGCACTTTTTATCATTCTTCCGAATTTAACATGTTTTTTTTTAAAAAAAAAACCCGCATTTCATACTTGTACACCTGATATATATAGATATATATATATATATATATATATATATATATATATATATATATATATATATATATATATATATATATATATATATATATATATATATATATATATATATATATATATATATATATATATATATATATATATATATATATATATATATATATATATATATATATATATATATATATATATATATATATATATATATATATATATATCTATAATATATATAAAATGCAACGTCTCTCTGTCTGTCTGTCTGTCCGTTAGTGCGCTTATCACTGGAGAACCACTTATCCGATTTACGTACTTTTTTTTTAAAACATACATATGTTCTCTGGCCAGGTTATAGGCTATATTTTATTACGATAGGTAGCATAAGGAATGAGTAGTGAAGTAAAATAGTGAATGATGTCGGAAAAAATTTGCCGCTAGCGCGTTGCCTTGCAATACACCGCCTAAACCATTAAATATGGAACAATATTATGTAGCAGAGAATATCTATAATCTATAATATATATAAAATGTAATGTCTCTCTGTCTGTCCATTAGTGCGTTTATCACGCGAAACCACTTATCCGATTTATATGTCTTTTTTTTAAATTCGTACTTATATTCTTTGGCCAGGTTATATAATAATAATAATCTATATCTATATATATATAAAATGCAACGTCTTTCTGTCTGTCTGTCTGTCTGTCCGTTAGTGCGCTTATCACTTGTATATATATATATATATATATATATATATATATATATATATATATATATATATATATATATATATAAACTCCTGGACAAAATTAACCCAACAATCTGAAAATTAATTTATCTTTTTCTTATGTCAGTTTTAAAGTTTATCGAGTATTTGAATAGTAGGTTATGCATATTTTGTTTCGTTGTTCATGACAGAAATCAAAACAGTTTTAAAGAATTTTTTAGAAGATAAACAATTTTCTGTAATAATGCGATAGATTTTCTTTAAAAGTAAGCTTATAAATTGTTCCCTTTTTCAAAGTAATACGTTTTTGTGGTAGACTGTTTTATTTTTGACCTTGAAGAATTCGAAAAATGAATCGAACAAGGAATTTAACTGAACATGAGGTAGTGCGAGCCTCAGTTTTATTGGTCGAGGGTTATTGTCAGAGTTATGTTGCCAATTTGTTAGGCAAACATCGTTCCACAATAAGTCGTATGGTAAGACGCTTGAATGAAGTAGGAACTTATTCTAGAAGGCTAGGGCAAGGGCGAAAACGATGCACTAGCAACCTAGATGAACGTTTTATAAGACAATATGCTTTAAGAAATAGGACTGTCACTAGTTCTATAATAAGAAACGAACTCGAAGCTGTTCGCAATGTCACAATTTCTTCTAAAACAGTTAGAAGACGGTTAAATGAAGCTGGATTAAACAGTAGGAGACCAGCCACTGCGCTCTTGCTTACTAGAGAGAACAGAGTTGACAGGTTACGTTTTGCTCGAAATCACGAAAACTGGTCTGTGGATGATTGGAAACAAGTTTTCTTCACAGATGAAACTAGGGTTAGTCTAAAACATCCAGATGGTCGTGAGCGAGTATGGCGAAGACCAGAAGGAGAGGTTGCTCCTTACAATATCTCTGCAAGGATTCCATTCGGCGGTGGCTCTGTTATGTTCTGGGGTGGCATCTGCTTTGATGCTCGCACAGAGTTAGTTCCTGTTCGTACGAGATTCATGAGTGCTGACTATCTTGAGAATATTGTAATAGAACATGTGATGCCTTTCGGTCATTTTGTGGGGCCCAATTTCCTGTTTATGCAAGACAACGCTCGACCTCGCGTGGCTAGGGAGGTACTCGATTATCTTAATCAACTTGATATACCGATTATGCAATGGCCACCAAAAAGCCCGGATCTGAATCCGATAGAACATGTATGGGATCACCTTAAGAAAAATGTGAAACGTCATATATCTGCACCTAGAAACCTGAGGGAACTTGAAAATGCAGTTATCACAGAACGGGAGCAAATTCCTCAAGATTTTATCCAAAATTTAATTAGAAGCATGCCTAGGCGCTTTAAACGCTGTCATCCGAAGTAGAGGAGGCAACACACGCTACTAGTGTTCCAGTTACACCATTAATTTTGCTACTAGTGTCCCAGTTTATTTTTTTCATTATTACATAATTTCAACGATTTTTTGTTATTAGGTCTTAAGAATAATTTTAATTCGAATCTTATAGAGAAATTTGGTAGCTAATTCACTTTTAAAGTATCCGAATAAGTTTTTTCTAACTTTCAGTGTAACCAATGTTCATAAAAAATTATTAAAATTAATTCATTATAGAGATTTGTATGATTTAATATATTGTTGCGTTAATTTTGTCCAGGAGTATATATATATATATATATATATATATATATATATATATATATATATATATATATATATATATATATATTTATAGAACGAGTATGTTGAATATGTAGGTAAGTGGACATAAACTTAGGATATAATATATAACCTAAAAAAAGAGTATATTTGTGTTTTATATAAAATATATAATATAATTTATATAAAATAAGGCAACTTACCAAGTTCATCTGAAGGAACTAGTTTTGATGCTATAGATCTCATTGCGATAAATGAAGTACCATTCAAAATCTCAACAATTGCACCTAAAAACAGCCACAGTAAATAATTAATATGGGTCAAGTTTATAAATACAACATAAATTTTTAACAATGATAATGAATATTTTTAATTAACTAAAATCTTTTTTTACTTTTTCATCTTTTTCGCGGGGTCTTTTCCTATTGCAGAAGTAACCTTCTCCCATCCACACCTATTATAAACATTTTTTGAATGACACTAAAAATTTACGAATCCAGCTGGCAGTTCAATGATTTTATTAGGATTTTACTCCTTTTTGATCTTAAAAAATATGAATGTATTTAGCTGTCAAGATGGTAATAATATTTATGTTTGTTGTTTAATTAAATATTAAAATATTTAATTCTGCCAGACATAAAAACAAATAAGAAAAAGGCTTTAAACTTTCAAATAAATAATTTAGAAATAAAAAAGTAGGTTACACAAAATATATAGTAATCACTTTACATTTATTAAATTTTAATATGTCTATATTTTCCTTGCTAAAAAAATTGTAATCGTGAAAAAATTACACTTTGAGATATTTGCTTTTTTTTTTTTCACGTTTTTGGTTTCCTAGATCACGAAAAACATAGTTTCGCACTTCCGTCGGTCTGTCTGTCGATATGTCGACTGTCGGTCTATCGATCTGTTGGCACAATAACTCTCGGACAAAATGAGATATCAGTTTCAAACTTGGTGCATAGATATTATCTAATGAGAGGATGGAGCTTGCAGTGTCACATCAAGGGGGTGAAAGGATTGGGTAGCGAAAAAATTTTATATGTTTTAAAAATAATATGGTAACTTTTTTGTTAATGTAATAAATAAATTTTATGCTAAATATCTAAGTAAAACGAATATCATGTTAGATGTCAGTTTTAGGGTTTTTGAAGTCGAGAAATCAAAAAATTAGGTTCATTTCATTGCTTTCAATATTAACCCAGGAGGGGGCTGAAAGGGGCGGGGGTTGCTTATTATTGTGTAAGTTAAACAACATTTGGAATTTGCGATATGAATAAATTTTACTTATATATTCATTATAAATAACTATGCATTTTATAAGCGGTGGAAAGGGGGTAAGAAAGGTGATTTTGTATTTAACACGTAGGCTGAAAAGTTTTTGGCTACTTATAACACATTTTCTTTTGCAAAATTCGACTTTATTCATCAATATAGTCTCCTTCAAGAGCGATACAATCAGTCCAACGCTTTTCTAACATTTCTATACTTTTCTTGTAGAAGGATTTGCCTTTGCCGTCAAAATGGGCCTCAGTTTTGGCGATAACTTCTCCATTGGAGCCAAATCTCTTTCCCGCGAGCATTTTTTTGAGGTCTGCGAATAGATAATAGTCGCTGGGGCCAAATCTGGAGAACACGGTGGATGAGGAAGCAATTCGAATTTCCATTCATGCAATTTTGCCATCATAACCATTGACTTGCGACACGGTGCATTGTCTTGATGAAAGAGCACTTTTTTCTTGGTTATTTGGAGGCTTGATGAAAGAGCACTTTTTTCTTGGTTATTTGGGGCCGTTTCTTTGCGATTTCTGCCTTTAAATGCACCAATAACTTTATAAAATATTCGTTATTGATGATTTTTCCCCTCTCAGCATAGACGATGCAAATTATTTCATGCGTATCCCAAAACACAGAGGCCATAACCTTTCCAGCCGACTGTTAGGTCTTTGGCCGCTTCGGGCGGCTTTCACCCGCTGCTGTCAACTCAGCCGACTGTCGATTTGATTCCGGTGTGTAGTGGTGGATCCATGTTTCATCCACTGTCACATATCGCAAAAATCCTTTGCGTTTAAACAGGTCCAAACAGGGCTGAGAATTATCAACACGTCGTTATTTTTGGTCCACTGTGAGCAAACGCGGTACCCATTTTAAAGAGAGCTTTCTCATATCCAAATATTTATGCAAAATATTAGCAATACGTTCTTTTGATATCTTTAGAATGTCAGCTATCTCACGCAATTTCACTCTAGGCTCATCTAAAACAATTTTGTGGATTTTTTTATGTTTCCCCGTGTAACCATCTCATTTGGGCATCCAGAGCGTTCAGCATCATTTGTATCTGTACGACCTGCATATTTTAATAAGTTATTTTCTAGGCAGAGTGCCCGTAACACTTATCAAGCAATTGCTTTGCTTAAAAGGTATTTTTTCCCATCAAAAGCAGTCTTTAATCAGCAAACGAAATTCGATTTTTTCCATTGTTTTGAAAATATCAAAAGTAGTGTCACTAAACCACTGTAACTTGTAATATAATCGTCGAAATGTCATGAAATTTTGACACGTATCGTTTGAAGGTTGGTACGTCCTAAAAATCGGATTTTTTTTAAAAGGGCGACATCTATGTGTCAGACCAAAAACTTTTCAGCCTACTTGTTATTATGTTATGGGTCTTTTCCTCTTTGGTCTTCTTTGAGTTAAATAGTCGAAAAATTACATTATTTTATTGTTACTTTTAATGTTAACAAGAGAAGAGGGTGAAAGGGGTGGGGATTATTAAATACTGTTTAGTTTCAATATTAATCTGAAAATTATTATAATATAAAATTTAGCTAATTATTTACAGTAAAAAATATATGAGATGGTGTTAAGAAACAAATTGGAGACTTCCACAGTTTCTCACTTACCCATATATGCACAAGATTAACTACTTACCTAAATATTAAAAACCAGGGAAGTAGTAGCAAATCCATAGTTCGGTCGGCTGGCGTTTTAATATTTATTGGAGATACATACATACATAATTTAACCCTACGTTAAAAATACGATGAAAGTGTTAAGAAGAACAACAATTGTTGGGAGAGATTTTGGATAAAAAATTTTACTCATCGATGAGTATATTCCAATTATGGAGCATCGTCAATCGAAGATTTGAATTTTTGCACAAAAGCAAAATCTTTGTATGAGATGCTGAAAACAAAAGAAGGAGAAGGGAGTGCCACTCCGAAAAGATGACTAAAAATTCCAACTGATTCAATGTTGATGACCGCACTTTACTGCTTGTGCTCATCTTCTGGTCATTTCAAACTGATGTACCTAAAATAAATTTTAAAAAATGAAATCGGGTAATTAATCAAATACTTGAACAACGTAGCCATAAATAAGTGACATATTACTTATATATATATATATATATATATATATATATATATATGATATATATATATACGACGATATATATCCTATATATACAGTAAAACCTGTCAAAGGCGACCACACAAAAATTTAGTGAATATTGGCCGTTTCAGACAGGTAGCCGTTATTCCAAGGTTTTGCGTCTTATAAATAAAAGACATATTTTTTCTCTTTTTAAACATTTTCTTTTTATTTTACTAAATAGAGTTAGCATACACACAGATTGAAAAGTTAAAATGAATTAATAATATAAAAAAATATTTTTTATATTATTAATTCATTTTAACTTTATTTACAGTATATACACTATAGTAATATATACATAATATGGATTTTTTAAAAATGTAAACATGTTATTGAGCTTTTTTGAAATAAGTTTCAATTGTTGTTTGTTTAAAATTTTTTAGCTTTGAGTTCAAAACCTCAGATTTACATGAAAGTAACACTCGAGAAATATCTATAGCCATTTCACCATTGTTGTTACACAAAAAAATAGTTTTGTATGTCTCTTAAATTTGCACAAACTTCACTTATACTAGACAAAGTAAATTTTGGAGCTTCACATTTGTCCACATCACTGTCTGAATCAGAGTTAAGCTTTTGATCTGTATCGCTCAATTCCTCAACAATTCCCGAAATACTGAAGTTTGATTTTTCTGCAGGCACACCACTATCAGTGGAAACAAACTCATCCAAGTTTACAGTTTTATCATGGACTAAAGGAAAGAGCTGAGCAAGGGGTATTTCGTCTTCTTTGTCAAAAATAGCATCTTCTGGAACAACATCGGAGAATCTGGCGTTGAAAAAATATTTTTTAATTTTAACTGGAGAAAGATTTTCCCACGCCGTCGTAATCTATACAGTGCATTCGTTAAATTTACGCTTTTCTCAGATTTTTCACAATCGCAATAACTGTCAACAAAAAGTAGCCTTTTGATCAAAAATTTTCTATATATCATCTTAAAATTTTGAATTATTCCTTGGTCTGACAATATGAGTGGTGTTTGGTGCCAAAAAAACCAGCTTAACATTGTGGCACTTTAGAATGGGAGGTAGCATAGTCCAAGAAAAGCAGCACTTTTCTACTTTGTTTCTTCATTTTATTATCAAATTTATGGAGCCATCTGGTCATAATTTCTGACGTCATCCAGGCCTTTTTGTTACATTCCCATTCTAAGTGTAACTTGTCAACATGACTACCTTTAAAACAACGAGGATTTTTACTTTTTCCTATTATTAACGGATTTTATTTTCTCCTTCCATATTTGCACACAGTAAAAGAGTTAATCGCTGTTTTGCTACCTTCTTTCCTGCACATTTATAGTAAATGTCTTATTTGGCATGGCTCGGTAATAAAGACCTGTTTCATCAACATTATATACATCTCGTGGAGAACAATCTTTTAAAATTAGCGGTAATGTAGTTTTTCAGGCCTCTACATTTTTCAAATTTACATCTGCGGACTCACCAGAAACTGGCTTAAAAGTAATATTGTGCCCTCTACAGAAACTTTCCAACCACTCATTTGATGCAGCGAAATTTTCCACTTTCAAACTGCTTGACGCCTCCAGTGCTTTTTGTTTGAGTAGTGGTCCAGATATTGGAACTGCTTTATTCCTGGCCTTGCAAAACCAATTGTAGACAACTTGATCCACTGCTAATCCTACTGACTTGGGAAATTTTCGTTTTTGCTCCAAGTTAACGCCCCCTTCAAATATCCTATTTAGTTCACTCTTATTTTTTAATCTATCTAGAATTTGCGTTTTTCCAACCTCGAACTTTTCAGCCAGTTTTCGCGAACTTTTTACTTTCAGCGATGATAATAATTTTTTCTTTTAGTGACAAACGTTTTTATTTCAGCGACATTATTAAGAACGTGTTCAGTACGAAGTCAACTTTAAAATAATGGAATAAACAGAAAACTTCAAATTTAAACCAGATAATTTTATCAAAATTAATGGGTATTTCCTTGAATAAATTGCCTAGTTACAGTAGTAGTAAAAGTAAAAGGTTGAAGGCCCATAAAAATAATTAGTATGTCATAAAACCCTTCGGCCAGCTCGGTCGTTATTACCAGGTAAATTTCCAAGGAAATATGCCATTAAAATTTCGGTTTAACTGGCCGTGGCTGTTTAATACAAGTGGCTGTAATTAACAGGTTTTTGTATACTGGAATTTGTATGCAATAGGTTTCGGGAAGCTTAATACTGTCCGTTACCACAGGTGGTCGCTTATGACAGGTGGCCGTTAACACAGGTTTCACTATATATACACACATATACATATATGTCGGCTGTAATTTTTTTTTTTGGTCTACCAGATAATTCTACCCAAATGAACTAAACTAACTCATCTGACTCAACTTCAATATCTTTCATTCATCCACTAGTTCCCTCGAGCTCCTCTTTCCAGTTTTTTTTGGTCTTCCACGTTTCTTGTGGTCTGATAGTACTCATTGCCAATACAACACCGCACCATCGTAGGTGCATTGTTTTAATATCCGTCATCAAAGGACCATCGTTTCCTACTTGGCTAACCTACATCTTTATTTCAGACTCTGTTTTTTCTAGATATTCTCTTTAATCTTCTAAATACATCAGTTTTCGTCGCCTGAAGATTTCTTCGTTTGTTTTTCTTTATCTTCAATATCTGTACACTTTAAATCAGCTTTTCCATCTGCTCTAGAGTATTTAGACAGCTAATGCGTGTGTAATTCTTTTGTCATCTGTTCCTGTTGTATTGAAGTATACCATTGAGTAGGGGTAATTAGTACAAGTTTTTCTTTCCACTGTTTCTAATCAGATCTTAGTAGATTCTGTCCCTGTAGGTAGCCATTTTGTATTTTGGGTGTTCATTTCTAATGCCGGCTGATTGTATTCTTTCTTTAACTCTCGAGAGACTTTATCATTTTCTACAATAACTTGGATATCGGTGAACTATATATATATATATATATATATATATATATATATATATATATATATATATATATATATATATACGAGGCTGGTTTGAAAAGTCCGTGCAAAAATAAAAACTACTTGTGTGTTTGGGGTAAACCTTTTTTATTTTTCGATATAGTCTCCTTTTAGGCTTATACACTTCGTCCAACGATGTTCTAGTTTGTTGATCCCTTCCGAATAATAGGATTTGTCCGAGTCTGCAAAATATCCATTAGTGTCTGCAATCACCTCCGCGTTTGAATAAAATCTTTGTCCCGCCAGCCATTTCTTCAAATTGGGGAACAAATAGTAGTCCGAGGGAGCCAAGTCTAGAGAATAGGGGGCATGTGAAACGAGTTGGAATCCTATTTCCATTAATTTTGCGACCACAACTGCTGAGGTGTGTGCTGGTGCGTTGTCGTGATGGAAAAGGACCTTCTTGTGGGCCAATCGTGGGAGTTTTTCTTGCAGCTCGGTTTTCAAACGGTCCAATAACGATGAATAATATTCACCTGTAATAGTTTTACCCTTTTCCAGATAGTCGATGAGGATTATCCCTTGCGAATCCCAAAAGACAGTCGCCATAACCTTTCCGGCCGAAGGAACGGTCTTCGCCTTTTTTGGTGCAGATTCCCCCTTGGTAACCCATTGTTTAGATTGTTGTTTGGTCTCAGGAGTATAGTAATGTATCCATGTTTCAGCTACAGTGACAAAGCGACGCTTAAAGTCCTCCGGATTCTTCTGGAACAGCTGCAAACCAACACTTCACACGATTCCGTTTTTGGTCAAGCGTGAGCAATCGCGGCACCCATCTTGCGGATAGCTTTCTCATGTCCAAATGTTTATGCAAAATATTATGTACCCGTTCAGTCGAGATGCCCACAGCACTAGCAATCTCACGCACCTTAACTCTTCTGTCATCCATCACCATATCATGGATTTGATCAGTGATTTCTGGAGTCGTAACCTCCACAGGCCGTCAGAAAGTTCAGCGTCACTTGTGCCCATATGGCCAGTCCGAAAATTTTGAAACCACTTATAAACTGTTCTAATTGAAGGTGCAGAGTCACCATAATGTTTATCAAGCTTCTCTTTAGTCTCCTGAGGCGTTTTGCCTTTCATAAAGTAATGTTTAATCACCACGCGAAATTCCTTTTCGTCCATTTCTTGAAAATCACTCGACTTCCTTGATTCACACGAATGCCAAACACAAAGAAATAGACCAATATGGCTGAAACTTGGTGTGCGTTCATTCAAGAGATGCTACTAACTAAACATGACCTCGATACGCGCCGGTGGTGCCATCTCTTGGACTTTGCACGGACTTTGCAAACCAGCCTCGTATATATATATATATATATATATATATATATATATATATATATATATATATATATATATATATATATGTGTGTGTGTGTGTGTGTGTGTGTGTGTGTGTGTGTGTGTGTGTGTGTGTGTGTGTGTAGTACAACACGTTTCTTTTAAGACAATGATCACGACTTTATACTTTATTTTCCATTTATATATATTTAGAGTACTGATTATACATCAGTATTTTATGCAATCCAATTTACTTCCCTTTTTGTGTATGGGAGTTGTATGTATCATTGGTATAAGTATATAAGTAAACAGTTTTGTTGTACGATATCTAATTAGTTCCGCAGGAATTTCTTTCAGTCCCAAAGTTTGTCATTCTTAACATTTGTTTGTTAATATGAAAGTTATTCAACGAAAGTTTGCCACACTGAACAGACATTAATTTATTTTCTTTCCAATTAATATCATTGTTTTTTTTAGATAAATTATCAAAGTCATCAGCTATATACGTATATTTTTGCTAGTTTTACGCAAAGACCCTTAACCGCAAAGATAAAAAGTTATTTTTAAATTGAAAGTATTAATGTTAATATTTCATGACAAAAATCAATACAAGGCTAATCTTAATGGTGCTGACAAGTACGAGTAGAACAATAAACAGTTAAAGACCATAAAAAATTTCCACCATAAAAAATTTAAATAAAATAAATGATAAGGTTATGTTGCGTAACATATTTTTATTTATATTCAAAAATTTAATTTGCAGAAAATTACAAATTTATTAATAATTTGTTTTGGTGGGTTATCAGTTCTACCAAAAAATTAATTTTTTTCTTGCTGTCACGAAATTATTTAATTATTGATAAAATTTTTATTAATTTTAATTATTTTTTAGTATTCTTAGATAAACTTATTAAATATTTTTTTATTATTGACTTTAATAAAATTTAAATTTGGAGCGTTCAATTTAAATTTAGAACTATAAATTCAAAACTGCAACTTCTAAGTTTAAAATTTAATATCAGATCAAACTGCAAGTTGTGAGTTTAAACTGCCATTTATAAATTTAAATTTCGAGAAACAACTTTAAAATCTACGCTGTAAATATAGATTTCAAACTTTAAATTCAAATGGCAGCTATGAATTCATATTACAAGCTTGAAATTCAAATTATAGGCTGTAACGTCAAATTTAAAATTGTAAATTCAAATTACAATTTGTAAATTTAAAAACGTAAGCTTAATAAAAATTGCAATTTACATTCCAATTTCAAGCTATAAATTTAAACTGCAGATGTAACTTCAAATTGAAGTTGTAAATTCAAATCGCTAACTGTAAATTTAAAATAATAAATTCAAATTGCAGGTAGTAAATTACATTGAAATTTGTAAAATCAAATTGCGGTTTGTAAGTTTTAATCAAATATTGCAAATTTAAACTGAAATGGCAAACTATAAATTCAAATTATAAGTTGTAAATTTATATTGTAATTTGTAAATTTAAATTGCAAGCTGTAAATTCAAATAATAACCTTTAGATTCAAATTTCAAGCTATAAATTGTGACATTTTGACAATGATGAGTATACCAGGTGTACAAGTATGAAATGCGGATTTTTTTTTCTAAAAAAACATGTTAAATTCGGAAGAATGATAAAAAGTGCTTTATTCCAAGTATGCTCCATCGCTTGTTATACATTTTTCCCATATTTCGGGCAATTTGTTAATACCACGCCAGTAAAAATTTCCCCTTTTTCTGCGAACCATTCATCGAGCCATTTTTTCACATCTTCGTACGAACCAAACCGCTGCTCAGCAAGTGCGTGACCCATCGATGTAAACAAGTGGTAATCGGAAGGAGCCAAGTCTGGTGAGTAAGCCGCATGGGGTAGAATTTCCCAGCTGAGTTCTTCTAACATGTCGCGAACTGGTTTTGCCGTATGTGATGGAGCATTGTCATAAAGAAAAATGACTTTGTGTTGCCTCTTTCGGTATTCTGGCCTTTTTTCAAGCAGCGAAAGATTCAAATCGGTCAGTTGTTGTTGTTAACGTTTAGTATTAACCGTTTCCCCAGGTTTTAATAGCTCATAATAGACCACGCTCCTCTGGTCCCACCAAACACAGAGCATCGTCTTTCTGCCAAAGTGATTCGGTCTTGCGGTCGATGTGGATGGTGCGCCTGGGTCTACCAATGATTTTTTGCGCTTGGAATTCTCAAAATAAATCCACTTTTCATCCCCTGTAACTATACGATGCAAAAACAACTTCCTTTTGTACCGATCGAGCAAAATGTCACACGTGTTTTTGCGCTTTTCCATTTCTCTATCGTTCAACTCATGTGGTACCCATCTACCGGTATTCTGAATCTTTCCCATCCCTCGTAGCCGATTGGAAACAGCTTGTTGACCAACGCCCAATTGCTCGGCGAGTTGTTTTTGTGTTTGCAAATCATCTTTGTCCAACTATGCTTGCAATTCCACATCTTCGTATTTTTTTGGCGGTTTTCCACGTTCTTTGTCTGCAACATCGAAGTCACCACTTTTGAAACGCCGAAACCATCGTTTACACGTATCTTGTGATGGAGCATGTTCACCATAAACTTCTCGAAGTAATCGATATAATTCAACAGCAGTTTTCTTCAAATGAAAACAAAAAATTAATGCTGTCCGCGAATGCTCTTTGTTCGGTATAAATTTCGACATATTGAACACAACAACACAACACTATGCACACAGTTTTCCAATTTATCACTCATGCGCGTCTGACACTTGTTGATGACACAAAAAAATGACGCAGTGTCAAATCTTTATAGCACAAACTGCCTTGGTATACCATCTGTCTCTGTCATTTCATACTTGTACACCTGGTAAACATATACAGTGTACTTTTTAAGTTGTAAAACACACATTAATAATGCATAATATGTAGCGGTCATATATAATATATAACGACTTTTCAATGCAATTATTATATTTATTTCTGGCGATTTTATTTTTAATTAATAACAATGTAAGTGATTTGAATTTAACGTTTCGTCTTTCATCTATTTTGCTAGCAGTTTCGAAATCGTTACAATACCTTCTGTATTTGTGCACATAATAGTATGTTTCTGATGTAGTGGGATAGGGTAAGATTTTCCGAGTGACATTTAGAATAAAAACAGAAATTTTACTAAATCAGCAGGCCACATTTACCAGCAATGAAGTAAACAATTTTTAAGATGGGACTTATGGTGGAGTAACAAGAAAACTTCTTAGGCGAAATAGCTCTTGACAATTAGAGGTTTTGTGTAGAATTAAACGATGGCAATTTTCGACATTTATACTAGGCCTGGACTGAGAACGTTTTTTTTTAAAATATTATAATATTATAGCCAGTTAAGTAATACTTACCTATTAAATTAGTTAGCATACTATATGTGGAAAAAATACTGAAATCCACTTCATCCCAGTTGAATCGATATCTTGTAAATAGATAGGTAACGTTCATTTCTCCTATAATAATAATAGTACATTATTATGAAAATTCTAGGAAGTCTTTTATTTCAGTACATGATTTAGTATTTTATTTAATTTTTGGTTAATAAAATAATTTCTACAATAAAGAATGTCGAGAATTTACAAATGCAAAGTAACCAACAAATAAAGATCCCCTGAATGCTATATTCCATGCCTTTCCTCCTACGACTATAGTTTCTGAGCCTATACTCTTTATCAGGCAGGCAACGGTATCGATCGTTAAGACCAGAGTACCGTGGAGAGTCAAGTTGGAATGACTCTCGCTGGCTTATAGCAATCATGGTACTTTATGTAAACGAAGTACTACTCGTTGGGCAAGATACAGATTCTTGAGTCATCTGTTGAGAGTTTCGAACATCGAAAACTGCTCAACTATATAAACCAAACATTGTTAGGACGGATAAATCAAATCGATATTCTGAAATAAAATTTCGGAATATGGTTTGTTACTTGATTGGTCACTACAACAGAATGTCGAGAATTTGCAAATGCAAAATAACTCTCAACAGAGGGCGCAAGAATCTGTATCTTGCCCAACGAGTAGTACGTCGTTTACATAAAGTACCATGATTGCTATAAGCCAGCGAGAGTCATTCCAACTTGACTCTCCACGGTACTCTGATCTTAACGATCGATACCGTTGTCTAAAGTCTACCTGATGAAGAGTATAGGCTCAGAAACTATAGTCGTAGGAGG
The DNA here is from genome assembly GCA_019049505.1 of Pachyrhynchus sulphureomaculatus. Lineage (NCBI taxonomy): Eukaryota > Metazoa > Arthropoda > Insecta > Coleoptera > Curculionidae > Pachyrhynchus > Pachyrhynchus sulphureomaculatus. The sequence goes on along the minus strand of CM032454.1, from coordinate 27,505,896 downwards.
AAAGGCATGTAATATAGCATTTATGGGATCTTTATTTGTTGGTTATTTTGCATTTGCAAATTCTCGACATACTGTTGTAGTGACCAATCAAGTAACAAACCATATTTCGAAATTTTATTTCGGAATATCGATTTGTTCTACAACAAAGACTGGGTGTTCCATTAAACAAGTTGAAATCTTATTGCGTGAACGCAATCTGCCATGATTGGAGTCCGATAAATTCATTATCATTCATAGTCCTTTAAAACAACGCTTTGGGTCGGAAACCCGGCATGTTGAATACTTAGCGTTGAAGATACCCAAGGAGGTACAACCTTAATGGTTCGGAGCGATACGTGAAAATGTTTTAATATCACATACTTGAAACACATATCTGCTAGTTATTTAAGAAATTTTCCGGAATGAATTGATTTCCGAAAAGAGTGACATAAGTTGGTCTCTCAATAGTTTTTTTTTCTTGTGGAATACTGCAAGACTTAAGTTTACAACAACCACCCTTGCTCTCTGAAATAGTTAAAAGAAAATATCTGGCAAGAAGACAGCAATCACGAAAACGACGTACCGAACAATTTATTTGCTTGCAAAGAAGAGTGGCAGGAACGTGACAATTCATGTTTAAATGGAATTATTTTTAAAAAATCATGTTGTTTTTTAAGTATCAATGTGTTTTATTATTCATAATTCTTTTAAAATTTAAGGTTATGGAACACCTTGTACATACACTGGTGAACAAAAAAATTGACTCAAATGATTTTCCTTCATTTAACACCGATCCTTGAACTTAATTTTCAAACAATGGTATTATTTTTGGTATCCTTGGAATGCTGATTTTCTATTCTTTCCAATAATACCAAAAACATTTGGATTTCCAAAAAATTTTACTGATTAACACGGTTTTACTCAATAAAATCGTTTTTGCTCTCTTATCAACGTACTCGCTGCGCACTATTCATCCCTATAAAAACACATGCAACTGCATTTTTCTATCATTTCTTTATCGGAACTTGAACCGTCAATATCTCTGCTCTACTTGCTCACTAATTACGTCATCGGAAAATGGATACCACACCGGAAGAAACGGCACAAGTAATTGGCCCTATTGCAAGAAGGTCATAACCAAGGTGTAGTCGTTGCGCAACTGAACCAGTCAGCTGTCTCCAGAGTCTACAGACGTTACCAAGAGACTGACCCCTTTACACGGAGATTAGCATCAAGAAGAAGAAGGTGTACCTCGGAGCGGGGCGACCACTTCATTGTCAACACAACTCTAAGAAATCTACACTTGGCCGGCGTCGAGGTCCAGCAGGAGTTCCGACAAGATCGTGGTTGGGCTGCCAGTCATTAAACAGTCAGAAGAAGACTTAAAAAACTAACCTAACTTCGAAGAGACCAGCTAACGGACTCAAATTGACAGCAGCTCATCGAAAAGCTTGCGGTAATGACTCATAACATGTCTAACTTGTTGGACGGATACTCGTTGAGTAGACTCTAGATGCTATTATGGTATTTTTTTTTTTAAAATTTTAAGCATATGACTGAGGCTGACTTGGACATGGAGAAGCGCTTCTGTTTTATTCTCCGAAGAGACCCGAATGTGCCTACATGGCAATGATGGAAGAAGACGAGTCTCTAGGGGACCTAGGGAGCGCTATGCGCAGTGCTGCCTTACTGAAACGGTCGCCTATAGAGGAAGGTCTGTCATAGTATGGAGAGGCATCTCACTGAATGCGAAAACCGATTTAATTTTCGTGATTGATGAGACTCGTAGCAGTGGATGAACGATTCACCGATACATCGAGGAGATCCTGCAGGAACACGTCGTTCCTTACGTTGAGTTTGTTGGCGATAGCTTCGTGCTAATGCACGACAGTGTGAGGCCTCATGCTGCTGCATCGGTGCGGTAATACCTAGCAGAAGTGGGAATACTCACATTAGGCTGGCCTGCGCGGAGTCCTGACCTCAATCCAATCGCGCACATGTGGGATGAGCTCAAAAGAAGGGTTCGAGCCAGAAATCCAGGCTATCGCGGAGGGTTGCGGTGGCGGAAGATTGGGGAAGAATTCCATAGCCCGTAGTGAAAAAGCTCACCCGCTCCATGAAAAACTGGCTGGAAGCAGTAATAAGGGTTGGGGGGGAGGGGAGTACAAAATATTGACTTTGGTTTTTATCAATAAAATTAATTGTTAAACTTAAAATTTTTTAATTTTTCGTTTCTCCTATCCCTATTTTCAATCCTTGTTCTCCTTGTTTCACCTTTCAATCATTTTAATCAGTAAAAAGCATGAGGTATGCTATGGAACTTGGTATCATTAAAAAGAGAATAGGGCTTTCAAATGATACCAAAATTCGTAAAAATAAAAAATATATGAACGCTAAATTCTAAGATGTGCGTTAAATGAAGCCAAATAGTTTGAGTTGATTTTTTTGCTTAACAGTGTATATAAAAACATGAAACTAGTCATAAACTATTATATTTGAAAGTGAAAGTATAAGTTTAATTAAAAATTACGATACTGAGAAATATTCATATCAACCAGGTGATATTTCATCTACTTACCATGCATAGGTCCGATAACAACCATTACCACCAACATGAGCAGCATAACCTTCATTTTGCGATTATTAGGTCCTGCCTTGAACGCAACCTTGAAAGTATCCATTAAATGCCGCACATCAAAAAAATCCCTCACGAAGGCACAGGGCACGCCTTTTTTTAATACCGGAATATCAATTTTCTTTGGTTCTTTTACTTTCGTATAACCATAATACAATGCCATTATATACATGCACGAAGAAATCGAAAATACACCGTAAAAAACCGATTTTTTTGTATAAAACACCACTAAGTGCTAAACCAATGGGAATTCCTAACGAACAGAACACATTCACTATTCCTATACGTAATGTCCTCATATCAACACTGGTAACGTCTCCTATGTAACTGAAGACTCCCATAAACATTGTAAACCATCCTCCAGTCATTGCTGAAAAATTATTGTATTTGAATTATTTATTAGCTGTAAAAATATCAATTCCATGTAAAATTACAGTACTATTACATAAGAATAGCATTTACATTACACCAAAAGAATTTGTATTAATAACAATAATACGATACACGGGAAAAAGTATAGACCCTAAATGGCATTCAACAGCCACGTAAATACCTTTTTACTGGAAAGTGGAAAGTATTATTAGTTTAATAATATTCACCCGGCTGATTTCCCCATTTCATTATTAGACATATTGATCAGCTAATATATAACTACGAGATTTCCCCATGTCATCCCATATTACTCCTAGGACGCACTGACCCAGATTTTCTGCGTTTTTAAATTTTTTTGTGTTTTTGCGATATATCTTTTTTTTTTAATTTTTAGTTACACTTCGTAAAAATACATACTAAAACTTTTTAAAATTTTATTATATATATATATAAATTGTGAGTTTCGCAAGGTTGCAGCTAGATTATAAAGTATTTTCTAGGGCACTCACAGGAAATAATACTCTTTTTACTTAGTGAAAGCTTTCGGATATATTCAATCCTTCTTCAGTCACTCTACGAAAGGGGACGGTGGTCGTTAAAAAAGAAAAAATTGAAAAACTTACTGTGTGTGAGGTTACAAACAACAAAATATATCCGAAAGCTTTCACTAAGTAAAAAGAGTATTATTTTCCGTGAATGCTCTAGAAACTAGTTTATAATCTGGCTGCAACCCTGCGAAACTGTTGAGAAAACATGTTTAAATTAATATTTGCAACTTAACCAACGAGGATTAGTATTAAAAACAACTACAGAACATTTTATTTAGAAGTTACATCATTGTTATAAAAATGTAAACAAAATTAATGTCAAAAAAGTCTCCATACATTGAACAATTACCAATAATAGTTTGACGGAGTTTAAAGAAAAATAATAACTTTTTTAAATCAATATTTAGTGGGACCGCCGTTGGCCTTGATAATCTCCCGTAACCTTTTTGTCATGTTTGCAACCAGCTTTCTAGTGACTTCTGCTGGCATGTTCTCCCATTCGTTCAATATTCTGTTTTTTAATTCTTCTCTATTTGAAACATTATGTTTGCGAACGCGCCGTTTAAGTTCCTCCCATAAATGCTCGATGGGGTTAACATCGGGTGATTGCGGAGGTGTGTGAAGCTGCCGTCGCACATTATGGATCATCTATTCTCGCACCAGATCATTGTCCTGTTGAAAAATATATCTTTTTTAAGTGCTAATTTTTGGACACTTTAACATAAATTGTCTCACAAAATGTTCAGATAAACATGCTGATCCATGGTATCATTAATAAAATGTAAATTTTCAACCCCTCCAGCGGACATGCATCCTCAAAGCAGAACACTGCCACCCCCTTGTCTCACCGTGGGACAAATGTTTTAAATCGTAACACCTTTGTTCGTGCCCGGAACAGATGCAAAGAAATTATCGACCAAACCAAGGAGGCGCACAATCAGCGAATTAGAAACAAACTTCTCGCTTATCCCAACAATTCCAGGTCCTTTTGGTCAGTCGCTAAGGCAGTTGATCAAAATTTCACCAAATCCACCATACCACCACTCACACGGCTAGATAGTTCTATTGCAATGACACCTGTTGAGAAAGCAAACTTGTTGGCCGAACTGTTTGCTTCACATTCTACTATTCCCATAGTACAGTCAACGATGCCCGATGTTCTCTTCAGACAGCGTATCATAAAACGTATTTTAATGAAGCTAGACACCAAAAAAGCTTCTGGCGCTGACGGAATACCTGCCATAGTTCTCAAAAACTGTGCAAGGGAACTAACACCAGTTTTATGTAGACTTTTCAACCTATCCTACAGAAAGGGAATATTTCCTTCCTGCTGGAAATGTGCCACAGTTCAGCCGATACCTAAAAAAGGCAAGAGGACCTTGCCAAACAACTACCGATCAGTCGCACTGCTTTCAATAATATCGAAAGTCATGGAAATGGTTATCAATCAGCATCTTCTAAAATACCTTGAAGGATTCAACATTATTAGCGATCACCAATATGGCTTTCGTAAACATAGATCAACAGGAGATCTTCTGACTTATGTAACACATGTTTGGAACAACGCAATTGGACACTTCGGAGAATCTCGAGCGGTTGCTCTTGACATATCCAAGGCATTCGACCGTGTTTGGCACGATGGACTGTTGGCTAAGCTACGCTCTTATGGTATGTCTGAAAAGTTCTGTTTGTGGCTCTTATGTTTCCTCAGAGAGCATTCTTTACGAGTCGCAGTCGACGGATTTCTTTCTAACACCTTTACTGTTAACGCCGGTGTGCCCCAAGGCTCCATACTGTCTCCTACTCTCTTTCTTATTTACATTAACGATCTGCTGGAAAAGACCGGGAATCTACAGCTTTGCAGATGACAGTACGCTTATCTCTTCATTCACTCTGAACGCTAGGAACGCTGGGGCGAATATCCGCAGACAGCGGGAAGTCATTCAACTTAACAAAGACCTGGAAGAAATTCTATCTTGGGGTGACAGTAACTAAGTGGAATTTAACGCTACGAAAACCTAGGCAGCAGTTTTTTCTAAAAAAGTTAACGTTGCTGAACCCGACATAGTTATGTTGGGGCACCCCATTCCCCTAGCATCGTCACCCAATTTGTTGGGCGTTAATTTGGGAGCAAATATGTCCTGGCATGAACATGTTGCAGGCATAGCAAGGAGAGCTTCTCAAAAGTTGGGAATATTATTTCGAACCAGAAAGCTTTACATTCCACAACAACTGTTAATTCTTTACAAAGCTCAAATTCTATTCCAACTATGGAATACTGCTTCCATGTTTGGGGACTCCGCTCCTAAACATACACTGCATTTGTTGGCTGCTGTTCAGAGGAGGGCTGTTCGTCTGATTGGAGATGATTGGAGACCCAGAACTGACCGGCGGCCTTGATTCGCTGGAACATCGAAGAACGCTTGGCGACTTGAGTCTATTCTACAAGTATTTTCATGGAGAGTGTTCGAAGGATGTAGTCCGCTTAATTCCTCCCAGAGCGATGCATGTTAGAAGTACACGTCGCGCTAATACTTCACATCCGTATGAGGTTTAGCTTGTTACCCCTCGTACAACGCTTTTCAAGCAGTCTTTTATATAGAGAACATCATCCCTTTGGAATGGCTTACCCAGGACTGTGTTTCCCACCGAGTACAATTTACAACGATTCAAGAACAACGTGAATCGCTTTTTTCCGCACACATGTCGCTCCTGTAGCGCTTTAGGGACTTCCCTGCAGCACGTGTGCTAGACCCATAAAAAAAAATATATCGAACACGGTATTCTTCTTTCTCCCAACTTTAGTTCTGCCATCAGACCCAAAAAGGTTAATTTTAGTGTTACTAAGATTACGGATTAGCTTCCGAAATTAACGGCTTCTTCCTGGCTGCACACCCCTTGGGTAAACAATTTCTCACTGTTTGGAGAACAAACATTTTTCGAAAATAGTTCCCGTACTTCTTCTTTTAATTTTGAGCGCACTTTTCTTGGGATCTACAATTATTTGAATAACAATACTGACCTCTTCACGTGGAGTTAGTTTCTTGGGACGACCGGAGAGTGGTCGGATTTTATAGGAACCCGTTGACTTATACTGGTTTACAATGTACTGAAGAGTAACATGCAACTTTTTAACAATTTTTCCCATATTTCTATACGATTTTCCATCTTTCCACAAATCAATTATGATCTTTCGAACTTGAAATGGAATTTCACAATTTCTCTTGCTCATTTTCAATACTACTTTGAAAACCCACTGCAAAATTACAGCAACAAGTGACAGATTATAAAGTATGGCCGAAAATTATTCGTTTGTTTTTAGTTTAGCGAGCAATAGATAGCTTGATAAAATTCGCCTGATTATACCGTGTTTTTTTCAGTGCAGTTCTTGAATATATGGAGACTTTTTAGTGTTCCGTACGGAACACTTATAAGATCACTTCGGTGTCTGTCTGTCTGTCTGTCTGTCTGTCTGTCTGTCTGTCACACCCGATTTTCTCCGAAACTATTTGACATAGAAAGGTGAAATTTGGTAATAATATAGGAATTGACGGCCTCATCAGAGCCATGTAGTTTTGAGAATTAAATTTTGACTTAAGGGGTTAGTTTTGGGGGGTGAAGTCGGAAGTGAAAAAAAAATTTTTTTACTAGGTCATCGAGTGGGGTGTCAAATGAAAGCTTGTGAAAGCACGAGTAAAAAATATATATATAATATTATACTTCCGAGCACTTATCTTTGTATTATTTTTAAAAATTCGCGAAAAATCGCTGTCCCGGGCCTTATCTCGAAAAGTACTTATCAAAAAATTTCGAAAAAATTCTGGAATATTCTCCACGGGGTGTAGATTGAACGAAAATTATCACGAGTGCATTACCTTTAATAATTTATATGGTATATAAAAAAAACAAAAATTTCAAGGTCATCAGATTTCAGTAAAGATTGGAAAGAAACTTTGTTGAAAACTCATTTGGGGTGTGTTTTGTGAAGTCACTAATCATTTTATACCACCGTAACATAAATTTTGACTTAAGGGGTTCGTTTTGAGGGGTGAAATCGGAAGTGAAAAAAATTTTTTTTTACTAGGTCATCGAGTGTGGTGTCAAATGAAAGTTTGTGAAAACACGAGTAAAAAATATATATATATATATATATATATATATATATATATATATATATATATATATATATATATATATATATATATACATATATATATAATGTAATACTTGCGCACACTTTTCTTCGTATTACTTTTAAAAAATCGCTGTCCCCTACCTTATCTCGAAAAGTACTGATCAAAAAATTTGGAAAAAATTCTGGAATATTCTCCACGGGGTATAGATTGAACGAAAATTATCACGAGTGCATTACCTTTAATAATTTATTTGGTATACAAAAAAAAGAACAAAATTTCAAGGTCACCAGTTTTCAGTAAAGATTAGAAACAAACTTTGTTGAAAACTCATTTGGGGTGTGTTTTGTGAAGTCACTGATCATTTAATACCACCCTAACAAAAATTTTTATTTTAAAAACAATCAGCGTACGGAACACTAATTGTGCAAGTTCAACTTGCACTTGACCGGTTTTTTGACATTAATTTTGTTTACATTTTTATAACAATGATGTAAGTTCTAAATAAAATGTTCCGTAGTGGTTTTTAATACTAGTTCTCGTTGGTTAAGTTTCAAATAAGGTTAATTTAAACATGTTTTCTCATAGTTCCAATTAATTAGTTAAATATAACAGAAAAATAGTATAGAAGGCAGGTGGTGTATGGAGACTTTTTGGACTGACTGTATATATATATATATATATATATATATATATATATATATATATATATATATATATATATATATGTTTGATTGTAGGTCCAGGAGTACATCCATTAATTAGCTTTTGTTTTGACTTGGCCAACTTTTAATTAAAGAGCAAAGCCCATAGGTAAGACAAAACTTTTTTTTATTATATGCGAATAAGGCACTAATACCTCTATTAACTGAATAACTGTAAAAATATATGACTAATACCACTATTGGATGTTTAACGGTAACTCTAAAAAATAGGGAGCAATATAAAAGGGAACGCTGCAGATCACGGTATATGAAGCACTAAAAAATCCCGTATAGGGGACAGCAGTGTTCTCGTCTATATTGATCTTTATTTTTTAGAGTTACTGCTCAATATCCAATAGTGGTATTAGTATTCTATTTTCACAGTTACTGTTATTCATTTAATACAGGTATTAGTACTTTATTCCTTTATAATAAAAGGAACCAAATCTTTTTATGCCTTTTGATTTATTTTCAATTTCTCTTTCTGATACTGGGTGTTTGGGATATTCCCATCACCTAGACTGGCTAATGAGCTCTGATATGGAGCAAAACATGCATGTCCTAGTTTGGTAATTCATAGATGGCACGCCCGCATAGTCCATAGCTTTGGATGCCCATACTTTTGATGCAAGAGCAAAGAGCACGGTTCCCGTTCGCTAAAGCAGATGTATATGTTTTTTTTTTTCTTCTTCAATTCAGTTGTGATAAAAGTGATAACCACTGACATGCATAAAATACCAAAGTTAACTAAGCTTGCCGTAATGATTCATAACATGTCCATCTTGTTGTGAGGATACTCGTTGAGTAGACTCTAGATGCGATTGTGGTATTTTTTTTTTTAAATTTTAAGTATATGACTAAGGTTGTTTACAATCTACATTTAAACTGGACATCCCAAATACAATAAAAGTTAGAGTGTTCAATCAATATGTACAGGGTCAGTCAACGATAGAGTAAAGTTCATTATCTCATTTGTTTTGGGAATGACGAAAAAATTTTTAAATACAATAGTTTTAGGAAATGTTAAGGTGCACAGTTTAAAATTATTTTTGAGGATACAGGGTACTTTAAAAAAGTGTGGCCGATATAACATATGTTTTTTTTAAATGGAATATCCTATTTTCTAATTTATTTTTAAATTCTGCGTAAAATTTTATAACTTTTTTATTAATAATGTTATATACCTAAACCTAGTAGTTTTTTTCTAATATTTCAATTTTTTTTAAAAATACTAGTTTTCAGTTTTGTAAAAAATTGCCAGTAGCGCCATTGTTTCTGAAGGTGGAATACTCATAATTGGTACGAGCGTTTTATAGATATGAAAAAAAATATATATGTAAAGAAATTTGAGGTAGATGCTACAGGGTGTTCAAAATAAATTTTTGCATTTCGACTATTTTAAATTGAAAAATCTCAAATTTTTTAAATGGCACACCCTATATATTATTATTTTTTCTGATAGATTTTATAAAACCCTCCAACTTTTATTAAGTATGTCATATACCTATTTCAAATAGTTTTCGATTTATTTTGAATTTTTAAATTTTTACCTTTGTTTTTAATACACTTACGCTATTGTGAAAACATAAACAAATAGTTAATAATAATTTTGATATAGTTTAACTCATCTAATGATTAATTATTATGACGTAATAAATGTTTAAAAATATGCCCGTCTACTTGAATACACATGTTTAGTCGTTTCATTATATTTTCCTTCGCTTTCCTTAGCATAAAGGGCGTTATTGTCCTGCGCGCATTCCGTATCCTATTTTTCATACCTGCTGGTATTGTAGGGAGATTCACATAAACACAATCTTTAATGTAGCCCCACAAAAAGAAGTCTAAAGGTGTTAAGTCACATGATCGAGGGGGCCACTGAATGAATCCATCTCTACCGATCCATTTTTGTGAGTAACGATCGTTTAAGAATTCCCGAACTTCCCGGTGGTAATGAGTAGGAGCTCCGTGTTGTTGAATCCACATTTGTTTCCTTTCAAAGTTATCAACTTCTTCAAGAAGCTGGGGTAATTTGTTTTGCAAAAAATTTAGATATCTAGGCCCGTTAAGCGGTTCGCGGAAAAAATATGGACCAATAATTCGAAAATTTAATATTCCACACCATACATTAAGCGACCAATGGTTTTGGTTTTGAACTTCTCGGACCCAAAATGGATTAATTGTTGTGATAATGCATGTTATGGCTGTTAACTGCTCCATTATTCCGAAAAGTAGCTTCATCAGAAAACATTATTTTGGATAAAAAATTTAGATCGTTCCATATGAAAGGGATGATACTTCTATTTTCTCGTGGTGCGATTAGCCGTAGATTGGGATGTGTCAGATAAGTCAGCTAGTTGACGGCTGCTGACCTGGGGATTATCTTCAATATGAAGTAAAATTTCCATTTCTTTTTCCTCATTGGTAGCATTCTGGTTTATTACTTTCTGTTTCGTATACTCAATGCTGCCACTACCATCAAACCGTTCCATTAAGCACTGAAAAGTTTTTCTAGATGGTATACGTCTGTTAGGGTACTTCGCTCTGTAAAGCCTTACTGTCAAAAGACCATATCAATTAATTCATTTTTAGGAAAATCCATAACTATTATCTTTATACGTCACTTACTACAACAAATTAAACTATTTTTACTTGCTTAATAGACATGTCAAAATTTGACAATGCCTACATTTTTGTTTTGTCTTGGCAACTATAATGTTATAGCGTAAGTGTATTAAAAACCAGGGTAAAAACTGAAAATTTCAAAATAAATCGAAAACTATTAGAAATAGGTATATGACATACTTAATAAAAGTTGGAGGGTGTAAAATCTATCAGAAAAAATAATAATATACACGGTGTGCCTTTAAAAAAATTTGAGATTTTTCAAATTATAATAGTCGAAATGTATAAATTTATTTTGAACACCCTGTAGCATCTAACTCAAATTTCTTTACATATATCTTTTTTCCATCTCTATAGAACGCTTGTACCAATTATTAGTATTCCACCTTCAGAAACAATGGCGCTACTGGCAATTTTTTACAAAACTGAAAACTAGTATTTAAAAAAAAAATTGAATATTATTATAAAAACTACTAGGTTTAGGTATATAACATTATTAATAAAAAAGTTATAAAATTTTATGCAAATTTAAAAATGAATTAGAAAATAGGATGTTTCATTTAAAAAAACATATGTTATATCCGCCACACTTTTTTGAAATAACCTATATACTCAAAGATAATTTTAAACTATGAAGCTTAACATTCCCTAAAGCTACTGTATTTAATATATATTTTCATTCCCGAAACAAATGAGATAATGAACTTTACTCTATCGTTGAGTCACCCTGTACTGCCGGTATTAACATATGACACGGAAACGTGGGCTTTAAATAAAAGTATAGTAAATAAACTCCACGTAACCCAAAGAGCAATGGAGAAGAGAATCCTAAATATCGTGATCCTAACATCAAGATGCGAAGAGTATCAAAAGTGACAGATGTAATACGACAAATATGTATATTAAGGTGGAACTGAGAGGAGCATATCGCAATGATAATAGATGGACTCGCCGTATAGTTAATTGAAACTCTAGAGAACATAAAAGATGCAAAGGTGGGCCACAGACAAGATGGACGGATGACATAAAAAGATTAGCGGGACACGATTGGATACAAAAAGCAAATAACAGAGCTTATTCAAGACAACTTGGGGAGGCCTACATCCGACTATGGATGGAATAAGCTAATGATGATGGTGATGATAAGATAGAGCTATAGCCAAATTTTTATTGAGCCTAATTTAAAATATTTTACTATTTTCTAAACGTGATCCAGCTGATATTAAAGATTTTATATAATATTTTTGTAACCGATTATTTCAACTAGATATTAATTTTTTGGATTAGAATTCAAGACTTAAGTAAAAATATTGCCAGCAGAAAATATATTTCAAGGACCTTTATAAGACGCGTAAGAAAAGCAGTAATATACTTTGTCGTCATTACGATAAATCACTAGTCATAACCTGTATAAAAGTTTTCAAAAATTGTTTTAATCAGTACCACTCTAGAATTACTCTAAAGTATTGAGAAAAAGCCTCAATTTAGAAAACTCACTGTATAAATTAAAAAAACGGGTATCAGCTGACTAACCGTTCCGTGGTTTTTAACAGGAATCTCTTTTTAGACTATTACCGCTAACGTAGACTAAGTTAAATGAAATATATTGCTTTTAAAATTTTCACATTATAACATAAAAATTTAAAAAAAAGTTATTTAGTTGAAAATTTGAAAAACAAATATCTGAAGTATATTTCCATTGTTAAGTACAACAATGCGATATAACAAATATTTTCATTAAACGTGTTAATATGTGAGATAACATTTAATTTGTTACAGACATTGGTGAACACAGTTTTATTACAGAACTATACCCAGTAAAAACAATAATATGCAATAAATTCTCTGTTCGCTAGACGAACTCCCTGTTTTTTTTTTTGTTGAACTTTTATAGATTTTTTACCTCAATAATAACATTGATATTATTTTCGATTTACATATTTTCTGTCTTTATATAAATTTCTGGAGGTGGTACTATTTGTTTGCATTATTTTTAACTAGCCGTGCCCGCGGCGCCGCTCGCGTGGGCTTGATTCACTATTATCGACACTGCTTATTCCTTTTGTTATGTATTTTTTAAAAAAACACGTAAATCGGATTAGTGGTTCTTGAGTTCTAAGCGCACTAACGGACAGGCAGACAGAGAGTTGCGTTTTATATATATTGTAGATTTTGTTTCCATTTCAAACCCGCTACCTGTTCTCTTAGGTCTATCACTTTGATCTTTTGTCTTATACTTTCGCTTCTGATTCTGTGTTGTAATTTTATATTCCGCATCTGGCGTTTCGTTGCTCTTTGTGTTTTCCTCAGTTGGTCCATCATCTTCTTAGTCAATGTCCATGTCTAGGCCGCGTATGTGAGAACCGGTAGAATGTATTGATCAAATACCATCTTTTTTAGTTTCAGAGGAATTCTTTTATTGGTTAGCATTTTTTTTGTTTGCCAAATGCTGCCCATGCCAATCTGATTCTTCTCTGTACTTCTCCCGTTTGATTTACTTTTTTACACTTTATTATTTGCGCTAGGTAGATGTATTGCTCTACGTATTCAAGTGTTCTGCCCTCTATTCTCAAGTCTCGCGGACTAACTTCATTTGTCATAGTCTTTGTCTTATCTCTATTCAGCAGTAGTCCTACCCTCTCTGATTTGTTTTGTAGTTCAGTAATCATTTCCTATAAGTCATCAAAATTATCTGATATTACCACTACATCATCAGCATAACGCAGATGATTTAACTTTTGTCCATTTATACTGATCCCCTTTTTTTCCCATTCGAGTTCCTTCAAAATTTCTAATGCTGCTATAAATAGTTTTGGGCTTGTGGAATCTCCCTGTCTTACTCCGCGTTTGATTGGTATAGGATTTGTTTTTCTATCTGTTTCCACTATCATTTGAGTCTTGTTGTAGATTGTTCTTATGAGCTGAGTATATCTATAGTCTATTCTGATGTTATACAATGCTCTTTCGACGGCCCAGCTCTTGATCCTATCAAAAGCCTTTTGATAATCTATAAATACCAGGTACAACTTTAAGTTATATTCTGTTGCTTCCTCTGTTAAGGTTCTGATAGTTAAGAGATTATCACAAGTACTAAAACTCTTCCTGAAGCCAGCCTGTTCTACCGATTGATTTAATTCCAGCTTGTTTTCCAATCTACTATTTTTTCCTTTTTTTCCTTCTACTTGGAAGGTGGCCAAAGTCTTGAAGTCTGAGGATCCAGGTGTGGGTTATAATTATCGACCCATATCTATTTTATGTAATTTCTCTAAAATTCTTAAAATTATTTTGCATAAATTTATTTTCTCAAAAGTGAGAAATACGCTTTCTACTGACCAACACGGTTGTATGTCTGGCAGATCCACCACCACAAATCTTGCCTCATTCTCGCAGTTTGTGTGCGACGGTATCAATGATGGGAGCCAGATTGACGTGATCTATACAGATTTTCGCAAAGCCTTTGATCGACTTGATCACTACTAGTAGTATAACAAACGTGCTTCTGGACCACCTCGATGGCCACTTTTTCCTTCAGCAGTGGTCCATGACCTCTAATTGACCTTTTACAAGAAGTCCTGAAAAATGTCCTGAAATCTAGAAGAAGTGCTGAAAATCCGAAGAAGTAGTCGTCAATGACGTCACTCGTCCAGTGGCTGTTGAACAGTGCCCTTTTGGCATATTTCCTGAACCTCTTGAAGAAGTGTATACCTGTTTACCTGTTTACCTGTATACCTGTATACCTGTATACCTGTAATTTACCTGTAATTTACCTGTAATATCTGAAGAAGTGTTCAATGACGTCACAAGTCCAGTGGATGTAGCTCAGTGCCTTTTAGTCACTTTTGTCGACCTTGGGGACTTAGAATAAATGTGTGTTAAATGTTGTGTATTAAATGAAATAAGTTAAAAAAAGTCATGTCTGTAGTAGGATTTGAACCTACATAAGTTGGTTTCAATACTGCAAAACCTGGGGACTTATCCTACTTAGCCAAATAGGATTCGTAATAGAGAATGCAATTGTTGGGATGACATAAAAAAGGATTGGTGAATAATATGTGAAAAGTCTGCAAAGTTGAAATTTGTACAAGAAGTAGTCGTCAATGACGTAAATTGTCCAGTGGATGTTGAATCAGTGCCTTTTTGGTAAAATAAAATTTGTCTAAGAGATGTTTTAATGTTAGATGTGAATATATGTAAGCTTATTAGTTAAGAAAGTGCAAGAAGTAGTCGTCAATGAGTTAAAATTTGTCCAGTGGCTGTTGAACAGTGCCTTTTTGTCAAGTTTAGATGTTTGAAAATGTCTTTCTAGAGGTAGATAGTCTGCAAGAAGTGATCGTCAATGACGTCACAAGTCCAGTAGATGTGGAAACAGGGTATCTTAACTTCATTAAAAACTTTGTAAACTTCTGTTAGAGGAGAAGTTGTGTGGAGGCTCGTTGTGTAAAAGTGGATCAATAAGTAATATTTTAGTAGTAAATGTGAGCAAAAAGACCTTATTAGGTTGTATGTTCGAGGTAAAATTTGGTAAATGTTCCCCTATAAAGTTGTTTGGCGTCTAAAAGTCGGTAAAAAAGCTTGAAAAAGTAAACAAGTGGCTCCGTAAGTCTGTAAAAATGTGTGAGATAAGGCAAAATGTAAACAAAATGTATGAATAATGTGTGATTCATGGTACTTTTTGTAAGTAAAATTGAGTAAACAAGTGGCTTGTTAGGTCAGCAAAGTAGATAAGAGAGGTCAAAAATAGTTGATAAGAGATGAGTGAATGTATGTGAGAATGTAAGAAATAGCAAAAAGTTGTATTAATAGGAAAATTCCATGCAAATAATTGAAAGAGCAAGAAATTTTAGTTGGTTGTAGTTGAATGTAAACGCAAAAGTTGTTGTTTGTCCTCAAGTTATGATATGAAATGAGCTTATTGTGAGCTCGTTGAAATGTTGTGAACTCGTTGGATTTTGCTATAATATGTTATATGAGATGAAAGCAAGTTAAATAAGTAATATTTGTCAAGAATCGTAAAATAAGTACGAAATGAGCTTAAATGAATTTCAAATGAGTTTTTGGTTTGTAATAATAATAGTAAAATATTAAATGAGCCTAGCTTTTTACCGTATGTGTGTGGGAACGTTGTAAAAGGTTTTGTTGAGCCTAACAAAAGTATAATTTGGTCTCGTTGTATTGTAAAATCTTAGTAAAATATTTGTTAAAAATGAGCTGAGCCTAGCCTCGCCTTTGACTCGTTTGTGTGGGAACGAGAGGAGAATAAAACATACAAGTATGAGAACACAGATTTTTATTCAATGAATAAAACTGTTTGAAATGCATTTGAAGCCTCGTCTGATTAAAAATCTTTACAAAACTACTATATATAACTTAAAAAGGAGAAAATTATTCAAAAATACTTAAAAGTGCAAAATATCTATAAAACAATAAAACTAACTAAAATGTTAAGATGTAAAAAAATCTTTACACCTACTATATATAACTTAAAAAGGAGAAAATTATTCTACTTATTAAAAATATTTAAAAGTACAAAAATATCCAATAAAACTAACTAAAATGTTAAGATGTAAATGTAGAGCCTGGTACGAAATGATACAAAAACCTAAATTAAATGAGAGAGTTCAACAAAAACAGATAAGAAAGATCAAATTTTTGTCGATAAGAGGATGTAAAATGTATTGGATAAAATATAAATTGCAATGTTATGTTTTACTAATAACTATATATATTTGATTAGAAATATTAAATAAATGCGAGAGAGAGTTCAACAAAAACAGATAAGAAAGGTTAAAATTAGTTGATAAGAGGATGTAAAATGTATTGGATAAAGTACAAATTACAATGTTATGCTTTACTAATAACTATTTGACTAAAAAATTATGAATTGCTTAATAGTATGTATAAATGAGAGAGTTCAACAAAAACAGATGAGAAATGTTAAAATTAGTTGATAAAAAGTAGATTCGAAAGCATTAAAATAATTGAAAGACCAATAAATTTGTCATAAATTTAAATATGTAAAATATTTTGTTTCCAAGTTACTACTATCACTAATTAGTTGATATTTATATGAATCAAAATTTGTTTCCAAAAGAACAAAGATTTGACTAATAATACTACTAAATAGGAATCCAAAACTTTGGAACTGCTGTTGTTGCTACTGTTGTTGCTACTGTTGTTGCTACTGTTGTTGGCAGAAGACATTTAGTTAAATAGAGAGAAACTTCTTTATTTCCAACAATTTCGATAATTATATAGTAGTTTTACATTGGATAATGCACAATGCCATGGATTAATATCCTTATGAAAATAACATTCTGGAATCATTTTAAATTGACTTAATTTAGGTTCTTGTTCAATGGGAATGTTGTGTATATAGTCCTCATTTAAGAATTTCTTTAAAATATTCACTTTTGCATTTCCCTTGACGTAAATTCGATATGGAGTTTGATAAATTTTCAATACATCTTGTAAAATGGGTTCGATATCGTTTATTTCAACAAATCCATTTTCCAACATAATCCGTGATATTTGTCTGACCAATCAATCAATTTTTGATCTTTAGCATTAGATATCATAGTTCTCGAGAATGGTGGTTTAAATAAATAATTTGCACAACGATGACCATCATAAATTGCCAACTCTTTGATTACATATCCAAAAGAACAATTATATCCTTGAATGTCAATAAAACACATCTGATTCAATCATATTGATATCGAATGACTGACTAACTGAATAATAATATTTTTTGTTCAAGTTAAACGTTTAAACTGATGACTATATTAATAAATAATTCGTTCTATTTTTATATTTTAAACTTATAGATTTGTTTTGCTTAATTAGTTTTGCTTTATTGCAAAACAAGTCAATTAGTCTATAAAAAATATAATGATACGAGATAAATATCGAAAAAACATGTTTATAATAACAAATATTTTGCATGATGCAATCTTATTTAGTTTTGATTTATGTAAAAACAAAAACAAGTCAATTAGTCTATAAAAATATAATGATACGAGATAAATATCGAAAAATATGTTTTTAATAACAAATGGAAATTTTGCATGATGCAAGTGGTTATTTTCCAAATTAAACTATTTTGTTGAATTTATACTGATAAACGTGTATAATTAGTATATATTTCTAAAAAATGCATATCGGATGATTTGTATTTATTATATAAACACCCATCTTATACCGATTAAATTACAATTTTGTTTGTTTGTGTAATACTCACTAGTTTGAAGTAAAAAAATGCTCTTTTTCGCAGTCGAATTAATAGATGATGATATATCATTAGATATGATATATGTGTTATTAAAAGAGTTATTCAAGTGAGTATGAATAGTAAAATTCACCTTTCTAAACTTTTACTTGTTTCTTGTCTAACATATTATTATTATTATTGATTTTCAGAGATATTTTATTTGAAATAAGAAGAGGACAGTACATGATTCATGTGTGTTTGAAGGAGGAACCGACACGAGAAAAATGGGAGGAATTTGACAAGTTACCTGTAAAATTTTTTTTTTATGCTGAAATTCTTAATTAGTCTTTTAATAAAATACAAATATCTTATAAACATTGCTTTATTTTATAACCAAATTAACAAATTACTAGAGCTTAAACTTATGAATATATACTAATAGATAAATCTTAAAAAACTAATAATAGATAAATATAAGTTTCTAAAAAATATTATATGATTATCATATGATTAATATCCTGTATTTAATATATAAACACACAAGTCAAGTACAAATAGAGAAGAAGAAAGGCAAGTTGATATTGATTCTCAAGAATTGTTCAAGAGAGAAAATTATACCATTTTCAATTTTTATATTAACACATTATAACGCAAAAAGCAGAAGAGGAAAGTCTGATCAAAGTAGCAGTTTTTCGAGAAAAAGAACCTTTTGTTTGTTGTGTAAAGATTCTAGTTAGTTTGAAAGCAAAAATATGATTTTAATATTTGAATCTGAAGATTTGAATGCCTTATCGACAAATATATTATTACTCCAAGAGTTATTCAAGTGAGTATGAATAGTAAAATTCCTAAATCATCTTACTAGCAATATATTTATTTTCAGAGATATTTTGTTGGAAATAAAAAGGCAAAGGAGACGTATTCATGTGCGTTTGGAGAAGGAACCGACACAAAAAGTATGGGATGAAATTGCGACGCTTCCTGTTAAAAAAGTTTTTTGTATGAAAAAGATGTAGTCTTTAATAAAATCCAAAATACCTTATAAACATTGTTTTATTTTATAACCAAATTATTCCTAGGTTAAACTTTATATACTAATAGATTAAAAAACTAATAATAGATAAATCTAATACAGTTTGTACTATAATAGGTAAAAAAGACTCTTAGAGGTACAACAACAGCAAACGTAAAATTATTCAGAATCGGAAAGAATCTGAATAGACTAAATTTTTAAAACATTGATTAAATTCGGCAATGTCAATATCTGTTTGCGGTTGTGCACAATATTGTCGTGCACCCAAAAATTGAGCAGCGGGAATCTTATATTTTCCCGAAGAACCAAAATTGTTTGATTTTCTGATAAGACTCCTCTTTAGAGTCGTAATATTTCTTTCGATCGATGCATTTACCAAAGGACATATAAGTAATTGAGCAATTTTTCGATACTTTTCCAATAAGATATTTTCATCCGATATAAAATAAATAATTAGAGGTCCGTTGTAGGTTGCATCTACGATGCCTGTTCGTATAGTTCCTATAGAATTTGTAGAGGATCTCGCAATAATTTGTCCATAGAATCCTATAGGAATATTTACTTTTTCAATCAGTTCAATCTTTGTAGCTTTCCCTGCGGGACAAAATGTATCGTGTTTAATACAAAGATCGAAACCTGCATCTGATTTGTATGCTTTCCAACAAGAATTATTTCCCGGAATAATTATTTTCGAGTTGTTATCATCGTCGTCATTAATTATTTGAATTGCTCTTTCTATACGTACATACAAGTCGGAAAAGTAAGTTTTATCATACATTTGTGGATAATGAGGTAAAAAGACATATTGGTTGAAAAGGTTGTATTTGGATAATAAGGTGAAAAATTTAAATTGAGTCTTTACATATTTTACGGCTGAAATTAAATCTATCTCTTGTATTTGCATACTTTTCCAAATAATGTCCTTAAGATTGTACTTATTAGGGATAACAATTACCGATGGAAATTGTTCAAATATTTCTGTGGGAATTTCCTTTATACAGTCGATGATATTCTTTTCATCAAAATTTTCAATCGAGTCAAATATTAACGAAAAAATACAATTGAGATAGTGGTGAACGTTCAAATAGTCTATAATTTTGTTGTTGTTGCATTTTATTCACAATTGTTAATGTGTGCAGGTTTTGTCTAAAAGTCTTTAATGATTCCCTACTATTTTCATGTTTAACATCATTATAGAGGTGTACGTTTTCAAATCTCTTGAGAAATTTGAGTAGTCCCATATGTGTAAGACCATCCAAAAATATATTTTTAGCAAGTGGAAATTTTTCCTTAGGAGTAGTAGTAGTAGTAGTAGTAGTAGGAATTGTTGTATCCATATCAATGATTAGATTAGATGATGATGATGTTGTAGGCATGGTAGATTCAACGTTTAAAGAGGACATACTGCAAACAACAACAATTCAAATTAGATATGATGTATAAATATAAAACCTGTTTAAACTCACCTGTTTAAGTAATTACACACACACAAAACAAAATATATGTTGTGAGAGAGGAAAACGCAGACAATTGCTTGTATTTACCAATTCAATCTTTTTATAACATAAAAGAGAGTTCAAAACAGATAAGAAGGTTAAAATTTAGCAGATAAGGAATAAATTCAAATACATTGAATGTACAATATAATTAATATAACTCGTGTTTTATGCAATGATAAAAGTATTAGCAGTATGTAGTTAAAAATAAAACAAACAACTTGTACGAAAAAAGGTTTTATTAAGTATAAAAGAGAAAACTATAATGATTTAACAACAACAATTTTCAATTTGATCAATGTAGGGTTTCATTTCTTGTAAAAAGGTGGGACTGATTCCTCGTTGAAATTTTTGAATAAATTTCCAATTAACTCGTTCTCTATGTCGACGGATAAAATCTTCAGTCAAGTTTTGATGGATACTGATGGCATTCCAATCCAACATTCCGGCAAATTCCTCCATAAATCGTTCGTTTAATTGCTGATATTGGGAGATAAGTTGCCAATTGACTTTATTGATACAAGTTCGTATTAGATCTTCGTCTAAATGTTGTTTTCGTGATATGATGTTCCAATTGACAAAATCTTGAAAATAAATGATAAATTTCGCAGGTAAATCGGGAAAATTGGATATTTCATTCCACCAAGCTCTTAGACAAGCCATTATTTTAGAATGTAGGTGTCAATAGCAAGTATACAAATAATATGATTGTATTTGATGTATGTTTTTATATATAATTAATAGGAAATGGATGCTATCTGTTTCCTTGTCTTGCAGCAGCCTCTCTCTCGATTCCTCGTTCTTCTTTGCCAAAGGAAAGAAGGTAAGCAGGTACGTTCTTTGCTCCATCGTTCTGTTTGATTCGATCTTTGACCACACATGACAAACATTTTTGATTTCGTATTTCACTTTCACCTTTACATTGTGGACATTTTACTCGTACAATAACTGGCATTTTTGAATGAATGATATGATGTGTGTATTAATGAAATCTTTTGTACAAGTTAGCTCTCCCTACTATTTATAGTTGTAATTGATAGAAGCATGGAAATTAGGCTATTTTTCCTATATACAAAATTAATTAAACAATATGTACAATATTTACGTATTCTAACTCGATCTCGATAGTAAACTATTTATATTTTTGTTAACTTTACATCCACATTTTAAACAGTTAAATTTTACATTTTCCATATTTTTTAGAGACTTCAAGAGGTTCTCGGGAGGAGAACACGATCTCTATAAAAACAGACGCTAAATAAGTTTTTGATTCATTTATCATTCGCTCATATTGACCACACTAATGTTCTCTACCTGTCTATTGTTTGTTCTCGTTATTGTTGTTGTTCAAAGTACAAACAACTACGATGACGATGTCAATAATTCTTGTAATCAAAATTATGAATATTTATTAGAGGATTATCATTCACTTTATAATACCAGTTTAAATTTGTATCAGGAATGTATTAAGTCACTGGACAATTATATGGATTTATACGATAATGAACAAGCTGTTAATGATATTTGTATGGGAAAAATTCTAGAATACGAATACCTGGCTGCGAATTTAACAATGTCGTTAAATTATACGAAACATATTGCACTGCTCAAGGAAAATATCAAATTGGAATCGGATTTGTATTTATTGAGAAACAATCTAACGGAAACATTGCAAATTTGTCAAGAAAAATACAAAGTAGCATATGTCGTAATTGCCGATTTAAAGGAGGAAATTGAAAATTTTAAAAGTAATTTGACCGATCTAACTCGTGAAATCTATCAGTTAGATAACGATTTGTCCAAATGTCAAAAGGATTTAAAACAACAGAGGAAAGACGAAACGAAAATTTTCGTAAATCTAAAAGACTGCTTAGAACGAGAAGAAGCACTTTTGGACTCGAAAGACAAATATATTATTCGACTGTCGACGTGTAGAAGACAAAATAGAAAATTGCGAGAAGGAGAAAGTTAAAATTTAATTTGGTGCATTTGAACTACTCATTGCATAGTAATATAATTTATCATTGTATGTGCTACTCTTGACATTATCTGCATGGAATTTTTTACTTATTTATGTAGTAGTTGTTGGAGAGAAACACACAGAGTTCCATATGCAAATCATCAAAGAACTCGAACTCGAATACGGATTTATTGTAATCAGTGTGCTCGTATAACTATGTGGTATCTTCTTGAGGAATAACAAATCAGTATCTTGGAAATAGTCATAGAAATAACAAGCTGCTACCATGAACTTTACTTATTTATGTAGTGGTTGTTGGAGAGAATCGAAAAGTATACCTTTTCAACCACATATAGCTCAAGTAAATTTAATCATTTAGACGTAATAATTCTGTTCGACAACTTCGACCTCGACTCAGATTACGAGATTATTGTTATAAATGCGAACGAACGACTATTTGGTATCTTATCGAAGAATAATCTCAGATTTATGAAATCACATAGTATGTAATTAGTTAATACTTGCAAAATTGTATTCAGTTATAAAATAGACGATATGTTTAAGTAATAACATGTTTTTTATTAAGTTTACTAAATAGTACAAATAAATAAAACACATCTATCACATTTTATGATGATTCAATTCGGTCTCTTACAGATATGATTACTTGGCATTAAGTTAGTAAATTGATTCTTGGTTTCATTTTCCAATTTGTTCTTTTTTCTTTCCAAAGTATCTTTTGGTATATATCCTAGACTACGTACAGTTTGCCATGAAGCCTCTTTGTAATATCGAATACAATTGGAACAATAAGTATTCTGATTATAAGATTTATGACCCAAATAGGTTATTTTACTTTGACATGAAGGACAACCTGTTGAGGAATTCATTCTTTATCGATTTCTATCTCGTTTTCTATTAAACTATACTATACTTTATTAAAATTATTTCATTTAAACCTTTTTGATATAACGAATCAAGACAAATTTTAAGATTATTTTATTTTACTCCTACTACCCAAGTCATTTTCAGTTGAAACCAATATTAAAATGAATAACTAAATACTTTCATGTATCTTATATCTAACTATTATTCGTAAATAAAACAAAGGTAAATGTTTTACAGTTTATTAGTAACTTGAAAACAAAAACTTTTACGTTTACAAACTATAAGGTATATTTATTATTTAATATATAGGATTTTATCCCTGGATACTTTTGGATTGCATCCAAAAATGTCTTTTCATCCTCTGCACTTTCTGCTTCTACGTGTAGATACTTTATCGGTAATATCCAGGTAATTTCTTCCAATTTGGTAGTTGGTACTTCATCCCCGTCCAAGAATACATTAATTTGATTAGTATTATTTACAATTTCAATTTTATGCACACCACGTCTGTGAAAGAAATAAAGGATATATAATAATCTATATATTAATTAAATCAGTCATTAAAAGCAAAGCTAAATATATAAGTAGTAAATTATATGAAACAATACTCACACGAATAAGTTTTTTATTAATATATATAACGTTTTGATAGGTAACACTTTAATGTCTTCAGATTCAAAAATTATCAACATTTTTAAAAGCAACTATTTGTTTCACTACACAACAAATAAATTTGACTCTGAGTAAGAAATTTTAATGCTTATATAGTAAATACAGGAAAAAAATAAATCACGTCAGTTGATATTTGGAAAATTTATGTGACTAGAGCAATAAAATAATGATATCTTGTTTACTTAAAAACCTTATCAGACAACATTTTTACAGACAAAACGACTCCACTAGTTTACATATTTGCTTATTTATAATAGACTAATTGACTCTCATGACGACTATGTATGATGTGATTAAATCCCCTATATAATAGGTGTATAGAAAGATATTAAAATCAATACAAAATTCATTCGTCTAATAGTTACTTGCTCCAATACTTAATAATGTCGCTTTTTAATGAAGAAGAAGTAAATGCCAACAATGTTATTAAAAGAAATATAGAGTTACTAAGACTACTGGAATTAAGGCAAATGGAAATTGCCGAAGAAGAGGAAGAACATTTACCCTTAAATTTATTAAGAGAAAAATTACTACAACAAAAAGTTCAAGTTGATGAAAATGATGATGATGACAACGATGATGAAATCCCACTTAGTAAATTAAAAGAAAAATGGTTAAAGGAGAAAATGGATGAGGATGAACAGATGATTGAACAAACAGAGAGTGAAATGGATGTGGATGATGATGATGATGATGATGATGATAATGAATATTTAAGTTGGGAGGATATAATTAAATTAGGATACCAGATATTATAGTTTAGATGTTAGATATTTTATAAATACCTTTAAGAAGAAAATAGATATTATTATAGTTTTAGATGTTAGATATTTTATAAAATACCTTTAAGAAGAAAATAGATATTTCTCTCGTATAAAACTTTTGTTTTAATAATTTAAACTTTTCTAGAGACCTAACTATTTTTTATTCCATTCCCTAAAAATACAAAAATAAGATTAATATTGAAATCAATTCAGGTAAACAATTTTTGTGGAGAGGTCATATTATATATATGTTTGCTTTGTAAAAGTTTTCTTAGTTGTAAAGTAACTGTGACACGATGAAGTTGGCTGTTCTCGATATTCAGGGATTTAACTTTTTATTTGCTGCTGATGATGATAATCATGATGTGTATGTGGAAGAATTTCATGCTAAAGAAATTACGATATCAAATGGTTTACAGACAAGTCATTATGTATTGAAACCCAAAATACCCTTTGCTCAATTATCTCGACTCAATAAAAGAGCTGTTTGTAAGACTGAAAAGGAACTTGGTTTACGATATTCTTCCGGCTATGTAGATTACAAGCAAGTTGGAGAAATTTTAGATAGAGTACTGGACAATATTGATGTATTGTATGTAAAAGGAAAACATGCTTTTCGATTCGTTCAAGACAACATTGCTGCTTCTACTACTAATTTGCATACTAATCCCAATTTCAAGATGATTGATATAGATACTTTAAATGTATGGAACATGCCAACATTTAATCCTACAAAACCTTCCTGTTTAGATCATAATCTAATATACAATGCTAAAGTTCAATGTAGTACTACAAATTGTATGACACTATTGGCATGGCTTTCGATATTCATCCCATAATATCAACATCATATGTATTTAATAAATTTTTTAAGGAATTTTTCCAAATGTTAACTGAATAATTTGTAGAAAAATTATTGAAAGAGCGAGTTTAATAAATATTTTCAATTTCAAACATGTGTGTTTTATTATTTCCTATTTAAAATACTAAAAGTATTAAGAATATAAGGACTTTATACTAGAAAAAACAAAACATTAAATATTTAAGGATATAAGGACTTTATTAAGACAAATATACATATATCTATTACTTAAAAAAATAAAAGGTAATAAGAATTAACAAGGAGTTTCTAATGGTTGCCTCTTTGTTCTCGTTGTCGTTGTTGGTATTCTCGTTCCCCAATCGGTCTTGGAATTATTGATTGTACATGTTTATCTATAAGATCATGTGTACCAGTCTTCCAGATATCCTGACATTTCGAATGCATTCCTTGTTGTCCCCCTGAAAATAGGTCGTTATCACGAACACCACATGCTATACATCCTCCATTTTGATATAAACCGACTCCACTTAACAATTTACCAGGTGTTAATTCGACAGCATTACGATTAATCCAAAGTCCATTTCTTTTTGTTACTACATATAATTGTTGACGATCTTCACTCATTGTTTATTTGATTTTATGTTTATCAAATACTGATTACTAACCAAACATATCCATTTAAATATACCTATCCCTTCTCAATCGTTCTTTTTAACCTTATCATCAAGAATTATAGGAGAATCTCAGTATAACACATTAAATTGTCAAAGATTTCATCTTATTTGCAAAATGAATTTATTCAGTCAAGATGATTTAGTACATAAAACTTGTAGAAAAATTGATGATTTTGTCAAGAAATTAGCATGTTGTTGTGAAACAAGGATTCGACTAATATCTTATCGAGAATATTTAACACCATTTATCGATCGCAAACAAGTTACGAATAATTTAGAAACACATTACGTATCATGTGTATGGTCACATCCTGGAGTTCGAGAAGGACCCGATACATGTGAATGTTTCCATGTTAATATGGTACTAAGACGTGTCAATGAAGAATTGTCAGAGTTGTCGACATCAAACAAATGTATCCAATGTAGTATTTATTGCAATCATAATAAGAATAATAAGTTAATTGAACAATTATCTAAACTATTTGTAAATCTATCGAGCTGTTTTAAAAAATAAATTTTAATACAATGTTAAATAAAATTGCCATCTAAATATTACTGTTTTTCCAATCACCAGATTTTTTTTTTTATATATTGCAGTTTGTTTTTAAGTAATAGCGCTAATTAAGTCATAGCAAATTTTCCAATCACTTTGTTATTATAAACATTTTTTCAACATTTATCTCTTATCATTTTATAAAATTAATCCAATTGTTTTTGTTATTTTTGTCTATAGCGACTAGTCGACTCCATACATCATTATTTAGATAAGTGGTAATTTTCCAATTTAAATTGCATTTATACTGATAAAAACGTGTATAATTAGTATATGCATATCGGATGATTTGTATTTATTATATAAACACATACATGTCTTATGTCGAATCAATTACAAGTTATCAACATAGTAACATATAACTGATTTAATCTCTTTGGAAATTTTTAAAAAATAATTCCAATTCAGATCTACACCTACATAATTCCTAATTCATCGAGTTAAAACAGAAAATTGTCAAATCATACACGATGACAAGTTCTCAATGTTCATATAAGCTAGTACTAAAATGTTCACGAAGTGGTGCAACGTTAAAATTTTGTTGGAGTGCTGAAATGGTACAACTGAAGAGCTGGTCCCTGATGTTAACTCAATTAAGTAAATCAAAGTGTAAAAATTGTCTACAACCTTTAATTATACAAACTTATTATAAAAACAAGCCTTGTGCATTGGTCAGACCAGTACATGAAAATCTGTTCATAGGCAAGAAAGAATATGAATGGCTCAGGGACACACTACTTCATATGGGTCGCAAATGTCTTCGATATACGAATAGAATTAATGTAATAGCAGGAATAAGCGGGCCCGTATTCAGCTAAACTGAAGATGGCAGCCTCCACTATACGTAAACGTTCCCACCAGGATGATTAATGTATTATAATAATTTTTGTATTAAGATTTTAGTTAATTTTATATAGAGCTTTTATTTTTTTAAGTATTTAAGTAAGTCAATAATTTAAACCAATTTGCTTTTTAGTAGACAAATAATATTGATATTATATTTACAACCTATTTCTTAGTTTATTATTAGTCAAATCTTTGTTCTTTTGGAAACAAATTTTGATTTATACAAATATCAGAATTACTAAGTAGTGATAGTAACTTTAAAACAAACAAAACAGCACAACCTATTTCTTAGTTTATTATTAGTCAAATCTTTGTTCTTTTGGAAACAAATTTTGATTTATACAAATATCAGAATTACTAAGTAGTGATAGTAACTTTAAAACAAATTTTTATTTGTTTTAAAGTTACTATCACTACTTAGTAATTGCTTGTAATAGGTTGTGCTGTTTTCAGCACAACCTATTTCTTAGTTTATTATTAGTCAAATCTTTGTTCTTTTGGAAACAAATTTTGATTTATATAAATATCAACTAATTAGTGATAGTAGTAACTTGGAAACAAAATATTTTACATATTTAAATTTATGACAAATTTATTGGTCTTTCAATTATTTTAATGCTTTCGAATCTACTTTTTATCAACTAATTTTAACATTTCTCATCTGTTTTTGTTGAACTCTCTCATTTATACATACTATTAAGCAATTCATAATTTTTTAGTCAAATAGTTATTAGTAAAGCATAACATTGTAATTTGTACTTTATCCAATACATTTTACATCCTCTTATCAACTAATTTTAACCTTTCTTATCTGTTTTTGTTGAACTCTCTCTCGCATTTATTTAATATTTCTAATCAAATATATATAGTTATTAGTAAAACATAACATTGCAATTTATATTTTATCCAATACATTTTACATCCTCTTATCGACAAAAATTTGATCTTTCTTATCTGTTTTTGTTGAACTCTCTCATTTAATTTAGGTTTTTGTATCATTTCGTACCAGGCTCTACATTTACATCTTAACATTTTAGTTAGTTTTATTGGATATTTTTGTACTTTTAAATATTTTTAATAAGTAGAATAATTTTCTCCTTTTTAAGTTATATATAGTAGGTGTAAAGATTTTTTTACATCTTAACATTTTAGTTAGTTTTTATTGTTTTATAGATATTTTGCACTTTTAAGTATTTTTGAATAATTTTCTCCTTTTTAAGTTATATATAGTACTTTTGTAAAGATTTTTAATCAGACGAGGCTTCAAATGCATTTCAAACAGTTTTATTCATTGAATAAAAATCTGTGTTCTCATACTTGTATGTTTTATTCTCCTCTCGTTCCCACACAACGAGTCAAAGGCGAGGCTAGGCTCAGCTCATTTTTTAACAAATATTTTACTAAGATTTACAATACAACGAGACCAAATTATACTTTTGTTAGGCTCAACAAAACCTTTTACAACGTTCCCACACACATACGGTAAAAAGCTAGGCTCATTTAATATTTTACTATTATTATTACAAACCAAAAACTCATTTGAAATTCATTTAAGCTCATTTCGTACTTATTTTACGATTCTTGACAAATATTACTTATTTAACTTGCTTTCATCTCATATAACATATTATAGCAAAATCCAACGAGTTCACAACATTTCAACGAGCTCACAATAAGCTCATTTCATATCATAACTTGAGGACAAACAACAACTTTTGCGTTTACATTCAACTACAACCAACTAAAATTTCTTGCTCTTTCAATTATTTGCATGGAATTTTCCTATTAATACAACTTTTTGCTATTTCTTACATTCTCACATACATTCACTCATCTCTTATCAACTATTTTTGACCTCTCTTATCTACTTTGCTGACCTAACAAGCCACTTGTTTACTCAATTTTACTTACAAAAAGTACCATGAATCACACATTATTCATACATTTTGTTTACATTTTGCCTTATCTCACACATTTTTACAGACTTACGGAGCCACTTGTTTACTTTTTCAAGCTTTTTTACCGACTTTTAGACGCCAAACAACTTTATAGGGGAACATTTACCAAATTTTACCTCGAACATACAACCTAATAAGGTCTTTTTGCTCACATTTACTACTAAAATATTACTTATTGATCCACTTTTACACAACGAGCCTCCACACAACTTCTCCTCTAACAGAAGTTTACAAAGTTTTTAATGAAGTTAAGATACCCTGTTTCCACATCTACTGGACTTGTGACGTCATTGACGATCACTTCTTGCAGACTATCTACCTCTAGAAAGACATTTTCAAACATCTAAACTTGACAAAAAGGCACTGTTCAACAGCCACTGGACAAATTTTAACTCATTGACGACTACTTCTTGCACTTTCTTAACTAATAAGCTTACATATATTCACATCTAACATTAAAACATCTCTTAGACAAATTTTATTTTACCAAAAAGGCACTGATTCAACATCCACTGGACAATTTACGTCATTGACGACTACTTCTTGTACAAATTTCAACTTTGCAGACTTTTCACATATTATTCACCAATCCTTTTTTATGTCATCCCAACAATTGCATTCTCTATTACGAATCCTATTTGGCTAAGTAGGATAAGTCCCCAGGTTTTGCAGTATTGAAACCAACTTATGTAGGTTCAAATCCTACTACAGACATGACTTTTTTTAACTTATTTCATTTAATACACAACATTTAACACACATTTATTCTAAGTCCCCAAGGTCGACAAAAGTGACTAAAAGGCACTGAGCTACATCCACTGGACTTGTGACGTCATTGAACACTTCTTCAGATATTACAGGTAAATTACAGGTAAATTACAGGTATACAGGTATACAGGTATACAGGTAAACAGGTAAACAGGTATACACTTCTTCAAGAGGTTCAGGAAATATGCCAAAAGGGCACTGTTCAACAGCCACTGGACGAGTGACGTCATTGACGACTACTTCTTCGGATTTTCAGCACTTCTTCTAGATTTCAGGACATTTTTCAGGACTTCTTGTAAAAGGTCAATTAGAGGTCATGGACCACTGCTGAAGGAAAAAAGTGGCCATCGAGGTGGTCCAGAAGCACGTTTGTTATACTACTACTACTTACTGTTGGATAAGGTCGGATCTCGTTTCGGGCTCTCAAATAACCTGATTGATCTTTTAAATTCATACTTCCTGGATTGCAGGTTTTTTGTGGAAATCAATGGGTTTAGATCGCCTCTCCGTGTTCCCACTTCAGGTGTTCCCCAGAGTTCCAATCTGGGACCTCTTCTTTTCAATATGCTTGTTGACGACTTGCTGAGTGAGATAGGTTGTCGGAGGCTTGCTTATGCCGATGACCTTAAGATTTTTAAACGCATAGACTCGGTTTCTGATTGCCACGAATTACAGAGCAGCATTAATGCTCTCACCAACTGGTGCTCTACTAACAGGCTCACCTTAAACGTTTCCAAATGCAATGTCGTCTGATATTCCTATCGTAACAACCCTATATTTTTCAATTATTCCGTAGGTGATACTGTTCTGCATTCAGTTAGAGATTTGGGTATCATCTTTGACGAGATATTCTCTTTTACTGACCATATTGAACAAATGGTTGCTGGTGCATCAAGGATGCTGGGTTTCCTGAATAGAAATTGTAGAGACTTTACTAACATATCTGCAATCAAGCTTCTCTATTAATCCTTCGTTAGGTCCAAGTTTGTCTATGCTTCTATTGATTGGTATCCAATATACAATTGCCATAACAACTCAATCGAATCAATACAGAAGCGCTTCATTAAATATCTTATTTTCAAGAGGGATGGTGTCTATCCGGACCGCGAGGTTGATCACAGACTAATCTTGTCAAGGTTTAATGAGTTTGCCTCTTGCAAAAAGAAGGGACATTCACTCCATCAAATTCTTATATAAGCTGTTAAATCACCATATTGATTGCCCTTTCCTATTAAGCAATGTATCTTTCCATGTACCACGCCTTAGGGCAAGGCGCTCATCTATTTTTAGCCTCGACCGAGCTAGGTTAAATATATTATTCCACAGCCCTATTTATATAATGTGTAAGAACGGCAATATCATTGGAAACTCCGGTGATTTCCATTGCAGTAGGCAGTCGGTACTTATTGGTTCTCTGCTCAGTGTTTAGAGGTTGATCAAATTTGTAGTTTTTTATTATTCCTATTTTTATTTTTTTTTTAATTTGAGATTGTTCAAACTGTATAAATATTCTTACTTGTATACTCTGGTTATTGTTTTAATTGTATCATGTTCTTCTTTTATATGTAGCTCATTAGTATAAACGTTATTCCTGTAATTGGGCCCTGGCCTGATGGAACTGAATGTATAAATAAATAAATTATTTTGGTTAACAATTTCTATATTTTTGAAAGTAATGCTATTGGACGGTAATTGTCTAACTTAGTCATATCACCTTTTTTAAAAAGTAAAATTGTTGAAGCTGTGTTCCAATTTTCTAGTATCTTTTCTTCTTCTAGGCATTTATTGAATAAGAACTTCAGTACCTGTACCACCAAGTCTCCCCCTTCTTTCATTAATTCTGGTAATACTCTGTCAGGATCTGGTGTTTTATTGTTTTTCATAGTTTATATGTTGCTAATATTTCTTCATCTGTTATCTCTGGAATTTCTTCTGAGTTAACGTTGATTATCTTTTTATTTCGACCTTCTTGGAGATCATTTTTTGTTCATACAAGTTTTCATAGTATGTTTGAATTATATGTGTTATTTTTTCTCGATCTTTCACATCTTCTCCATTTTCATCTTTTAAGTTGTATATTGTAGTTTTTCCTAGGCTTTGTCGAAGTGTTTTCATGTTTTTGTTCTGTTCTACAATTTTTTCTATCTTTGTATCTAACTGTTGTCTTTTATTTTCTTTAATAGACTTTTCAAGGGTTTTGTTAGTATCTACAAAATGAATAGTATTTCTCTTTCCCTGGACTAGCAGTCTACGTCTTTCTTCAAACAGTTCTTCCGTTTTTATGTTCCATATTTTTGTTCCGTTTCGTAGTAATAGCGTAAAGCTACCTTATTAGCCAATAAATTAACTCTAACTGTAAGTATAGTAAATGGCGTATTTTTATACACTTTTCATGACACAAGAAGAAAAAAAAGTATATTTAACATTCTGACCTACCTACCTGGAAATAGTCCTTCAATAAAGCCAGCAACTTCCATTGGAAGTTCATAGTAAAAGTAAGTGCAGACCATTAAACCTATTGAAGTAAGAAGTTCACCAACGATCGGCAGTAGCATACAAGGTTTTCTTTTACCCCATCTATCACTCCACGAGCCTATGAACATAATAAGAAAAGCTGGGAGTGCACTTTGTAAAATGGTTTTCCATACACCCATCGAAGCTACTAATTGTTGTACTTCTTGTTCTTGTATTGTATAATTTTCTGAAAAAAAAAAACAAAAAATAAATTAAAAAAACATATATAACTTTTCCTAACGGTAATCTACATTTACTACTCAGTATATATCACCACCATTAATAGAAAGTAAAAGAATAGAAAAGGCACAAACATTCATATATTTAGGACAAAAAATATGACTTGGATAGAAGAGTCTCCTCAGCTTGGTCTGCGTTCGGAAGGTTACAATCTACATTCAAATTGGACAAATACAATAAAAGCCCCAGTATTCGATCAGTATGTATTGCCGGTATTAACATATGGCACTGAAACGTGGGCTTTAAATAAAAGTATAATAAATAAACTTCAGGTAACCCAAAGAGCAATGGAGAGGAGAATGATAAGTATTGGACTCCAAGATAGTATTCCTAACATCAAGATACGAGTAAGATCAAAAGTGACAGAGGTAGTGCGACGAATATGTAAATGAAGGTGGAATTGGACGAGGCATATCGCAAGGCTGAATGATAACAGATGGTTATGCATAACAGATAGTTATGCCGTATAGTTGAGAAGGAGTAGGAGACCTAGAGAACACGAAAGATGCAGAGGTGGACCACAGACAAGATGAATGGACGACATAAAAAGATTAGCAGGACACGATTGGTTGCAAAAAGCAAACAACAAAGCTCATTGGAGACAACTTGGGGAGGTTTACATCCGACTATGGATGGAATAAGCTAATGATGATGATGATATATCACCACTATACCAAACACTTTATTTTTGCACTCATTTCGCTAAAGCTAAACTTAAAATATAATAAATTTATACTTAACCTAACATCTGAATATAATAGATTTATACTTAACCTAACATCTGAATGACTATCACGGAACTGACTGGCATGGGAGGAGCCATTAGTTCTGGTCAAGTAACTAGTAAAATGGGCTATAACAGCGTTTCTCAACCTTTCAGTATTTGCGACCCAATTTTCAAACATAATTTTCATCGCGCCTCCCCCCTCTCATATACCATAACAATGCATGCAATAATAATGTATTCTCAATATTTTGATGCAAAACTACACTATGACCTTAATTACAAACCTTACAAACTACCAATAATAAGTAAATTTATTCATCTTTGGCAACACATATCTGCTGCGTTGACAAAACTAGAATCGATGCCTCTCTATTGGTCTCTGTCACGTCCACCATATCGGTAGTGGCTTTGCGAGAAGTTCCGAGTTGTCTTGAACATTCGGAAAGTCTGCCCAAAAGTGTATAAATGCTGCACCTCGTTCAATTACAGCCCGTCTCAGTCGAGTTGATCCTTCTACTGCTATCGGATTTATCGTGAATGTGTTTGTTGTAATTTACGTGTTAATTAAAATTCAAGGTATTAAGTATTCACGTCAGTAAATTTATATAGAATCATTGCTAAATTTTTAAGTGGGCGTAAGCGAGCATTAGACGATAGTGAAGCATCAACAAGTGCACAGATGAGCGTGGTTTCGAAATTAAAAATCAAGAAAATATTCTCAAGAATGCTTAAATTTAGGATCTACCAGTACTGAAATAAATGGAGAAGAAAGGCCCCTGTGTGTTATTTACTCAAAAATCTTGGCAGCATAAAACCAATTAAACTTAAACGACATTTGGAAACGCTTCATAGTGAGTACCTTAACAAACCCCGAGAATTCTTCGAATTAAAATTAAAATCATATGTAAAGCAGAAATCATTTTTCAAAAAACTTTGTCTGTGAATGAAATAGCTTTACTTGCCTCTTACAAAGTTTCATGCAAAATAGCCAGATGTAAAAAGCCTCTCACCATTGGTGAAGAGCTTGTTTTGCCAGCAGCAACGCGCGTTAAAGGCAAAAATAAACTGTTTGGTATAATGGTGATATATACTGAGTAGTGTCGAAATTCTCAACATAATCTACATTTACATAAATGTTTAATTATTTTAATTTTTAGTATATCGTTAATTAAACCAGATCACACTATCAGAGTATAAAACCGTTCTTCTGCCACCTTAGATATTATAAATGCAAATAATTACTATTTTGTGCATTTCCTAGCAGAATTAGAGTGTTTTAAAAGGAACATTTAGAAATATTGCTGGTATCAGGTACAGGCTGTAAGGCTTCTAGCATTTTAAGAAATATGCTTTATTACTACTTATATATTAGAAGTCTTGATCTTTGTTAAAAGTAATTAAAACAACTGCAGGTCGATGTAGGATATGGTTACATATAATACTAGAAATAAAAAATTATTTCGGTATGTAGCTTATTATTTTTGAGAAATATCCTGTTACATGAGCGTAACACTGTTTAACATGCTGCCGACAACTATTAAAAACAAAAATTTACGTTATATTATGTAAAATATTGAATAAATATATTTGTACACCATACTCAAGACTTTCTTCAAATAGAAAATTTTACTTGGTCATTTATTATAATAATATAATATTATTTACTAATATTGTGTGCTTTCATATTTATATACCATATGGTAAACAAACGACATTTTCCAGGCGATGTTTTGGTTTTATGAACCAAAAGTTTATTCATTTACATAATCATTAGAAATAAATTTGTACAGTCTGTCAAGTAAAAAGGTGTCCGTGATAATTCATTTTTGATAGATGCAATCCTAGCGATTCAACAAAAAAACGGTAGAGGGATGCATTTTAATAAAAGTATCGGTCGATTCCGAATTTTCATCGAAATAACGTAAAATCCAAAATGAGTCACTTGTTTGTGTGTCGGTTCAAGGCAGTCTTTCTTTGTTCCCATCCAAAGCGGCCTACAATGACAAATTCCGCGGTCGCTAAATACATTAAAAAATCGGTGTCGTTTGTGAACAAGTAGATAAATTATTTTAACAAGAAGAAAAATGTCGACGACTTGCCAAAACATGGCTCGGTAAACAGTCATTCCGAAAGTTGAAAAACGAATCATATCTGTTTTCACTGGACCGGAAATTCACGCTGCATCATACAGCGGCAAGATTAAGAAAATCAGGTTTGAATGTATTCCATGAGACCATTTGACAACATCTTCGTGCTCGTTATATCGAATTCCGAAGCAGGTTGAAGAAACCTTTGCTGGATGAAAATCACGTCGCGAAGTGGCTCGCTTAGGGCCCAAGATAAGATACTAGAGTGATCCTTACAATCACCGGACGTCAACCTTTGGTGCCTTGTAAAAAGGAAGCTCAGAGGAAAGACTGGCAACTTTGTTGTCTCGCAAGAGTATGCAGAAAATCTCGTCGACAGCATGCCTCGAAGACGCCAGGCGATTATTGACGCAGGAGGCGATTGGAGAACTTACTAAGCTAAGTGTGCAGTTGTTAGCACACCAAAGAATACACTGATGGCAAAAAATGTTCTCGAAACACATTTTTTTCAAGAATCAAGTTCTTACTTAACAGATTGATCTTTAGTCAATATTATCAACGATTTTGGGTTTTCTTTGATACAATCTCGTACTTTTTGAATATTATCTTAGTTCAGTAAGGATTATGTAGGGACCAACTTTTCCTCGTGCATAAGTTTCTCATAACGACTTTAAGATAACTCAAACCACTTGTATACTTTAGTACAAGATGAGCATTATTCGCCGTGTTCTTTTTGAGGCATTTCATGAGTAAATTTTACCATGTTTAACAACAAAGGTCAATAGCATCTGCCTATTTAAAACTCTTTTCGACCATTCGGCAAAATACATCATCACTCTTACCACTATAACTAGGTATATAATTGTCCAAATGTCATAAAACAGTTGACACAGCACTATTTAACGTCCGACAACAGAAAGATGCAAGGCTACTTTCTATTTTCAAAAGTGGCAGTATCTTTTTCATCAAAAAGTATATGTATTAAACAGATCTAAACTTAGTAAAAATCACTCATTCACAATCACAATATGAATTTTCTTCAGGTTGGCAATTTACTTATTTTTTGCTGAAAATATTTTAATTTATCTCGCCATGAAGAAACGAAACTACTAAATTTTTTAACGCAACATAGTTTTTCGGAAAAATGTACGATCATCACTTCATCTAATATGCGAGCACTTTAATTAAAACGGTAATTTTTGATCGTTAACTTTGATTTTTCTACTCATCAAAGAAAAACGCCAATATTCTTAAGCTTGTCCGGCCAATAAACTTCACAAAAACGACTTCAATTAAAAGATTAATTTCTGACCATTAATTCTGATTTTGAC
This sequence comes from Pachyrhynchus sulphureomaculatus, assembly GCA_019049505.1. Taxonomy (NCBI): domain Eukaryota; kingdom Metazoa; phylum Arthropoda; class Insecta; order Coleoptera; family Curculionidae; genus Pachyrhynchus; species Pachyrhynchus sulphureomaculatus. Next base: position 27,468,359 of record CM032454.1, on the reverse strand, counting down.
TGCCATAAAACAAACAGACGCTAATATCTCTAAGCTTGTCAACAGAATTCGATAGATCATTAATAACGGTTGGATTAATATGTTACAGGTTATCGTACTCTGTTGGATTGATTTCTTAGTTCTTTTTAGTGTTCCGTACGGAACATTTATAAGATCACTTCGGTGTCTGTCTGTCCCGTCTGTCTGTCTGTCTGTCTGTCTGTCTGTCCGTCTGTCACACCCGATTTTCTCCGAAACTATTTGTCATAGAAAGTTGAAAAAGTAGTAATATAGGAATTGATGGCCTCATCAGAGCCATGTAGTTTTGAAAGTTAAATTTTGACTTAAGGGGTTAGTTTTGGGGGGTGAAATCGGATGTGAAAAAAAATTTTTTTACTAGGTAATCGAGTGTGGTGTCAAATGAAAGCTTGTGAAAACACGAGAGTAAAAAATATATATATAATGTAATACTTGCGCGCACTTTTCTTTGTATTATTTTTAAAAAATCGCGAATAATCGCTGTCCACCCACCTTATCTCGGAAAGTACTTATCAAAAAATTTTGAAAAAATTCTGAAATATTCTCCACGGGGTGTAGAGTGAACGAAAATTTTCACGAGTGCATTAGCTGTAATAATTTACCAGTTTTTAGTAAAGATTGGAAACAAACTTTTGTTGAAAACTCATTTGGGGTGTGTTTTGTGAAGTCACTGAACATTTTATACCACCCTAACAAAATTTTTTATTTTAAAAACAATCAACGTACGGAACACTTATTGTGCAAGTTCAACTTGCACTTGATCGGTTATTTCTAGTTAAAGAACTATATTAGTTATTTACATTATAGCCTAAGTAAAATTTACATATTATAAGGAAAAAAAATAAATAAAACATACCATTAATTAAAATGGGAGAAAGAAATTTGTGGACCAGTAAATTTCGCTCAATTATTTATATATCATTTCTCATTTAAAAGTAAACCTTGTTCTTACACCCATTTTCAAATAACACTTTGGATAAAAAGTTTTTGGTCTGACACATAGATGTCGCCCTTTTCAAAAAATCCATATGATTTTTAGGGAGTACCAATCTTCAAATAATACGTGCCAAAATTGCATGACATTTCGACAATTAGTTTACAAGTTATAGTGGTTTTAGTGACGCTGCTTTTGATATTTTCAAAACAATGGACAAAATCGAATTTCGTGTGTTGATTCAACACTGTTTATTGATGGGAAAAAATACCGTTCAAGCAAAGCACTGACTTAATTAGTGTTACGGGGACTCTGTCTCTGGAAAATCACTCATTATGCACTCTGGTATGCTGAATTTAAATGCAATCGTACAGATACAAATGATGCTGAACGCTCTGGACGCCCAAATGATGTGGTTACACCGGAAAACCTCAAAACAATCCATAAAATTGTTTTGGATGACCGTAAAGTGAAATTGGTTGCGATAGCTGACACTCTAAAGATATCAAAAAGAATGTGTTGATTATATTTTGCATGAACATTTAAGCATGAGAAAGCTCTGATCGAAATGGGTACCGCGTTTGCTCACAACGGACCAGAAACAACAACGTGTTGATTCTGGGCGCTGTATGGACCTGTTTAAGCGCAATAAAAATAGTTTTTTCATGCGATATGTGACAATGGATGAAACATCGATCCACCACTACACACCGGACTCAAATCGGCAGTTATCTGAGTGGACAGCAGCCGGTGAAAACCGTCCGAAGCGATCAATGACACAACAGTTGGCTGGGAAGGTTTTGGCTTCTGTATTTTGGAATGCACATGGAATAATTCTTATCGACTATGCTGCTATTGCATGAATTGAAGTTCGAATTGTTTCCTAATCCACCGTATTCCCCAGATTTGGGCCCCCAACCTCTATTATTTATTCGCAGACCTTAAAAAAATGCTCGTAGGAAAGAGATTTGGCTCCAATGAAGAAATTATCGCCGAAGCTGAGACCTGTTTTGAAGGCAAAGACAAATCCTTCTATAAGAAAGGTATAGAAATGTTAGAAAGGCGTTAGACTAATTGTATCGCTCTTGAAGTAGACTATATTGATGAATAAAATCGAATTTAAAAAAAATATATATGTTTTAAGTAGCTCGACCAAAAACTCTTCAGCCTACATGTTAGCTACAGTCTGTCAAGTAAGAACGCGTTTGTGATAATTTATTTTTGGTAGATACGATTCTAGCGATTCAACAAAAAATAGGTGGAGGAAACCTTTGTCCATGACGCATTTTAGTAAAACTATCAGTCGATTCCGAACTTTCGTCGAAATCACGTCAAATCCAAAATGAGTCACTTGTTTGCGCGTCGGTTCGCGGCAGTCTTTCTTTGTTCCAATCCAAAGAGGCCTAAAATGACATTCCAGCAGCTAAATATATTAAAAAGTCGGTATCGTTTGTGAAGAAGTGGATAAATCGACGACTTGCAAAACGTGGCTCGGTAGATAAAGTCACTCCAAAAGCAAAAAAAACGAATCGTGTCTTTGTTTTCACGGTACCCCAAATTGATGCTGCATCAAGGAGAGGCAAAATTAAGACAATCGGTTTTGAACGTGTCCCATGAAACCATTCGACAATATCTTTGTGCTTATGATTTCAATTTCCGAAGCACGTTGAAGAAATTTTTACTGGGCGAAAATCACGTCGCCAGCAGCTCTCTTGGGCCCACGATAAGAAACTAGAATGGCCCACAATCGCAGGACCCTATTAAACATATTTGGTCCCGTGTAAAGAGAAAGCTCAGAGGAAAGACTCTGAGGAATCTGACTCAGAGTCTTAGATTCGAAAAATTGGCAGAGTATGCAAAAAACCTCATCGAGAGAATGCTTCGAAGATACCAGGCAATTATTGAAGCAGGAGGCGATTGGACTACTTACTAATGTAATTGCGCCGTTGTTAGTACACCAAAGAATATTTTGATGGCAAAAAATTATCTCGAGAGACATTTTTTCAAGAATACAGGTGGTTACGTCTTATTTGACAGACTGTACTACAAGCAATGCGACCGATAAATCCAATATTACTTATTACTCATTACTTAAATTGAAATTCTGTTTTTTTATTCCCCAGTTTGTGTGTTTGAATGTAACTAAAATTTTAATTCAATTTTTAAGGAGATACATTTTCAAGTCTTATATTCGTTAATTTTATTAAATAAAGCAAATAAATACAAGTGAAGGGGGGTACTTACCAGTATTTCTAGCACTAAGAGCATCACAAACTTCAGTCGAATATCCTAAATTAACACGGCACGCTTTTTCTAAATTTAAATTTTGTGTAGCTAAGCTAGCAAATACACTTGGTATTATGTAGCAAGCTAGCATAGGCTCTACGGTAATGTTGTCTTTAAGAAAATCATATTTTTCTTTCCATGTCATATTAGATGTAGTGTCTGTTCCATCTGCTTCGCTAGCCTTAGATTTTTTCTCCGCAGCTTTGGCCATTTTGGTTTGTTTGAGAACCTAGAAAATAAAACGATAATTTGTTAATTCTTTCATGTTATGCTGGGTTTTTGTAAAAGATAGAAAAAGTTTTGTTAACAAGGTTACATTAACATTTTTCAAATCTCAGTATATTTACATTACAATATCATCAGTCATATAACTCTCTTTTAAACGTGGTTTACTGCATCATCTCCTAACGAATCGATCATATATAAGTGTTAACAAACAAAATTTCTAAGGTTGTTTGGTCCAGGGGCCCTCACAAAATTATTAAGAATCTAACTTAGTGACGTGAATAGTTTCCCAGAAGAAAATAAAATTATAGGTATAATTAACATTGGAATATTTTTTAAATGTGTATAATTGTTATGATTTCTTAAAACTATTATGTCAAGATAAGGTAAAGTACCTATACACAGATACTGACTCATTTATTTCAGAAATAGAAACAGATAATATCTATGAAAATATAAAATATAATGTTGATAAATTCTAACTAAAACTATAAAATTAATAATATACACAACATGCCAATTACTAAATCAGTGGTGGATAAATTTAAAGATGAATATGCTGGTGAACCTATAGAATATTTTTATGGAACTGGAACGAAAGCATATTGTGTAAAAACAAAAAATAAATTACCTAAAAAGGCAATAAAAGGCAATAAAAAAACAATATTATTAAACAATTGGATATTATCCACTATAAGGTAACGGCAGAAACTTATTCTAAAACTTTTTGTTTTATGCATATATTCGATCTAGCCTGCACAACATGTACAGGATGATTATTTTTAGACACCCGGCCCCAATTTATGGAAAATTGTTGGATAATTATTTTTTTTTTAAATGTAGATTGGTATAGTGCATGTCAAAGAGTATACTGACGTATTTGTCATTTGGTAGTGGGACCGACGCTGGGCGCCACGATGGCAGCCTACTTTTTTTCCATCGACATACCTTTTGTAAAACGGCATTGGAGAGCCCCAATTTTATTCAACATTTTTTTCTCTTAACCTGTTTTTATAATTTGTTTTGCAAAAAAAGGTATGCAGCAAAACCGCAGCTGCCGTGGATCGTTTGGCGGTTTTCAGACAATTTACCTGGTAGGTGGCTGTCATCCTTTAATATGACAGCTCTTGTTTGCACACCTATCCAATTCAATAGAGTTAAACTAAGTAAATAGTGTGTTTAGTAGCTTTTGGTTGAAGTGGTTTTCCACGCTGAAAAAGTAGATATAATTCTTATTTATGAAGAAGCAAAGAAATTCTCGGGAAGCCGTTAGACTGCATCGAGAACGTTACCCTAGCAGGTATATCCCGGATCACACTACGTTTTCTCGAATAGAATGAAATTTGTGGAGCAATATGGATGCATTTTCTGAACAGAAAGGTATTTCTAAACGAAAAACTGTTTTAACAAATGGAAAAGTAACCGAAATCATGTAATATTTTTAAAACCATCCATATAGTTCAATCGGAGAAGCAAGCAGGCAATTATATGTATTTTATGAGCTATTCAGAACTCTCTTGAAGCTAACAAATACCATGAGTATAAAATGCAAAACTTTAAGTTATTAACATAATTTGATTCGGAACTACGAGTGAGTTTTGTAGCAGAAATGATGAATAAATATGACGAAGGCCGTTATTTTCTGGACAGGTGAAAGTCATTTTGTCAGCAACAGCAAACCTAGTTATCATTACTGGGCTGACGAGAATCCATACAACGTTAATCAGATTCAGAACTAAGGCCATTATGTCGTTAATATATGTGTGGGATAATTGAGAGACATTTGGTTGGACCATACCTTTTTGAGGAAACACTAACTGGAAATAGATACCTTAATTTCTTGGTTAATACTCTACCAGTTTTATTAAAAAATGTTCCCTTTATTTTAAGAAGGAGCAACACTTCATACAACTGCTGCTGTTAGAAAGTATTTAAATAAACGGTTTTAACGAAGATGGATAGGGGTTCGCAGCCCAGATAGATTTTTTTTTGGTGGGGACTCGTTAAAGATGTTGTATACAAAACTGCTACAAATAATATTGAGCACTTAAAGGCGAGCAATAGTATATCTGGAGAAATTATTTACAAGCGTTATTGAAAAAAAAACCGGTCAAGTGCAAGTTGAACTTGCACAATTAGGGTTCCGTACGTTGATTGTTTTTAAAATAAAAAAATTTTGTTAGGGTGGTATAAAATGTTCAGTGACTTCACAAAACACACTCCAAATGAGTTTTCAACAAAATTTGTTTCCAATCTTCACTGAAAACTGGTGACGTTGAAATTTTGTTTTTTTTATATACCAAATAAATTATTAAAGGTAATGCACTCGTGATAATTTTCGTTCAATCTATACCCCGTGGAGAATATTCCAGAATTTTTTCAAAATTTTTGATCAGTACTTTTCGAGATAAGGTAGGGGACAGCGATATATATATATATATATATATATATATATATATATATATATATATATATATATATATATATATATGTATATATATATATATATATATATATATATATATATATATATATATATATATGTATATATATATATATATATATATATATATATATATATATATATATGTATATATATATATATATATATATATATATATATATATATATATATATATATATATATATATATATATAGAAAAGTGTGCGCAAGTATTACATTATATACAAGTATATATATATATATATATATATATATATATATATATATATATATATATATATATATATATATATATATTTACTCGTGTTTTCACAAGCTTTCATTGGACATCACACTCGATGACCTAGTAAAAAAAAATTTTTTTCACTTCCGATTTCACCCCTCAAAACGAACCCCTTAAGTCAAAATTATGTTACGGTGGTATAAAATGATCAGTGACTTCACAAAAAACACACCCCAAATGAGTTTTCAACAAAGTTTGTTTCCAATCTTTATTGAAATCTGATGACCTTGAAATTTTTGTTTTTTTTATATACCATATAAATTATTAAAGGTAATGCACTCGTGATAATTTTCGTTCAATATACACCCCGTGGAGAATATTCCAGAATTTTTTCGAAATTTTTTGATAAGTACTTTTCGAGATAACGCCCGGGACAGCGATTTTTCGCGAATTTTTAAAAATAATACAAAGAAAAGTGCGCGCAAGTATAATATTATATATATATTTTTTACTCGTGTTTTCACAAGCTTTCATTTGACACCACACTCGATGATCTAGTAAAAAAATTTTTTTTTCGCTTCCGACTTCACCCCCCAAAACTAACCTCTTAAGTCAAAATTTAATTCTCAAAACTACATGGCTCTGATGAGGCCATCAATTCCTATATTATTACCAAATTTCACCTTTCTATGTCAAATAGTTTCGGAGGAAATCGGGTGTGACAGACAGACAGACAGACAGACAGACAGACAGACAGACACCGAAGTGATCTTATAAGTGTTCCGTACGGAACACTAAAAATGGAAAAATGCATGATAGAAGAAGGCATATAGAAAATTTCTTTTGACTTTTTTTTATTATTTATTAAGTGTCAAACATTTGATTTTATAAATATGTAATAAGTTATGTAATGTTAAAATTTATATAGCTTTTTTATGGTTTTAATAAAAATAATATATTCTTGTTTTTTATTGTTCAAAGATATTTCATTAAATATTATTATAATTACTGTCAGATGTCAGAGACTGTCCATGACAGCCGCCTACTAGATAAATTGTTCGAAAACCGTCAAACATGGCATACGATCCATGGCAACTGCGATGGCCAAAAAATAATGTTTTGGACGGTTTGTGCTGCATAACTTGTTTGCAAAACAAATTCGAAAAAAACAGTTTGAGGAAAAAATGTTGAAAAAAATTATGGGTTTCCAATGCCGTTTTACAAAAGGTATGTACGTCAGTATACTCCTTTACATGCACTATGCCATTCTGCATTAAAAAAAAATGTCCAATAATTTTCCATAAATCGGGGCCCGGCGTCTAAAAATGATCACGCTGCACACTGAATAAGTTAGCTTTATCCTCAGTTGATAATAAAAGATTTAAAATCCAAAACAGTTACGATACGCTTCCTTGGGAACACAAAGATATCCCACTTCATCAAGGGGTTGAAAAAAATGAGGAAATTTTTTCTCTTTAAAATATTCCCCCTCTATTAGACATATTTGTTATATTAAGAGTTAGCTTTGTACAGTATTTCAGTTCCCAACAACAGTTTGCAAACACCCGGTTGAAGCTGTCTTCCTCGACGTTTCCAAGGCCTTCGATCGAGTCTGGAACGAAGGACTCATCCTTAAATTTATCCGTCACGGCTATCCTACAAATATCAAGTGACTGCTCCTCTCGGGCCGTACATTTTAAGTTCGAGCCGACCAAATCACCTCCGAAGCTCATTCCGACCGAGGTTCCCCAAGGCTCCGTTCTCTCCCCCCATTTATTCAACGTCTTCACCGCCGACATTCCCAAGTCGGACCACACCTCCCTCCTCTTGAACGCCGATGATAACGCCATCATCGCTGCCACCAAGTCGACCAAGATCATCATCAGCGGCCTCCAATGCCACCTCAATACACTAGTCCCCTGGTTCTAGATCAACCCAGCGAAGACCCAAGCCTTGCAGCACCATGCCGGCCAGCCTCACCGTCCAAGGCACTAAACTCCAATGGACAAACAGCATCAAGTACCTGGGCCTCCAATACGACAAGCGGCTAGTATGGAAGGGTCAGGTCGCCTCCTCCATCAAAAAAGCCAACCAACTCCTCGGTAAGTTTTACCCGCTCCTCAACAAGAGCAGTAAATTGTGAACCCGCAACAAGTTAATAATTTACAAGATGATCATCAAAGCCATAGTGCCCACCATGGCGCCAAATGTCACGTACACATATATCCACCGTCCAAAACAAGGCCTTACGCATTATTGCCAAAACCCTATGGTTCGTACGGAATACACAGCTTCACAGCGACCTCCAGATGCCGTCAAGCCGAGAATGCAGGAGCAACAGCCAGGTCAAATTACTGGACAAAGCCACACATCACACCAACTCCACAATCAGGAACGTTTACGGCCTCCCACGCTATGCCCGAGGCCGACTTTCGGCCCTTTACCACAGGATTAGCTTAAGCTAGCCTTAATTAATTTTAAGTTTAATCTTAAGTTTTATGTTATAAATAATATCTTTGATTGTGTTAGCCGATACTTGTTGGAAATTCATAGTAAAATTATATAAAAAACAAGACTATGTTTTAATTTCCAATATATTTAAAGTCACTTGACAAGTGTTTCACCATACAATGGCTTCTTCAGAAGTAAATAAGAAAGAAAAATATTTGGTAGTAATCCTGGTTAAATAGTGCTTAAAACTATCCTTAATTACCTAAGATTATGCTAATAATTTTATTATATTATTTACAGACAGAATTATTTTAAGAATGCAAATCTGTGGTACTATTTCCGAGGACTAATAAAGATTAAGTAAGGGTGAATGGTTTAAGTCTACCTGTTCGTTTAATAATTGATTGGAGTTTTTCCGTTTGTTAATTTCAAGACATTCAAGCAAATTAAATTTTTTAGATTTATTTTCTACATGTAGGATTTTTAACGTATCATCAAAATTATGAGATTCGTTTATTATATGAGTTGCGTAATGTGAATTGTTCTTATTAGTGTTCCGTACTTACACTTATAAGATCACTTCGGTGTCTGTCTGTCTGTCTGTCTGTCTGTCTGTCACACCCGATTTTCTCGGAAACTGTTTGACATAGAAAGGTGAAATTTGGTAATAATATAGGAATTGATGGCCTCATCAGAGCCATGTAGTTTTGAGAACTAAATTTTGACTTAAGGGGTTAGTTTTGGGGGGTGAAGTCGGAAGTGAAAAAAAAATTTTTTTACTAGGTCATCGAGTGTGGTGTCAAATGAAAGCTTGTGAAAACACGAGTAAAAAATATATATATAATATTATACTTGCGTGCACTTTTCTTTGTATTATTTTTAAAAATTCGCGAAAAATCGCTGTCCCGGGCCTTATCTCGAAAAGTACTTATCAAAAAATTTCGAAAAAATTCTGGAATATTCTCCACGGTGTGTAGATTGACTGAAAATTTTCACGAGTGCATTACCTTTAATAATTTATATGGTATACAAAAAAAACAAAAATTTCAAGGTCATCAGATTTCAGTAAAGATTGGAAACAAACTTTGTTGAAAACTCATTTGGGTGTGTTTTATGAAGTCACTGATCATTTTATACCACCGTAACATAAATTTTGACTTAAGAGGTTCGTTTTGAGGGGTGAAATCGGAAGTGAAAAAAAATTTTTTTTACTAGGTCATCGAGTGTGGTGTCAAATGAAAGCTTGTGAAAACACGAGTAAATATATATATATATATATATATATATATATATATATATATATATATATATATATATATATATATATATATATATATAATATATATATATAATGTAATACTTGTAATAATTTATTTGGTATATAAAAAAAACAAAATTTCAAGGTCACCAGTTTTCAGTAAAGATTGGAAACAAACTTTGTTGAAAATTCATTTGGGGTGTGTTTTGTGAAGTCACTGATCATTTTATGCCACCCTAACAAAAATTTTTATTTTAAAAACAATCAACGTACGGAACACTAATTGTGCAAGTTCAACTTGCACTTGACCGGTTTTTTTTTTAATAACTATGTTTATGTTCTTTAATGCGAGTTTCAAAAGATCTACCAGTTTGTCCTACGTAGGTTTTAGTACAAGATCCACAATTTGATAAGTAAACTCCTGATTTTAAGGAATACTTAGATTTGGTTTTGTTATTCAAAATTATACTCCCTAAGGAATTACTGGTTTTGAATGTTATTTTATTGTTCTTTTTTATTAAATATTTGGAAATTGTTCTAGTTATTTTCCCTGTGTATGTGAGTGTATTAAATTTTCCTTTTTTGTCATTAATTGTGGGATAAATTAGAGAGATTGCTTGTTTAAAGGATTTTTTATTCAAGATATTATCTATAATGTTGGGGTCATATCCATTATTAATTGCTATTTGTTTGATTATGTTGAATTCTATGTTAAAATTAGTTTTAGTCATAAGGATATGTAACAATCTATGTATGAAAGAGTTAAAAGCTGCCATTTCGTGAGGATACGGGTGGGATGAGCTATTGTGTATGACTGTGTCAGTATGTGACGGTTTGTGAAAAATCGGGAAATCGTATTTATTGTTCACTTTTGATATAGATATGTCTAAGAAATTTATAGAGTTATTGGTTTCTAATTCTATGGTAAATTTAATATTAGGATGCAAATTATTTAGGAAGTTAAGGAAGATTGTTAGTTGTCTATCTGTTCCCGTGAAACAGGAAATGATATCGTCAACATATCTATACCAGTAAACAATAATTTTGTTTACCGCGTTTTGATGAATTTTTAGCTCTAAATGATCCATGAAAATTTCCGCTAGTAACGGACTTAAAGGATTACCCATTATTAGACCTTCTTTAGATGTATAAAAGTTGTCGTTGAATTCAAAATAGTTTTGATCCAAGCACGTCGTAAGTAAATCTAAAATATCCCGTTTAATAAATTCGTTTACTTTATTCTTGATTAAGAGCTTATCTACTAATTCTATGACTTCATATGGTGGGATACTAGGATACAGCTTGTTACTCCGCGTACGACGCTTTTCAAGCAATCTTTTATATGGAGAACGTCATCCCTTTGGAATAATTTGCCCAGCGCTGTGTTTCCCACCGAATACAATTTACAGCGATTCAAGAACAACGCGAATCGCTTTTTCCGCACTCGTGCCGCTCCTGGAGCGCTTTAGGGACTTCCCTGCAGCACGTGTGCTAGACCAATAAAAAAAAAAAAATAAAAAAAATAAAAAATAAGTTTTGTACATCAAATGAGATAATTCTAGAATTTTCCGGTATGTTAATATTTTTAATTTTATCGATTAGTTCATAGGTATTGGTTATACTATATTTCGGTTTAAATTTGCAAAGTTGTCGTAGTAAAGGGATGAGTTTTTGTGATAGTTTGATTGATGGTGCCGTAACAAACGATACACCTGGTCTAATAGGGAAATCCTTTTTTATGTAATTTAAAATAAAATATTTTTCTTTCTTATTTACTTCTGAAGAAGCCATTGTATGGTGAAACAATTGTCAAGTGACTTTAAATATATTGGAAATTAAAACATAGTCTAGTTTTTTATATAATTTTATAAATAATATCTTAAGTTCAAATATCTTAAGTCCTCTAAATACATTTATATAAATTCCTTACCTGGGCTAAGTTAGTTAGGTCTCTGGGAGATATATATATATATATATATATATATATATATATATATATATATATATATATATATATATATATATATCCTAAGATCCAATATGTATTTTCACGTTTTTTCTTAGTCAATCATGTATAATAGTTATAGCATCTTAGTTACCGAATAGCGAATAAGTATATCTAGAGAATCTAACAGTATTACAGTATTCGATCTCATTTTCAATAGTAAGCTTTAAATATGTGTTTAGAATCCTATGACAAGGAAATAGATAATATATCCTATAGAATATATGAACAAAGATTAACTTCTTTTAAAAAATTGAAAGGACGGTTGAATCCTGAAATACTAGCTGCTGCTAAATTCTATTATCTAATGATAAATGATGTATGTAAATGTTATTATTGTGGTGTTGAAACACTTAAGTGGATGTATAAACATTATTCGATCGAAGAACATCATAAATTTTATAAAAATTGTGACTTAGCTGAGTATTTGAAACGATATAAAATTAAAAATATATCTATGTTTCAAACAGATTTTCAAGCTACATTTTCCTTGTGTGTTTTTGCAATTTTAGTACAAATTATAGTTACATTACTAAACATATGTAAGAAATAAAAAGAAAGCAATTTTCTTAGTCTATCGTTTACACAAACCTTTGTTATTATCTTTTTTGATAATAAAAATATCAACATAGTGATAGTGGTTTCAATAACTTCGATTTCCCAATTTTGTATTGTTATATTATAAAGAGTTTCCCAAAATTCACGCAAGAAGTAATTTTGATAGAAAACACAGGTTTTTAATTAAAAATTGTATTTTTTTTTTTGATTCATAAAGTATAGGGTTACGTATGGAATAACATATCGGGTAAATGGCCTCCACGGCTTTGCTGGCACATACGCACTCTTTTGTCAAAATTTTCCATGACGGTTTTGCATAAATGTGGCTGAATTTCGTTGATACAGCGCTTAATTTCCTCTTTCAAGTCGTGGGTGGTCATGGTCTTATTGGCATAAACTTTAGACTTTAAAAAACCCCAAAGAAAAAAGTCCAACGGCGTTAAATCGCATGATCTGGGCGGCCAATTCTGATCACCAAAACGGGAAATTACACGACCAGGAAATGATTCATGCAGTAATTGAATTATTTCTCGGGATGTATGGCATGTGGCACATTCTTGTTGAAACCACATGTTGTCCACATCCATATCTTACAATTTAGGAACAAAAAACTGGATTATCATTTCGCGATAACGATCACCATTAACTGTTATTGCCTGGCAACTGCATTTTCGAAGAAGAATGGTCTGACGATGCCTCCAGCCTAAAATCCGCACCAAACAGTGACACGTTGTGGATGCATTTGTTTTGCAACAGTCACGTGTGAATTATCTGAACCCCAAATGCGACAATTTTGTCGATTAACGAAGCCATCAATATAGAAATTAGCCTCGTCGCTGAAGATGATTTTCTTCGAAAAATCAGTATCCACTTGTTGTTGTTCCATAATCCATTCAACGAACTCTCTTCATTGTACGTGGTCACTAGGCTTCAGTTCTTGAGTCAATTGAACTTTGTAAGCATGAAGATGCAAATCTTTCGTGAGAATACGCTGTAGAGAGCTTCTCGAAATGTCCAATTCTTGACCACGGTGCCGAATTGATGTTCCTGGAGTCTCAGCAACACTCTCACGAACTGCTTCAATGTTTTGTGTCGAACGACTTGTTGAAGGACGGCCAGAGCGTTTAAGATCAATGATTGATCCGGTCTTCCTGAATTTTCAATTAATCTCTTCACAGTTAATGAGGTTAAATCACTATTCCGACCATATTTTGTACAAAAATTCCGAACTGTAGCTGCCAAACTTTCATTATTTTTAAAATATTGCTCAACAATGAAAACACGTTGTTCTTTCATGTAGTGCTCCATTTTTAACAACCCTGAACTGTCAGATGTCACGTTATGTTTTTTGCTTTGTTGGCAACACTTTACCATATAAATGGCGCCAAATTCAAATCTTGCGTTAATTTTGGGACACAGGTATCCTTATAATGTGATATATAGAATGGTATGTTTGTATGTATAGTAAAGGATGTACAAGTTATAAATAGAATAAACACGGGACGTGACCACAGAATAGTCCGAGGAAGAATAGAAATAAACGAACGCATAGAAAGAAAAAAAATTCGTAACAAGAAAGAAACCAAAAATTGATACACATATCTTAAGAATAAAGAAAGCAGAATACCAAAATGAAATAAGAAACGAATTAACTAAAATCGATGACCTTGATAGCAAAAACATAGACGAAATTAATGAAACACTGACGAATATCTTGGTGAAAACAGGAAAGCAAATAGCTAGAAAGAAGAGTAACGAAATAAAAATATGGAGCATAAAAGCGGAAGAACTATTTGAAGTAAGACGTAGACTGCTAGCCCAGGGAAAGAGAAATACTATTCAGTTTGTAGAAACTAACAAAACCTTTAAAAAGTCCATTAAGGAAGATAAAAGACAACAGTTAGAGACAAAGATAGGAAAAATTGTAGAACAGTACTTGGTATTTATAGATTATCAAAAGGCTTTTGATAGTCTTGAGAGCTGGGCCGTAGAAAGAGCCTTGTATAACAGCAGAATAGACTATAGATATACTGAGCTTATAAGAACAATTCACAACAAGGCTCAAATGATAGTGGAAACAGATAGAAAAACAAATCTTATACCTATCAAACGCGGAGTAAGACAGGGAGATTTCATGAGCCCAAAACTATTTATAGCAGCATTAGAAGAAATTTTCAAGGAACTCGAATGGGAAAAAAAGAGGATCATTATAAATTGACAAAAGTTAAATTATCTGCGTTTTGCTGATAATGTAGTGCTAATATCAGATAATTTTGATGACATACAGAAAATGATTACTGAACTACAAACTTTGATGTTATGTGGTTAAAAATAACGACTCAACAAACCACAAGGTTTATCTGTATCCTGTATCGACCACCAAGTGATACCAATTTTCGAACACTTATCGCTTCTCTTGCAGACACCATCGATCATTTACAAAGTAACTATCCAAGGGCCGAAATTGCCATCCTGGGCGACTTTAATGTCCACAATATCAACTGGCTCAAATATTCAAATACTACCGACGAACAAGGTCGTGAAGCTGAATCATTCTCAATCAGTTGTGGCTTAACTCAGCTTATTGGCGAACCAACACGGATCCCTGATCGAGACGGGGAGTTTGCCAGTCTTCTTGATCTGTTTTTAACGACCAATCCGGAGATTTACACGGTCACCGTAAATCCGCCGTTAGGTTCTTCCGACCATAAACTGCTTTCGACATCGAGTATCCTGCCAATCAGTGACAGAGAGGCGCCTAGGCCGCGCAAGATTTGGCACTACAAATCTGCTAAATGGGAAGATCTCATGGAATACTTTCGAACTTTCCCTTGGATGGACGTTTGTTTTCGATCCGATAACCCATCTGACTGCGCCAGGGAGGTCTCTGATGTTATTTTGGCTGGTATGGAAGCTTACATCCCTTTTTCGAAGAAATGCTCCTCCAACGGCAAGCCTTGGTTCGACCGAAAATGCAAAGAAGCTGTTGCTTCTAAACATATTGCCTACCGACAATGGCGTGAAAATCCTAACACCGTAAATCGAAACATCTTTGTTCATGCCCGGAACAGATGCAAGGGAATTATCGACGAAACCAAGGAGGCACACAATCAACGAATTAGAAACAAACTTCTCGCTTGTCCCAACAATTCCAGGTCCTTTTGGGCAGTCGCTAAGGCAGTTAGTCAAAATTTTACCAAATCCACCATACCACCACTCACACGGCCAGATAATTCCATTGCAACCACACCTGTTGAGAGAGCGAACTTGTTGGCTGAACTCTTTGCTTCACATTCTACTGTCGATTTCCAAGGAAAAACACCACCTACTATTCCCATATTGCAGTCAGGATGTCCGATGTTGTCTTTAGACAGCGCATCATAAAGCGTATTTTAATGAAGCTAGACACCAAGAAGGCTTCTGGCGCTGACGGAATACCTGCCATAGTTCTCAAAAACTGTGCAAGGGAACTAACACCAGTTTTCTGTAGACTTTTTAACCTATCCTACAGAAAGGGAATATTTCTGTCCTGCTGGAAATGTGCCACGGTTCAGCCGATACCTAAAAAAGGTAAGAAGACCTTGCCAAATAACTACCGACCAGTTGCATTGCTTTCAATAATATCGAAAGTCATGGAAAAGGTTATCAATGAGCATCTTCTAAAATATCTTGAACGATTCAATATTATTAGCGATCACCAATATGGTTTTCGTAAACATAGATCAACAGGAGATCTTCTGACTTATGTAACACATGTTTGGAACAACGCAATTGAACACTTTGGAGAATCTCGAGCGGTTGCTCTTGACATATCCAAGGCATTCGACCGTGTTTGGCACGATGGACTGTTGGCTAAGTTGCGCTCTTATGGTATGTCTGAAAGGTTCTGTTTGTGGCTCTCATGTTTCCTCAGAGAGCGTTCTTTACGAGTGGCGGTCGACGGATTTCTTTCTAACACCCTCACTATCAACGCTGGTGTGCCCCAGGGCTCCATACTGTCTCCTACTCTCTTTCTCATTTACATTAACGATCTGCTGGAAAAGACCGGGAATCCAATCTATAGCTTTGCAGATGACAGTACGCTTGTCTCTTCATTCACCTTGAACGCTCGGACATCGGCTGCTCAGGCGAATATCCGCAGACAGCAGGAGGCCGTTCAACTTAACAAAGACCTGGAAGAAATTCTATCTTGGAGTGACAGTAACCAAGTGGAATTTAACGCTACAAAAACCCAAGCGGCAGTTTTTTCTAAAAAAGTTAACGTTGCTGAACCCGACATAGTTATGTCGGGGCACTCCATTCCCCTAGCATCGTCGCTCAATTTGTTGGGCTTAGTTTGGAAGCAAATATGTCTTGGCATGAACATGTTGCAGGCATAGCAAGGAGAGCTTCTCAAAAGTTGAGAATATTATTTAGAACCAGAAAGCTTTACACTCCACAACAACTGTTAATTCTTTACAAAGCCCAAATTCGACCAACTATGGAATACTGCTCTCACGTTTGGGGCTCCGCTCCCAAACATACACTGCATTTGTTGGATTCTGTTCAGAGAAGAGCGGTCCGTCTGATTGGGGACCCGGAATTGACCGGCGGCCTTGATTCGCTGGAACATCGAAGAACGGTTGGCGACTTGAGTCTGTTCTACAAGTATTTTCATGGAAAGTGTTCGAAGGATGTAGCCCGCTTAATTGTGTGCTAGACCAATAAAAAAAAAAAAATCAAATCAGAGAGGGTAGGACTACTGCTGAATAGAGAAAATACAGAATGGATCAGAAAGACGCAGAATCGAGAGGGATGGAAGAAGGAAGGGGAGGTCTATGTCCGATACTGGATGGAAAAAGGCTTATCAGATAGATAATAGATGTTTCGCAAATGATACAAATGCGACAATAGATGAATATTGTCACAATATAGAAGAAAACAGTAAATCTTTTAAAATTACAACAACACTACTTTTGTCACAAATTATATGAGAAAGTGTATAAGATAATAGATAACATTTTGAACACTTTTAATGACCGTAATATGACTAAATCTTCCAATTTTAAAAACAATAAAAATATATGTTGTAATTTATCACATGTTTTAAACATTTCTTTTACAATGCGTTACTCGGTACCTTATTAGGAATTATGTATATATTATAAACTATTCTGCAATTAAAGATTCTTTAGGTAAAAAGGAAAACGGTAGAGGAAGGGGAAATACTATATTCATACTTATATCATCTAACATAATTCAGATATCGACATGTATTCAACCAATATTATACCTCCCAAAATAGTGAAAGTAAACATGATAAACTTCTAAATTCTGAAATAAAATGTTCAAACAAATCATCAACAAAATTTGGATAATTTTTTACCAAAAGTTGTTATTGGTGCACGAAACGGATTTAGAGTGTCTCTAAATGAGGAAGAGTGGAAGAACTTGCAGATATATTAAGGTATTCTTGTGAGTTACTTTTATTCATTTAACGGTGAAACAACCCCGCTTAAATTTGACAATATAACACTATATTTTAAAAAATGCAATCAGTTTCTGATTGTAAAAATCCAAAAAAAGTTGTGGAGGTTATGTATGTGTTGCTTATGATTCTATGAATAAATTATGGGAAATAAAAGAAATCATTGCCTATAAAATTGAAATTTTTAAAAGACAAGAGTTTTCAAAATATTTTGAAGTATTTGAAGTTTATAACACCGTAAATCCAAATCTAAATAGTGAAAATGTTTGTACCATGTTGGAGCTCTTGACTTATTATCCCAACGATTTGGAAAACAAGAAATGGAATAAAAAGGAAATTTTACAAAAAAATCGGTGATTTCATTGAGGAGCAAAATATTTACAAATCCCATGGAACATTGCTTATCGTAATGCACGAAAAAAAACTATTTAGATAAGTTGCGATTTAGGAGAAAAATTAAAGATTGTGAAATTATTCTTTCTAAATTCTTCATGAAAAACATAGAATGTTAATGTTTAATGAAAGATTAAGACTTATGTTGAATAAACATATATATTGTGTAATGATAAGCTTAATATTAAGAATTTAATATTAATAAACATATCGATGTTATAACAAGAAACGAAATTGATTATGTGTTATCAAATGACAAGAATATTGTAATTGACACGACAGTCTTGAACACGATAAGCATTGGCAGTGACCATCGGATGCTCAGAGCCAAAATAAGAATAAATTTGAAGCAGGAGAGACGTAGATTGATATCGCATACAAAGACACCAAGAGGAATTATAAAGCAAAACAAAGACACATATTGAGAAGCACTGGAAAATCATACAAAATACATAAACTGCCAAACAGAACTTAATGAACTAAATGCACAAATATCCAACAGGTTACTTATAACTACAAAACGCAAAAAGAAAAAACACAAACATTAAGAAAAGATACACAAAATCTCATGAAACAGGGGAGACTATTAAAAAATGATCCTACAAATTGCAGATTAGAACTCGCAGAAATAGACAAAAAAATAAAGAAAAAGATCAGAGAAGACGTCAGAAAGTAAAAGAAACTTTGAAAGAGAGAAAAAGTTTGAAACATCTAAACAAACAAATGAATGAAGAGAGACATCAAATAATAAAACTTATAAATAACGATAACCTAGAGATCGTACAAATCAAAGAGATAAATGAAGTTACAGAGAAATATTATCAAACACTATGACACGAAAATATCGCCACCGCCCGGGAAAGAAGAAGGAAATAGAGTGATAGTAAGAAATGTGGGATCTGAAGAAATTCCTGATCTAACAACGAATGAAATAATGAATGCCCTACAACATATGCACAACAACAAAGAACAAGGGGATGATGACATAACTATAAAAATGATAAAGTATGGAGGGGCATCGATAAGACAATTTCTTCAAGCTCTAATAGAAAGTAAAATACCAACACCTTGGGTAAACGCCTTGATTGTGTTTATTTTTAAAAGGGGGAACAAACTTAAATTGAAGAATTACAGACCCATCAGTCTGTTATCGGTACTATACAAAACCCTCACTAGAATCATAACATATAGATTAACGAACAATTTAGACAGTTATCAACCACGTGAACAAGCGGGATTTAGATGGGGATACAGCACTTTGGACCATCTTCAAACAATTAGATTAAGAGTGGAAAAAACAAATGAATATAAGATCACCTTGTGGATAGCAATGGTTGACTACGCAAAAGCATTTGATTCAGTAGATACATGGGCAGGCCTTAACGCCTTAAGTAACAGCAATGTCGATAAAAGATACACAACTCTTCTTAAATCTATAATATATATAAAATGCAACGTCTCTCTCTCTGTCTGTCTGTCTGTCTGTCTGTCTGTCTGTCGGTCTGTCTGTCGAATGATGTCTGTCCGTTAGTGCGCCTATCACTGAAGAACCACTTATCCGATTTACGTACGATTTTTTTTTTTTAAACATACATATGTTCTCTGGCCAGGTTATAGGCTATATTTTATTACGATAAGTAGCATAAGGAATGAGCAGTGACGTAAAATAGCGAATGATGTCGGAAATAAGTATGCCGCTAGCGCGTGCCTTTGCAATACACAGCCTAAACCATTAAATATGGAACAATATTATGTAGCAAAGAATATCCGTAATCTATAATCTATAATATATATAAAAATGCAATGTCTGTCTGTCTGTCCATTAGTGCGTTTATCACGCGGGAACCACTTATCCGATTTACCTGTCATACATATATTTTTTGGCCAGGTTATATAATAATAATAATAATAATAATAATAATCTATATCTATAATATATATAAAATGCAATGTTTGCCTGTCTGTCTGTCTGTCCGTTAATGCGCTTATCCCTCGAGAACCATTTATCCGATTTACGTGATTTTTTAAATTCATACATATGTTCTCTGACCAGGTTATAGGTATATATTTTATTACATCTATAATATATATATATATATATATATATATATATATATATATATATATATATATATATATATATATATATATATATATATATAATGCAACGTATCTCTGTCTGTCTGTCTGTCCGTTAGTGCGCTTATCACTGGAGAACCACTTATCCGATTTTCATACTTTTTTTTTTTTAAAAACATACATATGTTCTCCGGCCAGGTTATAGGCTATATTTTATTACGATAGGTAGCATAAGGAATGAGCAGTGGCAATAATAGTAAATGAAGTCGGACAAAGTTTGCCGCTAGCGCGTTCTCTTGCAATACACAGTCCAAACCATTAAATATGGAACAATATTATGTAGCAGAGAATATCTATAATATATATAAAATGCAATGTCTCTCTGTCCGTCTGTCTGTCTGGCTGTCTGTTTGTCCGTCCTTTAGAACCACTTATCCGATTTACGTGCCTTTTTTTTAAACATACGTATGTTCTCTGGCCAGGTTATAGGATATATTTTATTAGGTGACATAAGGAATAAGCAGTGACGACAATAGTGAATCAAGTCGGAGAAAAGTTTGCCGCTAGCGCGTTCTCTTGCAATACACTCCCTAAAGCATTAAATATGGAACAATCTCATGTAGCAAAGAATACAGTATATATAAAATGCAACGTCTTTCTGTCTGTTTGTCTGTCCGTTAGTGCGCTTATCACTCGAGAACCACTTATCCGAGTTTTTATAAATTTATACATATGTTCTATATAATTCGCTATAAGCCTAGATAATGGGAGATAAGGTGAGATAATGAGAAATTAGGAGAAATAATGGGAGATAAGTCGAGATAAGCCTCGGTAATGGGAGATAAGGTGGGATAATGGGAGATAAGTATAAATAATAGGAGATAAGGAGAGATAATGGGAGATAAGCAGAGATAAGTCTAGATAATGAGAGTTATGGTGAGATAATGGGGGATAAGGAGAAATAATGGGAGATAAGGAGAAATAATGGGAGATAAGTCGAGATAAGCCTAGATAATGGAAAATAAGGTGAGATAATGGGAGATAAACAGAGATAAGTCTAGATAATGGGAGTTATGGTGAGATAATGGGAGATAAGGAGAAATAATGGGAGATAAGGAGAAATAATGGGAGATAAGGAGAAATAATGGGAGATAAGTCGAGATAAGTCTAGATAATGGGAAATAAGCAGAGATAAGTCTAGATAAGGAGAAATAATGGGAGATAAGGAGAAATAATGGGAGATGAGCAGAGATAAGCCTAGATAATGGAAATTATGTAGAGATAATGGGAGATAAGGAGAAATATTGGGAGATAAGGAGAAATAATGGGAGATATTTTATTACGTTGGGTAACATAAGGAATAAGCAGTGACGATAGTAGTGAATCAAGTCCACGCGAGCGGAGCCGCGGGCCCGGCTAGTACATATATAAATTCAATATCACAAATAATGCTTGAAGAAAAAACAAGTAAATTCAAAATTAAAAGAGGAATTAGAAAAGGCTACTCGATATCCCCAAAGCTATTTTCGTTGACTCTAGAAGAGATGCTCAAATCGTTACAGTGCGAAAATAAAGGAATACTAATGGACCGTGAAGGATTAAATCACTTAAGGCTCACAGATGATTTCACGCTGATCACCAACACAAAATAAGAATTACAAGAAATGTTCGCAAGTCTCGCGAAATAGGTCTAAAAATAAACTTCACCAAAACCATATATTTGAACAACGAAAGTGAAGATAACAGCCAGGAACTATTAATAGAAGGTGAAAAAACAGAAAAGACATTCATATATTTAGGACAAAAAAATCGAAATATTAAAAAATAATTTAAAGGCTGACTTGGATAGAAGAGTCTTGTTAGCTTGGTCTACGTTCGGAAGATTATAATCTACATTTAAATTAGACATCCCAAATACAATAAAAGCCAGAGTATTCGATCAATATGTATTGCCGGTATTAACATATGGCACTGAAACGTGGGCTTTAAATAAAAGTATAATAAATATACTCCAGGTAACCCAAAGAGGAATGGAGAGGAGAATGCTAAATATTAAACTTCAAGAACATATTCCTAACATCGAGATTCGAGTAAGATCAGAAGTGACAGATGTAATACAACGAATATGTATATTAAGGTGGAATTAGGCGGGGCATGTCGCAAGGATGAATGATAATAGATGGACACGCCGGACATTTGAATAGAGACCTACAGAACACAAAAGATGCAGAGGTAGACCACAGACAAGTTGGACGGACGATATAAAAGGATTGGCAGGACACGATTGGATGCAAAAAGCAAATAACAAAACTTATTATATATATATATATATATATATATATATATATATATATATATATATATATATATATATATATATATATATATATAATGTAATACTTGCGCACACTTTTCTTTGTATTTTTTTTTTTAATTGCTAAAAATCAAGAAAGATCGGAAACAAATTTTATTGAAAACTCATTTGGGGTGTGTTTTGTGAAGTCATTGATCATTTTATATCTCCTAACAAAAATGTTTATTTCAAAAGCAATCAACTTACACTAATTGCGCAAGCAACATTTTAATCAATGTTTGATAAAAAATAATTTGAAACTTTGAAGAAGTAACAATTTGTGTCGACTGTAGTGATATATGCTAAGAAGTTGAAGCTCTGGAGCTTTATCTGAGTGCTTTATTATTTAAACGATGTAAATCGCGTAGTTGACGCGAGGTTCTTTCAGAAGATATAGAACTAATGCAAGAATAATTTTTATTCTTAAAAATGCAATGTAAAAATTAAAGTTCTTAGATTTCAATAAATATATTAAATTCTAGCGAACAATGTAATATTAGGTTTTAAGGTCATAATTTTTTTCTACTTACTTGTTTTCTCAAGGGAAAACAAAAGGTGTATTTTCTATTGTCTGATACAAAGTATGTTTTCACGCAAAAAAAATATGTATAGGAGGATTAACATTTTGTTTCTGGAATATAATTTAAATTTTTATAGATTACTGATGCGTGGTAAAGTCGTATGTTTAACAACTGATTATACACATTAATTAACAAGGAAATGTCAAATAGGTTCGAGTTATTATGTTGTTTCTAACAGTTAGCAGTCTATGTCCAAAACATTTTAGTTAGTTAAGTCTTCATACCAGAGGCGTATCTTTGTCATGAAAATTTACGGAACATGTAGAAACAGGCGATTTTTGCCTGGCAGTGGCAATAGTAATTTACTACATGTACACCGCTTTAGGATCATAGAGATATTAGAATAGAGTAGGCAAGTTCTCGCAAAAAGCATGGCGCTCATAGAAAGAGAAAGAAACAATATGAGTCATTCTACCTCTCTTACTTGGCGCACGCTCCACGCGAGAATATTATTCGTATTTCGTCCGGAGCCATATACATGGAGGGTGGACTGAGCTCTCCGTACTCCGCTGTGAAGTAAATACGGACGTAAAAGAGATAAGGCGAACGTACGGGTACTGCGCCTTGGTTGTTACGTTATTACAGGCCTACAGAAAAGGGACAGGTATTGGCCGTACAGTCGCTTTTCTCTCTCTAGAGAGTGGTCAATTTTGTGAGGCTAATGCACAGTCCATCCTCCATGTCTATGGTCCGGAGCCAACGAAGAACAAGTAAAAGTAAGAGAGACAGAATGACTCATATTATTTCTTTCTCTTTTTAACGACTATACGCTTTCGTTTACAGCAGGCTATATACTTTCTCTCCTCTATTCTAATACCTCTATGTTTAGGTTAGATTTATTTCTGGAAATAAAGTACGTCAACTGTATTTATTACGTAGCTGTATTTCTAAAAGAAATACTGAATTTTTATAACAGTAAAGAATAACTTAATTTAAGCATTACTACCCGATTTTTAAATGGTAGGTACTTCACCGTAAAATATTAATCACAAAAAAAGTTTAACAGAAAAAGAGCTTTAGAGATATTTACCACTAAAACCTGACATATCCCTCTACATACTATTCTTGTTACAATTGGAAAAAAAAATAAAAAATATATTATTTTTAGGTTCC
Source organism: Pachyrhynchus sulphureomaculatus (assembly GCA_019049505.1). Classification (NCBI taxonomy): domain Eukaryota; kingdom Metazoa; phylum Arthropoda; class Insecta; order Coleoptera; family Curculionidae; genus Pachyrhynchus; species Pachyrhynchus sulphureomaculatus. Next base: position 27,443,951 of record CM032454.1, on the reverse strand, counting down.
TCGACTACAAATACCCTGTTACACATTGTATACCAAGCTACCTCCTCCTCTACCTCTTTAAACCCTTTTAAAGCCTTTTAAATTATTATTCATACAATTTGTTCATTATATCAGACAAGAAGGTGTCATATTATTAAGAATACATTAGTAGAATCAAACACTCTAATTTTGATTTTTTTTTTTCTAACTTCATACGGTATCCTCTGTTACACTTTTAGAAGTAACCATAGATAAGAAATTAACTTAGAAAGAACACGTAAAGTAAAGAAGGCTACGAGTGCTTTGTGGGCAACACTAATTGTTCTTAGAGACTACGGAACTCCATTCGATATACAGGGTGTCCTAGTATCCCGTGTGCATAGAGTTACTGTGGATTTCTGGGATGAAAATATAATCATTTAACCCAACTTACCTTTGTCCAAAAATTCGTAATTTTTGAGATACAGGGTGTCAAAGGTATACTTTTATTTTAGTTTTTCTTAGGTAGCTTTCTTAATAATTGTACTATTTGTACAAGATTCGGTGCTAAGGGGTTTTCTGAGATGAGAAATCGAAATTAGCTCACAGTTTTGGTGTAAATTGTAGGAGGCGCCACTTATTGCACTGTGTTTACTTTTAAATTGTCATTACTTTTTTATACCACTCTATATAATATTTTTAATTAAATATTCGTAATCTCCGCCTTCTTCTATCTAAATAATAACCGGTCAAGTGCAAGTTGAACTTACGCAATTAGTGTTTCGTACGTTGATTGCTTTTAAAATACAAAATTTTGTTACGGAGGTATAAAATGATCAGTGACCTCACAAAACACACCCCAAATGAGTTTTCAACAACGTTTGTTTCCAATCTTTACTGAAAACTGATGACCTTGAATTTTTTTTTTTATATATACCAGATGAACTATTAAATGTAATGCACTCGTGATAATTTTCGTTCAATCTACACCCAGTGGAGAATATTCCAGAACTTTTTCAAAATTTTTTGATAAGTACTTTTCGAGATAAGCCGGATGGACAGCGATTTTTCGCGATTTTTTAAAAATAATACAAAGAAAAGTGCGCGCAAGTGTTACATTATATGTATATTTTTTACTCGTGTTTTCACAAGCTTTTTTTGACACCACACTCGATGATCTAGTAAAAAATTTTTTTTTTTCACTTCCGATTTCATCCTCCAAAACTAACCCCTTAAGTCAAAATTTAACTTTCAAAACTACATGGCTCTGATGAGGCCATCGATTCCTATATTATTAACAAATTTCAACTTTCTATGACAAATAGTTTCGGAGAAAATCGGGTGTGACAGACACCGAAGTCATCTTATAAGTGTTCCATACGGAACACTAAAAAGCTCTCTTTGTAAATATTGTTCCGAGTAATAGTTTCTGAAATAGTGGAATGTTTTTTTTTTTTCGAATTTATCAATTTGTGAATAATCTTTTATGGCCTTAGCCAGTTGGTTTTTACATTCTTACTGTTGTTGGCCCGTTGGTCTTTAAATTTATTATTGTTATTAGCCTGTTTGCCTTTAAGCATGTTGGAAATTTCAAAGACTATTCTTTTGGACCTGTCCTAAGCCTGGATGCAGTGTGAAGCCTTGGCAAATTTGAGAATGGAATTAATAAATGGAAGTAAACATCCCATTATCTCAGAAACTGTTCCTTGGAGCAACATTTACCAAGACAGCTTTTTTAGACCGAAGTAGGCGGAAATTACGAATATTTAATTAAAAATATTATACAGAGTGGTATAAAAAAGTTATGACAATTTAAAAGTATACACAGTGCAGTAGGTGGCGCCCCCTTACCATTTCCAACAAAATTGTGAGCTGATTTCGATTTCTCATCTCAGAAAAAACCCCTTAGCATCGAATCTTGTACAAGTAGTACAATTATTAAGGAAACTACTTAAGAAAAACTAAAATAAAAGTATAACTTTAACACCCTGTATCTGAAAAATTACAAATTTTCAGACTAAGGTAAGTTGGATTAAATGGTCATATTTTCATCCCAGTAACCACAGTAATCCACAGTAACTCTATGTACACGAAATGGTGAGATACCCTATATACATCGGTGATAAGACCACAACCCTCATATAGAGCACTGAAGTGGTGGGTCTCGCTTGAACTGCCTTGGCATCACGTGTACTATGAAAAAATATCAGTCTCTACAGTTAGTTATTTGGCTATATGGTAATAGAAGTATTCCACAGGTACTTAAAAAAGAATTGTATTTAAAGAATTTGAATAAATTAATGATAATAAAATAACCGGTCAAGTGCAAGTTGAACTTGCTCAATTAGTATTCCGTACGTTGATTGCTTTTAAAATATTTAAGAAAATTGTTACGAAGGTATAAAATGATCAGTGATTTCACAAAACACACCTCAAATGAGTTTTCAACAAAGTTTGTTTCCAATCTTTATTGAAAACTCATGACCTTGAAATTTTTGTTTTTTTTTTATATATATCAGGTTAATTATTAAAGTTAATGCATGGAGAATATTTTTTAAAAATAATACAGAGAAAAGTATGCACAAGTATTACATTATATATATTTTTTACTCGTGTTTTCAAAAGCTTTTATTTGACAGCACACTCGATGACCTAGTAAAATTTTTTTTTCACTTCCGATGTCACCCCCCAACACTAACCCCTTAAGTCAAAATTTAACTTTCAAAACTACACGGCTTTGATGAGGCGATCAATTCCTATATTAGTATCAAATTTCAACTTTCTATGACAAATAGTTCACACACCGAAATGATCTTATAAGTGTTCCATACGGAACACTAAAAATGTCTAACTTATTTAAAAATTCAGTAAAATCATCTTATTATTAAGTAATTTAATAGCAACAAACATTTGTATTATAGGTTTTTATAAATATCTGCTTCCTAGCTACAATCCTTGTCACTTGTAAAACCTTAGAGAAAGTTACAAGCTAAAATTATACAATTCATTTATAAACTATCTTATTTAGACTTTTCAGTTCTTCTTCTTTACTTAATCTGTATAAACCATTAAAGACTTTTAAAATATCTAAAAACATATAAATTAAAAACCTACATTCCAACACACAAATATCATTAATTTGTTGTAATATACTGTTTTTATAATAAGGGGCTCTAAAACACCATCGAATAGTTTTCGAATATATTTTTATACGAACTTTTTTTATGAGGATTATCACCTTGTTAAATATTAGAATTATAGCTGGAAAAAAAAAAACAATTTTTTTCGAAAAATTTTGACAGTGCCAATTTTAAGTCAAGAGCATGCAGAAATAAGACTTTAACTTGAACTAACATGTTGCTCTTCTCAAAAGAAATTAATAGACATGATATTACAAAACATGCCTATCATATCATTTAAAAGCCTTAATTAGTAAAGTTATGGTAGACTTAAGCTTGTCAAACAAGAAATATTTTTTATAGTTGTATGCATATGTAGACACAAAGTATGACAGTCTTAATAAAACATGAATTTATTGATTTATTGTCAAAAGATGATTTATTTAAATGCAGTATCATATCTACTTCCGATTTTTTAAATTCATTTATTTAAAATAACCGGTCAAGTGCAAGTTGAACCTGCGCAATTAGTGTTCCGTATGTTGATTGTTCTGAGATAAAAAATTTTGTTACGAAGGTATAAAATGATCAGTGACTTCTTAAAACACACTCCAAATGAATTTTCAACAAAGTTTGTTTCCGATCATTACTGAAAACTGATGATCTTGAATTTTTTTTTTTTATATACCAGATAAATTACACAGCCCCACAAAAAAAAAAGTGGGGTATACTTTTGATGCGATATATCAGATCCGTAGTATTTTTGCCCGCTGATCACGAATCTGACGTCAGAATATCGCCATCACATCTCAATTTTTTTCTAACCTCAAAAAATAGGTAAAAATTAGTAAAAATTAAGAAAAATATACTCCTAAAAAATTGATTCAAGCTTTTTCATGAATCCAAAGATGTATTAATATGTATTCGGACACGCTAAGCTAATATTCATCGGTTGGATTAAGCCATACAGTTCTGTTTTCTTTCTAACCTCAATAAATCAGACAGATATAGTGCTTCTCGAATGCAAAAACGTATTCAAATTAAAATTCAACCGATTCTTACCAAATTTGGTACACGGCGGTTTTTTGGGTTGCTGATCATGAATCTGAGGTCGGATTTGCAAAATTCAAAATGGCGAATCCAAGATGGCGGACAAAATTTTTGAAAACCAACCGATTCCTACCAAATTTGGTATACAGTTGGAGAATCCTCAAACCTGATACTCTTAAACCCTAAACCCTGAAACCTTAGACTCCCACACCCTGTAACCTCAAAAAATAGACCTCAATAACCCTGTAACTTTAAAAATGAGACCCAATAAACTCAAAACCAGAACTTTTAAACCATATACTCTCAAATAGTAGACCCTTAAGCCCTAGAATTGCGAAGGTTAGACCCGCGCCTAACTTTCCTTTTTTTGGCTGTATCTTGTTCTTTTTTCCGCGAATGACCTATTCAAAGGCTTTCTGCCCAAACGCTTTTGAGGACTTGTTTCTCTTTTTAGCGACCAGCAATAGTCCGCTAGCATATGGTCATCCCATCGTCCTTGACACCGATTTTCTATGATTTTCAGATCTTGGTGAAAACGTTCCCCTTGCTCCTCACTGTAGTCACCAAGATTAATCTTGGTGACTACAGTGAGGAGCAAGGGGAACGTTTTCACCAAGATCTGAAAATCATAGAAAATCGGTATCAAGGACGATGGGATGACCATATGCTAGCGGACTATTGCTGGTCGCTAAAAAGAGAAACAAGTCCTCAAAAGCGTTTGGGCAGAAAGCCTTTGAATAGGTCATTCGCGGAAAAAAGAACAAGATACAGCCAAAAAAAGGAAAGTTAGGCGCGGGTCTAACCTTCGCAATTCTAGGGCTTAAGGGTCTACTATTTGAGAGTATATGGTTTAAAAGTCTGGTTTTGAGTTTATTGGGTCTCATTTTTAAAGTTACAGGGTTATTGAGGTCTATTTTTTGAGGTTACAGGGTGTGGGAGTCTAAGGTTTCAGGGTTTAGGGTTTAAGAGTATCAGGTTTGAGGATTCCCAACTGTATACCAAATTTGGTAGGAATCGGTTGGTTTTCAAAAATTTTGTCCGCCATCTTGGATCCGCCATTTTGAATTTTGCAAATCCGACCTCAGATTCATGATCAGCAACCCAAAAAACCCCGTGTTCCAAATTTGGTAAGAATCGGTTGAATTTTAATTTGAATTCGTTTTTGCATTCGAGAAGCACTATATCTGTCTGATTTATTGAGGTTAGAAAGAAAACAGAACTGTATGGCTTAATCCAACCGATGAATATTAGCTTAGCGTGTCCGAATACATATTAATACATCTTTGGATTCATGAAAAAGCTTGAATCAATTTTTTAGGAGTATATTTTTCTTAATTTTTACTAATTTTTACCTATTTTTTGAGGTTAGAAAAAAATTGAGATGTGATGGCGATATTCTGACGTCAGATTCGTGATCAGCGGGCAAAAATACTACGGATCTGATAAATCGCATCAAAAGTATACCCTACTTTTTTTTTTTGTGGGGCTGTGTTATTAAAGTTAATGCACTCGTGATAATTTTCTTTCAATCTACTTCCCCGTGGAGAATATTCCAGAATTTTTTTCAAAATTTTTTGATCAGTACTTTTCAAGATAAGCTCTAGGATATTGGCAAAACAGTAGAGACTGTCCTCTACTGCAGATGAGGGTAAATAGTCTCCAAAAGGCACTTAATGATGTACCCTTATTACCAGAGATGAGCGGTTGAACTAACAGAACCGTCTTTCTAAAGAGAGAACTCATCTGGTACAAGATGGATTTAAACAGAAAGAAAACCTGGAAACAGACGCATACTGCCCAGACGCAGAGACAAAGCTATAAAAGTGTCATAGCAGTTATGCATCGGAGTTCCTATCGGAAATCTACACCATCTTCATATGTAGCTAAGAGATGGTGAAGAGGAATTTTATGTGAAGAACTGTGTACATTTGTTGACTGCAGAGCCATCCTGATAGCTTGGAAACAGGACAGGGTAAGCTCATGCCAGGTAAGGTAGTGTCAAGACTTGCCGGCGAACTACCGGATAAAAACAATTCGTTTCTCGTTTAGATACCTGGCGACAAGTATGTCCAAGGAAATGAGAGGGATGATCCACTGGTAAGGACCTGCAGCTGTTTAGCTAATCTCTTACAATTTGAACAGTGACGGGATCGTTATTCTGCTGCAGGATAAGTTCGTGGGATCAGAGAGTCTAAGAGTTTTATACGAGGACTGAGTATACCAGGTATTTGCTGAAATTAACAGGAAATGTTTGAAAAAGGTAAAAAGATACCGCCACCTGAATAAGTACCTAACTCGCATTAGGGTTCAAGATGAACTATATTACAGATAATGTTCGAAGGAAGAGGAGACAGCTCTTCACCTAACTATGTATTGCCAGGTATTCACGAGCAAATCAAGCTCACCTTAGATCCTCAATCCTTATTTTGGGCTAGGAATGTTTTAAGAGTAATTAACTTAGAAGGTTATGTCTTCCATATCCCTAAAATGAAGCAGGGGCACAATGGGCTGGAGATATTTAAACTAGGTACCTGTTATCTGTATATCCATTTATCTATCTCTGCTATGCTAACTGACAACATATAAAAACATTAAAAGTTTGTTAAATTATTTTTTCTACACTAGAGAGAGTTTTAATAGACACATTGCATAAATTTATATAACTTGTCGTAGCCAATACTTTTTGTAATATCATAAATATATTTTACACTTACAAGTTGTTTCCTTTTTTCTTGGGAATTTGGACCCAACCAACTCACAGAAGATGTAGCGTTTGTTTTTAAATGGCTTTAGGAGAAATAGTTTACCCATTTTTAGTGTTCGTACGGAACACTTATGGAATCACTTCGGTATCTGTCTGTCCGTCTGTTATACCCGATTTTCTCGAAAACTATTTCATATAGAAAGTTGAAGTTTGTCACAAATATAGGAACTGATGGCCCAATCAGAGCCGTGTAGTTTTGAAACTTAAATTTTGATTCAGGGAGTTAGTTTTGGGGGGTTAGGTTTGGAAGTGAAAAAAAAAGCAGGTCATCGAGTGGGGTGTCAAATAAAAGCTTATGAAAACACGAGTTCAAAAATATATATATGATTTAACACTTGCGCATACTTCCCTCTGTATTATTTAAAAAAAAACGAAAATCGCTGCCCCTGCCCCATCTCGAAAAGTATTGTTAATAAAATTTTTAAAAAAATTCTAGAATTTTCTCCATAAAGTGTAAATTAAACGAAAAATAACACGAGCGCATTACGTTTCATAATGTCTCTGGTATAAAAAGAAAACTATGGAAACTATGTTTCTGGATATCTTTTGAAGGTTTTTATAATATATTTTTAAGTACATAACTGTTACAGAATGAAGATAATCAACACGCACTTGACCGATTTTTAGTGTTCGGTACGGAACACTTATAAGATTACTTCGGTGTCTGTCCGTCTGTCTCTCCCTCTATTCGTCTGTCTGTCCGTCAAACCCGATTTTCTCCGAAACTGATGGCCGTTTAGTTTTGAAAGTAAAATTTTGACTTGAGGGGTTAGTTTTGGGGAGGGTAAAATCGGAAGTGAAAAAAAAATTTACTAGGTTATTAAGTGAGGTGTCAAATGAAAGCTTGTAAAAAACGAGTTCAAAAATATATATAATGTAATAATTGTGCGCATTTTTCTTTACATTATTTTTAAAAAATTGACAAAGATCGCCCTTATCTCGAAAAGTATTGATCAAAAAAATTTGAAAAAACGCGGGAATATTCTCCACAGGGTGTAGATTGAACGAAAATTATCACGAGTTCATTATCTTTAATAATTTATCTGGTATTAAAAAAAAAAAAAAAAAAAAAAAATTAGGTCATTAGTTTTCAGTAAGGATCGGAAGAAAACTTTGTTGAAAACTCATTTGGGGTATATTTTGTGAAGTCACTGATCATTTTATACCTCCGTAACAAAAAATTTTATTTCAAAAGCAATCAACGTACAGAATACTAATTCCGCAAGTTCGAGTTCTACTTGACCGGATATTTTCCTTATAAGTACTTACTAGTATAATTTCTAAGCTATTTTGTTGAACGGTTTGGTCCTTAACAATACTCAGTTCATTAGTATCGAAAAACGTTTTAATTCCTCTTATCTGCTTTTCATTTATTTAAGAGGAAATTTTTTTCTTGTTTCAGTTGCTTTAGTAAACGAATAAATATTGACGAAAGTGGCCTGAAAGATATAAATGAAATACATCGAACAAGTATAGACCATATTTAAGTTCAGAGGCAATACTATCAATACCCGTGAAACTTTTTTTGCTATTCTTGTAAAAACCAATTTAGTGAAATGTTTTCGAAAAGATTCTACAAAACATGAAACGTTGTTTATTTTTGCATGGGTATTTTAAAATTTCTATTGAAATTGTAAGTAAATATTAGTTTCAGTTTATTATTATTTCTTTTATAACCGTGCTTAACAACCCCTCAAGGTTATGCATAAAAATTACATAACCACTTAATTCTCTCAAACATAAATACGTAGTCCGCCAAGAATATTCAGAGATCTACAAAAGAAGGGAGCCAAATTTTTCTATGATTAGCGAGTAGCATATTCTATACTGTAAAAAATAATTACACTTTTAATGCTGAGTCAATGTATAACCACCAATTATTCATCTAAATAATCACAAATTCTGCAAGCTTCCATATAATAATAATTTTCTATTTAAATAAAGCTCAAAAAGCCTTTTAAGGGGAAAAAACATTTACTTTTTATTGAATAGAATTTTTTTTGTTAATCCATTGTGTAATCTATTACAGTCAGTAACGTGTTATTGAAGATTGGGATTTTTAGGTATTTTTTTATGATGAGAAAAAAAACTTAAAAAAAGAACTTGTTATGTTTTCCGGATATTCTGAGCATCCTAATTATGACTAAAAATAGAGGAAAATTTTGTTTAAAAAATAAAACAATAAATGTAACCGGTATCAAGTAAATATTTTTATTCTATTGTAACATACATAGATAGATAAAAAATTATTGCCAAAGGTACCTAGGATCGTCATTAATAAAAAGTATTTAAAAAATCATAATATAAATATATAAATAAACATGAAAATAGATAGTACTATAAATAATAGAAAACTTTACATATTAATATATGTAAAAGTATCACAGCAATAGGTAAAAATATTAATATAACAAAATTGTATACATTCATAAGAACAATCATTTCAAATACATACCGATGATAGTGTGTTTCAAATAGAATAACAAGACAAAATAAAGAGACAAATAACATAGAATTTAAAAATAAAAGTAAGAATGTAGTTTATTATAGTTATCAACTTTTTTGCATATATTCATAAAATTAATTGTTGTACTTATTAGACATCAAGCTGCAGATAAGCAAATAATACATAGAGAATAGGCCCAACTCGTTAATAGTGAGTGCTTTTCAGTTGCGATAAACCAAAAAAAAACATTTAATTTTTGACCGACATAATCAACATGGTCAACAAAGGATAGTTATGAATCGATATGGGTTCCCAGAAAATTGTGTGCCCAGTAAAAAATCACTCCCAAAATTAAAAGTTTTATTTTTTCACATTAAAAATAAGGTAATTTCTTTCACACCAAATACCTATATCTCTGTAATCTCTGGTAGTTGCTTTAGTTTTTCACCCATTTCATCCAAACTGTCAACAATCATAACAATTGTGATATAGTAAACATATGTTGTTAAATGGTAAGCCCTCACATTTAAAGAATTACATACAAAATAAAAAGTAATTGTCCCAAAACAGATCCCTACGGAACACCTGCATCTACTCTCATGCCTCTATCGGTCGTATGCGAACATATACAATTTAGCTGAGTATAGCCTATCCCAAAATATAAGATTCTGATTTTTGCCGTTTTAAGTGGGCAATATAAAAATTCTGACCTTTTGTTTAAGATAGGTTGCAGAGATGGACTTAAGTATTTTATTCATTAATGCAAATAAATAAAATTATAAGTGTTTTTGGAGATGTTTATTTATAGATGCATTTAAAAACAAATGGATAAGAAGTACAAATATACAGTTTGAATGAATGGGGTTTACAAGAGGGGGAAATATTGTATAAATAAAAATATATTTTAACTTATGCCTAATTCGGTTTCACTATCAATGTCATCAGCTGAGGTAATTATCAGTGGTTTTATATTATTTACATAAATATATGAACCTTCAACTTTAACAACGTGCTGAATGGAATTCTTCCAGCTTTCACAAGGTTTTTATAACTTTTTTTACTTATTCAACCACTGACACGCTTAAAGTAGGAGATACATTTGGGCCCTTATTTCTGATTTAACTTGATGCCAAATATGTTCAATTGGATTAAACACACAATAATACAGAGGAAGCCGCAAAACAGTGTGTCTCATTTTCTCAGCCATACTATCACAAACATATTTCTTTTTTAATTTAAAGTCTTTCAAAACTTCCAAAAGATGATCACTTTTTTTTTATAACTAAAGTCAAAATAAATGTCATTTTTTAACATATATTCCTGTATTTCCGATTTGGTGTTGGCTGCATTAGGAACCTTATTTAGTAGGCGACTATGGTAAGTTGCATTGTCCATAACTATAACACTCTGTTCGGGAACATTTGGCAAAAGGGAATTTTGAAACCAATTTTCATAAAGTTCTGCAGTCGTGTCTTCGTTATAGTCCAAACTAGAATCTTTTATGTTTTTTGCAGATAATAGTAGACAATTTGAAACCCAGCTCTTTTCAGATCCAGCATGCAAAACTGTTATTCATTTACCTTTTTTTGAAGGCGCGTTAGTCTGACATTTTGTACTGCTGTCATCCCACCCTTTTTGCACAGTGTCATGGGTATCGAACCATGTTTCGTCAAGGTAAATTATTGGCCCATTCTCTGATTTTTAATTTCTTGTAAATAAATATGTCGCAAGATTCGTAATCTTTGTGACTTCATCAGTACTTGCCTTTTGTTGATTTTTGGACCGTGAATCCCATTCTTAAGAGAATTATGTGAAGGGTTGATCGGCCACAATGTATATTGGTCCCGTCCTGCACCAGTCTTAATTTTCTTTTGTCTAGTGTTGGCACCAACTGCTCTTCATACATAGAATATATTTTTCTCCTGATAACGTCTTTTTCACAATCGTCTACATGATGCATTTGAAAATTTTTCCGTTTTTTCCTATTCCTGAGTGATAGTTTTCCTACAATACCCTTAATCGTAGAAATTGGGGTTTTTATTAGTTCACTGGTTTCTTGCAAAGCAGTTTGTTTATTCAAATTTCTTTTTACGTAACTGTCGTAAATATTTTTCACTATTTGTTTAGCGTCAAGTGATAAATGTTGTCTCTTGCGATAGCCACTATTGCAATTTTCCCACGGACGTTACATAATTAAAACAGAAACGTTACGTTGTAAGTTGTAAGTAAAACTAAAAATAAAAATAATAAAAAGTATCTTTCGAATCATAATGGGGATCTGTGGTCATTAGGCCTATATTATCAAATACTTAAAGGGCTCAAAACCGGGTTGACATGTAGTAAATATATAGGTAATAATAGATTCAATATGATTGCAGATGCAAGTGAGGGCGGTATACAAAGCAGGTAAAATAAAAATACGTTTTTCGTAATACTTGGCAACTAGGCACAAAACCTTAATAGGGTCGTTTATTGCCCCATTGAAAAAGCAAAAAGGCAGGATCTTATATCTTGGGATTTACTTTACCACGGATATCAACGTTGACAATGTCGAACGCAACGAGTAAATGAAAGAATGAGGGACAACACATTTGATCCGGTCAATTCTAGTATATACAAAGTTGAAAAAAATTAGAATTTACAGTTTTAATAGATTCGTTACTAAAAAAAATATGCTGGTTGGGATACAGGGTGTTAAAATTAATAATATAATTAATGATTATATCATAGACTGTTCTTTCAAAAATTTTTAAGAGTACAGGGTGAGTCAACGATAGAGTAAAGTTCATTATCTCATTTGTTTCGGGAATGACGAAAAAATGTTAAGTTTTAAGGAATGTTAAGATACAGGTTTAAAATTATTTTTGAGTATACAGAGTACTTCAAAAAAGTGTGGCCGATATAACATGTTTTTTTAAATGGAACATCCGATTTTCTAATTTATTTTTAAAATCTGCATAAAATTTTAAAACTTTTTTATTAATAATGTTAGTAGTTTTTCTAATATTTCAATTTAAAAAAAAAAAAATGCAGTTTTGTAAAAAATTGCCAGAAGCGCCATTGTTTCTGAAGGTGGAATACTCATAACTGGTAAGAGCGTTCTATAGAGATGAAAAAAAAGGTATATGTAAAGAAATTTGAGTTAGATGCTACAGGATGTTCAAAATAAATTTATACATTTCGACTATTTTAAATTGAAAAAACTCAAATTTTTCAAGTGGCACACCCTGTATATTATTATTTTTTCTGATAGATTTTACAAAACCCTCCAACTTTTATTAAGTATGTCATATACCTATTTGTAATAGTTTTCGATTTATTTTGAATTTTTCAATTTTTACCCTTGTTCTTAATACACTTACGCTATTGTGAAAACATAAACAAATTGTTAATACTAATTTTAATATAGTTTAACTTATCTAATATTTAATTATTATGATGTAATAAATGTTCAAAAATATGCCCGTCTACTTGAATACACATGTTTAGTCGTTTTACTATATTTTCCTTCACTTTCCTTAGCATAAAGGGAGTTATTGTCCTGCACGCATCCCGTATCCTATTTTCCATATCTACTGGTGCTATAGGGGGTTTCATATAAACACGATCTTTAATGTAGCCCCACAAAAAGAAGTCTAAAGGTGTTAAGTCACATGATCGAGGAAGCCACTGAATGAATCCATCTCTACCGATCAATTTTTGTGGGTAACGATCGTTTAAAAATTCCCGAACTTCCCGGTGGTAATGAGCAGGAGCTCCGTCTTGTGGAATCCACATTTGTTCCCTTTCAAAGTTATCAACTTCTTCAAGTCGCTGGGATAATTCATTTTGCAAAAAATTTAGATATCTAGGACCGTTAAACGGTTCGCGGAAAAAATATGGACCAATAATTCGAAAAATTAATATTCCATACATTAAGCAACCAATGGTTTTGGTTTTGAACTTCCCGGACCCAAAATGGGTACTCATGTTGAATAATAATGCATGTTATGGCTGTTAACTGCTTCATCAGAAAACATTATTTCAGATAAAAATTTGGATCGGCATCTATTGCGCCATTCATGGTGGAACTCGTCGTTCAAAATCACGGTCTTGAAGTTCTTGATGAAGTTCCATATGAAAGGGATGATACTTGTGTTCGTGGTGCGATTAGCCGTAGATTGGGATGTGTCATATAAGTCAGCTAGTTGACGGCTGCTGACCTGGGGATTATCTTTAACATGAAGTAAAAATCTCCATTTCTTTTTCCTCATTGGTAGCATTCTAGTTTACTACTTTCCGTTTCGTATACTCAACGCTACCCCTACCATCAAACCGTTCCATTAGGCGCTGAAAAGATTTTCTAGATGGTATACGTCTATTAGAGTACTTCGCTCCGTAAAGCCTTACTGCCAAAAGACAATTTTTTCCCGCCTCGCCCAGTATATAAAATATATCAGTTAATTCATTTTTAAGAAAATCCATAACATTACTATTATACGTCACTTACTACAACAATTTAAACTATTTTTACTTGCTTAATAGACAAGTTAAAATTTGACAATGCCTACAGTTTTGCTTTGTCTTAGGAACAATGATATTATAGCGTAAGTGTATTAAAAACAAGTGTAAAAATTGAAAAATTCAAAATAAACCGAAAACTACTAGAAATAGGTACCTGATGTTCTTAATAAAAGTTGGAGGGTTTTGTAAAATCTATTAGAAAAAATAATAATATACAGGGTGTGCCATTTAAAAAATTTGAGATTTTTCAATTTAAAATAGTCGAAATAAGTAAATTTATTTTGAACACCCTGTAACAACTAACTCAAAGTTCTTTATATACATCTTTTTTTTTTTTTCATCTCTATAGAACGCTCGTACCAATTATGAGTATTCCACCTTCAGAAACTAAAATTGAAATATTAGAAAAACTAGTAGGTTTAGGTATATAACATTATTAAGTAAAAAAGTTATAAAATTTTACGCAGAATTTAAAAATAAATAAAAATAGGATGTTCCATTTAAAAAAACATATGTTATATCGGCCACACTTTTTGAAGTACCCTGTATAGTCAAAAATAATTTTAAACTGTGCACCTTAACATTCCCTAAAACTATTGTATTTAACATTTTTTCGTCATACCCGAAACAAATGAGACAATGAACTCTATCGTTGACTCACCCTGTACATTCAGTACTGATATTTGTCTTAATTTTCAATATTATCGTTCCTTTCTTTTATATATTGGCGCAATATCAGCAGTGTTTAGTACCTATGGAAATGTTCCTTCATTTAGACCATAATCTACGAGGTAGGTCAACTGGTAGCATATATATATATATATATATATATATATATATATATATATATATATATATATATATATATATATATATATATATATATCTTTTGTCCCTTAATTATTTTGTTATTGATCTCTTCAAAACCAGTTAAGTTTGAACTTTTCTGATAATTTATGAGTTTCTTATATATACAAGGTCTTTTAGAAATTTTTTTTAGAAGTAAGAGAAAATGCATTCTATGTTAATGTATTAGTTTTTTAGTCGTTCGGATAAAAGAGTGGTTTGTTTTAGTTCGGACTCTCTGTATACCAAAGCTAAAAACAGTTTTGTACAAAAAATATACGTTAACTTTCCTAAAAGGGGGTATTAGATATCATCTTGCTGCCTTCACGGGTTTTCAGTTTTACAAAAACAAAATATTTAAATTCTATAATATTGTTAATATGATGGAACAAAATGGTATTTCCCACTTCACACATATATAAAAATAAATATTCTCAAACGATTATCTAAATAATCACTTTGATTCTAAATCAAAGTTATTATTCAAATTTCATGGAGTATCAATCTACATTGACGCTTCAGTTTAATTAAATATGTTTTTTTTTTTCAATTAATCAAGCGATCGAAAATGTTTTCTTAATCAGCGTGTTACTAGCA